>CM064870.1:9427022-10627022 GCA_032719365.1 Prinsepia uniflora | reverse complement strand
CGCCTAGGGGCAAAACGGTCATTTTGCACAATTCGTCCGAAATCGCCCAACTAATCCCAGATTAGTAAATCACAATTAAATATTATTAAATCCCGATATTCGGGACGGGTCGTTACAAAATACCTTGGTCTCCCCATAGCCATCAACTGTAATAAATGGAAGATGTTTGGATGAGTGCGGGATATGCTCAAAGATAGACTGGCTACATGGAATGTGATACTATTATCCACCACTGGGAAACAGGTGTTAGTTAAGGTTGTTGCTCATGTCCTACCTACTTATTTGATGAGTTTATTCTAGCTCCCAAAATCTCTATGACATGAACTCTCTATTGAGATTGCCAAATTTTGGTGGAGTAAATCAGGTAGGCAAAGTATTCACTCGATGCGATGGGACATACTTTGTAGCCCTAAAAATAAGGGTGGTTTGGACATACTTTGTAGCCCTAAAATCAGGTAGGCAAAGTATTCACTCGATGCGACGGGACTACCAGAGAGCGCCAGGATCTGGAGGAAGAGTGTGATGTCTCGATCTCTGCTACAGCCCGCATCCGCGATCAACCTAAAGGGCATTCAAAATATTAAAAGTCGTGAGTGGAAAAAACAATATGTTAATAAAAACATTTCGTCAAAGAAGATATATGCCCTTCACTAAAAATATGGATGCATTCGAAACCTGTTTATCAAAACATTAACAAAACTATTAGGGCCTTGGCCCGAAACCGTAAATCAAACCATATGGGAACTCAGCCCAAATCAAACACAAGTGGGACTCTACCCAAATCCATTCCACGCGGGCCTCAGCCCAAAACCGTTCTCAGTGAAATACCGACCATAGAACACGGGGTTTCAGCCCCAAACCATTTTTCAAAACACAGAATACGGGGTCTCTGCCCCCAAATCACTTTCCGTAAGACCTCATACGTATATACATACATATAACCCATCCTCGGAATCTCAGAGGAGATGCCAACTCGGGGCACACAGCCCTATGGAACACATCCTCGATATATGTCACGATTCATCTCTATACTAGTGTGCACACTACTCGGGGTCTCACTCCGAGTCTACCCCCAGAAATTCCACATCTGGGAGGCTCTATCCAACATCTAGGATTTACGAAGTCTGGATGACTGTCTCCAGACCCAGTCCGAGACCATATCATAACTCCCACCCCTGGAATGCGCTCCCTATGGGGATACTCATTCCGGGTAGTGGATCGTGACTCCAGGTCGACGTCTAGAGGAGACCAATCAAATCACGTCGGAGGGTATATCCTCTTTCAAAAATACTTTCTTTCTCAACTGGGTCTCATACCCGAATCTCAACAGAATTCCTCGAATCCGATTCAAAACCATTTTCACAGCCCTCCCCCTATATCCACAGTACAATAGGGTCTCATGCCCGAATTCTCATTTCATAAACCGAACTGGAACTCAAGCCCAATTTCACAATCAACTGTGCCTCTAGCCCGATATCACAACCAATGGGGTCTCAAGCCCGATACCATAATTCAACGGGGCCTCGAGCCCGATTTCACAATCAATGAGGCCTCAAGCCCGATACCACAGTCAACGGGGCCTCAAGCCCGATACCACAGTCAACGGGGCCTCGAGCCCGATTTCAAAATCAATTGGGCCTCTAGCCCAATACTAGGGCCAACTGGGACTCTAGCCCGATTTAATAATTCAATTGGACCTCAAGCCCAAATTCGTAAACTAACGGGGCCCTCGGCCCGATCGTATGACTCAAATGGGCATGTAGCCCGATTTCTCATCAAATCAAATGGACTCTAAGTCCGAGGGTATCCAATCAAATGGGTCTAATGCCCGATTTCATATTTCTAAATCCAAACTCATTCATTAAACTCTCACAAAAAACATAGCACGTATAAGCATCGTATAAAACCGAAAATTTTGAAATACGTGCAAATACGTAAATACTAGCTACCACTAACAAACGCACTCATGGCTTCACAAAACATGTATTAAAACACTTATAAAATATTTATGCATGCATCAGTTTAGAAAGAAAGGTCCACACACAGACCGTCCGAAACTGCGCCTCGATACACCCGCCATACGCCCTTCCCGGGCCAATCACCGCCATCGGAGCTCCCGAACCTGTCCAAATTAATTTAGAGGGTTACTAACTACTTAAATAACCCCTCACTAAAGCCCCTTAATTTTCCGGAATTTTTAACTATTTTTAAAGTCAATCCTAAACCTTCGGACACCTCAAACTATATCGAGACGATGTCCGATCAGCACAAAATCAGTCCCAAAATGTTCGTTACATCGAATAGATGAAATTACATGTTGGAACCACCCCCAAAAGATAGCCCACGTGCCCACACACGCTGTCCAAAGGGGCTGCGCGTGGGAGCCACGCACCACTGTTCAATTATCTTCTTCCTAACAACAGACCAGTTCGAACTGGGTTCTTGTGCAGCTGGTCCAACCGAACCGGTGTGGCCAGTTCAGCCCTATTTCTCATCCATTTTTCTTCCAATCCCTTCCAATCTAATCCCAATCTTCCTATTTCATAATTTCCTAAACCCAACTATGCAACTCCCCCTCACGGTTCATATTTCCCGATTGCACCCAGGGCTGCACAGCCCTTCACAACCGTCCAAAACCTCATCTAATTGTTCCTAACTACATAATAAACATCCTCTAATCACCCAAAACCCTCCATAATGTCCTAATCAAAATCTTGAATTCAAAATCACAAAACCGAGCTCTTACCTCTCTCCATCGTGCATGACGGATGGCCCCCTCCACGCCGTCCTCAGCTCATAAGTCCACCCTCTGTCTACTTCTCAGATTGAATCAGGTGAGGAAAAGGATTGGGGAGATGGTTTGATGGGGATTGGGTGAGATCGGCTTTGGTTTTGGACGAACAAATGAATAGGGTGATATGCATGAATGAAATTGGGTGGGCAATGGATGAATGAATAGTGTCATTCATCCATTGGGCCTCCCCTTAAAGTCTCGGCCCACTTAAGACAAAAATCCCTTTTTTCCTCGTAAAATGTGCCACTGTAAATAGTTCCTTCGAACTTACGTGAACCGTAACTTTTCTGTCGAACGTCCGATTTCGATATGCGGCCTGTCTATGGATTTGTGTCGACTCAATCTATGCAACCGTCCTTGGCCCTCGGCCACTAGACTTCCCGAGTCAAAAGTCAACTTTTCACTCTCGTTTAGGGGCAAAATCGTAATTTCACCCAGAACGTCTGTTAATCCTCAACTAATCCCCGATTTGTGACGACCCATCCCGAATTAACGGGATTAATTAAGGATTAATTACTGATTAGCAAGACTAATCGCGGATTGGACGAGGATTAGCGCATGTTCAGGCGAAATGACGATTTTGCCCCTAGAATGGGCGAATCGTTGACTTTTCATTCGGACTGTCAAATGGACTTTGACCAATGACCGTGACATAGTTCATGATGTCACGAT
This sequence comes from Prinsepia uniflora, assembly GCA_032719365.1. Taxonomy (NCBI): domain Eukaryota; kingdom Viridiplantae; phylum Streptophyta; class Magnoliopsida; order Rosales; family Rosaceae; genus Prinsepia; species Prinsepia uniflora. The sequence continues at coordinate 10,623,556 of CM064870.1, read as the reverse complement.
GACCGTGATGTAGTTCGTGATTTCACGATGACCGTGACGTAGTTCGTGACGTCACGAGTTCATAGACAGGTGGCACGCTCGATTCTGACGTTCGGGGAGGAGGTTATGACGTTCGGAAGTTCGAGGGCATTTTGGTAATTTGGGCCAAAAGTTAACTTTTGACCCAGAATGTCCGATGGCCGAGAGCCGAGGACCGTTACGTAGATCGGGATGATACGAATCCGTAGACAGGCGGCACCTCGAATTCGGACGTTCGACGGAGAAGTTACGGTTCACAGAAGTTGTGAAGTACTATTCATATTAGCACGATTTTCGAGGAAAGTGGAATTAGGTGGGGCCCAGGGAATTGTCAGTGGGCCAATGGATGAGTGACAAGTGTCACTCATCCACTGGCCATTCATTTGCATTCATGCATCTCCCCTTTTGCATCTATCATTCATTTTCTTCATTCCAAAACCCAAACCCGAGCACCCATTTTCAATCCAATCCAAACCCTTCAACCCCAAACCCATTGGTGAGAGGACAGAGGATGAACTGGGGATGCTGGAGTGCGGTGGCCGGCACAGGAAGCGCCGCCGTGAACGGCGGAGGTGAAGGGAAACAATCGTACCCGATTAGACCCAAAATTCATGTTTTTTCTATTTTTACATTATGGGACGATTTGGATGGTTTGGTTGATTTAAATAGGTTTCTTAGGGAGTTTTAAGAAGGTTTGTATGGTAGTTGGGCGGCGGTGGAAGCCATGGAAGGTTTTGGGAAAAATGAACCGTGAGGTTCAAACTTGAACCATAGATTTTGGACGGTTTTTCTTAAGTTTAGGGATTGTGTTAGATAGGAATTGAGAAAAGTGGAATTTTAGGATTGAAATGGAGGCAAACAGACCGGAAATGATGGAGGGACCAGGCCGGACCGGTCACGCCGATCCCGGCGAACCAGCGAACCGGCCAACCCGGTTCAGCCGAAGGTAGACGGCGATTGAACAGTGGCGCGTGAGCCCACGCGCAGGGCCCTTTGGGCGGCGCGTGGCAGCGCGTGGTGGGGTTTCTGGGGATGGTTCTAACATACAAAATCATCTATTCGATGTAACGAACATTTTGGGACTGGTTTCGTGTCAATCAGACATCGTTTCGATATAGTTCGGGATGTCGGAAGGTTTAGGTTCACGTTTAAAAATAGTTAGAAAATCGGAAAAATTATGGGACTTCAATGAGAGGTTATTGAGGCTATTAGTAACCCTATAAATTAATTTGGACAGATTCGGGAATCCCGGAGGCGACGTTTGACCCGGGAGACGATTATGGCACGCATATCGAGGCGCAGCTTCGGACGGTCTGTGAGTGGACCCTTTTCTCGAAATTGATGCATGCATAAATATTTTATAATTGTTTTAATATATGTTTTGTGATGCCATGATTGCATTTGTTTGTGGTAGCCTAGGATTTACGTATTTGTACGTATCTCGAGATTTACGATTTTATACGATGCATATACGTTCTAGGTTTTTGACGAGGGTTTAATAAATGGATTTTGATTTGGAAATATGAAATCGGGCACAAGACCCATTTGATTTATGAACTCTCGGATTTGGAGTCCATTTGAATTGACGAGGAATCGGACCGAGGGTCCATTTGTGTGATACGATCGGGCCGGGGGCCCAGTTGGTTTACGATTCAGGTTTGAGGCCCAATTAGTGGTACTATCGGGCTTGATGCCAGGTTGATTTATGACATCGGGCCTGAGACCCATTTAGTTGAGATATCGGGCTCAAGGCCCAGTTATTTGTGGAATCGGACGTGAGGTCCCATTGAGTCATGGTTCGGGCCTAGGGCCCAGTTGATTGTAAAATCGGGCTTGAGTCCCAGTTTGATTATGAAATGAGTATCCGGGCATGAGGCCCTATTGAACTGTGGATTTAGGTCGAGGCCTGTGAAATGGATTTGAATCGGATTCGAGGAATCCTATTGAGATGAATCGGGTATGAGACCCAATTGAAAAGTGTTTTGAGAAAGAGAAAGAAAGAAAGAGTTTTGAAAATGATATTGAACCCTCCCTATTGATTATATGGTCTCCTCCAGCGTCGACTTGGAGAGTCACGATCCACAGACTAGAGTGGGTATCCCCATAGGGATCCCGTTCCAGAAGTGGTGGTTATTTTTTATGTTGTGGTCCCGTACCAGATTCCGGAGAGATGTGTGGACTAGATCCAGAGAGAGAGCTCGGACTCGATCCAGTGATTGAGCCTCCCAGATGGAGATTCCTGGGAGAAGAGTGAGACCCCGAGTAGTGTGCATACTAGATAGAGATGATTGATATCGTGACTATATCAGGGATGTGTTCCCTAGGGGATGTGTGCCCCGAGTTGGTATCTCATCTGAGATGTTGAGGATGGGTTATACGTACTTCAATACGTATGAGGTTTTATGGAAAAGTGATTTGAGGGCGGAGACCCTATGTTTTATGATCAGAAAGTGATTTGGGGCAGAAACCCCGTATTCTGTGTGTTGGTATTTCATTGAGAAAGGTTTTGGGCTGAGACCCACGTGACGTGATTTGGGCTGAGTCCCTATTGACTTGAGGTACGAGTTTTTGGTGATTTTGGGTCATGGACCCAAATGGTTTTACGGGTCATGACGGTTTATGGGAACCGGGCATGAATCCTTGAATGGTTTTGATATGTTTGACAAATAGTTTTATGAACGTTTTGATAAACTGTTTTCTATTGCATGCGTATGTATTTATGAAGGGCATAAATGTCTTTACGCGAAATGATTTTTAAATGAAATGTTTAAATTGTCCACTCACAGTTTTCGTGTTTTAATGCCCTTCAGGTTGATCGCGGATGCGGGCTGTAGCAGAGACGAGACATCACTCCCCTCCTCCTACGATCCTGACGCACTCTGATAGCCCTGGCGAGGACAAGAGATGGAATTTTCCCTGGTCTGACAATTCGTGCCAGACGGGATCAGGTGGGTCCCACATTAATCTGGGGGGATTTGGGACCGATCCTGACACGATTAGCCTTATTAATCCGTCATTAAGTCTTAAGTAATCTCGATAATTCGGGACGGGTCATTGCAATCTTCCCTCCTTCAAGAATTTCGTCCTCGAAATTCAAACCTTCCCAATTCCACAACCAAACTGTGGAATTCAACCATGTCGCCTCTACTCGGGTATTCTCCTGTACACGTACACGTTTGTCACAAAAGTTGTACTCGTCGGTACTCGCGGTCACCGGAGCCTCCAAATCTCCAACTCAACGCTCATGAAGCTACACTTCGGCTCGTAAGTCTCACTCGAGACATCGACACTTGTCTATCTCACCTATCACTCACTCTTGGAAGCTCAATCCTATTAAGTTGTCGTCCAATAGGCTTTTCAGCCTGACGACCTTTCTTATCCGACAATCGGAGCTGATATCCGTATGTAGCATCCGATCCGACCATCTTTCTCATGCTCCCACTGAGCGGTAACACCTCCAACAGTTCACAACTGTAATCTACTGTTCAGAGGAACACCATTCTCCTCTAACACTTCCTAAGTCCACGACCCTGGTTGTGACTAGTAGGTAACGCTTGGCTCCACTGTGCTTTCGCTGCACTACTCTGATCTCAACTCACTCTCGAGTCCACGTAACGTATCTCGCATCACTCAGCGACCTCCGCTGACACCTAGACTCACCTCGAGTCTCAACTGTCGTATTACTCCTCTTGTCCACTCACAGACGACGTCTCACCCATCTTGGGTGTATATACGGGATCCATATACACCCTACTTGTCTCGGGAGGAAACACACACAGCCTTCAGCGTCTAGTCAACTCATCCCTATGTCGGAACACGTCCGAACATCATCCCCGTCGAACCGTCACTATCGAATCAAATCTGATCCCCGTCTCACGTCCATCTAGGACTCTATTCAACCTACAACACACTCGAACTCTCGGGACACTATCAACCCGACATACCGATTGAACGGGGTTAAACCCATCGTCCAATGTGCACAACACACCGATGCATCCCCATAACATCAATCAACAAGGCACTACTCGGCCTGATCTAGCCTTGCACTCTAGTAACATCTATCGCGCACCACTGTCCGCACTCCACCCACGGCTCGGACCTCAACCTTCTGTCACCAGGCGCACCTCAAACCAGCACACTCTCTGCTCTCATACCCAAGACAGATCCTACACTCCTATAACCAACTTCTGTCACAATCATCTCAGTCATCTCGATAAACTAGATCGTCACCACACTACTCGATCCACCTAGGATCCACTATCAGCTTCCTCGGTCGATGTAAGATGACCCATAACACCAACATGGGTTTGCTACCTCAAACACTCACTCGTCACATCCAGTGACACTAAATACCATCTACTCCTCAAGTCATTCAAATTTGACCCACGGTCTAGCTATTCGGTTCTTACACATTCTTTAAACTGTTTAACTGTCATATCGGAATACCCATCTCCAACTGAATTCGAAACCAAGTATCCTTCTCTCGGTCTCAATCAAAACCTTTCTTGATTTCGAAGTTCCAATCACGTTGGAAACATGATCCTTTTCTGATTACTGAGCTTACTCTCTACACGAGTATTCATGTCTTATAGGCAAACTAGTGTCATGTCCTCAACCCAGGGGGTATGGTCAACCGCAGTCCGCCAAACCAAGTATACCCCGTACCTCGCACTGAGCCACTCGGGATCCCCTCTGTCCCACTCAGTTCCCATCGAACTCACACGGCTACCACTCTAGGGTACGTCTACTAATTTGGTCATAAACTAAGCCCTCAACTCCCTCGGACATCATCTGCATGTCCATATACAATCTAACTCGCCTATCTGTCTACGACCATTTATGTACATCCAAAAGGATGCCAATTCATCCTAACTCGATGTACTGCTCGACTGAGGAGTCACAACCGGCTCCTACTGTGAGCTGCAGTCAAATCTCGGTGTACTCCCAAATCCGACCCTCCAGTCACTAATCTCCATGACAGTACTCCCGTCGTCCAATGACACCATGTTGTCTAATCACTATTGGGACAGAGTCCTTGCCCCGTTCAACCACTGTTAGGTTTCACCCAGTTCACCTCTATCATCTGCCATCTTGACTCAACTACTCAGAATCTACACTAGCCGACGAATCCTTCTCGTTGTGCAGTGGTAGAAACCAACCATGAGCACATCATGACTGAGCTACCCTCAGCTTGTGGCTCGTCGTCTCTCCTCGTCATCGTCATCGCATCACCGTCTAGTGGAATGCGAATCAAACCAATCTGAAAACCCTGCTCGTACCGAGCAATCGCCACTGATCTCTGCTCGGGTCGGAAATGCTCCATCTCTCTTGTAACCCACGACTCCAGGTACGACCATCTCGATGATCCGTACGAGAAAATGAACGCTTCTCAGACATTCCCCGATTCTCAACAACCAATAATAATTTCCAGCCTCGATGGTGGTACCTACCGCGAGCTCGTACCGATACAACCCACGTACATCACCACCGAGACTCCAAGCCTAAGCGGTCAACTCACTGCCAGCATCAACTGCTCAACTCACAACATCTACCGATCGGTCCATCTTAGGATTCAGTCGACACATATCACTCTTCTGGTCACTCGTCCAACCCATCGCTAACTAGGGTTATCGTAAATCGGCTGCCTTATGCAACGTGTCAGTCTCGAGTGACCCTTCGCGCTCACCTCAGAAGAGTTGTCGTACTGCGACACTAGTGTCCCAACAACCAGTAACCACGATCTGAGGACCTCGTCCCCTCGTAACGCTACAGTTCCTAGTCGCTGACCTCCACAAGAACTTGGCCATACTCCGTGCCTAACACTGCACAAGCGATACATGTGCAATTGCATCCCATGGTGCCACATGACAACCACTCTAGGGCATCTCCTACCAGTCCACATCCCTCCGGGATCCGACATACTGAAACATGGCATCTCATGCCACTTAGGGTCGACGTTCCTATTCCAACCAGCCTCAACTAGGGTCTTCGTGTGCCTGTCTGCTCCTAGCAGTACAATCTCCGATCCTTGCACTTTTTTCATGGACGACTCTGACATCCGACCTCCACTGATTCCTCTTTGGTCTGATCTAGGTCCTTCATGACTACTCGACGGTCTCGACTCTTGGGTCGTCATACGGTGTCTACTGGTCCACTAAATCCTACCTCCAGTACCACTACGGCTCTATGCCGTTGGATTCACACGAACGTTGATCCCACTCGAGATTCATCCTCTCGGAGACGCGACATCGTATGCCAATCAAACCTTAAACTATCGCACCACATGCCAAACACAATCTAACTAAGGTTCGATTCTACCGAATCCTCATACTAATACCCTAACTATCAGGTTGATGACGGGCTGTTACGACTGCAGAGACATCACATGTAACAACCCGTCCCGAGCACCGGGATTAGTAGAGTGATTAAGGTGTGCTTAGGGAGGTTAATTGGTGTTTAGGTGGTCCCGATAGGTCTGGGAGCCTACAATGACGCTTTTGCCCCTAGTTTGGGTAAATAGTTGACTTTTAATCCGGGTGGTCAATTGGGCGTGGACCAGTGACCAGGACGTAGTTTAGGATGTCACGAATCCATAGCCATGAGGTACGTTTGATTCCGACATCCGAGGAGAAAGTTGTGATGTTCGGAAGGTTGAGGGTATAATCGTAATTTGGGTAAAATTAGGGGGAATAGTTGACTTTTTGCATAATCGGGTTTTGGTATGTTGACCTAGGATGGTTAGGTAGATCTCGTCGTCCTGAGTTCGATGACAGGCGGCACGTATTCATCGGACTTACGAGGCGAGAGATATGGGTCAAGAAAGGTTGTGGCAAAACCGTAAATATGAGTTAAGAAGGAGGGTATTTTGGTCTTTTTGTTTTTTCACCTGGGGATTTGTGCAGAGAGAAGAGAAGATGGAAGGCTGAGATTGAAGCAGGTGGGAGAGGAGTTGAGAGATTGGTGACATGTGGCACAGGACTAGAGGGTTCTGGTTGGATCTCGTGTATGCGCGGTCCCAATTATTTGGGTGCAACTGTGTGTGCCGTGCTTGTCTTCGACACAGACAGAGAGAAATAGAGAGGGGGAGATTAAGAGAAAAGGGGATGGTGATGGTATGTGGTGGTGTGAATTGACGAGTGAGGAGTGACCGGAGAGTGAAGGAGAGCTTGGGAGGAGACAGGGAGGCACGGTGGCCGTGTGTGAGAAGAGTGAGCCACGGGAACCAGGAAGGAAACTTAGGGAGGAAAACAGAGAAGTTGGGTGGTGGTACAGCCGTGAACGATCACTCGAGGTCAGCGGAAGTGCTCAGAGGACGGAGGAAAGCAGGAGGAGCTACTACCTCACGGTTGAGCTCACGACGGTGACAGGAGGACAGGTAAATCCGCAACACCGTTTCTTTGCTCTGTTTTGTCGTTTGGATTCCGAAGCTAAATCGTGGACCTAGGGGGAGAGTCAAGGGAATTGGAGGTTAAAGTGAGACCCCTGGAGGTCCCAAGAGTCGACTGTGTGTGCTGCCGTGATGGGTGGTGCACGGTGGAGGCGAGACGACAAAGGTGCTCTGTTTTACCGTGAGATTCAAACGGCGAGTCGTGAAGGTTGGGGCTGAATCGAAGGTCTAGGAGGGTTGGGTTAGGTTCAGTGAGGCCCTAGGAAGAGTCTGGGACAGTCACCGTGACGGGGGGTGATCAGAATGGCTGAATCGTGAAACAGGGGCTCTCGGGCCGTCTTGCTCGAGCTTGAGTCGACGATGTAGGGGATGAATCGAGGTGAATGGAGTTGGGGACTGATTAGGGTAGGCCTGGACGATGAGACTGGTGAAGAAAGGGAGGAAAATGGTGCAGGCACGGCGGTGAACCGCTGACGCCGGTTCAAGTTGCAGAAGACTGTGCTGAACCGGGTTTGCTCAAGGTAGCCAATGCACTGTAGTAGGCGCGTGAGGACCACGCGCAGCCACTTTGGGCGGCGCGTGGGGGCGCGTGCAGCGGCGATGGGGAAAGTGGTCAACAGGGTTTTTGTTCTAACTGTATTAACGAGTCTAATGGAAATGGTTTTGGGTCCATCAGACGTTGTTAGAGTATAGTTTCGCGAGGGTGACAGTTTAGGGTTCCGGTTCGTTTCGATTAGGAGTCGGGGAATTTGAGGGAATTTAGGTGAACTATAGTAGACGTGTTAGTGACGTATTTTGACGGTTGTTGGCAGGATCGGGATTTCCCGAGGAAGCTGAGGAACGTGCAGGACGTTCGGGACGCGAGTAGGGCTCAGTACTGTGAGTGGACCCTTTCCTTAAACTCGAACATGCATAACTGTTTTTCTATAAATGTTATATATATATATATATATATATGATTACATGAATGTTGGATTTATGATGATTTCTACATGGTTGCACATTTTTCGAGAAATACCGTATTTTGCACGTTTTACGGGAAAAAAGGTGATTTTGGGAAAATAAAGCTATGGTTTTTGAGATTTCAAACGTTAAATGATTTCTAATGATTTTAAGTGGATTTTGGAACATGATTTTGAGAAAGGGTTGGTTTTGAAATCGAATTTGACAATTGGACTTTGGTTAAAGGTTGAAAAGTGGATTTCCAGATTTGGGTTCGGAATGACGGTTCTGAACGCCGGAAGGGCTTCAAACCGGGGATTTCGGATTCGGGTTTGGATGTGAATACGGAAATGGTTTTCAACTGGTTTGGATTGGATTTGCTGGATCTGGTTATTGGGTTTAAAGACCCGGATATTGATTGACGGGGGACGGGCCCGGATTGAGTTTAAAGACTCGGATATATTGATTTTCCCCCATAGGCCTATTGAGTTTAAAGACTCGGGAGTTTAAAGACTCGGATATGATTGAGGCCTGTTGAGTTTAAAGACTCGGGAGTTTAAAGACTCGGGAGTTTAAAGACTCGGATAGGTCCAGCAGGTTTGATCGGAAAATGATAATTTGAAGTTCATGGTTTCTGTTACAGTTTTATGATTCCTATGCTATGACTTCTATAACTGTCTTATAGTATTTCTGTTTCTTATGATGTTTTCTGAGTATTGCATCCTACTGTTTTGATAACTGGGTTATGCATGTGGTTTCAAAACGGAGGGTTAAACTCGGTTTTCTGATAAATGGTTTTAGAACTTTTCTTTTCTTATGGTCCACTCACATCTTCTGTTTTAAATTGCCCTCCAGGTCGTGGAGATAGCGTGGGGTCTTGACGTCGAGGCTGCGTCTGAGGCATAGAGTTCCCGGAGTGTTACATTGCCTTCCGCGTGCGTGTAAAATAATCGGTTTTAGTTTGTTGTACTTGTACTATACTTCGAGATATTGTATTGAGTACTTTCTCCTGCGTCTGACTAGTTACGGTCGGGGTGTCAGACGGGAGCAGGATTTACCTCGAGTTTCGGGGTGAAACCGGGGTGGGTCCTGACATCACATCCTCGACCTGCGCACAGAGTGACGCGCAAAACGCGCTCTGATACCATTTGACAAGACTTGTCCCAAATTCCTCGAAAGTAACGTGGGACGTGCTTGCTCCCATCTGACACGAAGTGTCTGACCAGGGTTAATTTTGTCCTTAGCTCAACCGGGACTACCAGAGAGCGCAAGGATCTGGAGGAGGAGTGTGATGTCTGGGTCTCTGCTACAGGCCGCATCCGCGATCAACGTGAAGGGCATTCAAAACATTAAAAGTCATGAGTGGACAAAATAATATTTTAATAAAAACATTTCATCAAAAGAAGATTTATGCCCTTCACTAAAAACATGCGTGCATTCGAAAACTGTTTATGACAGGAACCACCCCGATTACCATCCCGATAATCGGGACGAACCCTGTTCCCTTCTAACAACCCAACTCAAAAGACCAAAACATCCTCACAAAAATCCACAATTTAAAACATTTCCAGACCAGGGAGAATTTAAAATACAACAAGTCAACAGTCATACAGAGCATAGTACAGTACAGGGTAAGACATAAATCCTACTAAATACTGGCTACACGCGCAATGGGAAAATTTGCAACGGAAAACACTGGAAAACTCTATGCCTCTGACTCTGCCTCAACGTTAGGCCCGGCGCTAGCACCACGACCTGGAGGGTATTTAAAAACCAGAAAAGTGTGAGTGGACTAAAAATAAATAAGAGTTTCAAAAACAGTTTAATAAACAAACCAGGATTTTGCCCTCCGTTTTAAAAACATGCATGCATAACTCAGTATCTGAAAACAACAATATAAATCATATGGAAACATTATCATCAAAACATGAAAATACCAAATATCATCATCCGATCAAACCTGCTGGATCTATCCGAGTCTTTAAACTCCCGAGTCTTTAAACTCAATCTAGGCCTCAATATAATCCGAGTCTTTAAACTCCTGAGTCTTTAAACTCCCGAGTCTTTAAACTCAACAGGCCTACGAGGGAAAATCATAATATCCGAGTCTTTAAACTCCCGAGTCTTTAAACTCAATCCGGGTCCTTAAACCCAATCCAGGCCCGCCCTCGTCATAATCATAATCCGGGTCTTTAAACCCAATAACCAGATCCAGTAAATCCAATCCAAACCGTTTGAAAACCATTTCTAAATCCATATCCAAACTCGAATTCGAAATCACTATTCTGAAGCCCTACTGGCGTCCGAATCCAAATCCGGAAATCCCTTTTCCAAGCTTTAAAACCAAATCTCGATTTCTGAAATCCGATTCTAAAACCGAAAACCTTGATTATCAGGTCCTAACCTTTGAACCAGATCCCTGAAATTCCAGTCACGGTTTTCCGGCCACCCATCGTCTTCCCAGCCACTGGTTCAACTCCTCAGTCTACTAGGAACTTCCTACACCTATTAGGACTATTAGAACGGCTCAACAAAGCTCCAAACTCCACGACGTTGAGTTTGAACAAAAGTTGGAAAACAGGGGACCAAAACCTTACCGTCTGTTTGCTCACCGCCGTGAGCTCCGCCGTGGGTCTCAGGGTCCCTAAAAGTACTCCTCTGGTCCTCTGAACACCACCACAACTCAACTTCGATGGGCTTGATCGATTGGGATCTCAGCCGTGCACGAAGAACCTTCTTTGTTTTCCACGGTTTCCTCCTCTTCCCCGTCTCTTCCTCAATCGACAAGCACCCTAATACACTCACTACACTCTCAGCTAGTCTCTGAACACTCCACAAAGAACACACGCACGACTCAGACTTGGGGAATGTTCGATTTCCTCACGGCTCATTCTCTCTGATTTTCTCAATTGATCGAACACAATCCATTTTAAACGTATAACCGTGCATAGGCTAGAAGCCACTAGACACAAGCCAGGTGTCAATACCCTGTGGTCCAGTCCCAAAATATCCAATAAACACTGCACACATGTAGTTATCTGATTGGCACACTTCCCAAGGTGTAAAAAGACCGAAATACCCCTAATTATTCAAATTACGATTCACTTCCTAGGCCCATATCTCACTCGTCCGATGTCCGATAAAGGCGTGCCACTTTTCGTTGTACTTAGGACGTCGAGACCTATCTAACGATCCTCGGTTTGCGTGAAAACTAATGGTCGAACAAAAAGTCAACAAATTCCCCTCTTTTAACCAATTTACGAAAGTGCCCTCAATCTTTCGAACATGATAACTTCCTCCTCGGATGTCGGAATCGGGCGTGCCACCTGTCTACGGACTCGTGACGTCCCGAACTACGTCATGGTCATCGGTCAATGCCCAATTAACCATCCGAACTAAAAGTCAACATTTTGCCCATTTTATGGGCAAAATCGTCATTCTGAGCCAAACGTCCAAAAGTAACCAACTAAACACCGATTAACCTAGCTAATCCGTCATTAAACCCTAATCTAATCCCGACTCCCGAGACGGGTAGTTACAATTGTCATAAACCGACCCTCCTCGGTTAGGACCCGACTCATCTAGCACCATATTTTCCGCTTTGGGCCTCGCCCTCACGGTTTTGTTTTCGGGAGCTCACGGTGCAACTTCCCAAGGGGTCACCCATCATGGAATTTCACCAGCCTCAACTCGCTTAACTTTGGGGTTTCAATCCCCCCCAAAGCCACTTGAGCTCCCAAAAGGCCTAGAGCTAGATAGGTATGTGCCTACACCTTTAAGGCACACCACCATCCTCTCCTAGACCATTCCCCCTCGTAGGAATGTGGGATTGTTCACCATTCCCTCCAGGACACGGGTCTTACAATCCACCCCCCTTAGGGCCCAGCGTCCTCGCTGGCACACTTCCCGGTCGGGGACTGGCTCTGATACCAAATTGTTAGAACCCGACCCTCCTCGGTTAGGACCCGACTCATCTAGCACCATATTGTCCGCTTTGGGCCTCGCCCTCACGGTTTTGTTTTCGGGAGCTCACAGTGCAACTTCCTAGGGGGTCACCCATCATGGAATTTCACTAGCCTCAACTCGCTTAAATTTGGGGTTCCAATCCCCCCCAAAGCACTTGAGCTCCCAAAAGGCCTAGTGCTAGATAAGTGTGTGCCTACACCTTTAAGGCACACCAATATTGTAACGACCCGAATAAAAAATAAAAATATTTTAATGTAAAAAGACTATTTTGCCCTTGAGGGGAAAAACTTTGACTTATGACCCGAGACATAATTTGGAATTTGACCCATGACTATGACGTAGATCGGGACGTCACGAATCCGTAGACAGGCGGCACGCCGAAATCGGAGTTCGTATGAAGAAGTTATGGTCAAGGAACCGTTTAGCGGAATTTACGAACCGAGAACAACGGAATAAAATATTAATTTATTATGGGAATCCATGCCAAACTAATATTTAAATTAAACCAGTGGATGAGTGACAAGTGTCACTCATCCAAGTCAAAACTATTCCAATAAAGTAACCTTACCACTATTTCCTCATTTTATAATAATTTAATTTTCCCTCCATAATTCCTAACCCTTGGATCTCTGCCCAAATGAATCCCAGCCCTCCATTTCCTTTGCTTTTTCTCTATTCTTGCACGTTCATGTTCTCTGGGGAGAAAACACAAACACACACATCCATCCCCCCTAAACCGTGCAACCCATTTTCCTTCCATTTTCTCTCAACCCAAACGATCGAACCAGCAGCCCTCACACCACCAGCCGACCACCAACAGCACCACCCTCACCCACTGATCATCATCGTGCATCACCGGCGACCACCACCCCATTTCCCCTACCCTGAACTGCCGTGCAAACTCAGACCCGAAACACAGAGGAATCGGGTCCAAGTAGCAAAACTCGACATCCACACCACCTCAACGCAAGGGAAGCTCCAGTCTACACCGTGAGGACCCCAGGAGCATAACTGGACGACGGCGAAGGCTGCGGCGGCGACACGGCGGCGGTAAGAAGCAAAACCCGAGAACCCCGTTTTTCTTCCTTGTTTCGAACCAACCTGTTTTGATGCTTAGAAATCGATTAATTGGTTATAGACATGTCCTAGGGTTAGAGACGAGTTGATTGGGACCGGTTTGGACGACGGAGACGGCGTGGATCGCCGGAGACGACGATCGGATTTTGACCGTGAGTTTCAGCGACGCTCTGGTAAGTTTCTTCCCGTTTTCTTCCTATTTTGAGGTTACAGAGCCATAGAACAGACCTAGACGACCCTATAGGAATGAACCCCGTCGAAAATGGTGGCTGGAATCGTACGGTGGAATCGGGTCAAGCCGTGGGTCGACGGTGACCCGGTTCCAGTAAAACGGGTCGACCCGGTACTGTAGCAGTGATGATGTCATCACGCTGACGTCACCTCTGACATCATGATGACGTCATCCTGTCAGAAATTGTCAAACCAGGGACCAATCAGAACATGCCACGTGTCACCTGACATGTGTCAGTGATGACGTCACTGCTGACGTCAGCGTACTGTAGCAGCGTTGACCCACGCGTTGACCATGCACGTGGGGGCGCGTGTGAACAGTGATTTTGGTGGGGCCAGCACCATTTTCAAGGTTTCGACGATACGGATCCAATGGAGGTGGTTTCGTGTCGATCGGAGATCGTTTGGTTAGTCAAAATAGGGTTTGAAGCCTCGAGAATAGTGCCCGGGATGCGTTTTTTAGGCGGATCTGTTCTAGGGTCTTAGTATTGGAGTTATAGGGTCCTTAAGTAACTATCAGATATGTTAATACAGGTTTTAGAGATCGTTGAGCAGCATGGACCGAGTGTGAGTGGGCTGTTTGATTTATAAAAGGCTTGCATGCATAAACTGTTTTACTGTTTCCACTTATGATTTCGATGAGTCTTATATAAACTGTTTATATCTCTTATTACACTGTTTTGGGCATGAGACCCGTTTGGATTATATGTAGATTTTATCTGGGATGTCCGGGGGGACATAGGGTAAACTATACTGTTGTGTGCTGTACTTTCCTACCTGTCTATATTGTCTCCTCCAGGGAGGGTCGTTGGCCTGGGTGGACCCTGGAGTAGTCACGGGGCCCTGACTGAGTGGAGTTGACCCCCGTTGGGCGGCTTTCCCTCAGGAAGGCATGTTCATATACCTCGGGCAGTGACCGGGATACCGGGAGCTGATGTACCTAGAGAGTATTGGGTGTGAGACCCTGAGTGGCAACGCATAGCCTTAGAACAGTGACATCATTTGGGTTGGGTTTTACAGTGCACTGACATGTTGGTTTCTCCTTTGGATTATTATTGTGATTCTATGGTTATGATTTCATTATCACATTATGTTTTCACTGCATGCAAGATTTGGAAAACGGAGGGGTAAAACCTTATGATTATTTTATTATTAAATTGATTTATAAACTGTTATTTTTGGCCCACTCACTCTTGTTTTACTGACCCCTCCAGCCCCTGACACGGAAATAGAGGAGGAGGACCCGGAGGAGGAGGAAGAGGCTTAGTTGTTTAGCTGTGCACCTGTACACCCACTTGTGGGTAGGTTGAGCACCGAATAAATGTACTCTGACTATTGTGCTCACGTGTTGTATTTTACTTTCCCTTGTCTGACAGTATCGCTTTAAACACTGTTAATGTACGTCATCTAGCTATTTGAATAATAGGTTTTTATTTAAGGGTAATTTTGGTATGTTTAGAGTCATTGTCAGACGGGAGCGGGGCACGTCCCCGGGTGGTCCCAGTGGGATTGGGACGGGTCCTGTCAAATATCCTCTCCCAGACCATTCCCCCTCGCAGAAATGTGGGATTGTTCACCGTTCCCTCCAGGACACGGGTCTTACAATCCACCCCACTTAGGGCCCAGCGTCCTCGCTGGCATACTTCCCGGTCGGGGTCTGGCTCTGATACCAAATTGTCAGAACCCGACCCTTCTCGATTAGGACCTGACTCATCTAGAACCATATTGTCCGCTTTGGACCTCGCCCTCACGGTTTTGTTTTCGGGAGCTCACGGTGTAACTTCCCAGGTTGTCACCCATCATGGAATTGCACCAGCCTTAACTCGCTTAACTTTGGGGTTCCAATCCCCCCCAAAGCCACTTGAGCTCCCAAAAGGCCTAGTGCTAGATAGGTGTGTGCCTACACCTTTAAGGCACACCGTTCCCTCTAGGACACGGGTCTTACAGTTTATCAAAACATTCAAAAAACTATTAGGGCATTAGCCCGAAACCGTAAATCAAACCATATAGGAACTCAGCCCAAATCAAACGCAAGTGGGACTCTGCCCAAATCCATTCCACGTGGGTCTCAGCCCAAAACTGTTCTCAGTGAAATACCAACCATAGAACACGGGGTCTCAGCCCCAAACCATTTTCCAAAACATAGAACACGGGGTCCCCCCCCCCCCTCCCAAATCACTTTCCGTAAAACCTCATACGTATATACATACATATAACCCATCCTCGGCATCTCAGAGGAGATGCCAACTCGAAGCACACAGTCCCTAGGGAACACATCCCCGATATATGTCACGATTCATCTCTATACTAGTGTGCACATTACTCGGGGTCTCACTCTGAGTCTACCCCCAGGAATTCCACATCTTGGAGGCTCTGTCGAACATCCAGGATCTACGACGTCTGGATGGCTGTCTCCAGATCCAGTCCGAGATCATATCATAACTCCCACTCCTGGAATACGCTCCCCATGGAGATACTCATTCCAGGTAGTGGATCGTGACTCTCCAGGTCGACGTCTGGAGGAGACCAATCAAATTACGTCGGAGGTTATATATTCTTTCAAAAATACTTTCTTTCTCAACTGGGTCTCATACCCGAATCTCAATAGGATTCCTCGAATCCGATTCAAATTCATTTTCATAGGCCTCGACCTAAATCCACAGTTCAATAGGGTCTTATGACCGAATTCTCATTTCATAAATCGAACTGTGCGATTTCATAATCCAACGGGGCCTAAAGCCAGATTTCACAATCAACTGGGCATGTAGCCCGATATCACAACCAATGGTGTCTCAAGCCCAATACCATAATTCAACGGGGCATCGAGCCTGATTTCACAATCAATTGGGCCTCAAGCCCGATACCACAATCAACGGGGCCTCGAGCCCGATTTCAAAATCAATTGGGCCTCTAGCCCGATACTAGGGTCAACTGGGACTCAAACCCGATTTCATAATTCAATTGGACCTCAAGCCCGAGTTCGTAAACTAACGGGGCCCTCGGCCCGATCGTATGACTCAAATGGGCAACCAGCCCGATTTCTCATCAAATCAAATAGACTCTAAGTTCGAGGGTTTCCAATCAAATGGGTCTCATGCTCGATCTCGTATTTCTAAATCCAAAACATATTCATTAAACTCTCACAGAAAACATAGCACGTATAAGCATCGTATAAAATTAGAAATCTCGAAATACGTGCAAATACGTAAATACTAGCTACCACAAAGAAACGCACTCATGGCTTCACAAAACATGTATTAAATGCATGCATCAGTTTAGAAAGAAAGGTCCACTAACAGACCATCCGAAGCCACGCCTCGATACGCTCGCCATACGCCCTTCCCTGGCCAATCACTGTCACCGGGGCTCCCGAACCTGTCCAAATTAATTTAGAGAGTTACTAACTACTTAAATAACCCCTCACTAAAACCCCGTAATTTTTCGGAATTTTTAACTATTTTTAAAGTTGATCCTAAACCTTCGAACACCCCGAACTATATTGAGACGATATCCGATCGACTCGAAACCAGTCTCAAAATGTTCGTTACATCGAATAGATGAAATTACATGTTGAAACCACCCCCAAAAGATGGCCACGTGTCCACACGAGCTGCCCAAAGGGGTTGCGTGTGGTAGCCACGCACCACTGTTCAATCATCTTCTTCCCAGCGACAGACTGGTTCGAACCGGGTTCCTGTGCGGCCGGTCCAGCTGAACCGACGTGGCCGGTTCAGCCCTATTTCTCATCCATTTTTCTTCCAATCCCTTCCAATCCAATCCCAATCTTCCTATTTCATAATTTCCTATCTATTCATGTCAATAAACTTAAGGAAAAACGTCTAAACCCGACTATGCAAAACTCTCCCTCACGGTTCATATTTCCCGATTGCACCCAGGGCTGCACAGCCCTTCACAATCGTCCAAAACGTCATCTAATCATTCCTAACTATCTAATAAACATCCTCTAATCACCCAAAACCCTCCATAATGTCCTAATCGAAATCTTGAATTCAAAATCACAAAACTGAGCTCTTACCTCTCGCCGCCGTGCACGACGGCTCAGCCACCTCCACGCCCTCCTCAGCTCATCAGTCCACCCTTTGTCTACTTCTCAGATTGAATCAAGTGAGTGAAAGGATTAGGGTGATGGTTTGATGGGGATTGGGTGAGATCGGGTTTGGTTTTGGACGAACAAAGGAATGGGGTGATATGCATGAATGAAATTGGGTGGGCAATGGATGAATGACAAGTGTCATTCATCCATTGGTCTTGCCCCTAAAGTCTGGGCCCACTTAGGACAAAAACTCTTTTTGCCTCGTAAAACGTGCCATCGTAAATAGTTTCTTTGAACTTCCGTGAACCGTAATTTTTTTGTCGAACGTCTGATTTCAACGTGCCGCTTGTCTATGGATTCATATCGACTCAATCTACGCAACGGTCCTCGGCCCTCAGATCTCCCGGGTCAAAAGTCAACTTTTCGCCCTCGTTCAGGGGCAAAATCGTAATTTCACCATGAACATCCGTTAATACTCGACTATTCCCCGATTAGCCTTTCTAATCCATCATTAAGTCTTAATTAATCTTGATAATTCGGGACGGGTTGTTACAGCCAGTGGCGGATGGGAGTGGTGAATTTTTTTAGGGGGGTCCAAATGCTTTGTTATGTAAATATCTGTGGAAAATGTAGGTCCCAAATAGTTGAAGATTCTTTATTGTCAAGCTTGTTCTGAAATTCTGCCCATGGCTCTAAATTTGGTCCACATAAAATGGCTGCTTCGGGTCTGTGTTGTCGATGCAGGAAGAAGTTTGAGGATGCATTTCATGCAATCTAGGCTTGTAAACAGATTCAGAATGTTGGGAGGTTGTCTAATTTCTCGATGGATGGTTTCCCCACTTTTGGCACTTTTATTGATCTCTTTGGTAACTGTCCATTATTCAAAAAGAGCAATTTGTTTTGGATTCTGGCCTGTTTGGAATTGGAGATATAAAATAGTCCATGATTTGCAGGTCCAGAAGGCTGAGGAGGTATATGAATATGCCATGGCTTCTCACACTGAATTTTCTGGTTTGCAATAGGTTTCGTTGGGGGCCCCGAGGGAGACTAAATGGTCTAAATCGATGGAGGGACTAGTTAAACTTAATTGTGATGTTGTGGTTGGAAAGGACAATCTTAACTGCAATGGGTGGGTGGACATAGAGTGGTGATTGAGACAGATTCCATGGAAGCAGTCAGTACGATTAAATTGGCTCAACATATGTGGACGCCAATAGGGTTGTTAGCTTGGGAAATGTTGGCTTTACTAGAGGCACTTCAGATTATATTGGAGCATCTTATTTATGTGCCTGGGATGGCGAATTATATGGCTCACAGTCTTGCCAAGAAAGCTAGAAGCACCCAAGAGAGAACTGAATGGGGACCTATATTACCTCCTTGGTTGATACCGCTTTTGGAGAGAGATCTTGAGGGCTAAATGCCTTTTGTTATGTTTTTTGTTTTTAGGGTATACTTTTTTTCTCCCATCAGATTTATCACGGATTAATTAAATTTTATGGTAAAATTATAAGGTCCCAAAGTACCATTTGTGGTGCACCTGCTATCTTCTTGTTTATCAATGAAATCCAATTCCCGATCAAAAAAACAAAAACAAAAAGGCCCTCTTTTGAACGTAGACCACTTATAAAGACAGCCGTGCTTGATTTTGCTTCTAGCTACAAATAAAAATCAAATCTACACGTACAGCATCTCGATCACTTAGATTTGTGACATAAAGTTACTTAATTAGTCAAAATACAGGGAGTTCATCATGATTGATCCATAGTACAATAGTAGTCAACATTCTGGATCTCTTTATACTTGTAGTCCAAGTGGAGACGTGGCAATTGGTTTAGCCTGATCAACCAGATTAACATTACCCCCCTTCACTTCCACAGCCTCCCTTTTGTAAACATATTTACATGATGCCCACAAAAATGCCCCTATGTTGAGGGCAGATATGACCAGAAGAAATCCATAGTAATAATCCAAGTGACAGTCATTCAGGTTATTTCCAATCCAACTTTTACCTCCATCTCTTCCAGTTATTTTATCCACCATGGTAACAAGAAAGCTGTTCAAAAAGTTACCAACCCCAATCCCACTGGTGAAAAAAGTTGTCCCAAGACTCTGCATGTCTTCTGGAGATTGATCATAGAAAAACTCTAGCAACCCTATTGCATTGAACACATCGGCTATCCCCAGCAGAACATATTGAGGCAGCAACCAAAAAATGCTCATGGGTATAATTTCTTTAGGCCCGTTGATGTGGTGCACTTTGATCACGTGTATTCGTCTAACTTCCACGGCGTAAGCAATTGCAATGGCTACAACCTGGATCATGAATCCAATCCCAAGTCTTTGGAGAAGTGTGATCCCTCTCGGGTTTTTTGTTCTAGCACGCACGAAAGGGACAAAGTAACGGTCGTACATGGGCACGGATAAAAGCATTGAGAGGGTGACAAAGCTTCCGAGGGAGGCTGCCGGGATTTGGAAGTGTTGGCCTAGGCTCCGGTCTAGGGTTGTGCCTTGCTTGACAAAAAGAGTGTTGATTTGTGCCCAAATAGTGCTAGGGATTAGTGTGACAAGCCATATCATGGCCATTCCAACAAGAAGCTTTGTTCCTTCCACTTGAGTCACTGTGCATGGTGGCCTCGACGAGCCATCCGTGTGGTCCCCATATTTGATCGCGGCTTTGTCTAAGAATCTATTCAAATAAAACATCATTTATTGACGATATATAACATAACATATATATCATCATATTGTCATGATATAACATAATATATCATCCAGGACTAATTAGTGATAAGGAGTAGTGGGGGTTGTGTTTCATTTGCATCTTGCTTTGATTTGGGACAATTGATGGTGGGTACCGCAACTTAATTGAGATAGATTATGACCATTCGATGATGAAAGATGCTAAAAATGGAGCGGTGTGAACAGTGCATATATATGAAACAAATTATTACAAGAAATGGTTACAAAAACAGTCCTAGAAGTATAAGCCCACCAATGCTTTGGCATAGTAGATTTCCTAGTCATATCTGGACATGAAAGTAATGGGAGGGCCCTCCATCACATTCACATTTTCTCAGCCACCAAAGTTAGCTAGCTAGAGCCTTCAATGGGGTAAGTAAAGGACTTCAGAATCCAAAATGAGGGATCTGAATCTAATATTTGATCCTCTCCTTAGAATATTCCATCCCAGATGGAAAAAAAGGTATATATCTTCGAAAGACATAATAACAAAACAGCAGTCTCAGAAAAAAAGAGTTTCTACATAAAGTTCTATTAAATATATGAATGATGGCGAGATTATTTCAAGCAGAAAATGAAGTTTATTATGAAATAAATAGTAATAGTATTACCTGAAATTTGGAGTGTGGTACATCTGGCGTTTTCCACTGTTAACATAATGTTGTGGTTCAAACTCATGAAGCTCAGATGGGTTGCTTGGGAGCAGAGATTTTCGATTTCGAAAGGCGACAATGGAAGTTTGGATCAAGTCCCTTGCAGGGGTTTTGGTCTTGCTAACTTTGTGCCTATACATTGGGGTTCCAAAGTAGAAGATGAACAAGGAGAGTATAAGACCAATTGTGGGGATGCCATACCCTAACCCCCATCCCAAGTTTTCTTGGATGTAAACAAGGCCAAGAGTTGCAATCAAAGCACCCAAGAAAGAGCTGAACATCCACCAGTTGAAAAATGAGGCCTTGAGTTGCTTCTCATGGGGCTCGAAATCGTCAAATTGGTCTGCTCCGAAAGTGGATATGTTGGGTTTGGTTCCTCCTGAGCCGATTGCAATGGTGTAGAGAGAAATGTAAAAGAAGGCAATCTGGGAAGGAGAGGCCTTATTGCAGACGCCATTGCTGCAGCTTGGCTTGAAGCTTTTCAGTGAAACAGCCATTGTCAAAATCATCATTCCCTGTTCAAATTACTCACTTAGTTACATTCATTAATATAATATTCATCATGAGCTCCAAAAAAATACGTTAACACAAGTAGCTTAGCTATAGGCAAATTGAAAGAAGAAATAGGGGCACAAATAAGGGAATTCAATTGGAAATGTTGAACGAAATATTTCCCATGTTGGTTAATGATATCAATCCCAATCTTGTTTATTTTAAACAAAGATAATTTCGCTTCAATTGGATGAATGTTTTGTCTTTTTTTAAACAATATTGATTATTGGGACCCCTGCTTTGTGTTTCTTATGGATGAGTAGTACAAATAAGTTCATGTCCTAATCTATCAGTTGAAGTTCATTTTCCATCAATATATTGCAATCATTCACAATATATATAATCAATATATTGAATTTACCATGACGTAAATGAGGGAAGAGACGGTGAAAGTCCAAAAACGACCCAGGTAAGAATCAGCTATGTAAGCCCCCAGGATTGGTGTCATCCACACTGAGCCAGACCAGTTATTCACATTTCTAACAGACGACACTGTGTCTTCATGAAGTTGGGTGGTCAAATAATTCACCAAATTTGAAGCTATCCCATAAAAGGCCATCCTCTCAAATGCTTCGTACCCTGAAAAAAAAAAAAAAACTACTTCAATACATCATAGTTTTGAGAGAAAAAACACTGATGCATGGACGGAATTAAAAGTATATATGCGCGCAAAGCTTAATTACCAACAAGAAAAGCACAAGCTTTCCATTTTCCAGTCTTGGAGGCAAGCACCGGGCGGCCGCGCAGATCCACCGTGCCATCTCCGGTATAACCGGCTTTGGATTCCATGAATAGTGTATGTATGAGAGCTTATTATGAGAGAGAGAGAGAGAGACAGATGAAGATTAACAGTAAGAATAATAATGGTAGTGAAGTGGGAACGTTGTTCAATGTTATTTATAGCTTTAAGAAATACGGCTAATTTGTGTAATATAATGGAATGTAGAATTGAAATGGGGAATTTTCTTAATTGGAACTTGGAAATTGGAAAAGACGTTGGTAATGATATATGTGTATGGAAATGGACAATGCGGGACGGCCGCATCATCAAAGGCCAAGTGGGAGAGCTTTGTTTTTTTGGGACTTTTGAGTCTTGAGAGAGTGATGAGACTTTCATATTGAGACAACTATCACTTTATCAAGATTGATTGAGAGACAACCTCATTTTTAAACGATTTAATTTCTTCAATTTTACTTTCATTTTGGACATATATATATATATATATTTACATGGTAAATAGATGTTTTTGTTCATGTTCAGAGAACCTTTTCAAAATCGACATTATATTTGCTCATATTAAATGAAGCCAGATTGATTAGTGTAGCAACTATCACTTCATGCTCTCATGCTTCAATTTTGATTTGATTTTAGTGGGAGTGTCATACCCACAAACCTGTAGAACAACACATTATATATACAAACTCGCTTAACTGCAGCTAAATTACCTTCTTTCAAAAAACTACTAAATTACTTATATAAGTGAACTGTGGACATGAATAATATTATGCTATGATACTGTAGAATCATCATTATTTTCTAACCTAAAAATCAATGTTTATAACATATGGAATAATCGGTTGCATACTAGCTTGCATGTAAAGACCATTCTATAAATTTGAAGAAGAAAAATTAATAAATGAAAATGGTGAATTTTTCATAACGCATCATCATTACTGTTCGTCTTATATATGTATATTAGATTAATCCTCTAATATATATATATATATATATATATATATTGGAAGGAAAAAATGAGTATGTACTTCTTGTTTTTCCAACACCCACCGTACGGAGTACAATCGATCATCACAAAGAAATTAGCAAGTTGGTGCCTTATCCACCCTAAGTCTAATTAGTCTAAATCTAAAACTTTGATTGGATTATAGGCCACCTCTATCTCTACAGATTATCCTTAATTCAATTAGTTTTTCATGATATTTTGGATGTGGTCCCGATCACGGACCTTATCGATCTACAGGGTTATCCATATCATCCAATGTTAATCAGTAGTTGTGCATACTCATTCGGTCACTCATCAATTCATATAAAATGGAACAATATTAATCATGCTTATTTTTCTTGCCGCAAGTCAATTGGCCTTGTATAATAATCCTTTAAGATTAACATTTGCCAATGATTAAATAATACACAAATTTTAAATGTCGCCTTTTATTTTCAATATTTTAGTACTTATCTTATGTGTGTCGAGCTACATTAATATCGATCATTCTTCCATTAGTTTTCACAATAGTTTCGGTTAAAATGTAGGGAGATAGAGCTCGTTTGTTAAGGGGATTGAATTGGATCAAACTTAATAAATTTTCTTCTGCGTCTACCCCCTTTCAATTCCTTTAAAATAGTAGGATATATAGAAGAGGTAAATTAATTCCTTTTATGTCTAATCCTATACATCTAATCTTATTATAATGAATACATATACATTTTTACATTCACGAATACATTGAATTAGATGTATTATCCGATCCAATCCAATTCAATCATGCTCTTCAAATATGACCAAATTTATCTTTCTATGATATTCATTTTTCTTTTATTGTAATCTTTCTATGATCTAGGTATACTATACTGCTTGCCAATTAAGAAACACTCCTATGAAAATGAATAGGGCCGGTCCAAGTTCAAGGCGAACAAGGCATACGACTTAGGTCTCATATATTGTAGAAGGGCTTTTAGATTTAACCTACACAAATTTATTTAAAATAATAATTACTTTTAAATATTTGAGACCTCAAAATATAATTTAAATTTTATATTATGACCTGAATGCTAAAATTATTTTTGAAGACCTAAAGCTTAATAAAGTTACTCTTTTTTTACAAATAAAGCCCATATATATTACCTATGCAAAGCTTATTATTTATTTGTTAATACATTAATAGTTTATTTGTTTTGTTATTAAAATAGAAATTAACTTGGATGTTAGAACACACAAAACTAAATTTTCATTCTTATTTTATGGTGTGATATTTTTTTAAAATAAATAAAATATAAAGTTTTTTTATTTGAATTTAATTGTAGTTTCGAATGTAAGATGAGTTATTTAAAATATGCTTTACTTATGTAATAACCTTCTCATTTATAATTAATTTTTTTTCCTTTAATAATGAAAACATAAAAATTCGCTTTAGATCTCATCTTCCGTTGAAGCAGACCTGAAACCAACCATCCTGCAATCAAAGAAAACTATTCTGTTTTAAATTTTACTAGAAAGTAGATATGACGAATTTTGATCGAATAAATTAGAAAACTATCATGTTAAGAAATATAATTTTATATTGAAAAAAATAGAATATAAATGGTTTTATGCGTAATATTATTGAGAATTTTTGTGATAAAATTTCACATCGATTTAGGTGGTAGTTAAGTGGGAATAATATTAGTATTGTTGGAAGTAGACTATATATTAAGTCCATGCATCTCTTCAAAATCAAAATACGTATGATATCATAGTGGGTTTAATTGAATAATGGTGTCATTATCGCGTATTCAATGTCTTGCAATCAAAGTGGGTATACTGCCATCGGATGGTGTTTACTACCTTCCCACTAGTGCGGGTTTACTACCTTGCTATTAGCTAGAGTCACCGACTTAAATGGCCAAGTGAGGATGATATCTATGGGTGTGGATATTGGTGATGGACAATTGGGCAATCTCTTTAAATTTCAACAAATTAATGAGTCTGTATACTATATATATACATCTAATTCTTTATCAATTACTATAATCAAATTCAATATCAATATAAATCTCTGATTCTCTTGTACATGCTATATGTCTAAGTTGTTCTTATACATATAAATCACTCTAATTGGTTATATATCAAACTCAACGTAAATATAAATTGTTTCATATTATGAGTCAAATATAATGGAATTCGTTGGTGTTAGAGAATGTGATGTTGATCAAGCTTTTTGGAATCTTGACGACAAGGAATGAGAGAAAAAATATCCTTGCATTGGCTTTGAGGTCGATCGATGCAAATAGCCTAAGTGATTGATAGTGCGACCTATGTGCTATATACATCCAACATATGTTTCACTAACAATTTAACCTAGCTTCACATTATTCATGATGAGCAGCATTGCAATCTACCTGTCCAGATGGCCCCAAATTCCCAATAGTGAAAGTTCTTAGCTACTGAACCGTCCAAACCCAAATGGCACCATAAGAGCTTGTTTAAATTTGTCCCACACTTGCATGCACATGCTTCTTACTTCACCAGCCAGCACCTCACCAAATTTGTCAAGTCCCATGTCAACATCTCCCTGATTAGATATATAACGTGTGTCTAACACTACGAGTCATGTCATAAATAATAGTATATATATATATAGTGTCTAACGCTACGAGTCATGTCAGAAATAATAGTATATATATATATATATATATATTCGTTTGACAATATTTAATGCTATATAGATTCGTTCAACTTACAATCATCTTTACCCACTAGCAATAGGATTATCATCTTTATGCACTATCAATAGGATTGCCCGTTAAGTTTATATGAATTGTTAGCTCGCTCTATTATTCATTGAACATCAAAGAATTCCATTGACGACATCTTTTGACATGAAAGAAAATGCTATATATATATGGTGAGTGTGTGAAGATAGACCTTCAAAGAATCAAATTAATTAGAAACCCCTAGTACATGATGAGAGGCGACAGACCATCGCTTTAATCTCCGTTTCTCCTTTCAACTCCAAATGATCGATGATTTAGGAGCATTCTTTACTTCACTACAGGTATCTTAATACTGCCATTAGGACCTATATATGTATTGTATCATGATTTAATTTATATTGGGCAAGAAACTTTGGACAAGAAAACAGCATATTTTAATTTGCAATGTGCAAACGAGGGCCTGGTGTTCAATTAGGCGTGGCAATGTCGGTAAACAGGAACAACAACAGCAATCTATCTAACTAGCTACTCAAACCTAGTCGATCATGAGCTAGATTCTATTGAATATTTCAAAACCCCACAGCTATCAGCCTACATTATGCAATTGGATGGTCCTTTTTGTTTAATTTGTGGCTTGAAAAAAAAAGACAGTCGACCTAAAATAATTTACCAATAAGGTTTGATGGGAACTTAGATGTCTCACTCCTCAATGAGAGAAATCTTTTGGCATTGCTAAAGCCCAAAACCCCACCATCTACGATGCTGAATTGGTGAACCCTAGTTATAAGCCTATAATTGCTCATATAGTACAAATAAGTTCATATAAATGCATATGAGTAATTGAATGGGTAAGTAATTGAACGGGTAAGTAATTTTCACTTTCCATCTTCCTTTTTTTTCTTAATGAATTCATCCCTTTTTATTTTTCTAGAATAATGGTATTTAAACACACTTAATGTCACATCAAATGTGTCAAACAATGTAGTCGGTCAATTTTTTAAATAATTCTAGGACCAAAGACAAATTCAAAATTTGAAAACAAGGTCTTACAAGTGAAATTCATTGATAAGGAGAGATATAATGATATACCTAGTTAGCTAGTCAATATGACGTACGTAATGAATCTTACATATTCCTCAAAATGCATGGATATATAAAAACTCTAAGAAAAATCAACAGATAATTAGGCAATGCAGCCGGATATAAAATACTTAATTTGTATATTACAGGTTTCCAAGGCACTAATTTCATATATTATCGAATCTATCTTGTTATTATTAGAGTTATTTACACAAACATCCCCCTCATACTCTAAATTTTACTCAAACATCCCCTTGGATTCCAAAAACATTACATATAACTCATACAATATGAAAAACGATTAATTAAATGTGATATAGTTTATGTAAATACTAAAGTGTCCTTATAGTTATTTTGATATATTATCATACTAATTATTACTAGGTTTTGATTAAAAAAATCCTTATGTATGAGGCTTAGTATGATTAGAAAACCCCTAATCTACTAGACAATCTTCTTCCAACTACAATCTATGCAAGTTTTCATTCTTAGTATTTACAAAAATTATATTACATTTAATTAATGATTTTTCATGTTGTATGGGTTATGTGCAATATTGTATCTAAGGTGATGTTTAGTAAGGTGTAAAATCATAGTGAGTATTTATAAAAACACAAACAACCTCTGAATATCTAAATAACTCTTATTATCAACAAGTTCCCTTTCTATGTGGACGATATATCCTACAATTTAATTCAAAGAATATAATTCGTCCTCCATATATTTTTCTAGGTGTAGAATAAATTAGTGAGGTGGGGTACATAGACTAATAGTTCATATATTTTTTCTTGATTTGGGCTTGCTTATAAATGAGTAAAGTAAGACAGAATGGATGGAGATACATATAATTGATAAGAAGTGATAAAAGAGAGAAAGAAAGTCTAGAAATTATGAATTGAGAATCAAATTAGTACGATGTATTTTGTCCGTATGAAAGGGTTACCTAGTTTGGGGGGAAAGTTGAATAAAAATCTCATTGACAATATGCATAACATAACATAGAAAGATAGTTTAAAAGATGATGAGTTGATGGAAGTGGCTAGCTAGGTAGCTAGAAGAGTATGAATCTATATATGGGGGGTGACAATGATAAGTTGAAGTTAATTGGACTGCTGCATGCAACAAATATTAATTGCAAGTTGCAATTTGAGTGGTCACCATTAATAACATGGACGATGGCAAATTGGCAACCTCGATTGGCCGTTGGCCATTGGCCATTGCATTCGTCAAAACGTAGTATTCAAAATGGATCAACCTCATCGCTGTTCCCACACCAACAAGGAGAGCT
The DNA here is from genome assembly GCA_032719365.1 of Prinsepia uniflora. Lineage (NCBI taxonomy): Eukaryota > Viridiplantae > Streptophyta > Magnoliopsida > Rosales > Rosaceae > Prinsepia > Prinsepia uniflora. Next base: position 10,595,140 of record CM064870.1, on the reverse strand, counting down.
AGCTAGCCATGAGCTAGCCATCACAGTATATCAAATTATCAACTTCTTTGCCTTAATTATAATCATATCCTAGCTAGTTCCTACACCAACACCCTTCAAAGCCCACCATTTTATTTTCGGATCTATCGGGGCATTACCGGGGCAATTATGTAACGTACGGACAGAGGTGGAGCCATCAAATTAAGGGTCAGGGTGGTCCCAGTCCCTTTTAGCATTTTCTTGTTTTTCACTTCTATATATATAATGCATTTTATTTTATCATATATACTTACATATGATAAATTAATAAATGAAATAAAATGGGCTTTTCTTTTCTTTGTGGATATAAATAATAGGTTTTTTTTCATGTACAGAGTATAACCTCTTTATTTTCACGAGCAAAAAAAAAATCATAAAAAAAAAAACCTGACAGCAACCTAAAGCAAAGCAATCAAAGAGGAGAGCCGCGCACAGTAATAAAAGTATCCTCTTTTGTTACCGTAGAATCCAAAATTATTCAAACATGTGGAGTTACTATATAATCCATAATTCCTATAATATTCAAATTTCCATTAATAATGACATTAACGATTCACATATTAAATTAATAATGTATTTATTAGCTAACTATATTTTTTAATCTGGTTAAAAATTCAATAATAATAATATTCTTATTGAGAAGTAATTGTTATTAATATTAAATAATATCGTTATTAAAAAAATTATTCATTAGTTGCAAAATTTATCAACCAATCAGAACATTCTATGACTTTCAAGACTTCAGTATAAATAGAAGTCATAGCCTCACTTTCAAAGTAAATCTTTCCTCGCTTTTAAAGTTTTTTCTGATTTCTCTATAAAAGCGTACTTAAGCATCAGAGTATTCTTAGTTGAATAACATTGCGGGGCTTCAACTTTGACTTTGATCGTATCTTATTTGCTATTTGTAGGAATTGTGAAGACTTTTATGGCTTGTATGATTTTTGCTTCAACAATTGGTGCTTTTATTGAGAGCCAAATTGAGAAATACTCGAAGAGTGCTCTCCAATTCTTTCTCAAAAGTTTCAAACTTCGATCATCGTTCTTGAACTTCATTCATCCTTCTTGAACTTCATTCATCATTCTTGAACTTTGTTCGTCATTCTTGAACTTCCTTCATCTTTCATCATATATTGTTCGACAATCATCAACATCAATCATCATTCATATCATGACAAGAACATGAACATTAGTTCGTTCCTCGAGAGCTGCTACTTTTGTCTAGACATCGGAAGCTGGAAGTAGAACGCACGCTGAGAACCATGATGAACATGACAGGACCCATCCCAATCCCCCCGGGATTAGTGCGGGATGACCCTGCTCCCGTCTGACACTAAGTGTCAGACAAGGGATATTTCCGACCTTTGCCCTCCCGGTCTATCAGAGTACGCCAGGATCCGGAGGAGGCATGTGATATCTCGGTCTCTGCTACAGTCCACATCGTATCCAACCTGAAGGGTATTAAAAACAGAAAGACTGTGAATGGACAAAAATAAAGAGTTTCTAAAAACATTTCCATAAGAAGACCTTTATACCCTCCACTAAAAAGCATGCATGCATAGTAAAACCATTTATTCAAACACATATGTTTAAACAACAATAAATAGGGTCGCAGCCCCAAGTTCCGTAAATCCAAGTCACACGGGCTCCTGCCCAAAACCATTTACAGAAAACCAGAACATAGTAAACATACGTGGGATCTCAGCCCAAATCCATTTATCATTATAAACACAATTTCCCAAACCAATTGAAATCATGTTTATCTATTATATTTCATATCCAGAACTTGTCACGGTAAAATAAAGCTACGCGCGTGCTAACCGGGGTCTCAAACCCAAGTCTCTCCAGGGTCCACCCAGGTCAATGTCCGTAGATCAATGACCCTCCTTGGAGGTAACGAACCATGCCCATCCTGAGAGTAAGGAACCCAACTGGGGGGCGACTCCACTCAGTCAGTGCTCTGTGACTATTCCGGGGTCCACCCAGGCCAACGACCCTCCCCGGAGGAGACAATCATATATAAAGGATGGAATATGAAAAACCTTTTGAAATCATTCTTTAAACCTTTCCAGTATTCATGCCCGGCCCCCCATAAGCCGTCATGAACCGTAAAATCCTTTCAAGGGTTCATGCCGGTTCCCATAAACCGTCATGACCCGTAAATCCATTTCAGGGGTTCATGCCGGTTCCCATAAACCGTCATGACCCGTAAAAACCATTTGTAACACATAGATGGGCCCTAGGCCCGAATCCACATACAAAATGGACCTCAAGTCCGATTCGTAAACCAACTGGGTCTCGTGCCCGATTTCGTAAATCAAATGGGTTTCGAACCCGAGATTACCTTTTCAAATCCAAAACCATTTCATTAAACTATTTCCAAAACCATAAGAATGGAAAATCAGAGTAAAACCGAAAAACCTCGATTTACGTGCAAGCACGTAAATTGCCTCGTAAAGCGTGAGATCATATAATTCACAATCACCCAAATCAACTTCATCAAATCACATTCATAAAACATATAAAACATTTATGCATGCATCACAGTTTAGAAATCAAAGTCCACTCACAGACGTCCGAGCTGCCGCCTCGATTTGCGTGTCATAGGCTCTCCCGAGCCAATCGCTATCACCGGGACTCCCAAACCTGTCCAAATTCATTTAGAGGGTTACTAATAGCCTCATTAACCTCTCATTGAAGTCCCATAATTTTCCCGATTTTCTAACTATTTTTAAAACCGAACCTAAACCTTCGGACAGCCCGAAACCTATCGAAACGATATCCGATCGACTCGAAACCAGTCCCAAAATTTTCGTTATATCGAATAAAAGATTTCACATGTTGAAACTTTCTCCAAAATCTCCCCCCCCCCCCCCCCCCCCCCCCCACGCGCCGCCTGAAGTGGCTGAAGATTTTGGGACTAAAAAACCTATCACCCCCCCCACGCGCCGCCACGCGCTGCCTGAAGTGGCTGAAGATTTTGGGACTAAAAAACCTATCAAGAAGTCAAAAACCTATCAGTAGATGCTCATGGCACTAAAAAAGTCTATCTTCAATAAGAAACATGGGGAAAACAAAGTTCCAACACTAGAAAATCCCTAGGATTACTAAATTGGAAGGAACAAGCTGGCCAAAATATTTCAACGCAGAAGATCACACTTCTTGATCATTGCAATTTTCCACAAAAAAATTTCGCCTCAAATTTCCCACGGAGTCCTCAAATTTCGGAACTTGTTGAAGGAGCTTATTCTTCAATTTGAAGTAAAGTTTTAGGCCATGCAACGACAAAAATGGCTCAAAACAATAGAGGCAACAACTTTAGTTCCATAAATTGTGGCATCGCTAGGCTTCACGAAGATAGCATCGAAATTATCCTGAATGACGACTGTATCTTTAGCACTATGTGTCATCATCCCACTCGTTTTGATATCAATGAAAACTTCCCTTGTTTCTTACAGTGGATATGGCATCAATATTTTCACTGGGTGTGTCAGCTTCACAGATAGAACATCCAAGTTCTCTTTCTTCTTCAATTGGCTAGGACAATAAAGTCCAATGTCATAGGCCTCACACGAGACATGTCTAATCCTCGATTTTTGAGTTCCATCTTGGTACCATCCCACTTCTAGCTTAATGAGGCCTTCAAGATCAAGTCTCACATAATTCTGGAGGAAGTTTCACCCAAAACTATAGGAAATCTAATCCCACGTTCTCACAAGTCAAACCCGCACTGTAGCAAACCTTATGCATGTCTGAATCATAAGAGTCACATTGCTGTTAGCCCCGCAGTGCTGACAACATCTAAAAACTCTTCTGCACATAGTAGTCTCAAGCATGGGTGGGTGTGCAATGTACTCACCATATCCCAACCATCCATATTCACACGTGTTGAACAAAAAGGCCACATTAAAAATACGCATTCCAAGGCTGATGTTAGCCGAATGCCATTTTTTAACACGGATAAGAATGGATAACTCAGATAGTCCTTAGCAACTCTTCATTTCTTTTGAAAAGGGCATGAATGGACAAGCCAGATAGTCTTTTCCAACTTCTCAGTTCTTCTGACAAGGATAGGATTAGATGTAACGACTCGTTCCATAAATCGGGATTAGATTAGTTGTTAATGATGGATTAGTGAAGTTAATCGGTGATTAATTGGATACTTTTGGACGATTAGTGCAGAATGACAATTTTACCCATAGAATGGGAAAAATGTTGACTTTTAGTTCGGGAGGTCAAAAGGACTTTGACCGATGACCGTGACGTAGTTTGGGACGTCACGAGTTCATAGACAGGTGGCACGTCCGATTTCGACGTCCGAGGAAAAAGTTATGAGGTTCGGAAGTTCAAGGGCAATTTGGTAATTTGGATGAAATAGGGACAATGGTTGACTTTTTGGAAGACAAATCACTTTCACGTATTTCGAGGACCGTTAGGTAGGTCTTGATGCCCTGAATGCAACTACAGGTGACACATCGTCATCGGACTTGGATGAATTAGTTGTGGGTCTAGGAACGCGAGGGGGTAAAATGGTAATTTGGGCACTTAGGGCCAATTTGGTCTTTTGGCACCTTGGGATTTGTGAGCAATCAGATGGAGACATGTGGCCTGAGGAATTGGAGATTTTTTTTGGGATGGACTGTTAAATGAAGGACACCTGGCCAGCCTAGGGACTTCTACCAACTTCTCACACGATTATACATTTTAAATGGCCGGTTAATCGCACAAGTGAGAAAACAGAGACTGGGGCCGTGAGTTTAAATCGATCAGTGTTCAGTGTGTGGATGATTTGGGCTTGAGTGAGTGATCAAAGGAGTTCTAGTGAGTTGTGTGATCGGGTTGAGGAAAACAGAAGGGATTGGCTGCGTGTGAAAGGGAGGAAAACCAGGAAACAAAACAGAGAACAACCGTGCACGACTGTGAACCCCAATCGAGCAACCCATCGAAATTAGACTCGTGGTAGTGTTCAGAGACCTGAGAAGTGCCTGTTGGACTCAGAGGAGCACGGTGGAGCTCACGGTAGAGGTCAGAGAGCAGGTGAGTTCTTCGGCTTACTCTGTTTCCTCTGTTTTTCAAAATTGGTTCAAGCCAACAGTTGAGGAGTTTAGAGAGTTGTTGAATCGGTTTCTTGGTCCTAATAGTTTTAGGAAGTTGTATGTAAGCTCAGGATTCGAACCAGTGCCCTGAGGAGACAAATGGTGGCCGGAAACAGAACCTGGTTTTTTCGGGGTTTTACTTCGAATTTGGGAGGTGAGTTTTAGACCTTCATTTCGTTTTTTAAGTAGTTGAATCTATTGCTAAGAGTGGGACGAAACTAATGGTGAAGAGATGACTGAAAATGGACTGAAAAGGAGTGAAAATCGGCCTCGCCGGCTCGATTGGACCGGACCGGTCTGAACCGGGTTGGCTGGAGGTAGGAGATGAGGAACAGTGTTGGGCGCGTGGCTCCCACGCGCAGCCTCTTTGGCCGGCGCGTGAGGACGCATGGGGCCCCTTTTGGGGAAAGTTCCAACACAACTATTAAAGTATTCGAGTCGATCGGACATCGTCTCGATATGTTTCGGGCTGTCCAAAGGTTTTAGGGCTCGGTTAAAAATAGTTAAAAATACGGAAAAATTATTGGGCTTAAGTATGACCTTTGTGAAGTAGTTAGTGACCTGAGTATGAGATTTGGACAAGTACGGGAAAGCCGAGGATAGCGGAATGGCTGGGGACGGCGTAAGTGCGCACGTATCGAGGCGACGTCGGAATGGTCTGTGGGTGGACTTTGCTTTCTAACTCTTGATGCATGCATATATGTTTTTATATGTTTTCTATAAGTGATTCTATGATTTGATTTATGATCTTGATGATTTACGGTTTTGCACAATTTTCGAGATATTTATGAAATTTCACGTTTTACAAGATTTCGATGGATATTGTGATTTGAACCTGGTTTTCATGATTTGATGTCGGGGTTTGAAATATGATTTAAAATCAATGATTTAAAATGGATTTCGGAAAAGTGTCTTCGGGCTTGAAGCCCAGATCAGAAAGTGGTTTTAAGAAACGTGATTTCGGGTTTTTGCATTGGAATTCCGGATGACGATTCGGGATTCGATTTGGGACTTCAAAGTGGATTCTGGGTTGGGTTCGGAATGGTTATTTCGGATGCTAGCTTACGGAATGATGGTTTCAGACTCGAATTTGGAAATGGATAATGGAGATGAGTTCTGGGTTTGGATTCGGGATCCTGATGAGATTGCGGATTCGGATTCGGAAATGGAAAAAGGTTTTCAAATGGTTTGGATTGGATTTTCTAGATCTGTTTATTGGGTTTAAATACCCGGATATGATTATGACGGGGGCGGGCCCGGATTGGGTTTAAAGACCCGGATTGAGTTTAAAGACTCGGGAGTTTAAAGACTCGGATATTATGATTTTCCCTCGTAGGCCTATTGAGTTTAAAGACTCAAGTGTTTAAAAACTCAGATTATATTGAGGCCTGGATTGAGTTTAAAGACTCGGGAGTTTAAAGACTCGGATAAATCCAGCAGGTTCGATGAATGGAAATGTGGTATGGTTTTCAATAATGGTTTTTCGATGGTTTTGGGCTGAGGCCCGGGATTTGGAAAAAAGAACCTGTGTTCGGTTTTTCTTACATGGTTTGCTTAATCAGAATATTGAATGTTTTTTATGACATGAATTTGATATGCATGCATTGGTTTGAAATGGAGGGTATAAATGTAATTATGTTTTCTGATAAACGTTTTAAACTTGTTCTTTATTTTTGTCCACTCACAGTCTTTTCGTGTTTTTGATACCCTCCAGATTGTTGCGGTACGGGCTGTTGATCGAGAGAGACAGAGACATCACACCCACGATCCACAATAGTTCGGTATACTCTGGGAAGACCGGTTACTTTTCGGATGGTTGGATCGAGAATCCCTTGTCCAACTTACGTGTCGCATGAAGGTTGGACGTCGGTTTAGCCTTCGTGTCATGCGTAAGTTAGACGGGATCAGGATTTAGCCCTTAATCCCGCGGGATTAAGGGTGGGTCCTGACATTAGACAAGCTAGATAGTCCCTACTAACTTCTCATTTCTTCCGAGAGATGTCTTATTTGCATGACTCGTCTCCTTGTAACTCACCTTGCTCTCTAATATGTGAATCCTCCAAACAAGCCAAGTCGCATGCACATGGGAAGGAATATATGTGATGCCCCGGAAATTTGAGAAATGTAAATTTGAAAGTTGGTATGTAAAATGACGATTTTACCCTTAATTAATGAGGTCAAAAATTGACTTTTTGATCGGAACACTTTTTGGACTTCCCGTAAGGACCATTACCTAGGTCTCGAGACGTTGAGTCCGTAGACAGTCTGACACGACCCATCCCAATTCCCCGAGGATTATCGCGGGATGTGTCATGCTCCCGTCTGACATGAAGTGTCAGACAAGGGATAACTAAAAACCTCAGCCCGACTAGGGCTTCTAGAGCACGCCAGGATCGGTGGAAGAGTGCGATTTCTCGGTCTCTACTGCAGCTACCATCCGAACTTATCGGTTACCTGCTCATTCGATTACCATAACAATTCGATTGACTTCGAAAGGAAGCCAATCCCATCATTCATATATCGGTTAGGCCTAGTTGGTTGTCGTTCTACCCTAGTTTGTGATGGATAGTTTGGTGCGGCTAAGGTCGGGGATGACCTGGTGAACGACACTGGTTGAGTCGAGTTGAGATTAGTTAAAGATTGGCTAGAGATTGGTTGGACAGGTTACCAAGGTGTGATACTTGTCGATGGAATCCCAGAGTAGGGATACAGAGTAGTGAGTACTGGCGGTTGATTCCGATTGGATGTGGAGTCTCAATAGAGATGTTTGGTGGTTGGGTCTACACGATATTATGGCATGCACTATTATTGAGAGTGGTTGTAGTTGTGGTTGTTGTGAATTGGGTGACATTCAGGGAACGTTTCCTTTTCTTGTATGAGTTGTCAGGGTGATTGTACCCAGAGTTGTTGGGTACGAGGGAGGCAAAGTTCTTCCAACTTGAGCAGAGGTACGGGGTAGTCGCTCGGTATGAGTAAGGATCCAGGGTTGTCTGATTCGCACAGTGTATGTCGGTGATTGTGATGACAATGAGCCACGATTTGGGATGTGATTCCGTCGTGATGAGCATACGTTCGGTATCTAAGGTTCGACAGTGGATGAGTTGGACTGGATGGGACAATGTGTTAGGACCCTAACCCAACCGTGAGTATGATAATTGATGTGATTGGAAAGATTAAGTGGTAAATGAATGAAACGGTATGATCGAGTAGGCGAGTTGGGGTACCATGTTAGCTTGGTACATACACGTGGTTGTTGCACGAGTGTGTTGGTTCCAACATGGTTGGAACTTTGGAATCGAGAGAGGTTGTGATTGAGGCGACGAGAGGAAGTGCAAAGGATTCATGGAAATTGGAAGAAGCCGAAGAGAAGCATTGGTGGTGTCTCATGTGAGATTGGACTGATAGACTCCAGAGTTGAAACGTGATTGACTGATAGCCATGTAGTGGACTGGTTGGGGGATGGATGTACGTACCTTGTACGTTGTGAGAGGATCGATACTAGGTAGGCCGAGTGGTGCCTGGTGACGGTACATATGATGTACTAGTGGTTTGTGGTTAAACGTATTGGTAGTTGGCTTAGTTCTGATATCATTTGATTGGTTGAGGACGTGAACTGGACATTGAGTACTATGCGATGGGCAGAGTAATTTTGACGGATTCAGTGATTGTATGATTAGGTGCTCAGAGCCGTGGATGGCTAATGGAATCCTAGAGTTGGGGTGTGTATTACTGTGGGGCAGGTATTCGATGGAGTCCAGTTACATACAGGTCGAGTGAGATGTTTGTATACGTCTACTCAGGTTAAGTGAGTTGGTGGTTGGTGTAACCACGGGTTGTTTTGCGTGGATCGGCTGCTCTGTCACTCTCTGTAACAACCCGTCCCGAATTAGCAGGATTAATTAATACTTAATGATGGATTAGAGAGACTAATTGGGGGTTAATCGAGGATTAGTGAACGTTCAAGGCAAAATGACGATTTTGCCCCTAGAATGGGTAAAATATTGACTTTTTGTTCGGACGGTCAAATGGAATTTTTCCAATGACCGTGATGTAGTTCGGGACGTCACAAATTCATAGACACGTGGCACGTTCGATACCGACATCCAAGGAAGAAGTTATGACGATCGGAAGTTCGAGGGCATTTTGGTAATTTGGTTGAATAGGGGCTAACTGTTGACTTTTGACCCGGGAGGTTCGATGGCTAAGGGCCGAGTACCGTTACGTAGATTAGGACGATACGAATCCATAGAAAGACGGCACGTCGAATTCGGATGTTCAACGGCGAAGTTACGGTTCACGGAAGTTCGAGTGAACTATTACACGTTTTACGAGACGGGGACTATTTGGCAGCAAGTGGGGCCCAGATATTATTGGACATGCCCAATTGATGAGTGACAAGTGTCACCCATCCATTGCCCAGCCCAAACAACTCATGCATATCCATCCATCTCCTTCATCGATCATTTTCTTCATAACCAAACCAAACCCGATCAACCTTGCACCCCAAATCCAAACCCTTCAACCTTATTCCATGATTGAGAGGCTAGAGAATGAATTGAAGACCTGTGGAAGGTGGTGGCCGGCCAAGGGAGCACCGCCGTGGATGGCGGAGGACACCTCGAACCCAAGGTATCAGTTTTAACCAATTTTAACCATTTTTCAATTCGAATTACTAAGGGCCATTTTGGATGATTTTAATGAGTTAAATAGGTTATTAAGATTGTAATAGAATGATTTTGAGGATGGTTGGAGATTGAGGAACCCTGGGGGAGATTTGGAAAACATTGAACCGTGAAGAAAAGTTAGACCGGTCGGGTTTTGAAAGTTTTAGGGGTTTTAGTTCATTGGGTTAGGTTCCTAGGGTCGAATTAGGAAGGATAGGATCGATTAGGGAGAAAAAGGACGAAAAATGGACTGGGTATGAAGCAGGACCGGTCACGCCGATCCAAGTTGCAGAGGAAACCAAACCGGACCGGTCGGCTGAAGAAAGAAGATTAAGCACTGTAGCACTGGCGCATGGCTCCCACGCGCAGCCACTTCAGGCGGCGCGTCCGGGCGCATGGGGGAGAATATGAGGGTGGTTCCAACATGTCAAATCATCTATTCGATATAACAAACATTTTGGGACTGGTTTCGAGTCGATCGGTTATCGTCTCGATATAGTTCGGGCTGTCCGAAAGTTTCGGTGCGCGTTTATAAATAGTTAAAAATCCAGGAAAATTAGGGGGTTTTAGTGAGGGGTTAATTAAGTAGTTAGTAACCCTCTAAAGTGATTTGGACAGGTTTGGAAGTCCCGGTGACGATGATTGGCCCGGGAGAGCCGTATTACATGCGTATCGAGGCGGTAGCACGGACGGTCTGTGAGTGGACTTTCTTTCTAAAATCGATGCATGCATAAATGTTTTATATATGTTTTTTTTATTTCCTTGAGTGCATTTTGGTGTGTGTTTACGTATAGGCACGTACTTTGAGGTTTTAGATTTTCATGAAATGGTTTTAAGAAGGTAAAACCGGGCATGAGACCCAATTGGATTTAGTTTTGACTTGGGCATGAGACCCTATTGATGACCTACGTGTCTGAGTCTTGGTCGCGACGGGTGCTGTGTGTACGGCGACGGACGACGTGACGCTCGCCTCCGGATTGGGATGCGTTCCTTCCGGAGAGGTCACGATGCACGTCCCGTTGTCGAGCAGCCACTGGAGGCTCGACTTCGGAGTGCTGATAGTTTAGAGGATCGATCGGTGACGTGTGCACCATGGTGTCGAGATGGTCGCAGCAGTGATGTGTTCACGGCGACATACCAGGATTGAGAGCGATTCTGGATTGATGGTTGCACGCATCGCTATGATCGGGATCGTGACTGAACCTGAGATATCGGGCTCGATGCCCAGTTGATTTGAGTTCAGGTTTGATGCCCAGTAAATGTAAAATCGGGCTAAAGGCTCTGTTGAGTCCTATGTTCGGGCTGGAGGCCCATTTGCTTTGTGTTATCGGGCTTGAGTCCCGTTTATGGTTTTGTATACTGGTTTATATATACCCTTCTTACGAGATTATTGATTGGTCTCCTCCAGACGTCGACCTGGAGAGTCACGATCCACAGAACAGAGTGGGTATCCCCATAGGGATCCTGTTCTAGGAGTGGGCGTTATGATGTGGTCCCGGACCAGATTCCGGAGAGATGATCAGACTAGGTGCGAAGATGAGCCTCCCAGATGGAGAATTCCTGGGAGAAGACTCGGAGTGAGACCCCAGGTAGCATGCATACTTATATATATAGAGACATCGTGACTATTTCGGGGATGTGTTCCCTAGGGGCTGTGTGCCCCGAGTTGGCATCTTCTTCAGAAGTGCCTAGGATGGGTTATATATGTATATGTGTACGAGTTTTCACTGAGATGGCGTTGGGCTGAGACCCACGCGTGTTAGTTTTGGGTTGAGACCCATATGAGATGGTTTTGGGACGAGTTCCCACGTGTTTTGGTTTGGGCGGAGGTCCCATGTATTGATTGACGGATTTCGGGCCAAGGCCCAAATGGTTTGATGGGTCATGATAGTTTAAGGGTGCCGGGCATGAACCCTAGAAATGGTTTTTGAATGAATACATATGTTTTTAATGAAGGGCATAAAGATCTTTTATGAAATGTTTTTATAAAATAATTGTTTGGTCCACTCACAGCTTTTGTGTTTTGAATGCCCTTCAGGTTGATCGCGGATGCGGTTGTAGCAGGGACGAGACATCGCATTCCTCCTTCGGATCCTGGCATACTCTAATAGCCCCGGTTGGGCAAAGGATGGAAATATCCCTAGTCTGACACTTTGTGTCAGACGGGAGCAGGCACGTCTCACGCTAATCCCGAGGGATTTGGGACGGGTCCTGTCACTCTCACTAAGGATAGCATGGATTATGAGGAAATTTTGGTACGAGGTGCCTTGGTGCGACTCTAAAGTAAGTTAGGGTGTGTTGGCGATTCAAATTTTGACCTTGGAGCCGTGAGTGCCAGTTGAGTGTGACATTCTATGATGTGTGATGTTGACATGGCAAAGTACAAGAAATGCGGAGAAATTGTGAGATTTGATAACTCTCGGTGTGGGAGAGATGTCAGATTGATTTGCGACTGGCAAAGTGGTGACTATTTTGGTTAGATGTGTTGGCATAATGGAAGAATTTTCGAGTGGTATCAACTCGGAATGTGTGATCATTTTCACTCAAAGTGGTCAAGTGTAGACGATGAGGCGTGAGAGCTAGTGGAACGGCTGGGTGCAGAAAAGTATTGTTCTGGTTAGTGGATGTAAAAGTGACAGGACCCGTCCCAATCCCACTGGGACCACCCGGGGACGTGACCCGCTCCCGTCTGACAATGACTCTAAACATACCAAAATTACCCTTAAATAAAAACCGAAGACTCACATAGATAGATAATGTACAAACACAGTGTTTAAAGTGATACTGTCAGACAAGGGAAAGTAAAATACAACATGTGAGCACACTAGTCAGAATACATTTATTCGGTGCTCAACCTACCCACAAGTGGGTGTACAGGTGCACAGCTAGGCAAACTAAACCTCTGCCTCCTCCTCCGGATCCTCCTCCTCTATTGCCGTGTCAGGGTCTGGAGGGGTCAGTAAAACAAGGGTGAGTGGGCCAAAAATAACAGTTTAGAAATCAATTTAATAATAAAATAATCATAAGGTTTTACCCCTCCGTTTTCCAAATCTTGCATGCAGTGAAAACATAATATTATAAACCAATGAACCACAATAGTAATCGTAAGGTGAAACTAACATATCAGTGCACTGTAAAAACCCAACCCAAATGATGTCACGGTTCTAAGGCTACGCGTTGCCACTCAGGGTCTCACACCCGAGACTCTCTAGGTACATCAGCTCCCGGTATCCCGGTCACTGCCCGAGGTATATGAACATGCCTTCCTGAGAGTAAGCAGCCCAACGGGGGTCAACTCCACTCAATCAGAGCCCCGTGACTACTCCAGGGTCCACCCAGGCCAACGACCCTCCCTGGAGGAGACAATATACACAGGTAGGAAAGTACAGTACAATAACAGTATAGTTTACCCTATGTCCCCCGGACATCCCAAACAAAATTCACATATAATCCAGACGGGTCTCATGCCCAAAACATTGTAATAACATATATAAGCAGTTTATAAGACTCATCAGTGGAAATAGTAAAACAGTTTATGCATGCAAGCCTTTTATAAATCAAACAGCCCACTCACACTCGGTCCTTGCTGCTCAACGATCTCTATAAACCTGTATTAGTACTCCTGAGGGTTACTTAAGGACCCTATAATATCATTACCAAGACCCTAGAACAGATCCGCCTCAAAAACGCATCCCAGGCACTACTCCCGGTGCTTCAAACCCCATTTTGACTAACATAACGATCTCCGATCGACACGAAACCACCTCCATTGGATCCGTATCGTCGAAACCTTGAAAATGGTACCGGCCCCACCAAAATTACTATTCACACGCGCCCCCACGCGCCTGGTAAACGCGTGGGTCAACGTTGCTACAGTACCGCTGACGTCAGCAGTGACGTCATGCTGACGTCAGCATGACGTCATCACTGACACTTGTCAGGTGACATGTGGCACGTTCTGATTGGTCCCTGGTCTGACAACATCTGACAGGATGACGTCAGAAGTGACGTCAGCATGATGACGTCATCATGCTACAGTACCAGGTCGACCCGTTTGACTGGAACCGGGTCGCCGTCGACCCACGGTTTGACCCGATTCCACCACACGATTCCGGCCACCATTTTCGACAGGGTTGATCCCTATGGGATCGTCTAGGTCTGTCCTATGGTTCTACAACCTCAAAACAAGAAGAAAGTGGGAAGAAACTCACCAGAATGTCTCTGAAACTCACGGTCACGGTCCGGTCGTCGTCTCCGGTGATCCACGGCGTCTCTGTCGTCCAACCCGGTCCCAAACGACTCGTCTCTCACCCTAGGACATGTCTATCACCTAACAATCAATTTCTAAGCATTAAAAACGGTCGGGTCGAACAGGGAAGGAAAACGGGTTTGTCGGGTTTTGGGTCTTACCGCCGCCGTCACGCCGCCGTAGCCCTTGCCGTCGTCCAGTTACGCTCCTAGGATCCCCACGGTGCAGACTGGAGCTCCTCCCGCGTCGAGGTGAGGTGGTTATCGAGTTTTGCTTCTTGGACCCGTTTCCTTGAGGTTTTCGGGTCGTGTTTTGGACGGGATTTTCAGGCGGGGAAATGGGCCGGTTGTCGCCGGTGATGCACGGGGATGATGAGTAGATGATGGTGGTGCTGCTGGTGGTTGGCTGGTGCGATGAGAGTGGCTGGTTCGATTGCCTGGTTTGAGAGAAAATGGGAAGAGAAGCACGGGTGTGTGAGGGGAGCTGAATGTGTTTGTGTGTGTTTGAGAGAAAACAGGGAGGTGAGATCGTGCATGAAGCAGAAAAATCAGAAGAAATGAAGGGCCAAGATTCATTTGAGCAGCAGATCCAAAGGCTAGGAACAATTAGAGGGAAAAGAATTAATATAAAAATTGATTAAATAGTGTTAATTGCTTTATTGGAATAGTAAGGCTTTGGATGGGTGACACTTGTCACCAATCCATCGGTTTGATTTAAATATTAATTTGGCACGGATTCCCGTAATTAATTAATATTTTATTCCGTTGTTCTCGGTTCGTAAATTCCGCTAAAACGCTTCCTTGACCATAACTTCTTCATACGAACTCCGATTTCGGCGTGCCGCCTGTCTACGGATTCGTGACGTCCCGATCTACGTCATAGTCATGGGTCAAAGTCCAAATTATTTCCCGAGAAAAAGTCAAAGTTTCCCCCCAAGGGTAAAACAGTCTTTTTACATTAAAATATTATTATTTTGGTTCGGGTCGTTACAAAAAGTGTACACATGATGTGAGACCGAATTTACTTTTCCCAGGTGGTTGTGAAATCGGAATAGTTGGAATTTCGAGGATGAAATTATTTTAGGAGGGAAGGTTGTAACGACCCATCCCAAATATCGGGATTAAATATGAATTAATTATAGATTTAGAATGACTAATCAGGGATTAGTTGAATAAATTCGGACGGACGATGTAAAATCACCGTTTTGCCCCTGAATTTGGATAAAATGTTGACTTTTGACTCGGGGAGTCAAACGTACGAGGACCGGTGACCTTGACTTAGATCGGGACGTCACGAGTCCATAGACAGGCAGCACGTCAAAATCGGACGTTCAATGAGAAAGTTATGATCACGGGAACGAAATTGATTAAATGTACGACCAGAGAACTTAATTAAAATAATAATAAAATAATGAAATCTGATTTATCATTTAATTAAACCAGGACCTTTTGATGAGTGACAAGTGTCACTCATCCCTTGGTTACTTTTTCCCCCAAATTGTGGATCTATGCCCATTGGTCTCTATGCCCATTGGTCCATTTAATTAATTAATTCACTCACACACACCTCATTTTCTCAATCTTCCCACCCGTGCATCACCTTCATTTTTTTCCCCAAAAAAACACACAAAAACAACTGCATAAACATCCTTCAATCTTCATCCTTTTCTTGTGACCCGTGAATGAAAGTTGGAGAGGACATTGAGACGAACCTAATGGTGGCCACGGCGAGGACTGTTTTGCACGGTGGCCAGAGTTTCGAAGGTAAACCTGAAATTCCTATTTTTAGTTCAAAAATGGTGGACTTGGTTTTAATGGTTGTTGATCGATTCTAAACCTAGGGTTATGTTCCTTGAGCTCCCTTGAGCTGATAGGTTCAATTTGAGACGGATTTGGACGTCGGAGGTGGCCGTAATTATGACCAGAATTCTGGCCGAAACTTTGAATGGCCATAACTTTCAGATCAGGTACTTTTTGAAATTTCTGGGTTGATTATTGGAATCCTTGGCTCGAGTAGATGGATTTACATAGGTAGAACGTCGAATTTGGTTGAGAAACGAGTGAGATATCAAAGTTTGAAGTTTGGGGCATCAATGGAATTTTCCAGCGAGAAATTCCGGCGAGTCGCTGCCGAGTTGACTCTGTGATTGGCGAGTTGACTCGTTGACTTTGACCCGTTGAATTTTTTACCGTTGACTTACTGTTTATGATGACGTCGGCATTGACTTTTTTTTCAACGTTTGACTAGAACTTTGACCTGCGTGGGAGCGTATTTTTAGGTGGGACCAGGACCATTTTAAAGGTTTCGACGATCCGGATCCAATGGCGGTGGTTTTGGGTCGATCGGAGATAGTTAAGTTGGTCAAATTGAGATTTTTCACCTTGGGAAATGTGTACGGGACACGTTAACTTTTCCGAGAAAGTTTAGGGTTCTTAATATGGACTTGTATAGGTTAGTAGTAACCTTTGGGTATGATTTTGGACAGGTCATGATGACCTGGAGAGGTTAGATTAGCCCGGGGAGACTTATGGCAAGCATATCGAGGTGACAGTTAGGACGGTCTATGAGTGGACTTCGTTTTCTAAACTGTGATGCATGCATAACTATTTTATATGTTTTACATACATGATTTCTATGATGATGATTGTGGAACTGGTGGTTTATACGATGGCACGTATTTCGAGGTAATTTCATATTTACACGTATTTCGAGGTTTACGAGTTTATGTGATTGTGAGTTTAATAATGATTCTATGGTATGGTTTTGGTTTTGGAAAGATGAACTCCGGCATGAGACCCATTTGAATTACGTGATCGGGCTAGGGGCCCAGTTGGTTTACGAAATCGGGCTGAGACCCTTTTGAGCTATGTGATCGGGTTGGGGCCCAGCGGTTTACAAAATCGGGCATGAGGCCCGGTTGAGTTTTATAAATGTGATTTCGGTTCTGGGACTCTATGTTTCATAAACGTGATTTCGGGCCGGAGACCCTAAATGGATTTGTGATGTTTTATGGGAATTTTGGGCAGGGCCCATTAAGATGTTTTGAAATAACTTTGTAAAACTGTTTTCCATATACCATCTTGATACGAGGATATGTGATGGTCTCCTCCAGGTGTCTGTGACACTGGGGAAGTCACGGTGCATTGCCTGTGATGGGTCATTATACGGAGCTACCAGACCATATAGTGGCTTAGGCGCAAGATTGTTATTATTAGACGTCTGGGACGTCAGACATCTGGAATGTCAAAGATATTGACCCGGAGAGACCCCGGGTAGCACGCGTTGCTTATTACCGTGAGATACGACGTCTGGGACATCGAGCGTCTGGGACGCTAGGCATCTGGGATGCCGAAGATGTTTGTGTGGTAAATATGGATTATTGGATCTACAAAGTGGTTTTTCGGTCGGATTTGTGTTTATGGATTTGGGTGGTGGCCCACTTGGTTTTGAATTTACGATTTTTGGTATTCTACAGTTTTGGACTGAGTTCCCACACTTGGTTTTGAGTTACGGTTTTTGGGCTAAGGCCCTAATGGTCCATTTGAGTACATGTTTTGATTATTGATTTTGCGATGCATGCTTGCTCTTTAGTGAAAGGTATAAATATCTTTATGAAATGTGTATGTATAAACTTATTGACTTTCGTCCACTCACGGTTCTTAATGGTTTAAATGCCCTTCAGGTTGATCATAGAAGTGGGTTGTAGCAGAGACCGGGACATCGCACTCGTTCATCGTTCCTGGCGCGCTCTGGGAGCCCCGTATGGGATGAGGTATGTATTATCCCTTGTCTGACACTTCGTGTCAGACGGGAGCATGGCACATTCCACGTTAATCCCGGGGGGATTGGGATGGGTCGTGTCACAGTCGGCATGCCAAAATTGGAGTTTGGATGAATTAGTTATGGACTTAGAAAGGCCAAGGGAATTTTGGTAATTTGAGGAAAGGACAAAATGGACTTTTTCCTAATTTTGTTGAGTCACTATGTTTTTGAGGTTTGGTGACATCTGTCACAAGAAGTAGCAGGCTGCTGGCACCACGTGGACACTGTATGTGGGTGCTGGATGTTTTGAACGATGTGTGAGTGGACGTTTGTGTTATAAACTGATATGCATGCATAGTTAAATTTTTTCATGATTTATTGCATGATTTGAGTTGCAATGATTTGGATGATGATTTGATATGATTTTTTGTCGATTTTATGGAGTATTTAATTAGTTTTGGGCACGTTTCACCAGAATGGTGAAAACGATATTTTGGGCTAGGCCCGAGTTTGACAAAATGGTATCAGAGCTAGACCCCGACTGGAAGTGTACCAGTAAGGACGATGGGCCCCAAGGGGGTGGATTGTAATACTCGGTCTTGAAAGTAAGAACGATGAGCAAGACCCGTGAGCTTGAGAAGCAAGAACGGTGAGCAAGACCCGTGAACTTGGAAAGGCAAGATCGGTGAACAATCCCACATCGCTCGGGGAGGGAAAGGTGAAGGCCCTTATATTTTTGGGCACATATGTCAGGACCCGTCACAATCTACCCTGGATTAACGTGGGACGCGCCTGATCCCGCCTGACACGAAGTGTTAGACAAGGGAAATTCCGACTTTAGCCTACTCAGGGCTTCCGAGTATGTCAGGATCCGGAGGAGGAATGTGATGTCTCGGTCTCTACTACAGCCCGCATCCGCGATCAACCTGAAGGGCAGTCAAAACATTGAAAAGTTATGAGTGGACAAAAAAAATAATTTATAAAAATATTTTCACGAAAGAGACATTTATACCCTTCACTAAAAAGCATCCATGCATTCGAAAACCATTTTCCAAACCACTAGGTCCTTGGCCCAAAATCTTAAATGAAACCAAACATATGGGCCACTGCCCAAGTCCATGTGGGACTTAGCCCAAAACCAGAAATCCGATCATATAACATATAACCAATCCTGTCACGGTTTCTAAAATTACGCGCGTGCTACCCGAGGGCCTCAAATCTCAAGTCTCCCTAGGGTCCACCTAGGTCGATGTCTGCAGATCAATGACCCTCTCTAGGGATTATAATCCATAAGCCTTCCTAAGAGTAAGGTACCCAACGGGGACGACTCCACTCAGTTAGTGCTCCGTGACTACTCTAGGGTCCACCCAGGCCAACGACCCTCCCCAGAGAAGACTATCCATAAATAAGGATGGTATATAAAATCCATATCGAAAACATTCTTAAAACCTTTCTAAGGATTCATGCCCGGTCCCCATAAACCGTCATGAAACCAGAAATCCATCATAAACGTACACCAATTGAGCCTCAAGCCCGAACTCATGACTCAACTGGGCATCGAGCCCGATATCTCAGGGTCAGTTAAAATTACAATCGTAATGATGCGTGCAACCATCCGTCCAGGACCGCGAACATATCAACCGACGCGACCACTTCTAGATCATGGTGCACCTATCACCGCTCGATATCTTGAACAGTCAGCACCCCGAAGTCGAGCCCCCAGTGGGTGCTCGACAGTGGAACTTGCATCGTGACCTCTCCGGAAGGATCACATCCCAGTCCGGAGGCGAGCGTCGTATCGCCCGTTGCCCTGCACACAACACTCGCCGCGACCACGACTCAGACTCATAGTTCATCAATAGGTCCACATGCCCGAGACCAAACCAAGTGGGTCTCAATCCTGAGTTTACCTTTTAAAAACCCAAAACCATTTCATTCAAATCGAAACCACAAACACGTATAAGCACTGTATAAGGCTGAAACCTCGAAATACATGAAAATACGTAAACACACACAAATGTACTCATGGAATCACAAAACATATATTAAGACTCATAATAAACATTTATGCATGCATCAATTTAGAAAAAAAGGTCCACTCACAAACCGTCCGAGCTGCCGCCTCTATACGCGTGACAAACGCCTCTCCCTGGCCAATCACCATCACCGGGACTCCCGAACCTGTCCAAATCATAATAGAGGGTTACTAACTACTTAAATAACCCCTCACTAAAGTCCCGTAATTTTCTAGAATTTTTAACTATTTTTAAACCCAATCCTAAACCTTTGGACACCCCAAAACATATCGAAACGATGTCTGATCGACACGAAACCAGTCCCAAAATGTTCGTTACATCGAATAGATGATTTCACATGTTGGAATCATCCCAAAAAGTGGGCCATGCGCTCACACGCGCCGCCTGAAGTCCCTGCGTGTGGAGCCATACGCTGGGCACTGTTTATTCCTGACCTCCAACGGACCGGCCGGTCTGGTCCGGCTCTGCAATTCGGTCCAGCCGAACCGATGGAACCGGTTTGGTTCCATATCTCCTCCATTTTTCGTCCTTTTTCGTCCATTCCAACTCCTATGACTTCCTTTCTTCATTTCCTACGGAACCATTTCCTTAAAACTCAGAAACCAAGCCTAAAACCCATTGGTTCTGAAAACCATTTTGAACCAAAACTTTCCATCCACGGTCTGGGCATTCCTAGGGATCCCACCTTCAACCTAAGTGTTCCAATAGGTTCCTAGGATAACTAGAAAGAGATTGGGAGGATAGATTTGGGTTAACTCGGCCAGAATTTGAATTAGGTGGGTAGCCACCGAAAACTTCCCAGCCGCCGTTTCGGGCTTTCTCAGACGTCCTCAGCCTCCAAAACCTTCTCCTAAGCTTCCTACCAACCTCCTAAACCTATCCTAATAAACATCTAACCTCCCTAACGTCCAAAACATGAATTTGAAATTCGAAATGTACATGGGCTTCGAGTTTTACCTTTTTCTCGTGGTTTCCTGCACCGTCCACGGCGGCTCAGCCGTCTCCCTGCTTTGCCTTGGTTCACCAGCCACCCTCAACTCCTATCCTGGCCTTTGATTCAAAAATGGGAAGGGTTGGTGTTTGGGGTTATCGGGGTGGTTGCTCGAGGGGTTCGGGTTTGGTTTGGATAAACACAGACTAAGGGATGCGTGTGTCTGTGTAATAGAAGCAATGGATGGGTGACACTTGTCACTCATCCATTGGGCCTTGGGAAAATATCTAGGCCCCACTCAGGACAAAAGTCTACTTTCTTCTCGTAAAATGTACCATCATAAATAGTACCTTGAAACTTCCGTGAATCGTAACTTTTTCGTCAAATGTCCGATTTCGACGTGCCACCTGTCTACGGACTCGTATCAACCCGATCCACGTAACGGTCCTCGGCCCTCGGGCATCGAACCTCTTGGGTCACAAGTCAACGTTTTACCCTCGTTTGGGGATAAAATCGCAATTTCACCCTAAACGTCTGTTAATCCTCGACTAATCAGGGATTAGTCATGTTAATTCATAATTAATCCTCGACTATACAGTGCGCTCCCAAAAGGCCTTGTGGGAGCTCACTGCTTTAAATTCCATAGGAACTTCAAAGTTAAGTGAGTTGAAGCTGGTGCAATCCTAGGATGGGTGACCTACTAGGAAGTTGCACGTGAACTCCTAAAAATAAAATCGTGAGGGCTGGGCCCAAAGAAGACAATATTGTACTAGATGGGTCGGGTCATGACAATAGAATTGCCAAGCCAAGCTGGAAACCGCTAGCTACCAAGCCGCATGATTGATAAGCATGATGCAAATGGCAACAAGGCCCACTTGCGCCGAAAACTTCCATCAGTCCACCACAAATGGCAGGAGAATGGAAACCACGCTAACATCAGCCATATAATACTGATGTCAGGCATAGAATATTCTCCGCACCAGCTGATGTAACAACCCATCTCGGAAACCAAAATTAGATTAGTGGTTAATGACGGATTAGTGAAGTTAAGCGGTGTTTAGTTGGATGCTTTCGGACGGACGGTACGAAATTGCGATTCTGCCCATGGAATTGGGCGAACGGTTGACTTTTTGTTCGAGAGGTCAATCAGACTTTTACCAATGACTGTGACGTAGTTCGGGACGTCACGAGTTCATAGACAGGTGGCAAGTCCGATTCCGACATCCGAGGAGGAAGTTATGAAGTTCGGAAGGTCGAGGGTATTTTGGTAAATTGGTTGAAATAGGGGAAATGGTTGACTTTTTAGACAACAAGTTATTCTCACGCATTTCGAGGACTGTTAGGTAGGTCTCAATTCCCTGACTACAATGACAAGCGGCACGTTTCCATTGGATGTGGGACGGTTTAGTTCGTGGTCTAAACGTACGAGGGGTAAAATGGTAATTTGTGCAATAAAGGGCATTTTGGTCCATTGGCTGCATTGGGATTGGTGCCCAATAATCAGGGAACACTTGGCTGCTTGGGAAAAATACCCAATGGATGTGGGACACTTGTCCCTTGCTGGAAGGTCATCGAACCCTCATCCACAGTCTCAATTACATTTTAAACGGTCGTGTGTTTGCTGAAGAACAGAAAAACAGAGACACAGAGTTTGTGAGAATTCAACCCCCCTCAGCTATCCTCAATTGGCAATGCCATGTGAACAAAAATGAGGGGATAAACCATGTTGAATATAGTGGTGCCACCGTCGTGAACAGCCGTGGACGGTTGTCCTGACCCCGTGAGCAAACCCGTGAATTCTCCTGCAACCCGTGAACTTCCACACTTGTACAACACCCTCAAACCTTTTCGATTTTGTGTACGGTGTGAATAGAAGATGGAAGGGAGGCTGAGTTGAGACTTGTGGTGGCCACGACGGTGCCCTACGACAGCGATTCAAGGTAAGCAACGGTGAGGTTCTATTTTCAATTGAAAATGGCAGTTCATGATTGAAGGGCTGTTGATTAATTTGGTTGTTTGGATAAGGTTTTGGAACTTAAAAGGGAGCTTTAAGGACTGGAACCGTGGCTTGAGATGGCTAGAACCGTGAGAACAGAGAAAAGGACATGGCCAGTTCGTTCTTCGAATTAAGGAGGTGAGGTATATGGGTTAAATTCATGGCATTAAGTGTTAATTGAATTGCAAAAACTGAGACAAGACTATAGAACCAATTAGACTTGAAAACGGATCAAAATTTGACGGTTTAGGAGGTTGAACCACCTGTGCCGGTTCGGTCAAACTGGGCCAGTTCGAACTGGGCCAGACCGGATTGGACAGAGGTTGAAGATGAACAGTAGCTTGGCGCGTGAAGGCGCGTGGGACCTCCGATGGGGAAGTGTTCAACATGTGAAATGTTATAATTGATGTAACGAACATTTTGGCACTAGTTTCGAGTCGATCGGACATCGTCTCGATATGTTTCGGGATGTCCAAAGGTTTTAGGGCTCGTTTAAAAATAGTTAAAAATTCGGAAAAATTACGGGGTTGTAGTAGAAGCTTTATGGACTAGTAAGTGACCTTCTTATGGGATTTGGACAGGTTTGGGAAAGCCGATGATAGTGGATTAGCCCGGGAAGCATACTTGCACGCATATCAAGGCGGCAACGCTAATTAAGGGTGGCAATTCTTGATACGACTCGAAACCCGCACGAAAATTATCCAGGTCAACCCGCACGATTAAAATTTCGGGTCATTTTCGGGTCAACCCGTTATGACCCGTTTATTAAACAGGTGGGTTTCAGGTCAACCTGTTAACCCGTATAATGACCTATTAACCCGTTTAATAAATGGGTAGATTTCGGGTTAACAGGTTAACCCTTATATTGGCTTATATATTGACCTATCTAATAAACGTGTCATTACTAACCCATATATCTACCAATTTACCTACCTAAATATCTATTAAATTTTATAATTTAAATAGCTTAAACATATTAAATGGGTTAAACGGGTCAAACGGGTCATAGGTTAATTGGGTTTTGATTATGACCTGTTTATTAAATGGGTTAAACGGGTTACACGGGTCATTAACAGGTCGGGTTCGGGTTGGACATTCTTGACATGATTATTAAACGGGTCGGATTCGGGCCACCCCTAACGCTAATGTTCTGTGATTGGACTTTGCTTTCTAACTTATGATGCATGCATATATGTTTTCTATACATTATTCTATGTTTATGATTATGATCTTGATGATTTACGGTTTTGGCACGTATTTCGAGATAATGACATATTTGCACGTTTTACGAGTTTATGATTTATGTTGTGATTTGATCATGGTTTTGATGATTTGATTTTAAAATTTTAAATATGATTTGATTTCAATGATTTACGATGGATTTGGGAAAAGTGATTTCGGGCTTGAAGCCCTGTTCATGAGATTTCGATAAATGAGATTTTTGTTTTGGAATCGAATTTCGGAAATGATGCTTTGGGATTTGGTTTTGAAACTTAAAAGAGAAATTCTGGATTTGGGTTCGAGATGATCGTTCCAGATGCCGGCTTACGGAATCATTGTTGCGAATTCGGATATGGATTTTCTATGGTTTTTAACTTGGTTTTGGGTTTAAAGACCCGTTGAAAACTGGTTTTAGGTTTAAAGACCCAAATATGGCTGGATCTGGTTTTGAGTTTAAAGAATCGGCTGATTGACGGGAGAGGGCTCTGGATTGATATGTTTAGAGTTTAAAGACTCGGTTATTGTGATATCCCCCGAGGCCTGTTGATTGTGTTTTGAGTTTAAAGACTCGTTGATATCCCGGGAAGTCCTGATTATGCTCATGTGTTTTGAGTTTAATGATTCGGGCGCACTTGAGATCCAGCAACTTGATTGATTTATGTTTTTCACTGGTTTTTCACTGGTTTTTCGGACGTTTGGGCAATGGTCCGGATGATTTGGATTTAATGAGTTTTGGACTGAATTCCTGTACTTTGATAAGGATTTATGATTTTGGGCTGAGGCCCTGGATTTAAAAGGGTTTTTAGGACGCGCGGACGCTCGCCTTAAAAGGTCATGTCGTAAAAGACGCGTATTATTCGAGGCACACATTTTGCGCCGTAAATGCTGAAGTTTAAGGCACGCTGTGCACGCCCTAAATACTTTTTTAAGGTGCATAATGCACGCCTTAAATACTATATTCAAGGTGCGCAATGCACACCCTAAATACTCAAATTTAAGGCATGCATCTTACTCCCCAAATACTTTATTCAAGGCATGCTTTGTACGCCCTCATTGTATTTTTTTTTTAACATTCAATAAATAATGATTTTAAATTTTCATTTGTAAACTCAATACCTATTACATATATTGTGAAGTAAATTCAATAAGAAAGAAAGAACCACTTTACACATGAGTATTCAATAAGAAAAATATATACCAAAACTCAAAGAGAATAATTCATAGATAGGAACTTGGCAAAGAAAATCAACATAAATTATACTTATCACACCATCTCAACGTACACTTATCCAAGTTTCCAAAACCCACAAAAAACCATAACAAAAACTATTCTAATAAACATTGGAGATGGTTTAAGAGAAAATACAATTCATCCATAAACCTAGGTAGGGGGAGCCATTCAACTTCACAAGCTTGACATCCTCTTACAAGTTCCTATAAACGCAGAAAGGGAACACCCTCCTTTCTCTTTGAGGCGCTGCACAAAACCAGCCAATGGCTTGGAAGTTTGCATGTTAAAGGGAACATCACGAACTTCACTGTTGATATATTGTACAACCTCAACTTGAAGTATCTCCCAACTAGTCTGAATCACAATTTTCAACATTAAGAATTAGAATCAAGTTATGGAACCACAAGTAATATCTACTTTCCCAATGAAATTCACCACTAAGCAACATATTGGGAAAAGATATTCAAATATTTATACTAAAATAGCACATCTGTAAACAATTGCCTCATGATCAACTCACAATTTCTAAAGGGTAGATCAGCAAACAAAGGTAACAATTAGATTGATAAAAGTTCAGAGTACAATCAAAGTGGACCACATGTCCACAAACAAAAAACCTATCCTGAGCCAGCCAAAATAGGACACATATACACTAAAATACAAGTGCAAGTATCCCTCGGCCAAGGAAACCCGAAACCAACAGCCAAATAATCTAGATTCAAAATTTAGAAAACAACTTCATGAAAAATCAGTGGAATTCATTTTCTCAATCCAAAAGAATTGCACTAGGGGGAATTTGAGTGTTCGGACAAATAACCCCACACTGAAATTAAAAGTCTTATTTGAACCTAAATGTTTTGCTTTGTTTCTAGAATACACCTATTTAGAAGCAACGCACCCTATAATTTCATGATAGCATCACGTAGCCATTTCTAGGATACACCCACATCAACCTGGAGACCTTAGCTACCAATTTCCTAATTGCACGAAGGGGAATACCTTTGAGTGTTTGAACAAAGAAGCCCACATTGAAGCTGAAAGTCTAATTCAATCCCAAAATGAGTTAAAATACTCCTCATTTCCATCAATGGTTATCTTGTTCCTTTTTCTAGTCAAAGAGAACAAATTTTCAGCGAATAGCAAACCAACCCAAATCTTTTTTGGCCCCCTTTCTATTAGAGTGACTCCTACCTGCATTATTTGGATCGATAAAGGTGTGTTTACTAAGTTTGAACTAAAGAGACAAGAGTAGAATGTAATTTGATCAGGCATGCAGAAAAAGAATGCAGAAAAACATGAATGTGAATCAACTCTTAGGAAAAATATAGATATTTGTCTGCATATAACATCATATAGGAGACCAGAATTTCATACTCCTAGCTAGGAAAGAGTATGTGAATCAGCTCTTAGGAAATCTAAAATATTTGTCTGCACAAAACATCATATAGGAGACCAGAATTTCAGACTCCTACCTAGGAAGGAGTCGATATCAAGCATGCAAAATTTCATGTACAAATGTTGTGTAGATAATGAGACTAAACTACCTATGACTTTTGAACAAGTTGTCATTAAAACACACAATACGACTAGCATTACAATATTCAACATTAAACAAATATCCTGTCTGATTCATACCAAAAAATTTACTGCAAAACTTGCTCCTAATAAATCATGTCAAAGAGAAGCATTTTCTTGAATAATTCTCTTTAACCTTTCAGTAATGCTCATGTAATCACCTCTTAGTGAGAAAAATAAATCAGAGCAATAAGATACAACGATTAGCAAGTCCTTTTTCTATAAATGAAACTACTAGTTAAAATTTGACATGAAAAAAATAAGGTGCTAAGAACAACTTAAACATAAAGCTATTTAGTCTGAAACCTTTACCTTTATTTAGCAAAGGCCCAACTATTTTCGAATTCCCAATGCTCACAGCAGAATGAAGCGGCGCACATCCAACTTCATCCATACTATTAACTAGGATGAAACTTCCCAATTTCATCCTTCCTTGCATTATCTTTATCTTCATAGATCTCAATCTGAAATCAAACACAAATTACCAACCAATTGATAGTCGATAGATTGAACTCTAGGGATTCTGCAAGATAAAGCATACAAAACTAGAATCCACAATCCGCGGAGATGAGGAGAATATACTTACGAGTTTCTCGGTGGTGGTGGTGATGTTATTAATCATGTGGCGGACATGGTGGCCTTGGTATAAGCAGTCCTTGCTGGAAATTAAGAGAAATTGAGAGAGAGAGAGAGAGAGAGAGAGAGAGAGAGAGAGAGAGAGAGAGAGAGAGAGAGAGAGAGAGAGAGAGAGAGCAAGGCGTACATCCGATCCCAAATAGCATAGTCGATTAGTTTGGAAAAGCTTCGGTTGATGGGTTGAAGTGAGGGAGAGGATATGCTTGCTTCTTATCTCCCTTAGACTACCTCTTTCCCTATCTCCCTTCTGCCGCCGTTACTCTCCTCTTGCTATTGATTTGTTTATTGTTCTATGTGTTTTTAGATTAAGAGATTTAGGAATTGAGGAAAGGATAATATAGGATAATTTGGGTGCCTTAAGACCGAAAAGAATTCAGATTGGGCGGTATTTTTTAAATGTTTGATTGCATCTTGTTGGGCGGCATAAAAAATTGGGTGGGAGGGAACTTGAAGATTTTAGGTTTGGGAAATGAAAATTTTCTTTTGTTTTTAGGGCACGCTAAGAACGCCCTAAAAATTCTTTTTTGAGGGCATGCCGCCTTAAAATTCAATTTCGGGTGCGGGGATGCGCGCCTTAAAAACTCAATTTTAAGGCACACAATGTGCGCTTTAAAAACCCCTTTTTTACGACACACGTTTAAAGTACGCCTTAATTAGTTATAAAAGAAGACACACAGAAAAAATGCGCCCTAAATAATATAAAAATACAGTTTTTTAAGGTGTGCAAAAATGCGCGCCCTATAAGGGTACCTTTTAGGGCGCGCATTTTTGCACGCTCTAATTTGCACGCCTTAAAAGGCCTCCTTTGTTGTAGTGAGAATATTGTTTGTGGTGAAGGGATTGAGAAAGTGGCGGAGCCCGTAGACACAATTCCGAAGATTCTTTTTTGCATTTTTCCATTCAAACAATTCCACTCGACGCTGTTCTTCCATCTTCTCTTTCCTTTCTTGCGACCAATCAACAATTGACCATTAAATTATCATGTCAGATTGTCCGTTCTTTGATTTAGTTCTTCGACTTTTATGTAACTTATATTGATTTTCAAGATATAGATATGTACAGCTAATTTCTTTTCCATTCACTTTTGCATTTACTAATTTTGTAGGAGTTTTGTGATTTCATTTATGGATTCTTGATTTTTTTTTTCTATAATTTCAAAAGAAATATTATTGATATCCTATTTTTATCTTCACATTTTTCCTTTTTTCCTTTTTTCAAGTTTGAATAATATTCTAATTATATTTGTTTTTAGTTAATACATATGTCCAATAGTATTAGAATCATATGCATACTAATTAAATCAATTCTTGATCTAAAATAGTGTTGGGTTGGTCTAGTGTGTCAACCCAATCCAGCCCGAAAAATACTCGGGTGGAAATTGAGTTGAATTCATCCTAATTTTTTCTTAATTTAAACCCGACGAATTGAATTAGGAATTATAAACAACTCAGATTAATCTAACTCAGATTGCACCCTTATCTGGAAAATGCTAGGGGTTTAGGCCTTTAGGGTAGCAGATGCCTTCAGAACTGAACACAGTAAGTTTGGTATGATGCACTTCATGCACGTAGAATAAAGTAAATGATCACACATTATGTAAATAGCTTTGCACTTTAATCTCTGATGTTCTTCTCGACCTGCTTTTAACCTTAAAGTCATCATTGCCAGGACAATTTTTTACAAAAGGAATAAATTACTTTAGTTTTTTAGCAAACAAATGATTTTTCTGATTAAAAATTCTTAGACTAAACAAACAAGAATATTATCAATAATTGACGATCGTCATTAAAGTGTTATCTTTTCTGTTATACACAAAAGAACAGGTTAGAACTATAAGTTATAACTGCGTGTTCATTAAAGAGTATTGGTATTTCATTAACTTTAATGGGGTAGAAGATACAAGTATATATACTGATATAGATACATGGCTAAACAATGATAGCTGGTACAAGTTGTAAAATAACAGAATAACAAACTAACTACTAACTGCACTAACTAATCTTATCTATATTACTAGACTGCCCAAGGAGAAGAGGGAGGAATGGAAAGGAGAAGAGGGAGGCAATGAAGGAAGGTGATGAAAGGGAAATGAGGTTTCATTGAAAACGACATGACAGGAGATGTAGACTCGATTAGAGGAAGGACCAAGACATCAGTATCTTTTATGTTGAAGACTGTAACCAAGGAAGACACATTACGTACTCTTGGGGTCGAGCTTGGTCGAGGCATAAGGTTTGAGCCAGGAAAAACAAAAGCAGCCAAAGACCTTGAGTGTAGTATAAGGAGGAGGGTAATGAAAAAGGCGCTCCTAGAGTGAAAGGGTAGAAGGAAGAATAGGGAGTCTGTTTATGAGGTAGATGGAGGTAGATAAAGCCTCAACTCAAAAATGACGAGGAACTTTAGAGAAGGCTAGGAGAGTACGGGCAGTTTCCACTAGGTGCATGTGCTTGTGTTCAACACACCCATTCTGTTCAGAGGTATTAGGTTAGCTAAATTGGTGAAGAATACTGTGAGTAGCAAGAAAATCACGAAATATATGACTGGTGTATTCACCCCCTAAATCAGAGCGCAGGATTTTGATCTTAATAGCAAGAATGTTCTCAGTATCGGTTTTAAAATATTTGAAAATAGAAAAGACATCAGACTTAGAATGCAAAGGATAAAACCAAGTGTATTTACTGAAGTCATCCACAAACAGTACATAGTATAGGAAACCTGAGACAAAAGGAAGGGGAGCAGGACCCCATACATCAGAGTGAACAAGTTCTAAAGGAGTCGTAGCCTTACAAGTAGTAGAAAAAAAAAAGATAGCTTGGTACTCTTGCCCAAGGGACAAGATGAACAAAAAGAATGAACAATCTTGGGGCCACTGATATGGAGAGAGTGCTTGTGTGACACGCCCCACCCTCAATCCCCCGGGATTAAGGGATAAGTCATGCTTCCGTCTAACTTTCGTGCGACACAAGGGCTAAACTTTCGTCCAACCTCCATGTAACACATAAGCTGGACAAGGGATAACAGGCCATAGTACCCAAAACCACCTTCTGATGTCCCAGAGTGCGCAGAACTTACTGTGGATTGCGTGTGTGATGTCTCCATCTCTCTAACAACAACCCGCACCTCTTCAAACCTGGAGGCTATCGAAAAAACACAAAAGACTGTGAGCGGACAAAACATTAATAAGTTTATAAAACAGTTCATAAGAAATTACATTATACCCTCCACGAAAAACCAA
Source organism: Prinsepia uniflora (assembly GCA_032719365.1). Taxonomy (NCBI): domain Eukaryota; kingdom Viridiplantae; phylum Streptophyta; class Magnoliopsida; order Rosales; family Rosaceae; genus Prinsepia; species Prinsepia uniflora. Next base: position 10,564,490 of record CM064870.1, on the reverse strand, counting down.
TGCATGCATATGAAAACCATTTCATAGAACCATTTCATTTCCAAGATAATAAAACCATCAATGAAAACCGGAATCATTTCTCTTTCTCAAATCCGTAACTCAAATCCAGGGCCTTAGTCCAAAATCATAAATCTTCATCACAGTACGGGAACTCAGCCCAAAACTCATTAAATCCAAATCATCCGAGCCAGAGCCCAAAACCTCTGAAAACCAATGAAAAGCCAAACGAAAATCATAATATTCGTCATTAACCACTAATCTAATCCCGATTTCTGGGACGGGTCATTACATTGTGACACAGCTGATGCCGAACCATGAAAGAAGGGTGCCTTGGACGGTGGTGCTAGATGCTGGTGGGAGCTTTGGAAGTGACCAAAGCAGAATGAGATAAGAGGAGGAAAAATAGGACATTAAAGACATAAAGTCCATGCCTAGTAGGGCCCTGAAAAAGTGTCCTCCCCGTGAAGAGATCCTTGATCACAAAACAAGAAGGATATAAGATGAAGGAACACGAATTGTCGTTTGTGAATCTGTAGAAAAATAAACGATTATAGGCTAATTTGGGAACGGGAAGGACATTATTGAGCTTAAATGAACTAGAAGAGGAGTTTAAGGTAGATGAACCAGAGTTGCGAATATGCGAACCTTTTCCATCACCAATATAGTCCTGCTCTTGGCTAGAATAAGAGGTAGGAGAGTCAAGAAGGTTGTAGTCACCAGTCATGTGGGAGCTTGCACTAGAGTCAGCAACCCAAGGAGAATAAGATGTCGCAATGGAGGCAGCCACCACGGCCGTGAGAAAAGCAGGAGGAATACGACCAGCAAATGCGTGATTCATGCGGTTGTGACAGTCAATAAAAGAATGACTAGGATTTCCACAAAACTGGCAGCGAATACGACCATCAGAGGATGCACCGTGAGAGGAGGAGCCCCCAGAATGAGAGCCTCGCCCTTGAGAGTTGAAAAGACGTGGTCCAAACAAACCCCAATTGAAGCCTCTACCGCGATTTGAATTTCGTCTGCGATTAATGTAAGAGAATGAGCAAGGAGGAGAGGCCAAATCCTTTTTCATAGGTGGAATGGGAAGGAGACCAGGGGAGCCAGATGAGAAGGATAAGGCATGAAATTGTTATGTGGTGGTCGGTGAGGTCTGTGTCTTCTTACAAGCCATAGAGATCTCCTTATTGGTGAGGAGATCGTGAAGTTCATCAACTGTGGTGGAAAAGGTACAGAGCTCAATGGAATCGATAAAGGATTCATAGTCAGAGGGCAAGTCGTTCAAGATGGTGGCTGACAGGACCCGTCCCAATCCCCCTGGATTATCGTGGGACGTGCTTGCTCCCGTCTGACACCGCGTGTCAAATTAGGGATAAACTCGTCACCCGCTCGGGGTCCATTAGAGTACTTCAGGATCAGCGGTGGCATGTGATGTCTCGATCTCTGCTACAACCCGCATCCGCGATCGACCTGAAGGGTATTAAAAACCATAAAAATTGTGAGTGGACAAAACAACAGTTTATAAAACTCATTTATATCGAAAAGACATTTATATCTTTTACTTAAAAGTATGCATCCATCATAAAACCGTTATTTCAAATACTTTCTCGGAAGCAAGATGACAGGACCCGCCTTGATCCCCCCTAGGGACCAATGGGGGCAAGGCTTGCTCCCATTTGACGTGTAACACAAGGTACCACAATTACCCTTATTAGGGTTATATTACCACAAATAACCTTACTAGGGTTCCAAAATACACACCGGTGTTTTTAAATACAACAGTAATGTCAAACAAGGGACGAGAGCATTAGGTTCGTACTAATAATACAAATACAAACACATACCCCGTAGGGTGAATAAAACACAATGGTGCTAATTATGCCTCAGCCCCTGAGTCTGTCCTCTGCTCATTACCACCGCCTGGAGGGTCATGAAAACAGTCAAAGTGCGAGTGGACCAAAAATAAACAAGTTATGAACACATTTCAAAAATATATATAATCTGACCCTCTGTTTTAGAAACATGCATGCATTCAAGATAAAACGTATAAACACGGTCAAATCATACATATAAATTTCTATACATATACATATATCTATACATGCATACATCTAGACGCAACCATCAGTGAAACATAATATATATATAACTCATCCTCGACATCCCATATGTCCAACCATTATCTGTCACGATTACTCTACAGTACGTGCACTACTCGGGGTCTCATCTCTGAGTCTACCCTCAAGATCTACGACGTCTGGGGGGGACCTACCTCGGACCCTAACATATCTGAGACGATAGCATAATTCGCACTCCTGAGCCTGAGCTCCTCCTCAGAGTCACTCATCCTAGGCAATAGATCATGAAAACTCCAGGATCATCGACGTCTGGAGGAGACTAATCCGCACATATAGGAGGGTATATATATATATATATAAGTGTAAAAACATGCAATTCAGTAATATCATATTTGAAATTCGTCTTTCTTGAAATCCAAACAACCACTGTTTAAAACTGGGGCTAAGCCCGAAACCTGCCAAACCCGCGTCTAAAATCCATTTCTTAAAACTCGTTCCTCAAAAACTACTCATACCGAATCACTAGTAAAATCATTTGAATCAATATTTCTTTCAAAACTCCGTTGACCCCAAAACTTGAGTTAATCGATCACCAAATGGGTCTCAAGCCCGAAAACCTCATTTTCACATAAATCCGTAACATAATCCATGACCAATGATTCAAGTATATAAATTTCATGATTCCAAAACATTTAACATAAATCATTTAGAAAACATATATAACAGTTATGCATACATTTCAGTATAAAACAGCCAGTCCACTCACAGTCAATCCTTGATGTGCTAACGAACAGCCTAAACCTGTCCCGAAGCTAAACACATTCTCTGGGCATGTCCAAACACATCCAAAGGTCACTAATTGACCCCACTAGGTCTAACATCAAACCCTAGAACAAATCCAGCCAGGGAACGCGTCCTGAAGACGCTTCTCGAGACTACATTTAACATAAATCATTTAGAAAACATATAAAACGGTTATGCATGCATCTCAGTATAAAACAACCAGTCCACTCACAATCAATCCTTGATGCGCTAACGAACAGCCTAAACTTGTCCCGAAGCTAAACACAATCTCCAGGCCTATCCAAACACATCCAAAGGTCACTAATTGACCCCACTAGGTCTAACATCAAACCCTAGAACAAATCTGGCCAGGGAACGCGTCCCGAACACGCTACCCGAGGCTTCAAACCTCAATTTGACCTATCAAATGGTATCAGATTGACGAAAACATTGCCATTAGATTCGTAACATCGAAACCTTAAAAATGGTGCCAGTTCTGCCTTGAAATTCTCGCCCACGCGCGGGTCAACGCGTCTGGTCAAAAGTCAACGGTTAACGCTGCTGACGTCATTGCTTACATCATTATGACGTCATCTGACAATGTCACACTCTGATAGGTGCCACATGTCAAGCTCTGACATGTGCCATATTTCAAGCTCTGACAGGTGCCACGTGTCATGCTCTGATAGGTGCCACGTGTCAGCTTCACACTGGTCAACGTCACTGACATGTTAGTGACACGTGGCACCCTCTAATTGGGCAACACCTGATAGGACCCGCCCCGATCCCCCTGGGACCACATGGGGACGTGCCCTACTCCCGTCTGACACCCAAATAAAACATACCAATTTTACCCTTAAAGAAAATCAAATGCATAAATATCCAAATTTAAGTCATACATAATATCCGAATACAAATAGTGTCAGACAAGGGATGTTTCCAAAAACGAATTATTGAGCACGACTCTAGAACACTCTACGTGCCAACCTACCCAGTTGTGGGTTCAGGTGCGCAACGTAAACCTATGCCTCTGCCTCAGGGTACTCTTTTGTCTCAGTAGCACAGCCTAGAGGGGTCCACAAAACATTAAGGGTGAGCGGGCTGAAATTCAAGGTTTTATAAACAGTTCATCAATTTGAAAACATATAGTTTTACCCCTCCGTTTTCCAAACATGCATGCATCAGTACCAAAACCATAATATCATATCAAATAATCAAAATCAACATAATATAAACATAATAATAATCCCAGTCACTGCACTATACATCCCAACCCTGATATCCCAGATATCCGACGTTCCAGACGTCCAATAAGGTCACAGTCCCAAGGCTACGCGTGCCACTCAGGGTCTCAATCCCGAGTCCAATCCCCGAACCTAGTCCAGGTATGGCATCCCAGATGCCTGACATCCTAGACGTCCAATAATAGCAATCCTGCTCTTGAGTCATCCTACGGTCCGGTCCTTCCGTAGAATGACCCTTCGCAGGCATTGCGCCGTGACCACTCTGGGGTACCCACATCCGGAGGAGACAGTATCACATGGTTAGATCTATACAGTGCAGTACTATAGATAATCACCAATATCCTCAACATATATGTATATGACTCAAAACCATGCTTAAATTAACCAGACGGGCCCCATGCCCAAAATACCGTAAATCGTGCCATAGTCATTAATCAAGATAATCATATGCTTTTGCTTGAATCACACACATATATATAGAAGTGAAAACAGTTATGCATGCACGGGTTTAATGAAATCAAAGGCCCACTCACAGTACAATCATGCTGCAGTCCGAACGTATACCCCTGTCCTGGTACAATTGTACGATCCCTGTCATGTCCAAAGTATACGTAAAGGTCACTATAAGTCCCTAACATTCAACCATGAAACCCTAGACTGAAACCGTTCCGGGAAAGCCACCCGAACGCACTTCCCGAGGCAATAAACCTCATTTTGACCAATTTAACAAGCTCCGATCGACCCGAAACCACCGCCATTGGATCCGGATCGTCGAAACTTAAAGAATGGTGGTGGTCTCACTTGAAACACTATTCACATACACCCCCACACACCGGTCAACGCAAGAACAGTACATGCTGACGTCATCGCTGACATCAGCATGACGTCATCTGACAACTGTTAGGTCTGACTTGTCAGACTCTGATCGGTGCCACATGTCAACATGTGATTGATCCATGTCACGGCTCTGTCAGTGCCACGTGTCAGATCTGACATATGGCACGTGTCAGCACGACACTGGTCCACGTCACTGCCATGTCAGTACTGACTGTGCACTGACATGTGACATGTGTCGACTGCCGATTGGGCCACGTCACCTGACAGATCTGACAGGGTGCCACGTCACCTGACAGATCTGACAGGGTGCCACGTCATCGTCTCCTACATCGCGACGGGTTGACCCGTTTCTCTGAAACCGGGTCGTTCAGACCCGCGATCTGACCTGGCCGTCATTCCGTCATTTCTTAACCATTTTAGTCCTAATTTAACCCTAAATGATCGTCTAACTCCCAGTAAGGGTTCTAACTAAACAAAAACAATAAACAAGGGCTAGATCCATGGCTTTACCTTGAAGAACTGTGGCTGGTTTTTCAGCCACCGCTAACTCTCAGTTCAGGTCACCACTGGCCTCGAAACCAGGTTCTAAAAGCTATTCTCGGTCCCTAGAAGTGAATAGAATCATTAGGAATCGAAAACAAACGTTGAAAACCCAGCTTCCATTTTTGAGTTTCAACATGGTTTCGGGTTTGAAAACAGCTTACCTCACCGCCGGGTCAGCCGTGGTTTCTCCTCCCTACGCCGTCGTCTCTCAGCCCTCACCAACTTGGTCTCTCACACGCGGACACAGAGGAGATGGGTGATGAGCTGGTGTGGTTGTTCGAATGAGTCGTGTGAGTGTTTCGGGTAGGAAAATATACATAACAAAAAAGAGAGATGATGGACCAGATGAGAGGGATGGAGGGTCCAGATTAAATCTTGGAAATGGGATCAACGGTGTAGATGAAATCTGGGGGTTTAGATGGATGGCTGAGAATAAAAAGAGGGATTTAAATCCTATTTAAATGCTTAGTGGAGACCTTAGTTGTTAATTACTTAATTAATGGAACATGATCCAGATCTGAATCAAGCCAACGGATGAGTGACACTTATCACTCATCCAAGTGTCCCCTAACCACTTTCCCACTACTTCAGAAATAATTAATTGATTTACACGATTTTCGGGACATAAACTTTCCCGATTTCACGTTTCAGACCATAACTTTTCCGTACGAAGTCCGATTTCGGCGTGCCGCCTGTCTATGGACTCGTGACGTCCCTATCTACGTCACGGTCACAGTTGCAGGTCCAAAATAGTCCCGAGACAAAAGTCAACTTTTTCCCTTCCCTACGGGCAAAATGGTCATTTCACATTAAGATAATATTTTATAAAAGTTTGGGGCGTTACAACCTACCCACCTTACAAAAATTTCGTCCTCAAAATTTACTCAAATAAATAAGGGTACTGTTGCCTCATTAAGCCCTCAGGTTCCCATGTTGCTTCTTCGACGTCATGGTTCCTCCACAGCACTTTCACTAATCGAATGGTCTTGTTTCTCAGAACCTTGTCCTTCCAGTCCAGAATCTGCACCGGTTTCTCTTCAAAGCTTAGGTCAGTCAGCAGTTCCAATGGTTGCTCCGGTAAGGCATGTGAATCGTTTCGTAGGTACTTCCGTAGCATAGACACATGGAAAACATCATGCACTCTCGCAAGTTCCGGGGGCAATGCTAACCAGTATGCCACGAATCCAATCCTCTCTATGATCTCGTATGGTCCAATATAACGTGGACTCAACTTCCCACGTCGGCCAAAACGGATAATCCCTCTCCACGGAGATAACTTTAGGAATACAAAATCTCTAATCTCAAATTCCAAATTTTGAATCCGTCGATCCGCATAGCTCTTTTGGCGATCATATGCCGCCTTCAATCTTTCCTTGATAATTCGAACCGTTTCCAGAGTCATGTCCATCAAATCCGGCCCTACTGCCGCTCGCTCTCCTACCTCCATCCAACATATAGGTGTTCTGCACTTCCGACCATACAGTGCCTCGTAGGGTGCCATCCCGATACTCGCCTGATAGCTGTTGTTATATGCGAACTCCATCGAAGGCAAATGGGTATCCCACGATTCCTGAAATTGTAGCACACAGGACCTCATCATGTCCTCCAGCGTCTGAATGGTCCTCTCTGACTGTCCATCGGTCTGTGGGTGAAAATCTGTACTGAAGTGTAAATTTGTACCCAAAGTATTATGGAAACTCCGCCAGAACCTGGAAGTGAAACGCGGATCGCGATCAGACACTATCGACTCCGGCGTTCCATGAAGTCGAATGATTTCCTTCACGAACAGCTGAGCCAGTCGGTTGGGCTTATATGTCTCCTGTATCGGCAAGAAATGAGCTAACTTGGTTAATCGATCTACAATCACCCACACTCCATCGAATCCGCCTTGAGTCCTTGGCAATTTAAATACAAAATCCATGGTAATGTGGTCCCACTTCCACTTGGGAATCGGAAGTGGTTGCATAGCCCCATATGGTCTGTGCTGTTCTGCCTTGACCTGCTGACAGGTCAAACATCTGCTCACAAACTCTGCAATGTCCTTTTTCATTCCTGTCCACCAATAGTAGCTCCGGAGGGTACGGTACATCTTTGTACCTCCCGAGTGCATGGCATAAGCCGAACTATGGGCTTCCACAAGAATCTCCGTCCGTAATTCTGCCACTGCAGGTACACACAGTCGGCCCAATTTCACTAAGGCTCCATCACCTCGGATGGTAAAATCCCGCCTCTCACCCGCTTCGACCTCAATCCTGTAGATGCAAAGTGTCGGATCCTGAAGTTGCGCTTTGATGATCCGATCAACAAGCACAGGTCGTACGTGGAAACTGGCTAGCAATGCTCCCTGCTCATCCGTCCCCAGAACAACTCCAGCCCTTCGGAGTTCTACAAGCAAGGGAAGATACACCATCCTTATGTGTGCAACTGATCCTGCTGATTTCCTGCTGAGCGCATCTGCCACCACATTTGCTTTGCCCAGATGATACTCAATTGTACAATCGTAGTCTTTGATCAGTTCCAGCCATCGTCGTTGCCTCATGTTCACCTCCCTCTGAGTGAACAAATGCTTTAGACTCTGATGATCAGTGAATATCCTACAAGTCACCCAGTACAGGTAATGTCTCCAAATTTTTAAAGCATGGAACACCGCTGCCAATTTCAAATCATAGGAAGGGTAATTCAGTTCATGCGTCTTTAACTGTCTTGATGCATAAGCGATAACTCTGCCATTCTGCATCAGCACGCAACCCAAACCCTGCAACGATGCATCACTGTAGACTTCAAACTCTCCACTGTTTTCAGGTAAGGTAAGAACAGGAGTGGTAGTCAACCGATGTTTTAATTCCTGAAAACTCTGCTCGCACCGTTCATCCCAAAAAAAATTTACTCCTTTCCGGGTCAAACGAGTCAACGATGCTGCGATACTAGAGAAGCCCTCAAAAAATCTCCGATAGTATCCTGCCAAACCAACGAAACTTCGTACCTCAGTCACGGTCGTAGGTCTAGCCCAATTGGTCACAGCTTCGGTTTTCTGGAGATCCACACTAATTCCATCTGCTGATATAACATGTCCCAGAAAACCAATGTTGTTAAGCCAAAACTGACACTTACTCAGCTTAGCGTACAACTGTTTCTGCCTCAGCATCCCTAACACCAACCGTAGGTGCTCCTCATGTGCTTTGGTGCTCCTCGAGTACACTAGGATATCATCAATGAACACTATCACGAACTTATCCAAATAAGATCGGAAGACCCTGTTCATCAGATCCATGAATGTCGTTGGAGCATTCGTTAAGCTGAAAGGCATCACTAGGAACTCGTAATGTCCGTATCGGGTCCGAAATGCCATTTTTGGAACATCCTCCTCAGAAATTCTCAACTGGTGGTAACCAAACTGTAAATCAATTTTTGAGAAGTATAGGGCTCCCCGCAGTTGATCGAATAGATCGTCAATCTTGGGTAAAGGGTACTGGTTCCTCAACGTCACCTTTTTGAGTTGTCAATAATCTACACACAATCGGAGGCTCCCCTCCTTCTTCTTCACGAATAACACCGGTGCTCCCCACGGTGAAGTACTCGGTCGGATGAATCCCAAATCCACTAACTCCTGCAACTGAGTCTAGAGTTCCCGCAACTCGGCCGGTGCCATCCGATATGGTGTCTAGGAATAGATCATGTACCAGGGAGTAGTTCGATCGTGAACTCGATCTCCCGGTGTGGTGGTAATCCAGGTAAATCTTCCGGGAACACATCCGGAAACTCTCACACCACTGGTATCTCATCGATACTCGGAGTATCAGCCTGCGTCGCCACGACATGCGCCAGAAAACCCTGGCATCCCTTCCGTAGAAGCTTGGTAGCGGTAAGCAAAGAAATTACCTCAGGAAGTGAACTGTCACGCTCTCCCTGAAAGGTAATCTCTGACAAACCCGGACTTCGCAGAATCACCCGCCTGCTACCACAATCAATAAGTGACCCATGCTCCGACAACCAATCCATCCCCAAAATAACGTCGAAGTCATGAATATCTATAATGATTAGATCAGCTGGTAATTCCACACCTGCTATTCTCACTAGGCACCTTTTAATCACCTGATTCACTATGTACACAACTCCCATCGGTGTACCAACGCCCATCTCACTATCCAAAGCTGAAATCTCACAATCTAGCATACCCGCACAACTCCTCAAAATAAAGGAATGAGTAGCCCCAGCATCCATTAATACACGTACTACAATATTTGAGATATAAAGGGTACCTGTAATTACACTGGGGGCTGTCCTAGCCTGCTGCTGAGTCACTGCAAACACTCGAGCCCTAGGTCCTGGGGTTTGTCCGGGCCCACGCGCGCCACGCTCAGCACCACAGTCACCTCCCTGTCCTCGACCTCCGACAGTGTTGGAAGCTGAACTCTGCACTGCACTAGCGCCTCCTGCACCGTTGCTGTAACACCCCGGAAATTCGAGGATTTTAATATTGTAATTTAATGTGTGAATTGACGCTTTTACCCTTGTGATTGGTATGGCCAAATTGTTGCCTTTTTGATTGGTGGGTTAAATGGACTTTGACCTATGACCGTGACGTAGTTCGGGACGTCACGAGTTCATAGACAGGTGGCACGTCCAATTCGGACGATCAGGGAAAAAGTTATGACTATCGGAAGTTCAGGGGCATTACCGTAATTTGGACATTTTGGGGCGAAAAGGTTGACTTTTCGTTAGACAACTAATTTTCACGCGACGCAAGGACCGTTAGGTAAGTCTCGACGTCCTGAGTCTGTAGACAGGCGGCACGCCGAAATCGGACTTCGTACGAGGAAGTTATGGTCAGAAGTGTGAAATCGGGAGGTTCATGTCTCGATTTTCGTGTCAAATATTTTATTCTGGAAATCTGATTGGAGGACACCTGGTGAGTGACAAGTGTCACTCACCCATTGGTTAGATTGGATCAAGCTCCACTAAGCATTTATTTAGAATTTAAATCACCTTTTAATCACAGCCTTTGATCTGAAAATCTCCAGATCTAATACTCATCATTAAATTTTAAGTCAGATTCAATCCTGGCCCTTGATTCCTTATGCATATTCTGTATTAAAACCATGCGACCATACACCTACATGTTCATTCTCTCAACCCGATTAGCACGGTTACCTCTTGGAACAACTCACCAGCACCTCACCACTCAACATCACACCCCAGGTAGCCAACAGCCACCCCCAGACGCCGACCACCACTCCACGGCCACCCTGCACGGCCGGATTTCCCCCAGACCCGAGAAGAAACCCGAACAACCCAAACCACCCAAACCATCCAAACCTTCACACTTGGATTCAAACCAACGTACGGTTGGGTTCACTCTGACGACAGGACGACCCAGAACTGAACTGGACGGCGTACGGCGGTGACACGGCGGCGGTAGGACGAAAAACTCGTGAGTGCCCGATTTCCTTCCCTACTTCGAAACCACCGTTTTTTATGTTGGAATTGTTTGGTTGTTGTTATGACACATTTAGGGGACCTTGACGACCAGTTTGAACCAAGGACCGTGGCTGGAAACTCGACGACTCGCCGGAGAAGATAACCAGAACCGGCAGCCAACCTTCCCGTCAATTTTCAGGTAGTTTATTCGACCTAGAATCTATTTTTATTTGCACAGAACCAAAGATGAGGTAGAGACGAGTCTATAGGAACAAATCTCACTTGAAATGGTGGTCGGAATCACGATCTGTGATCGGGTCGAGCCGTGGGTCTGCGGTGACCCGGTTCTCTGACCCGCTTACTGTATCTGATGACGTCATCATGCTGACGTCAGCTGTGACATCATCATGTCAGAAACTGTCAGACCAGGGACCAATGGACTGCTGACACGTGTCCTCTGACACTGTCAGTGATGACGTCATGCTGACGTCAACAGTAATGTAGCACAGTTGACCAGAGGGTTGACCAAGCGCGTGGGGGCGCGTGTGAATAGTACTTTTGGTGGGACCACCACCATTCCTTAGGTTTCGACGATCTGGATCCAATGGCGGTGGTTTCGGGTCGATCGGAGATCATTAAGTTGGTCAAAATGAGGTTTATTGCCTTGGGAAGCGCGTTCGGGCGGCTTTTCCGGGCCGGTTTCGGCCTAGGATTTCATGGTTGAATGTTAGGGGTTTAAATTGACCTTTACGAATACTTTGGACTTGACAGGGATTGTACATTTGTACCAGGACGAGGGTATACGTTCGGTTCCTAGCAGGATTGTACTGTGAGTGGGCCGTTTTCTTAAACCCTTGCGTGCATAAATCTTTTCTGGTTTATTATACATATTCACATGCTAAAAACAAATAATGGTTTTGATGATATGGAAATTATGGTTATGGCACGTTTCACGGTATTTGGGCTTGAGACCCGTCTGATGAAACTTAATGATTGGTTCGGATTTTATCTATGTAAATATATGCTTTGCATGTGGATACCAATAAAATGTATTTGGTACTGCACTGTATAGATTCATCCATATGATACTGTCTCCTCTAGATGAGGTACCCCGGAGAGGTCACGGACGTCTAGAACATCCAGCGTCTATGACGCTAAGCATCGGGGATGCTGTACCCGAACGGGGTTCGGGGATTGAACTCGGAATTGAGACACGAGTGGCACGCGTAGCCTTATGATTGTGACCTTATTGGACGTCAGGGACGTCAGACATCAGGGATGTTGGGATTGGAGTGTAAAGTGCAGTGGCTAAAATTATGTTTACGGTTTTACTATATGCCTTATGGTTTATATTATATGATTGATGGTTTTAAATTCGGCTGCATGCATGTTTGGAAAACGGAGGGGTAAATTATATGTTTTACTTATCAAATGATTTTATAAACTTGAGTTTTGGTCCACTCACCCTTAATGTTTTGGTAACCCCTCCAGGTCATGATACTGAGGTAGAGGAGGAACCTGAGGCTGAGGCATAGATCTACTTCTGCGTACCTGAACCTCTGTTGGGTGGTTTACCCGCAGGTTTATGTTAGAGTCGTGCTCGCAACTTGTAATTTTGGATTTCATCCCTTGTCTGACATCTGTTTAATTCGGATTTGATGTATGACTTTAATTTGGTTATTTATGCATTTGATGTTTTGAGGTTAAAATTGGTATGAATTATTGGGTGTCAGACGGGAGCAGGGCACGTCCCTTTGTGGTCCCTTTGGGATCGGGGCGGGTCCTGTCAGCTTGGTATCAGAGCACTAGGTTGTGGTCAGTACTAGGTTATGGTCAGCATGCTAGACTAGCGATTAGTACTAGTTACTTTTCGAGTTTAAGGATAATGTTAACTGATCTATGCCTCTTGACAGTTGGTTATGCCTCCTAGGAGAATCCCTCATATACGAACGGACGAGGATCTGGAAAGGGAGGTGGAATGCGCGAGCATTGAAAGGGCTCAACGTTTGGGAGCCACTCCTTTCTGCGGGGGATTAAACCCCGAGGATGCTCATGATTGGATCACCAAGTGGGAGAGGATCTTCTCGGTGATGCACTGCCCTCCGGGCGAACGAGTGACTTTGGCAGCCTTCTTGCTGGAAGGAGGAGCCTACCAGTGGTGGCACGGACTTGAAATGTCTGGGTGGTCTGTCCATACCACTACTTGGGAAGCTTTCCGTTCCCGATTTCTGGACCAGTACTACCCGCGATCATTTCGCGCGGCACGGGAGGCTGAATTCCTGCGGCTGGAGCAGGGGGATATGTCCGTTGCGGACTACGAGCAGACTTTAGGGAAACTATCCCGGTTCGCTGCATCATTCGTGAGCACGGAGGAGGACAAATGCCAAAGGTTCGAGCTTGGACTCCGAGGGGAGATCCGGGCAAGTGTGACTGCTGCTACTCATGCTTCACTGAGAGATTTGGTCGACGCTGCGGTGCGTGTCGAGGCCAGTCTGGCGGCACACCAGACACGACAGCCTTCGGGCGAGGGGCGACGTCAGGATCGCCCACATAGCGGTGCTTCTGGTGGGCATTCGGACAGGCCGAGGCTAGTTACCTGTTTTGCTTGCGGAGAGGAGGGCCACTATGCCTGTGATTGCCCGCATTTGTCCAAGAACAACGACGCTGGGGGCTCTAGTGTGGTGTAGAGCACGGCTTCCCACACTAATGGAGGTCGCGGTCAGGGAGGTGACTGTGGTGCTGGGCTTGGCGCGCGCGGGCGCGAACGGAACGGAGGGCCGAGGGCCCAAGTGTTTGCAATGACCCAGCAGCAGGCGAGGACTGCCCCAGGCGTGGTTACAAGTACACTACATATCTTAAACCTTCCTGTACGTGTATTGATGGATGCGGGAGCTACACATTCTTTTATTTCGAAGAGTTGTGCTGGTATGCTTGATTGTGTGGTATCAGCCTTAGATTGCGAAATGGGTGTTGGCACCCCGATGGGCATCGTGTACCTTGTGAATCAGGTGATTCGGAGGTGCCCGGTAAGAATTGAGGATGTGGATTTACCAGCAGACTTAATTATTCTGGATATCCACGATTTCGATTTAATCTTAGGGATGGATTGGCTATCGGAGCATGGATCGCTCATCGATTGCTGTAGCAAGCAAGTGATTCTGCGGAGCCCGGGTTTGCTGGAGGTTATCTTTCAGGGGGAACATGATGGTTTGCCTCCTGAAGTGATTTCTTCACTTACTGCTACCAAACTTCTACGGAAAGGATGCCACGGTTATCTGGCGCACGTCGTGTCGGATCAGGGTGATACTCCGAGTATCAACGAGATACCGGTGGTATGCGAGTTTCCGGATGTATTCCCGGAAGACTTACCTGCGTTGCCACCATCACGGGAGATCGAGTTTACTATTGAACTACTCCCTGGTACCCGACCTATATCCCAAGCACCATACCGGATGGCGCCGGCCGAGTTACGAGAACTCAAAACTCAGTTGCAGGAGTTGGTGGATTTAGGATATGTCCGACCGAGTACTTCACCGTGGGGAGCACCGGTGTTGTTCGTAAAGAAGAATGAGGGAAGTCTCCGTTTGTGTATTGACTATCGACAACTCAACAAGGTGACACTGAGGAACCAGTATCCTCTACCCAGGATCGATGACCTTTTTGACCAGTTGCGGGGAGCTCAGTGCTTCTCGAAAATTGTTTTGCGGTCTGGGTATCACCAACTGAGGATTTCGGAGGAGGATATTCCGAAAATTGCTTTTCGAACCCGTTACGGACACTACGAGTTCCCTGTTATGCCTTTTGGCTTGACAAATGCTCCGGCAGCATTCATGGATCTGATGAACCGGGTCTTTCGACCCTACCTGGATAAGTTCGTGATTGTGTTCATCGATGATATCTTGGTGTACTCGAGGAGTGCCCGAGCACATGAGGAACATCTACGGTTAGTCTTGGAGAAGCTGCGACAAGAACAGTTGTACGCCAAGCTGAGCAAGTGCCAGTTTTGGCTGAGCAGTATTGGTTTTCTGGGACACGTGATATCGATGGATGGGATTTGCGTGGATCCCCAGAAAACAGAAGCGGTGACCAACTGGGCTAGACCGACAACAGTGACCGAGGTGCGGAGTTTTGTCAGATTAGCGGGTTACTACCGGAGATTTGTGGAGGGTTTCTCGAAAATTGCTGCACCATTGACTCGTTTGACTCGGACGAGAGTAAAGTTTATCTGGGACGAGCAGTGCGATCGGAGTTTTCAAGAGTTGAAAGATCGATTGACTACTGCACCTGTCCTTGCATTGCCGGATGACAGTGGAGAGTTCGTGGTCTTCAGTGATGCATTCTTACAAGGTCTGGGCTGCGTGTTGATGCAGACTAGCAAGGTTATCGCCTATGCATCCCGGCAGCTGAAGACTCATGAGTTGAACTACCCTACCCATGATTTGGAGTTGCCGGCGGTGGTTCATGCTCTTAAAATCTGGAGACATTACCTGTTCGGCGCAACGTGTCGGATATACACCGACCACCAGAGTCTTAAATACCTATTCACTCAGAAGGAGCTTAACATGAGACAACGGAGATGGTTGGAGCTGCTGAAGGATTATGACTGTACGATTGAGTACCATCCGGGTAAGGCCAATGTGGTGGCTGATGCACTCAGCAGGAAGTCAGCGGGATCTGTTGCACACCTAGGGATGGTGTATCTTCCTTTGCTGGTGGAACTCCAGAAGGCGGGAGTTATTTTGGATACAGATGAGCATGGAGCTTTGTTGGCCAGCTTCCATGTACGACCTGTACTAATTGATCGGATTATCGAAGCACAACTTCAGGATCCGATACTCTGTATTTACAGGATTGAGGTCGATGCGGATGGGAGAGAGGATTTTACCATCCGGGATGATGGAGCACTTGTTAAATTGGGCCGTTTGTGTGTACCTACAGTGGCAGAGTTACGGACCGAGATTCTTGAGGGCGGCCCATAGTTCGGCCTATGCTATGCATCCGGGAGGTACAAAGATGTATCGTACCCTCCGGAACCATTATTGGTGGCCAGGAATGAAGAAGGATATTGCTGAGTTCGTGAGCAAATGCTTAACCTGTCAGCAGGTTAAGGCGGAACGGTAGAGACCTTATGGGGCTATGCAGCCACTTCCTATTCCCGAGTGGAAGTGGGATCACATCACCATGGACTTCGTCTTTAAGTTACCGAGGACTCAGAGTGGAGTTGACGGAGTATGGGTGATCGTGGACCGGCTAACCAAGTCAGCCCATTTCCTGCCAGTTCAGGAAACTTATAAACCTAACCGACTGGCTCAGTTGTTTGTGAAGGAAATCATACGATTGCATGGTACGCCGGAATCGATCGTGTCCGATCGTGATCCGCGTTTCACTTCCAGGTTCTAGCGGAGTTTGCAAGCTACTTTGGGAACAACCCTACGTTTCAGTACTATTTTCCATCCTCAGACCGATGGACAGTCTGAAAGAACCATTCAGACCCTGGAGGACATGATGAGGTCCTATGTGCTACAGTTTCAGGACTCTTGGGATACTCATTTGCCATTGATGGAATTCGCTTACAACAACAGCTATCAGGCAAGCATCGGGATGGCACCTTATGAGGCACTGTATGGTCGACAGTGTAGGACACCTATCTGCTGGACAGAGATAGGAGAGCGAGCGGCTGTAGGGCCGGAATTGATGGACTTAACCATGGAAACTGTTCGAGTTATCAAGGAGAGATTGAAGGCGGCACAGGATCGCCAAAAGAGTTATGCTGATCGACGGATTCGAGACTTGGAATTTGAAGTGGGAGATTTTTTCTTCCTAAAGTTATCTCCGTGGAAAGGGATTATCCGTTTTGGTCGACGGGGGAAACTGAGTCCGCGTTTTATCGGACCTTATGAGATCGTGGAGAGGATTGGCAGAGTTACTTACAGATTGGCGCTACCTCCAGAACTTTCTAGAGTTCACGATGTTTTCCACATAACGATGCTACGGAAGTACGTACATAATGCTTCGCATGTACTGGGGGAACAACCTGTCGAACTACGGGAGGATTTGAGCTTCAAAGAACAACCAGTACAGATCTTGGATCGGAAGGACAAGGTACTACGTCGGAAGACGATCCCTCTCGTGAAGATTCTCTGGAGAAACCAGAATGTGGAAGAAGCCACATGGGAGCCTGAGGCTCAGATGCGAGAACAATTTCCTTATTTGTTTCTTTGAAATTTCGGGACGAAATTTCTTAAGGGGTAAGGTTGTAACACCCCGGAAATTCGAGGATTTTAATATTGTAATTTAATGTGTGAATTGACGCTTTTACCCTTGTGATTGGTATGGCCAAATTGTTGACTTTTTGATTGGTGGGTTAAATGGACTTTGACCTATGATCGTGACGTAGTTCCGGACGTCACGAGTTCATAGACAGGTGGCACGTCCAATTCGGACGATCAGGGAAAAAGTTATGACTATCGGAAGTTCAAGGGCATTACCATAATTTGGACATTTTGGGGCGAAAAGGTTGACTTTTTGTTAGACAACTAATTTTCACGCGACTCAAGGACCGTTAGGTAGGTCTCGATGTCCTGAGTCTGTAAACAGGCGGCACGCCAAAATCGGACTTCGTACGAGGAAGTTATGGTCAGAAACGTGAAATCGGGAGGTTCGTGTCTCGGTTTTCGTGTCAAATATTTTATTCTGGAAATCTGATTAGAGGACACCTGGTAAGTGAAAAGTGTCACTCACCCATTGGTTAGATTGGATCAAGCTCCACTAAGCATTTATTTAGAATTTAAATCACCTTTTAATCACAGCCCTTGATCTGAAAATCTCCAGATCTAATCCTCACCATTGAATTTTAAGTCAGATTCAATCCTGGCCCTTGATTCCTTATGCATATTCTGTATTAAAAGCATGCGACCATACACCTACATGTTCATTCTCTCAACCCGATTAGCACGGTTACCTCTTGGAACAACTCACCAGCACCTCACCACTCAACCTCACACCCCAGGCAGCCAACAGCCACCCCCAGACGCCAGCCACCACTCCACGACCACCATGCACGGCCGGATTTCTCCCAGACCCGAGAAGAAACCCGAACAACCCAAACCACCCAAACCATCCAAACCTTCACACTTGGATTCAAACCAACGTACGGTTGGGTTCACTCTGACGACAGGACGACCCAGAACTGAACTGGACGGCGTACGGCGGTGACACGGCGGCGGTAGGACGAAAAACCCGTGAGTGCCCGATTTCCTTCCCTACTTCGAAACGACCGTTTTTTACGTTGGAATTGTTTGGCTGTTGTTATGACACATTTAGGGGACCTTGACGACCAGTTTGAACCAAGGACCGTGGCTGGAAACTCGACGACTCGCCGGAGAAGATAACCAGAACCGGCAGCCAACCTTCCCGTCGATTTTCAGGTAGTTTATTCGACCTAGAATCTAGTTTTATTTGCACAGAACCATAGATGAGGTAGAGACGAGTCTATAGGAACAAGACGAGTCTATAGGAACAAATCTCACCTGAAATGGTGGTCGGAATCACGATCTGTGATCGGGTCGAGCCGTGGGTCTGCGGTGAACCGGTTACTGTATCTGATGAAGTCATCATGCTGACGTCAGATGTGACGTCATCATGTCAGAAACTGTCAGACCAGGGACCAATGGACTGCTGACACGTGTCCTCTGACACTGTAAGTGATGACGTCATGCTGACGTGAGCAGTAATGTAGCACAGTTGACCAGAGGGTTGACCAGGCGCGTGGGGGCGCGTGTGAACAGTACTTTTGGTGGGACCACCACCATTCCTTAGGTTTCGACGATCTGGATCCAATGGCGGTGGTTTCAGGTCGATCGGAGATCATTAAGTTGGTCAAAATGAGATTTATTGTCTTGGGAAGCGCGTTCGGGCGGCTTTTCCGGGCCGATTTCGGCCTAGGATTTCATGGTTGAATGTTAGGGGTTTAAATTGACCTTTACGAATACTTTGGACTTGACAGGGATTGTACATTTTTACCAGGACGAGGGTATACGTTCAGTTCCTAGTAGGATTGTACTGTGAGTGAGCCGTTTTCTTAAACCCTTGCGTGCATAAATCTTTTCTGGTTTATTATACATATTCACATGCTAAAAACAAATAATGGTTTTGATGATATGGAAATTATGGTTATGGCACGTTTCACGGTATTTGGGCTTGAGACCCGTCTGATGAAACTTAATGATTGGTTCAGATTTTATCTATGTAAATATATGCTTTGCATGTGGATATCAATAAAATGTATTTGGTACTGCACTGTATAGATTCATCCATATGATACTGTCTCCTCCAGATGAGGTACCCCGGAAAGGTCACGGACGTCTAGAACGTCCAGCGTCTACGACGCTAAGCATTGGGGATGCTGTACCCGAACGGGGTTCGGGGATTGAACTCGGAATTGAGACCCGAGTGGCACGCGTAGCCTTGTGATTGTGACCTTATTGGACGTCAGACATCAGGGATGTCGGGATTGGAGTGTATAGTGCAGTGGCTAAAATTATGTTTACGGTTTTACTATATGCCTTATGATTTTTATTATATGATTGATGGTTTTAAATTCGGCTGCATGCATGTTTGGAAAACGGAGGGGTAAATTATATGTTTTACTTATCAAATGATTTTATAAACTTGAGTTTTGGTCCACTCACCCTTAATGTTTTGGTAACCCCTCCAGGTCATGATACTGAGGTAGAGGAGGAACCTGAGGCTGAGGCATAGATCTACTTCTGCGTACCTGAACCCCTGCTGGGTGGTTTACCTGCAGGTTTGTGTTAGAGTCGTGCTCGCAACTTGTAATTTTGGATTTCATCCCTTGTCTGACATCTGTTTAATTCGGATTTGATGTATGACTTTAATTTGGTTATTTATGCATTTGATGTTTTGAGGTTAAAATTGGTATGAATTATTGGGTGTCAGACGGGAGCAGGGCACGTCTCTTTGTGGTCCCTGTGGGATTGGGGCTGGTCCTGTCAGTTGCCCCCAGACAACATCGGGCAATCTCGGGCATAGTGGCCCGCACCTCCACAAGAAAAACAGCTGACTGTCCTCGGCCTGTCCGAAGATCCACCCGAGGCACCACTCCAAGATGAATGATGTCCTGAGCTGGACCTTGCTCCTGACCTCTGTGAGCTCCCATGTCGACCCGACCAGCCACGATTCCGTGAAAAAGAAGGTGATCCTCTGTAGTTTCCTCCCTTCGAGCCCTGATGGCCCATGGGTCCAAGGTATGGGTGATCCCGATGTCGCCCCTCGGCCGAAGGCTGTCGTGCCTGGTGTGCCGCCAGACTAGCCTCGACACGAACTGCTGTGTCGAGCATGTCTCTCAGAGTAACATGACTGGCAGCCGTCACACTGGCTCGGATATCCCCTCGGAGTCCAAGCTCAAACCGCTGGCACTTATCCTCCTCTATGCTCACAAAGGCTTCCGCAAACCGAGAAAGTTTCACAAAGGTCTGCTCATAGTCCGTCACCGACATGTCACCCTGCTCAAGCCGCAGAAATTCTGTCTCACGGGCAGTGCGAAAAGATCGCGGGTAGTACTGATCCAAGAATCTTGCACGGAAAACCTCCTAAGTGGTAGTATGGACGGACCATCCTGACATCTCCAAGCCGTTCCACCACTGGTAGGCCCCGCCTTCCAGTAGGAAGGTCGCCAATGTCACCCGCTCGTTCGGTGGGCAGTACATCACCGAAAAGATTATTTCCCATCGAGCTATCCACTCGTAGGCATCCTCAGGGTTTGATCCCTACCGAAGTGTGTGGCTCCCAAGCGTTGAGCCCGTTCGATACTTGAACACTCCATCTCTCTCGCGATTTCCTCGTCAGTCTATGCTTGAGGAATTATCCTAGGAGGCATAACCAACTGATTAAGAGGCATAGATTAGATGGCAACATTTAAACGCCAACAGTACCAAGTACTGACCACTAATCTAGCATGCTGACCATAACCTAGTGCTCTGATACCAAGTTGACAAGACCCACCCCGATCCCCCTGGGATCACATGGGGACGTGCCCTGCTCCCATCTGACACCCAAATAAAACATACCAATTTTACCCTTAAAGAATATCAAATGCATAAATATCTAAATTTAAGTCATACATAATATCCGAATACAAATAGCGTCAGATAAGGGATGTTTTTTAAAAATGAATTATTGAGCACGACTCTAGAACACTCTACGTGCCAACCTACCCAGTTGTGGGTTCAGGTGCGCAACGTAAACCTATGCCTCTGCCTCAGGGTACTCTTCTGCCTCAGTAGCACAGCCTGGATTGGTCCACAAAACATTAAGGGTGAGTGGGCCGAAACTCAAGGTTTTATAAATAGTTCATCAATTTGAAAACATATAGTTTTACCCCTTCGTTTTCTAAACATGCATGCATCAGTACCAAAACCATAATATCATATCAAATAATCAAAATCAACATAATATAAACATAATAATAAACCCAGTCACTGCACTATACATCCCAACCCTGATATCCTAGATATCCGACGTCCCAGACGTCCAATAAGGTCACAGTCCCAAGGCTACGCGTGCCACTCAGGGTCTCAATCCCGAGTCCAATCCCCGAACCTAGTCCAGGTATGGCATCCCAGATGCCTGACATCCTAGACGTCCAATAATAGCAATCCTGCTCTTGAGTCATCCTACGGTCCGGTCCTTCCGTAGAATGACCCTTCGCAGGCATTGCGCCGTGACCACTCTGGGGTACCCACATCCGGAGGAGACAGTATCACATGGTTAGATCTATACAGTGCAGTACTATAGATAATCACCAATATCCTCAACATATATGTATATGACTCAAAACCATGCTTAAATTAACCAGACGTGCCTCATGCCCAAAATACCGTAAATCGTGCCATAGTCATTAATCAAGATAATCATATGATTTTGCTTGAATCACACACACATATATATATAAGTGAAAACAGTTATGCATGCACGAGTTTAATGAAATCAAAGGCCCACTCATAGTACAATCATGCTGCAGTCCAAACGTATACCCCTGTCCTGGTACTATTGTACGATCCCTGTCATGTCCAAAGTATACGTAAAGGTCACTATAAGTCCCTAACATTCAACCATGAAACCCTAGACTGAAATCGGCCCGGGAAAGCCACCTGAACGCGCTTCCCGAGGTAATAAACCTCATTTTGACCAATTTAACAATCTCTGATCGACCCGAAACCACTTCCATTGGATCCGGATCGTCGAAACTTAAAGAATGGTGGTGGTCCCACCTGAAACACTGTTCACACGCGCCCCCACGCGCCAGTCAACGCAGGAACAGTACCTGCTGACGTCATCTGACAGCTGTCAGGACTGACATGTCAAACTCTGATAGATGCCACGTGTCAACACGTGATTGGTCCATGTCATGGCTCTGTTAGTGCCACGTGTCAGATCTGACATGTGCCACGTGTCAGCACGGCACTAGTCCACGTCACTGACATCTCAGTGACACGTGGCATCCCCTGATTGGGCCACATCACTGACATATCAGTACTGACTGTGCACTGACATGTGAGATGTGTCGATTGCCGATTGGGCCACGTCACCTGACAGATCTGACAGGGTGCCACGTCATCGTCTTCTACATCGCGACGGGTCAACCCGTTTCTCTGAAACCGGGTCGTTTAGACCCGCGATTTGACCCGGCTGTCATTCCGTCATTTCTTAACCATTTTAGTCCTGATTTAACCCTAAATGATCTACTAACTCCCAGTAAGGGTTCTAACTAAACAAAAACAATAAACAAAGGCTAGATCCATGGCTTTACCTCGATGAACCGTGGCTGGTTTTTCAGCTGCCGCTAACTCTCAGTTCAGGTCACCACTGGCCTCGAAACCAGGTTCTAAAAGCTATTCTCGGTCCCTAGAAGTGAATAGAATCATTAGGAATTGAAAACAAACGTTGAAAACCCAGCTTCCATTTCTGAGTTTCAACATGGTTTCGGGTTTGAAAACAGCTTACCTCACAGTCGTGTCAGCCGTGGTTTCTCCTCCCTACGCCGTCGTCTCTCAGCCCTCACCAACTTGGTCTCTCACACACGATCACAGAGGAGATGGGTGATGAGCTGGTGTGTTTGTTCGAATGAGTAGTGTGTGTGTGTTTCGGGTTGGAAAATATACAGAACGAAAAAGAGAGATGATGGACCAGATGAGAGGGATGGAGGGTCCAGATTAAATCTTGGAAATGAGATCAACGGTGTAGATGAAATATGGGGATTTAGATGGATGGCTGAGAATAAAAGGAGGGATTTAAATCCTATTTAAATGCTTAGTGGAGACCTTAGTTGTTAATTACTTAATTAATGGAACATGATCCAGATCTAAATCAAGCCAACGGATGAGTGACACTTGTCACTCATCCAAGTGTCCCCTAACCACTTTCCCACTACTTCAGAAATAATTAATTGATTGACACAATTTTCGAGACATAAACTTTCCCGATTTCACGTTTCAGACCATAACTTTTCCATACGAAGTCCAATTTCGGCGTGATGCCTGTCTATGGACTCGTGACGTCCCTATCTATGTCACGATCACAGTTACAAGTCCAAAATAGTCCCGAGACAAAAGTCAACTTTTTCCCTTCCTTAAGGGCAAAATGGTCATTTCACATTAAGATAATATTTTATAAAAGTTCGGGGCGTTACAACGTCACTCACATTTCAGTGTTGACTGTGCACTGACATGTGACACATTTCATGCTCTGGATGGTCCACATTTTCTTACAGGTGATGACGTCAGCTAATGACGTCATCACCACTAACCTCTCGACGGGTCTGTAATCGAGTCACCCAAACCCACGAACCCGACCCGGCTATAACTTGCTTATTTTTTACCCAATTTCAAAACTGTTTCGTCCTACTCGATCGTCTAGGTGTCTAGGTTGGATCTATGGTTTCAAAATCATCTAAAACATAGTAAAATCGTACCTTAATTCAAGCAACAGTGGAGGTTAGTTTTTCGATCTGTTTCCCGTCAATTATAGTGTCTTCAAGCTTGGTTTTGGGCTCTAATCTGCACGTACTAACCTCAGGAATCAATCTGGGTCCTTAAATCCACTAAACTAGGCCTAAAAATCCAAACCCAAACTTGACCCAATCAAGAAGGTTTCGGGTTTTTACCTAGGATTTCCTCTCCGTCGTGCACCACCGTTCGCAACCCTATGTCGCCGTCCAACACTCTCTCAGTCACTCCTCAGGCTCACTAAAAGAAGATGATGGTTTTAGGGAATATGGCCGATGGTTGTGTGTGTGTTTACACAAGGTGGGTACATGGCTCGAATGAGCAAAAATGGAAAGCAAGGCAGATACATGCACCCCAATCTTTTGGGTAAGTGGGCCAGTTAGATGAGTGACACTTGTCACTCATCTGATTGGTCCAAGGAATCAATTGACCTATACAATAATGCCACTTGGCTCAAAAGTCTCGAAAAACGTAACAATAACTCTTGAACTCCATGACCCTTAACTTTTACGTCGGGCGTGCAAATTCGGCATGCTGCCCGTCTACGAATTCGTGACGACACGATCTACGCAACAGTCAAGGGTCAACATCCAAATAGTATCTCAAGTTGAAAGTCAACGTTTTGCCCTGACTAGGGGCAAAACTGTCATTTTACACGAACTTTTCCAAATTACAAATATAAAGAAAATTCGGGTCGTTACACAAGATGTATTGCTTCCCATATCACAAAACAGTGAAAAATGCTTCTTAATAGAAGCCATTACCTCAGTAGGGACTCAGCCCAAAACCACATCATACAAAGCCTCTGCCCAAAACCAAATCAAGTAAACCAAAACGGAACATCTGCTCAAATCATCGAACAAATGGGCACATCCCATGGGAACTCATCCCAATGTCAGACACGATTCTAATCCTAGCACATGTGCATATAGCTCAAGACCACATACAATCCTAGAATGTCGTTGTGAACACACCACTCGCCACGAACGTCTCTAAATCATCGCGAACACATCGCCGATCGATCTCAGAGTATAACATCAGCACTCCTATGTCGAGCCTCCCTCTGGTATCAAAGCCTCCAGCAGCTGCTCGACAACAAGAAGTGCGTCGTGACCATTCTGGAGAAACACATCTCATGTCTGGAGGAGGGCGTCATATCATCTGGGACTCACCCGAATGCCAGCATCAATAGGACCTCAAGCACGGAACATCATCAAATGGGCCACAGACCGAAATATTGCCAAATAGGTCACCGCCCGAAAACCAGTGTTCAACGACACTTCATATCCTAGGATTCCTCGAATCCTATCAAATCCACAACTGGGTCTCATGCTCGAAATATTTTTCATAAAACTCATAACTGGGTCACAGCCCGACTTATCTCACGTTTGACTATAATCTAAGTCAAACCTCAAATCAACTGGGTCATACGCCCGAAAGATATTTCCAAACATGAAAACCAGTTCTCATTTCCAAAACACTTTCAAATCATCGTACAACTAAGACTCATGCCTGAATCTCGATTTCACGCATCTCCGTGAAACCCTCAAAACCAAAAATTAGTTCCTCGATTTCACGCCTCTCCATGAAACCTTCGGAATCACATAAAACACAAGCACGTAGCATAGTCGGCCGAAGCCCAAACAAAAATCTTGAACTACGTGCAATAACGCATTTTCCTTCGAAAATGCCAAAAGATTAATATTTAAATCACATGCACTCATGGCATCTCAAAACATGTTCATAAACACATATAAAACATTTATGCATGCATCACATTCATAAAACAAAGTCCACTCACAGACCGTCCATGTTGCGGCTCAATACGCGTGCCATAAACCTCTCCAGGCTAATCTAACCTCTCCGGGTCATCCAAACCTGTACAAAACATACTCAAAGGTTACTACTAACCTATACAAGTGCTAATCAATAACCCCCAAAAATCCCGAAAAAGTCAACGTGTCCCAGACACGTTTCCCTAGGATTTAAACCTCAATTTGACTAACATAACGATCGTCAATCAACTCGAAACCACCACCATTGGATTCGTAACGTTGAAACCTTTAAAATGGTCCTAGTCCCACCTCAAAATACATTCCCACATGCCCCCACGCATGGGTCAAACTCGCTCGTCAACATTGACCCAAAAAGTCAACGCTGACGTTAGCAATCAACGGTCAAAGTCAACGTTGACGTCATCGCTGACATTAACAGTGACGTCATCTCTGACATCTGACATGTGTTAGCTGACATGTCAAACCTAACATGATGATGTCATCAATGACTTCATCATCCCTGTCTTATGTCCGGGTCGACCCGAATTCCTGCAGCCGGGTCACGTAGACCCACGGACCAGACCTAGTCCGCTCCTCCAGCTCCGACCACCATTTTTGAAGTCGTTGCTTCAAGTGTGATTGTCCAACCATTTCTAGTCGATCTATGTATTCAAACACTGAAAACGGCCTAGAAATTTACCTCTAATTCGAAGAATAGTCACCCAGTTTTCCAACCTCCTATCTGGGCTGCTCAGCCATCCTCCTTTGTCCAAAATCATCCCCATACGTTCGTACAAGCCCAAAAAACACACCCCAATCATTAGAAACCGCCCCCAATGACCAAAACTAAAAATCGAAATTCGAATTAAAAAGGGGGTTCTCAGGTTTACCTTCCTCCGCCGTCTACGACAGCTCAGCCACCTCCTCATTGTCGCAGTTACTGTATTCCTTGCACTCTCAATCAATCAGTCATCACAGTAAGGGATGAGATGGGGTGGTGGTGTGGGTTGAGTGTTTGTGGGTTTCAGGTAGGAAGAATAAAGAAGATGAAGAGGGACGGTGGTATGAATGTATGTATGTTAAGGGATCAATGGATGAGTGACACTTGTCACTCATCCATTAGGCCTTCACAAAATATCTAGGGTCCAAATGAGACAAATTTCATTTGTCTCGTAAAACATGCAATAGTACCCTGAAACTTCTGTGACCCGTAACTTTCCCGTCGAATGTCCGATTTCGACGTGCCGCCTATTTACGGACTCATAACGACTCGATCTATGTAACGATCCTCGATCCTCGTGCATTCGACCTCCCGGATCAAAAGTTAACTTTTAACCCTCGTCTAGGGGAAAAATCATAATTTCACCCCGAACGTTTGATAATTCTCAACTAATTCCCGATTAGTCTCGCTAAGCCTCGATTTAATCTTAATTAATCCAAAAAATTTGGGACGGGTAGTTACAGTGGCGATGTGATCCACATCATCAACTGGAGAACTATCTGCAGCGAAAGCATCAGAGAGTTGCTTGACTTCTTGAAGATAGGCAGAGATGAAGGAAGATCCTTTCTGAACATATTGAAGGCGAAAGTTAAAAAGATAGATATGAGAGTGAGAGACACTAGTGAATCATTTTTCAAGATTCAGTTAGAGTTCTTGAGAGGTTTGAATGCCCACAGTGAAAGGAATTAGATCATCAGAAAGAGTGGAATTGATCCAAATGTTGACATTTTGATCTTTCGTGTGTTAGATTTCAAGAGCTGGATTGGGGATAGTGAGATTCTAGAAGCATTAGCCAAAAATGAGGACAGACATGGCTCCGAACCATCAATGATTTCAGTGAGCTTGTAACGGCGGAAGATCGGAGCAAAGAGCGATTTCCAAAGAAGATAGTTATTGCGACCAAGCTTGATTGGTACCATGTTTCCAATTGAGGTAACAAGAGGAGGGCAAAAGACAAGAGTCACAATGGAGCTAACAGAAGGAAGATGAGAAGAAGAAAAGGAAAAGAAATTAGTCACGGATCAAGAAACTTGCAGATTTTAGGGTTTTTAGAGGAGGCTTTTTAGGCGAGGGAAAAATTTTCAAAGTGAAAGATAAGTGAGGGAGAATTTCAAAGGATGAGGAAACTATGAGGTAGAAAAGCTCTAATACCATAAAGAGTATTGCTATTTCATTAACCTTAATGGAGTACAAGATACAAGTATATATACGAATATAGATACATAGCTGTACAATGACAGCTAGTGCAAGCTGGAACATAACAGAATAAAAAACTAATTACTAATTGTACTAACTAATCTTATCTATATTACTACACTGCCTTTTATTCGTTGCTTTGAGCTTTTCCATTTCACTTTAAATAAACCAGGAATCTTTCTTAGATTCTAGGTTCTAGGCACTTCATCCGTTTCTTATTTTTGTATTGATTTTGGCCCAATAATTCGAGAAGCGCGTAGCTTCTAGGTTTCACTTGGGGATTCTCAATATTGTAATTGAATGCAACTTTCTTTTTCTTTCTCCTTCTTTTTGTCTGTGTTTGAAATTTTTTTATAAGTGTTTGACTTTGAATGTGTGTCTGTTTTGCTTATATTTGTATTTGCTATTAAATGCAACAATGCAGTAATAATCTTTAATCAGCTCTAACCATTACCATTACCTCAAGTTCAACTACTTCTGAGTGAATAGATACTTCAAAATCGGATGGTCTGTAAAAATCCTGTAAGTCTCTCCATAGAGATAGTGCCTCCATATTTTCAATGCATGAACCACTGAAGCCAACTTCAAATCATGTGTGGGATAGTTGAGCTCATGAGGGATAGGCAATCACTTTCCCATGGTGCATAAGGACACATCCCAAAACTTGTAGGGACGCATCAATATACGCCTCAAACTCTCCAATATCATCAGGAAGGGTCAACACTTGAGCAAACGTTAGTCGCATCTTCAATTTTTGGAAACTCTGCTCACAGTTCTTGTAACGACCCATCCCAATTTTGTGGAATTAATTAAGATTAAATTGAGGATTGGTGAGGCTAATCGGGGATTAGTCGAGGATTGTCGGATGTTCAAGGCGAAATTATGATTTTACCCCTAGACAAGGGTAAAAAGTTAACTTTTGACTTGGGAGGTTCAATGCACAAGGACTGAGGACCATTATGTAGATCGAGTCAATACGAGTCCGTAGACAAACAACACGTCAGAATCAGACATTTGACGGGAAAGATACGGGTCACGGAAGGTTTGAGGTACTATTGCACAAATTACGAGAAGAGTGGACTTTTATCTTCAGTGTGGGCCTAGATATATTGAACATGCCCAATGGATGAGTGACAAATGTCACTCATCCATTGCTTCCCATGTTACATACATACATATCATGTGACGACCTGTCCTGAATTAGTGGGATTAATTAAGAATTAATGACAGATTAGCGAGACTAATTGGGGATTAGACGAGGATTAACGGACGAGCAGGGCGAAAGGATGATTTTGCCCATGGATTGGGCGAAAGGATGATTTTGTCCATGGATTGGGCGAATCATTGACTTTTCATTCAGGCGGTCAAATGGACTTTGGCCGATGACTATGACGTAGTTCGGGACGTCACTGAAGTTCGGGGGCATTTCGATAATTTGGTTGAGGAGGAGTAGACAAAAAATTACGGTTCACGGAAGTTCGAAAGTACTATTGCACGAAGTTCGAGACGGATTGACTTTTGCCTTTAGTATGGGGCCCAGATATTTTGGCAGGCCCAATGGATGAATGACACTTACCATCTATCCATTGCCCACCCACTTTCATTCATGCATATCATTTTCATTCTTTGTTCGTCCAAACACACAACCCGATCTCACCCAAACCCATCCATCAACCATTTCAATCCTTGCTGCTGGCTAAGAGAGAGATACAGAGAGAGGTTGACGGTGGCTAGATAATGACAGGGCCGCCGTGGACGGTGGCGATAGCCCAATGAATCAGGTAGCCCAATAGCCTCCCTTTCCATTTTGAATTTTGAATTTCAAGTTTTGGACGTGTGGGGCTGTGTCTAGTGTTTGGATGGTGGTTAATGGGTTGTTAGGGAGGTCTAGGTATCGGTTTGGATGGTGGAAAACGGCCGGACGAATCAGGAACTGATCGGATAAAAATGGGTCGTGAAGGACATCTTGTGTGGGTCGGTTTAGGGCGTTTTGTTAGTTCTTTTTATAGGGATAGATAGGAATTGAAAAGAGGAAGAGAATAGGATTGAATAGGGTTCGAATCAGGCTGACCAAAGAGGGAAAAATGACTGGACCGGCCTCCCCGGTCGGAACGAACCGAAAACCAGGCGGACCTGTCGGACCCGGTCTGCCGAAGGTTGCTGGTAACTGCACAGTAGGCGCGTGAGGCCCACGCGCAGGCCATTCTTGGGGCGCGTGCGGGCGTGGGGTGACTCCTTTGGGAAAATTTCCAACATGTAATTTCATCTATTCGATGTAACAAATATTTTGGGACTAGTTTCGTGTCAATCGGACATCGTTTCGATATAGTTCGGGACGTTCGAATGTATATGTTCGGGTTTAAAAATAGTTAGAAATTCCAAAAAATTACGGGGCTTTAGTGAAGGGTTATATAAGTATTTAGTAACCCTCTAAATTAATTTGGAAAGGTTCGGGAATCCCAGATACGACGATTGGCTCAGGAGAGGCTTATGGCATGCGTATCGAGGCACGGTTTCGGACGGTCTGTGAGTGGACTTATTTTATGAATTCGATGCATGCATAAATGTTTTATAATTATTTTAATACATGTTTTGTGATGCCATGAGTGCATTTTTTTGTGGTAGCCTAGGATTTACGTATTTGTACGTATTTCAAGATTTCCAGTTTTATACGATGCTTATACATGCTAGGTTTTCAACGAGGGTTTAATGAATAGGTTTTGGATTTGTAAATATGAAATCGGGCACGAGACCCATTTTATTGGAAACTCTCGGACTTGGAGTCTATTTGATTTGACAAGGAATCAGACCGAGGGTCCATTTGAGTATACGATCGGGTCGAGGGCCCCGTTGGTTTACAAATCCGGGCTTGAGGTCCATTTGGTTGTAATCTCGGACTTGAGGCCCCTTTAACTGTAGTATCAAGTTTAAGGCCCCGTTGGTTGTGAAATCGAGCTTAAGGCCCTGTTGCTTTATGGTTTCGGGTTTGAGGCCCCGTTGCTTTATGGTTTCGGACTTAGGGCCCAGTTAGTAGTGATATCGGGCTAGAGGCCCAGTTGATTGTGAAATCGGGCTTGAGTCCTAGTTCGATTTATGAAATGAGAATTCGGGCATGAGACCCTATTGAACTGTGGATTTAGGCTGAGGCCTGTGAAATGGATTTGAATCGGATTCGAGGAATCCTATTGAGATGAATCGGGTATGAGACCCAGTTGAGAAATGTTTTGAGAAAGAAAGTATTTGGAAAATGTATATGAACCCTCCATATGATTATATGGTCTCCTCTAGTCGTTGACCTGAAGAGTCACGATCCACATACCAGAATGGGTATCCCCATAGGGATCCCGTTCCAGGAGTGAGAGTTATGATTTATGATGTGGTCCCGAACCAGATTCCGGAGAGATGATCGGACTAGATCCAGAGATAGAGCTCGGACTAGATCCAGATATTGAGCCTCCCAGATGGAGAATTTTTGGGGGAAGACTTGGAGTGAGACCCCGAGTAGTGTGCACACTAGCATAGAGATGATATCGTGACATATATCGGGGATGTGTTCCCTAGGGGATGTGTTCCCTAGGGGCTGTCTGCCCCGAGTTGGCATCTTCTCGGAAGTGTCGCAGATGGGTTATACGTATGAGTACTTGTGTGGTTCTATTGG
Organism: Prinsepia uniflora; assembly: GCA_032719365.1. Lineage (NCBI taxonomy): Eukaryota > Viridiplantae > Streptophyta > Magnoliopsida > Rosales > Rosaceae > Prinsepia > Prinsepia uniflora. Next base: position 10,532,935 of record CM064870.1, on the reverse strand, counting down.
AAAGTGATTTGGGGGTGGAGACCCCGTGTTCCATGTTTTAGAAAGTAATTTGGGGCGGAGACCCCGTATTCGATGTTTTGGAAATGGTTTGGGGCGGAGACCCCGTATTGTATGTTTTGGTATTTCACTGAGAATGGTTTTGGGCTGAGACCCATATATGTTGATTTGGGCTGAGTTCCCACATCTATGGATTTAGGGGTTTTTGTGATTTCGGGTCAGGGACCCATAAATGAATTTATGGGTCATGACGGTTTATGGGGACCGAGCATGAACCCTTGAAAGGTTTTGAGAATGTTTTCAAATGGTTTTATGAACGTTTGATAAATGGTTTTGAATGCATGCATATGCTTTTAATGAAGGGCATAAATGTCTTTTTATGAAATGAATTTATTAAAATATTATTTTATCCACTCATGACTTTTGATGTTTTAATGCCCTTCAGGTTGATCGCAAATGCGGGTTGTAGCAGAGACGATACATCATACTCCTCCTCCTACGATCTTGGCATACTCTGAAAGCCCCGGTGAGGGCTAGAGACGGAATTTTCCCTGGTCTGACAACTCGTGTCAGACGGGAACAGGCGAGTCTCACATTAATCCCGGGGGATTTGGGACGGGTCCTGACATATCATCCCATTTCATCTTCTTTGTTCTCCTATGCCCGAAACCCTTTAACACAAACACTAGCCACCTCAACCTTCACAAACCTTCATCCCCTGTGCGGTTTGAGAAAGGGAGAGTGAAAGGGAGGTTGTGACGACGACGCTGAGGATGGCTAAGCCATCGTCGACGACAGAATAAGGTAAACCCGAAGACCCATTTTCATTTGAAATTCGAAAATTCGATTTGGACATTGAGGATGTTTTCTGATGATTGGGTGGTGTTTATTGAGTCCTTGCGAGGGTCTAGGGATCAAAAGGAAAGAGAATGGACGGCGGAGCAGCTCAGGTAGGGAGCTGGAAAATTGGCCATGTGTGGTGAGCTTTGAACAGGTAATTTTAGACCCCTTCTTCGTGTTTTGAGGTCAAGGGTCCCTTCCTGGGATCCAAACGATCATGTAGTATCAAATGGCATTGAAAACAGACCAGAAATGAGAGATTTGGAACCGGGTTAGGGTCGCTGACCTACGCGACCCGATTCAGTCATCCAGGTCAACTTAGCTCAGTGAGGACGATGATGACGTGGTAGGGTGACGTCATCACCTGTCAGATGTCAGGCCATCTGGCCAATAGAAGGCTGCCACGTGGTAGTTTTCAGTGCCCAGTCAGCCTGACATGTCAGTAACGTGGACCAATCAGCTGGTGCCATGTGTCACTGACATGTCAGACACGTAGACCCGTGAGCTACTAACATGTGGCATTGTCAGCTGACAAGTATCAGATGTCAGAATTTCAGAGATGACGTCACTGCTGACATCAGCGTTGACTTTGACTGTTGACTGCTGACGTTAGTGTTGGCTTTTGACCTGCTAACTTTGACCCGCTCATGGAGGCGCGTGGGCACATATTTTGAGGTGAGACAAAAGCCATTTTAAAGGTTTCGACGATATGAATCCAATGGTGGTGATTTCGAGTCTATCGGAGATCGTTAGGTTAATCAAATTAATGTCTTGGATAGGTACGGATGATCCGGAGAGGTCGAATTAGCCCAGAGAGGCTTATGACACGTGTATCGAGGTGCAGTTTGGACGGTGTGTAAGTGGACCTTTGTTTTATGAATATGATGCATGCATAAATGATTTATATGTGTTTATGAACATGATTTGAGATGCCATGAATGCATGAATTTTAAATATGATTTGTTGGGCCTTTCGTAGAAAATGCCATATGGCACGTAGTTCGAGATTTCTATTTTATATGATGTTTGGGCTTCGTTTGAGTATACTACGTGCATGAGTTATGTGTGATTCAGGTTTCACAGAGAGGCGTGAAACCTAGGAACTGAGTTACAGTTTTAAAGGATTTCACACAGATGCGTGAAATCGAGATTCGGGCACAAGTCCCAGTTAAACGATGATTTGAAAGTGTTTTGGAAATGAGAAAATGGGTTTCGGATTTGGAAATATGTTTCGGGCATATGACCCAGTTGATTTGAGGTTTGACTTGTAGTATAGTCAAACGTGAGATAAGTCGGGCTGCGACCCAGTTATGTGATTTATGAAAGATATTTCGGGCATGAGACCCAGTTGTGAATTTGACAGGATTCGAGGAATCTTGGGTTATATTTCGGGCATGAGACCCAATTATAAAATGGATAGGATTAAAGAAATCCTATGTGTGATACTATGGGTTAGAGTCTCGGACGATCGAGTTTGAGTCCCGGTCGATGATGACATTCGGGTTTGAGTCTCAGATGATATGACGATTACCTCCGGACTACGGATGTGTTCTGACAGGACCCGTCCCGATCCCACAGGGACCACAAGGGGACGTGCCCTGCTCCCGTCTAACACCCAAAATAACGTTCCAATTTTAACCTCAAAAGTTCAAATGAATAAATAACCAAATAAAGTTATACATCAAATCCGAAATAAACCGATGTCAGACAAGGGATAAAGTTTCAAATTACAAATTGCGAGCATGATTCTAAAATAAACCTGCGGGCAAACCACCCAATAGGAGATCAGGTACGCGGAAGTAGATCTATGCCTCAGCCTCAGGATCCTCCTCTACCTCAGTAGCACAGCCTGGAGGGGTTACCAAAACATTAAGGGTGAGTGGGCCGAAACTCAAGTTTATAAAAATAGTTTAATAAGTAAAACATATAATTTACCCCTCTGTTTTCCAAACATGCATGCATCAGAATTTAAAACCATAAATCATATAGTATGAACCATAAGGCATGTAATAAAATCATAAGATAATTTTAGCTACTGCACTATACGCTCCGATCTTGACATCCCAGATGCCTGACGTCCAATAAGGTCACAGTTTCACGGCTACGCGTGCCACGCGGGGTCTCAATCCCGAATCAAATCCCCGAACCCTGTCCAGGTATGGCATGTCAAATTCCTAGCGTCCTAGACGCTCGACGTCCCTGACGTCAAATTATAGCAATCCTACTCCTGAGTCATTTTACGGTCCGGTTCCTCCGTAGAATGACCCCTCGCAGGCAATGCGCCGTGACCACTCCGGGGTACCACATCCGGAGGAGACAGTATCATAAGAGTGGATCTATACAGTGCAGTACCAAATTCATTTTATTGATATCCACATGCAAAACATATATATACACCGTTTCTTGATTCCAGCATATGAATATAAGTAAATCAGAAAACATTTAAGCATGCAGGGGTTTAATGAAATCGGGCCCACTCACAATACGATCCCGCGGTGAACCTGCGCGTACGAACTTGCACCGGGATTATCGTACAATTCCTGTCAGTCCAAATCACACGTAAGGGTCACTATTAGTCTTACACATTTATCCAAAAGGTCCGAAACAGAAACCGACTCGGGGAAACCGTCCAACACGTTTCCCGAGACAACCGGCCCTAAACTGACCCTCCCAAACTATCTCAGATCAACATGGTTAATTCATCAAAAATGTTCAGAATGATGAGAGGAACAAAAGTCATGTTGATCGTGATTGGAGATAAGGTCCAACGCGCCTTCACGCGCCGCCCAAAGTGGCTGCGCGTGAAAGTCACACGCCTGACACTGTAGCTACAGTGTCACCACCTTCAGCCGTTTGTCTGTAATACGGGCCTGCCACCCGCGGCTTGACCCGGTTAATTAACCCTAAATTTCCACTTGATTTCACTCGTATTTAATCCTAACATGTTTATTAACTATCTAATTTAGGTTCTGAGACATTAATCAACCTCGACAAGTCCCCGATCGACCCATCGACCCGTGATCAACCAAACGGGTCAATCACCAGAACTTCCTGGTTTCTAACTCAATCTCCAATTAACTTCACAGGAAGCATAATATGATCAAAATGAACTAAAATGAACAATCAATTGTGTCTGAAAGTACCTGAAGGTTGTCGTCCCAAGCTCTGCAACTTCACTGAAAACGGCAGCCCCTGTCCCAGCTCAACCGTGGTTGGTTCCCCTCGATTTTGATGTGGTTTAGTTCCAAATACTCCCAGAAGACTAAACCAGGCTTTGGTTTGGTCCAACAATCACTAGAAATCAAAACCCGATTTTCCCTCCAATTTTCCCCGAAATGGTTTCTCTGGTTTTCCTTTCTAATTCTCAGTTTCTTCAACAGCAGAATGAAGCTCACTCAAATTCCACTCAGTTTAAACTATAAGTGCTACCCAACAGCTCGTGGAAACCCAGCCTGGCCACTGAGAAAGTTTCCCGAAATGCTTCGAATCTTCAATTAACAAATTGACCGTGCTGGGTGGATGAATCAGACCACGTTTAATGCTTCCAAAAGTTTTAAACAATCCATACTTTCTAGCACACCCTTGAATAATCAATTGTACACTCAGAACCACCGCACATGGTGGTGCCGCCCATGTTCCCCCGCGGTTGCTACAGTAACCAGGGGTAAAATGACCAAAATGCCCCTGGTTCAAAAATTACCAAAATGCCCTTCACTTTCTAGACTCGTAACTCAGCCATACGAAGTCCGATTTCGGCGTGCCGCCTGTCTACGGACTCAGGGCGTCGAGACCTACCCAACGGTCCTCGAGTAGTGTGAAAATTAATTGCCAAACGAAAAGTCAACATTTTCGCCCCCATCGTCCAAATTACGGTAATGCCCCTGAACTTCCGATAGTCATAACTTTTTCCCTGATCGTCCGAATTGGACGTGCCACCTGTCTATGAACTCGTGACGTCCCGGACTACGTCAAGGTCATTGGTCAAAGCCCGTTTGACCCACCAATCAAAAAGTCAACAAATTGGGCAATACAATTCACAGGGGTAAAAACGTCAAACCATACATTAAATTACTTTATTGTAATCCTCGAATTTCCGGGGTGATATCCAATGGTGGTGGTTTCGAGTCGATCGGAGATCGTTAGGTTAATCAAATTAAGGTTTAAAGCCTAGGGAAGCGTGTCTAGGACACGTTGACTTTTCCGGGAATATTGGGGGTTCTTGATATGGACTTATCTAGGTTAGTAGTAACCTTTGAGTATGTCTTGGACAGGTACGGATGACCCGGAGAGGTCGAATTAGCCCAGAGAGGCTTATGACACGCGTATCGAGGTGCAGTTTGGACGGTGTGTAAGTGGACCTTTGTTTTATGAATATGATGCATGCATAAATGATTTATATGTGTTTATGAACATGATTTGAGATGCCATGAATGCATGAGTTTTAAATATGATTTGTTGGGCCTTTCGTAGAAAATGCCATATGGCACGTAGTTCGAGATTTCTATTTTATATGATGTTTGGGCTTCGTTTGAGTATACTACGTGCATGAGTTATGTGTGATTCAGGTTTCACAGAGAGGCGTGAAACCTAGGAACTGAGTTACAGTTTTAAAGGATTTCACACAGATGCGTGAAATCGAGATTCGGGCACAAGTCCCAGTTAAACGATGATTTGAAAGTATTTTGGAAATGAGAAAATGGGTTTCGAATTTGGAAATATGTTCCGGGCATATGACCCAGTTGATTTGAGGTTTGACTTGTAGTATAGTCAAACGTGAGATGAGTCGAGCTGCGACCCAGTTATGTGATTTATGAAAGATATTTCGGGCATGAGACCCAGTTGTGAATTTGACACGATTCGAGGAATCTTGGGTTATATTTCGGGCATGAGACCCAATTATAAATTTGATAGGATTAAAGAAATCCTATGTGTGATACTATGGGTTAGAGTCTCGGACGATCGAGTTTGAGTCCCGGTCGATGATGACATTCGGGTTTGAGTCTCAGATGATATGACAATTACCTCCGGACTGCGGATGTGTTCCTTCCAGAGAGGTCATAATGCACTGCTTGTTGTCGAGAAGCTAATGAAGGCTATGGCCGAGGGAGGCTAGACTTAGGAATGGTGATGTTATTGTCTGAGATCGATCGGTGATGTGTTCACGATGATATGGAGACAGTAGCGGCGGGTGATTTGTTCACGACGACATGCTAGGATTTTGAGCAGTCCTGAGCTATTTGCACATGTGCTAGGATTAGAATCGTGACTGACATTGAGGATTATGATAGTGGGCAGAGATCCCACATGGTTATTGATTTGGGCTGAGACTCTGTACTTGTTTTCTATGATTTGGGCTGAGACCCTGTACGTATTTTTTGTTTGGGCTGAGACCCTATATGATTTGGTTTTGGGGCTGAGACCCTACTGAGGTACTGGCTTCAATTGAGAAGCATTTTTCACTGAGATTTGATTTGGGAAGTAATACGACTTGCTTCCAAGAAAGCATTTGAAATAACTGTTTTATGATGCATGCATACTTTTACGTGAAGGGTATAAATGTCCTTCTGATAAACTGTTTTTAATAAACTGTTGTTTTGTCCACTCACAGCTTTTATGATTTTCAATACCCTTCAGGTTGATTGTGGATGCATATTGTAGTATAGATTGAGACATCATATGCCACCATTGATCCTGGCGTACTCTGGCTAACCCCGAGCGGGTGACGAGTTTATCCCTGGTCTGACACGCGGTGTCAGACGGGAGCAGGTACATCCCACAATAATCCAGGGGGATTGGGATGGGTCCTATCAATTCTCATCACATACGAATTTCACTCCCTTCCTGGTCAATCGTATTAACAGGGCAATTATCTTAGAGAACCCCTCTACGCGTCTATAGTAACCAACCAATCCCAAGAAACTCCTAATCTCATATATAGTCTTTGGTTGCTCCCATTTTGCCATTACTTCTGTTTTCTGGGGGTCTATACTAATCCTCTCATATGAGATCACATGTCCCAAAAAGCCTACATTGGTAAACCAAAACTGACACTTACTCAACTTCGCATACAACTGGTTCTTCCTTATTGTATTTAGCATAATCCTCAAGTGTTTTTCGTGCGCCTTCGCACCCTTTGAATACACCAGAATGTCATCAATAAACACTATCACAAACTGATCCCGATATGGCCGAAATACCCGATTCATTAAATCCATAAATGTCATCGATGCATTTGTCAGTTAAATGGCATCACCAAAAACTCATAATAGCCATACCGAGTCCGAAAGGCCCCTCTCAACTAGTCAAACAAATCATCAATATGTGGTAGGGGATACTTATTATGCATCGTCACCTTATTAATCTATCAGTAGTCTATACACACTCTCAGGCTACCATCCTTTTTCATCATGAATAACGCTGGAGATCCCCAGGTGATACACTCGGCCAAATAAATCCCATATCCACCAATTCCTGTAACTGCATCTTTAGTTCACGCAACTCTACAGGTTCCATACGATATGGTGTCTGAAAAATAGGTCATGTACGTGGAAGAAGCTCAATGGTAAACTCAACCCCATGTGAGGTGGTAATCCTGGCAGATCCTTAGTAAACACATCCGAGAACTCTCATACTATCGATATGTCCTTTGCTTTCACTAGGTGTCACGTACATCAATCACATGAGCCAAGTAACCCTGGAAACCTCTCCTCAAAAATCTTTCCTCTGTGAGGGCCGATATAATTCTGGGGGGGTAACACCCTCTGATCTCCTTGAAATATAACCTCCGGCAATCCTGGGCTCCGAAATATCACCCTCTTATCGTAGTAATTGATATAGGCAAGATGAGTCGTCAACCAATCCATCTCGAGGATAACATCAAAATCATGCAAATCTAGAAGTATCAAATCAGCTACCAGGCTAACACCTCATACCATCAATAGATAACCTTGTATCCCCTAGTTCACCATATATATATATCTCTAGTCGGTGTACCAAATCCCATGTCACAACCAATCGCGGACACCTCTATATTGTAATGCCCCGAACCTTTAATTAAATTTAAATTCGGAAATTTTATGTGAAATGACCATTTTTCCCAGACACTGTTTTTACGATGGTTTTCGGGTTCTTACCTGACTGTGACTCCTCTGCCGTGCTCAGCCCATCTCTATCGTCTCTCTCAGCCTTTCTTTCACTCTCACTCTCTCAGGTGAAACACAGAAGATGATGGTTTAATGGTTGGACTGGGTTTGTGGGTTATTGGTTTTGGGTTACACAGATGAATGTAGAAGATGAGATGAAGATGATACAATAAATCCTCATTTGGAGGTTGGCCCAATCAGATGAGTGACACTTGTCACTTATCAGTTGGTCCAACTTGGATATTTTGACCAATCAATTAATGCCAACTGTACAATTTCTAGAAAAACATGAATAGTACCAATTTCCTTCTATGACCCATATCTTTCATGTTGAAACGGACTCGTGACGTCTCTATCTACGTAACGGGTCTTGGTCAAAGTCAAAACAGTGTCCCTGGTCAAAAGTCAACATTTTTCTCTGACCAAGGGTTAAAATGATCATTTCACATAAAATTTCTAAATTTATATTTAATTAAAGGCCCGGAACGTCACATATATCCATTAACAATGCATAACCCCGAGAAATAAAAGAGTTGGTAGCTCCAGGATCTATCAAAATACGTGTATCATGACCAAAAATAGTAAGTGTACATGTCACCATTCTATTGCTCGGGCCTCCTGTTGAGTAATTGTGAACACTCAGGCATGTGGTCCTGATGATTGGCCACGTCTTCGCGGTCCACCACAGACTCATCTACTGCCTGTCAGATCAAAAGTCGAGGTCATACTCAGACCGTGATTGGCTGCATCCCGACCTATACCACTACCGCCTGGTAGGTGTAGGCACTCTCTCATGATATGACCAGGCTCTCCATAGAAATAACAAGTCACTACACCAGTCCGACCAGGTCTACCACTTTGTCTGCTAGTAGACCCAATTGATGTCCCGCTAGACTTTGCCGTCTCCTGGGGTCTAAAAACAAATCTTCGAGTAACTCCACCATCGGCCAAACCTGAACGAACACCACCAGGACATCCAGAGCTAGAACTACCCCTCTTCGGGGCCCACTGGCTCAAAGATCCAAAGTACTGATGCTCTCGGCGTCGTCCAAATTTTGAAAACTGTTGTCGTTGTAACGCCCCGGACGTTCAGGAATGTAATATTATAAAATATTGAATAAAATGACGATTTTACCCCTGTGATTTGTGTGGTCAATTTGTTGACTTTTTGATTGGGAGGTCGAACGGACGTTGAGCAATGACCGTGACGTAGTTCGGGACGTCACGAGTTCATAGACAGGTGGCACGTTCGATTCGGACGAACAGGGTGAAAGTTATGATGTCCGGAAGTTCATGGGCATTATCGTAATTAAGACGTTATATGGGAAAAAGTTGACTTTCTGTTTGACAATTGATATTCATTTGACTCGAAGACCGTTATGTTCGTCTCGACGCCCTGAGTACAACGACAGGCGGCACGCGCGAAACGGACGTCGGATGACCAAGTTACGGGTCACGGAAGTTGGAGGGCAATTTGGTAATTATTGCACAGAGGGGAATTTTGGTCATTTCACGGCGGTTACTGTTCACCACCGTGAAAAACAGAGTGCACGGCCGTGGGTCTTGTGCGTGCAATTGTTTATGGCTAGTGGAATGGCTCAGACAATTTGTTTATGTGGATTTAGGTAGTGGAAGCATGACTGAGAGGCCTTGGTGCACGGTTTGGACAGAATTCAGGGCACGGGAGTGCAAGGAATGGCCATGGTTTCTGTGTGCGTGGGAGACATTTTCAGAGACCCCAGTTGGTCTCCCACGGGCTGCTGGCCACACCGATCGACTAACCGTGTATGGGAATGGAGTGAGGATTGAATTGGGGTCATTTGTGCATCAGTGAGAGGGTTGAGTTTGAGAGAACCAGTGAAGAACCATTTTCGGGTTTTTGGGGAGAAATCTCAGAGTTCAGTTTCTACTGGTTTTGGGACCAAACTAGACACACTGAGAGTTTTCTGGGAGCAGCAGAAGCATAACCGTGCACGAGATCAAGCAAATTGAGCAAGGATTGCTCAGGAGCCCAGGTACCAGTTCAGAGAAGAACCAGTTGGAGGGAAAAACCACATTCAATTTCTGAGGCTTGTTGATCGAAACCAAGGGTCATTCTAGTCTTCTGGGAGCAAAAGGAAACCAACCACGTCGATTTCGAGGGACGACACTCACGAATTGGCCAAGAACGGAGTTCCCTGCTTCTGAGAATTTTCGAGCTTGAGGACGACGACTTCCAGGTAACGGCGAGTGCAATAGATTGTACCATTGTGTTCGTCTAAGTTCCCTTAATCTACTGGTGAAATTAATTGGAGAATGGAGTTAGTTTGGGTGAGTTCTGGGTGACGACCCGTTCGTCTGTTCAAGTCTGGGTTGAATCGATTTAGGGACAGTCGAGGTTAATCATTAGTACAGACCTGAAAATTAATAGGTTAGAGAAGATAATAGGATTGAAAACAGGAGGAATTGATTGAGAATTGAGCTTGAACTGGTCGGGTTGAGTCGCGGGTGACAGACCCGTTTATCAGTCTATCCGGGTAAGAACGATGACACTGTAGCTTGGCGCGTGGCCTTCACGCGCAGCCACTTTGGGCGACGCGTGACGGCGCGTGCGATGTCATCTCCGATCACGGTCAACATGGAAATTGTTCCTTTCAGTCTAATTAGCATTTTCCCTTTAGGATTCGAGTTGTTCGGGAGTCGTTCGGGATAATTTCGGCAGCTCGGAAGTTTAGGTCCTTAAGGTTTATTTCGCCGAAAAATCCGAAAAATTAGGGGAAAAATCGTACGAGCTATTTGAGGATGTTTGTAACCCTTTTAGTACGTTTTTACAGGCCCGGACACTTCCGAAGCTACGGAGGAGCGCGCGGGACGCGATTGACGCGTCCTAAAACCGTGAGTGGACTTTTTGATTTCTAAATTGGGCATGCATGACTATTTTGCTTATTTATCTCGTGGTTTTACATATGATTTTATGATGGTGATATGATATATCGGTTTTACTTTTCACGTTTTTCGAGATATTTATCGTATTTCACGCATTTCGAGGTTATGGTTTTCGCTTATGCATGCGTGATGATTTTGATGAAGTACTTGGATATGAATATGCATGTTTTCGGATATATGATGTTTGATCATATTGTGAAGTAATTTTCGGAAATTGCATGTGTTGGAATTTGCATGTGAATTCGGACATAAGTCCTATTATGATGTGATATGTTTTCGGAATGATGTTGGAAAACGGTTTGTGATGAATCCTGGTTTATTGTGTTTAAAAATGGTTTTGGGTTTAAAGACCCGGTTAATGGTTGGATCTGGTTTTGGGTTTAAAGACCCGGTATGTTGATGACGGGGGCGGGCCCGAGAGTTGGGTTTAAAGACCCGGATTGAGTTTAAAGACTCGTGAGTTTAAAGACTCGATTATTGTGATACCCCCGAGGCCTACTAATCATGTTTTGAGTTTAAAGACTCGTTGATATCCCGGGAAGGCCTAATATTGAGTTTAAAGACTCGGATGGATCCAACGGCATAATTGTGGTTATTGATTCACGTTTTACTTGATTTGTGCAGTTAACGTTTCAAAATGACGGTTTCTGAAATCTGGCATTATTAAATGGTTTTACATGAGTTATGACGATCCTTTGTAACGTTTTTTTATACGTTTCGGAAAAGGAGTTTTCAAAAGTTTAATATGCGAATTTTGAATATTTTGTTATGCATGCGTGTTACAAAACTGGAGGGCGAACCCGATTTCGGAGAAACTGTTTTTCCTGTATAACTTATGTTTCAATCCACTCACACTTTGTTGTTTTAAATTCCCTCCAGGTCGTGGTACAAGTGCGGGGGCAAGCGCCGAGGCAGAGGCGGAGGCATAAAGTTTTTCGTTGCGGAGTAGTTAGTTCACAGAGTAGGATTTGTTTCTTTAACTTGTTTTGAAATATTATGCTCTGTGAAACTGTGGACTTGACGTCCAGTCGGTTGTAATTGTTTAATCTCCCTGGTCTGACAATGGGTGTGTTGTAATATTAATTAGTTTTCCGGTCTTTTGGATTCGATTGTCAGACGGGAGCAGGATGCTTCCAGATTATCGAGGCGATAATCGGGGTGGGTCCTGTCAATTGGTATCAGAGCCTAGGTTTATGATTCGTGTCCGGCACTCGGGTGTGCCTTGATTATTGTACTAACTTATGCCTCTTTCAGAGAAGGACGACCGGCCATGCCTCCGCGACGCGAACCCCCTCCACGGCCTGATGGCGATACCGAGAGCGCTTTGATCGAGCGAGCCCAGCGTCTTGGGGCTACGGTGCTTAGTGGTGGAGCGGATCCCGAGGATGCTCACCGTTGGATTTCTCGATTCGAGCGAATTTTTGCTGTGATGCACTGTCCTCCTGAGGAGCGAGTTGTATTGGCTACCTTTTTACTTGATGGATCTGCTTATGAGTGGTGGTACACTCTGGAGTTGTCGGGTTGGGATGCCCGTACAGTGACTTGGGAGACCTTTCGTGAACGGTTTCTGGATCAGTATTATCCCCGTTCATTCCGTGATGCTAGGGAGACCGAGTTTCTGCAGCTCCAGCAGGGGAGCATGTCCGTAGCTGAGTATGAGCAGAAATTTCAGATGCTAGCTCGTTTTGCTCCTACCTTTGTATCTACTGAGGCTGAGAAATGTCGTAGGTTTGAGCTTGGCCTACGGGGTGAGATACGGGCCATTGTGACGGCCGGAGCTTTTGCTACTCTCAGGGAGTTGTCGGATGCCGGAGTACAGGTTGAGGCCAGCCTCCCGACACGTCCACAGTACTCTGGTGGTGGACAACGTCAAGAGCGTTCATATCCTGGATCGTATGGTCAGAGAGCCCCGAAGAAGGGATGTTATAATGGAGCCTCATCTGCAGGCAATGATCATTATGGCAGGCCTGGTAACTATCAAAGTTCCGGATTCCGAGCGCCTAGGGCGCAGACTGCTCCGCAGGCAAGCGAGACTTCTGTTGCTTCCACGGGACGGCCGGGTGATGGTTTTGCTCGTGATGCTTCCAGTGTTATCTGTTTCTTCTGTGGCGAGCGGGGCCACTATCGGAGGGAGTGTCCATCTTTGCCACAGGGTGGTGGCGCAGGTCGGGGTGGAGCAGAGCAGGGACGGAGCACAGCTGCAGTTTCTGGGACTGGGAGTACTCGAGGAGGTGGTACTGGAGCGGCTAATGGACAGAGGGGTCGGGGCCGTGGGCGAGCAGCTGGACCACAGGCCCGAGTTTTTGCTGTTACGCAGCAGGAGGCCAGGGCAGCACCTGGTGTTGTGACAGGTACACTCACGATCTTTGGGCATGATGTTTGTGCTTTAATTGATCCCGGAGCTACTCATTCATTTATTTCACGGGACTGTGAGTTGTTGGCGGGTAGAGAGGTGTCCGCCTTGGACTGTGACTTGGGTGTGAGCACACCCACGGGAGATGTATTTGTGGTAAATCAAGTGTTGCGGGAGTGTCCCGTAATGGTAGGTGATGTTGGTCTGATGGCAGATTTGATACTCTTGGACTTGTACGACTTTGATGTCATTTTGGGAATGGACTGGTTGACGCTCCATCATGCTTCTATCGAATGTGCTGATAAGAAAGTTACTTTTCGGAGCCCAGGGTTACCGAAAACCACCTTTCAGGGAATTCAGCGAGCCACTCCTATCGGAGTGATTTCAGCCCTGAAGGCAAGTAAGTTGTTGAGGAAAGGGTGCCAGGGATACTTAGCTCAAGTGATGGATTCACGAGCTGCACCATTGAGGGTGGAGGATATACCGATAGTACGGGAGTTCCCGGATGTCTTTCCGGAGGATCTACCGGGATTGCCACCGCATCGAGATGTCGAGTTCACTATTGATCTGGTTCCAGGTACGCAACCTATCTCTCAGACTCCGTATCGTATGGCGCTAGCTGAGTTGAAAGAACTGAAGGCGCAGTTACAAGAATTACTTGAGATGGGGTTTATTCGACCGAGTGTGTCCCCCTGGGGAGCCCCGGTGTTATTCGTGAGGAAAAAGGATGGGAGTTTGAGACTCTGCATCGATTACAGGCAACTGAATAAAGTAACGGTCAGGAACAAATACCCGTTGCCTCGGATCGATGATTTGTTTGATCAACTGCGAGGAGCGCAGTACTTCTCCAAAATTGATCTACGTTCTGGGTATCATCAGTTGCGGGTTAAGGATGAGGATGTACCCAAGACAGCCTTTAGGACCCGATATGGTCATTATGAGTTCCTTGTGATGCCGTTTGGTTTGACCAACGCACCCGCAGCATTTATGGATTTGATGAACCGAGTGTTACAGCCTTACTTGGATCGTTTTGTCATCGTGTTTATTGACGATATCCTAGTCTACTCGAGGAGTGCGGAAGCGCACGAGGAGCACTTAAGGATGGTGCTGGGTACCTTGACGAGCGTGAGTTTCTTGGGGCATGTGATCTCAACTGACGGGATCAGTGTGGATTCTCAGAAAATTGAGGCAGTGGCGAAGTGGGAACAACCGAGGACCGTCACTGAAGTCAGAAGTTTCTTGGGTTTGGATGGTTACTACAGGAGGTTTGTAGAGGGTTTCTCTACCATTGCTACCCCGTTGACGCGACTGACGCGGAAGGGAGTCAAGTTTGAGTGGGATGACGATTGTGAGCGTAGTTTTTGGGAGCTAAAAGAAAGGTTGACATCTGCTCCTATACTGACCCTTCCAGACGACAGTGGGGAGTTTGAGGTGTACAGTGATGCATCCTTACAGGGTTTGGGATGTGTACTAATGCAGCATGGGAAAGTGATTGCATATGCTTCGCGCCAGTTGAAACCGCATGAGCGCAATTATCCTACGCACGATTTGGAGTTAGCTGCTGTTGTGCATGCATTGAAGATTTGGAGACATCACCTGTATGGTGTGACTTGCAGAATGTTCACGGATCACAAGAGCCTGAAGTACTTGTTCACTCAGAAGGAGTTAAATGTGAGACAACGACGGTGGCTAGAGCTAATTAAGGACTATGATTGCACGATTGAGTACCACCCGGGAAAAGCCAATGTGGTGGCTGATGCTCTAAGCCGGAAGTCAACGCATTATGTAGCACATCTACGGACGGTTCATTTACCACTTTTGGTTGAACTCCGTAAGACTAGCATTGATTTGGGTTTGGATGGCCAAGGTGTCTTGCTGGCTAATTTTCATGTGAGACCACTTCTGATCGATCGGATCGTTGAGGCTCAATCTCAAGATCCTCTCTCATGTGTACTTCGGATTGAAGTGGAAGCCGGTGAGCGGCTAGATTTCACAGTCAGGGAGGATGGAGCTTTGTTAAAAGAAGGGCGGATATGTGTGCCCGACGTTGAGGCACTGAAGAAGGAGATCTTGGACGAAGCCCATAGTTCGGCCTACGCGATGCATCCTGGTGGGACCAAGATGTATCGTACCTTGCGAGAGCACTACTGGTGGCCGAGTATGAAACGGGAGATTGCCGATTTTGTCATCAGGTGTCTGATTTGCCAGCAAGTGAAGGCTGAGAGACAACGACCTTATGGAACCTTGCAACCACTACCTATCCCGGAATGGAAATGGGATCACTTAACGATGGATTTTGTGTTTGGACTTCCTAGGACACCCAAAGGTCACGATGGAGTTTGGGTGATTGTGGACAGGCTTACGAAATCGGCTCATTTCTTGCCGGTGCGAGAGAACTTCAGGATGACACAGTTGGCCCAGTTGTTTATTGACGAGATCGTCCGTCTGCACGGTACTCCGGAATCAATAGTATCTGACAGGGACCCGAGGTTTACTTCTCGGTTTTGGCAAAATCTACAGGAAGCTTTTGGGACGAAACTTCGTTTCAGTACTGCATTTCATCCTCAGACTGACGGCCAGTCTGAGCGAACCATCCAGACACTGGAGGATATGATGCGGGCTTGCGTTTTGCAATTTCAGGACATTTGGGAGTCACATCTAGCCTTAATGGAATTTGCCTACAACAACAGCTATCAAGCGAGCATAGGGATGGCTCCGTACGAAGCCTTGTACGGACGGCAGTGCAGGACCCCGTTATGTTGGACGGATGTGGGTGAAAGGAAGCTGACTAAATCCGAATTGGTGGAACTGACAACCGAGAAGGTCAAACTCATCAGGGATCGGCTCAGGGCAGCCCAGGACAAACAAAAGAGCTATGTGGACCATCGGATTCGGGATCTTGAGTTTGCGGTCGGAGATCGGGTATTCCTGAAATTATCCCCTTGGAAGGGTGTAGTGAGATTTGGCAGGCGAGGGAAGTTGAGCCCTCGTTACATCGGACCTTATGAGATCACTGAGAGGATTGGCCCGGTGGCCTACAGGTTGGCACTACCGCCAGAGCTTTCGAAGGTTCACGATGTTTTTCACGTGTCGATGTTGCGGAAATATGTGTTTGACGCATCTCATGTACTGGAGGAACAACCCATTGAACTCCGTGAAGACTTGAGCTTCGAGGAACATCCGGTGCAGATTATGGATCGAAAGGATAAAGTACTACGTCGGAAGACCGTACCTCTGGTAAAGGTTCTCTGGAGGAACCAGAACGTGGAGGAAGCCACATGGGAACCCGAGGCACAGATGCGAGAACAGTTCCCCTACTTGTTTCCTTGAAATTTCGGGACGAAATTTCTTAAGGAGGGGAGATTGTAACGCCCCGGACATTCAGGAATGTAATATTATAAAATATTGAATAAAATGACGATTTTACCCCTGTGATTTGTGTGGTCAATTTGTTGATTTTTTGATTGGGAGGTCGAACGGACATTGAGCGATGACCGTGACGTAGTTCGGGACGTCACGAGTTCATAGACAGGTGGTACGTTCGATTCGGACGAACAGGGTGAAAGTTATGATGTTCGGAAGTTCAGGGGCATTATCGTAATTTGGACGTTATATGGGAAAAAGTTGACTTTCTGTTTGACAATTGATATTCATTTGACTCGAAGACCGTTATGTTCGTCTCGACGCCCTGAGTACAACGACAGGCGGCACGCGCGAAACGGACGTCGGATGACCAAGTTACGGGGCACGGAAGTTGGAGGGCAATTTGGTAATTATTGCACAGAGGGGCATTTTGGTCATTTCACGGCGGTTACTGTTCACCACCGGGAAAAACAGAGTGCACGGCCGTGGGTCTTGTGCGTGCAATTGTTTATGGCTAGTGGAATGGCTCAGACAATTTGTTTATGTGGATTTAGGTAGTGGAAGCATGACTAAGTGGCCTTGGTGCACGGTTTGGGCAGAATTCAGGGCACGGGAGTGCAAGGAATGACCATGGTTTCTGTGTGCGTGGGAGACATTTTCAGAGACCCCAGTTGGTCTCCCACGGGCTGCTGGCCACACCGATCGACTAACCGTGTATGGGAATGGAGTGAGGATTGAATTGGGGTCATTTGTGCATCAGTGAGAGGGTTGAGTTTGAGAGAACCAGTGAAGAACCATTTTCGGGTTTTTGGGGAGAAATCTCAGAGTTCAGTTTCTACTGGTTTTGGGACCAAACTAGACACACTGAGAGTTTTCTGGGAGCAGCAGAAGCATAGCCGTGCACGAGATCAAGCAAATTGAGCAAGGATTGCTCAAGAGCCCAGGTACCAGTTCAGAGAAGAACCAGTTGGAGGGAAAAACCACATTCAATTTCTGAGGCTTGTTGATCGAAACCAAGGGTCATTCTAGTCTTCTGGGAGCAAAAGGAAACCAACCACGTCGATTTCGAGGGACGACACTCACGAATTGGCCAAGAACGGAGTTCCCTGCTTCTGAGAATTTTCGAGCTTGAGGACGACGACTTCCAAGTAACGGCGAGTCCAATAGATTGTACCATTGTGTTCGTCTAAGTTCCCTTAATCTACTGGTGAAATTAATTGGAGAATGGAGTTAGTTTGGGTGAGTTCTGGGTGACGACCCGTTCGTCTGTTCAAGTCTGGGTTGAATCGATTTAGGGACAGTCGAGGTTAATCATTAGTACAGACCTGAAAATTAATAGGTTAGAAAAGATAATAGGATTGAAAACAGGAGGAATTGATTGAGAATTGAGCTTGAACTGGTCGGGTTGAGTCGCGGGTGACAGACCCGTTTATCAGTCTATCCGGGTAAGAACGATGACACTGTAGCTTGGCGTGTGGCCTTCACGCGCAGCCACTTTGGGCGGCGCGTGACGGCGCGTGCGATGTCATCTTCGATCACGGTCAACATGGAAATTGTTCCTTTCAGTCTAATTAGCATTTTCCCTTTAGGATTCGAGTTGTTCGGGAGTCGTTCGGGATAATTTCGGGAGCTTGGAAGTTTAGGTCCTTAAGGTTTATTTCGCCGAAAAATTAGGGGAAAATCGTACGAGCTATTTGAGGATGTTTGTAACCCTTTTAGTACGTTTTTACAGGCCCGGACACTTCCGAAGCTACAGAGGAGCGCGCGGGACGCGATTGACGCGTCCTAAAACCGTGAGTGGACTTTTTGATTTCTAAATTGGGCATGCATGACTATTTTGCTTATTTATCTCATGGTTTTACATATGATTTTATGATGGTGATATGATATATCGGTTTTACGTGTTTTCACGTTTTTCGAGATATTTATCGTTTTTCGAGGTTATAGTTTTCGCTTATGCATGCGTGATGATTTTGATGAAGTACCTGGATATGAATATGCATGTTTTCGGATTTATGATGTTTGATCATATTGTGAAGTAATTTTCGGAAATTGGATGTGTTGGAATTTGCATGTGAATTCGGACATAAGTCCTATTATGATGTGATATGTTTTCGGAATGATGTTGGAAAACGGTTTGTGATGAATCCTGGTTTATTGTGTTTAAAAATGGTTTTGGGTTTAAAGACCCAGTATGTTGATGACGGGGGCGGGCCCGAGAGTTGGGTTTAAAGACCCGGATTGAGTTTAAAGACTCGTGAGTTTAAAGACTCGATTATTGTGATACCCCCGAGGCCTACTAATCATGTTTTGAGTTTAAAGACTCGTTGATATCCCGGGAAGGCCTAATATTGAGTTTAAAGACTCGGATGGATCCAACGGCATAATTGTGGTTATTGATTCACGTTTTACTTGATTTGTGCAGTTAACGTTTCAAAATGACAGTTTCTGAAATCTGGCATTATTAAATGGTTTTACATGAGTTATGACGATCCTTTGTAACGTTTTTTTCATGCGTTTCGGAAAAGGAGTTTTCAAAAGTTTAATATGCGAATTTTGAATATTTGGTTATGCATGCGTGTTACAAAACTGGAGGGCGAACCCGATTTCGGAAAAACTATTTTTCCTGTATAACTTATGTTTTGGTCCACTCACACTTTGTTGTTTTAAATTCCCTCCAGGTCGTGGTACAAGTGCGGGGGCAAGCGTCGAGGCAGAGGCGGAGGCATAAAGTTTTCCGTTGTGGAATAGTTAGTTCACAGAGTAGGATTTGTTTCTTTAACTTGTTTTGTAATATTATGCTCTGTGAAACTGTGGACTTGACGTCCAGTAGGTTGTAATTGTTTAATCTCTCTGGTCTGACAATGGGTGTGTTGGAATATTAATTAGTTTTCCGGACTTTTGGATTCGATTGTCAGACGGGAGCAGGATGCTTCCCGATTATCGAGGCGATAATCGGGGTGGGTCCTGTCAGTCGTACTGGCAAACTCACATTCACTCTAAAAACAGCATCAGACAACTCTCTAAGGGTAGGATAAGCTCTGGCTGTCACAATGGCTCATATCTCATTCCTAAAACCATGTTCAAATCATCGACAATTATCTTCCTCTTTCGCCACATACAACGAGGTGAAACTGGATAAGGTTAGAAATCTATGCTCATAATCGGCCACTAATATGTTCCCCTGCTGCAACTGTAGGTACTCCACCTCATTAGCATTATGAAAGAAGTAGGGGTAAAATTGATTCAAAAAAGGATCTCGGAAGTTCTCTCAAGTCAAAATGCGGGCATCCAAATTAATCATCTGTAACCCACACCATCATCTGTAAGTGTAGCCACCCAACAGAAACATGGCTAACAGGACCATATCCTCTGATAGACATTGCATAATCTCGAAGATCCGCTCAAAACGAGTAATCCATTCATAGGCCTCTTCTAGGTTCGTCTTACCAGTGAATACAGTAGCCCTCAAACGTTGGGCTTTCTCAACACCTGGACCCTCGGTCTCATCACCAGGCCGTGCATTGGGGCTCACATCTCGAAGGAATATCGTGGTCTGAAAGGAACACAGATCAGTAAAAAAATCATGCACATGAGTGCGCAGTGTACATACAGCTAACCTAATGCTCTGATACCAAATTGATAGGACCCATCCCGAAAACACTTTGATAATTATGAAGGGTCCTACTCCCGTCTCACAATCAAACCCAAAATACCAAAAGTAACCTTCAACATGATAGTATAAATTGATGAACATTGTCAAACCAGGGATAACTAACTATACAAATCGTTGAGATAAAAGTTTCAACCAATCAACGGTATTACAAAGCATAGGTGATTGTACAGTAAGGTCCCAAAATCCTACTCTATAAAAGTATTGAGCGTGCAACAATAAGTTTATGCCTCAACCTCAATATCAGGCTTGGTACCTATGCAACAACCTGGAGGGTCAATAAAACATCAAAGGTGTGAGTAGACAAAATAAACATTTAGAAATACATTTGAGGAAAATCAATCTTACCCTCCAGTTTCGCAAGCATGCATACATATTATAACTCAGGAATAACCACGTGAAATCAAATCAAATATAAATAGTGGACCAATAAAATCATATCATGTTTTAAAATTTATGTAGCCCACATTTTCCCGAAATCCATATTCATCAATCAAATCATGAGATAAAAATCAGGGCATAAATATCGATAATAAAAAACATAATCAATCCTCAATATCCAACAATAGTCATGATATCGGTGCTACGCGTAGAAAACTCGGGAACCTCACATCCAAGTACATCCACAATATCAACGATGTCCAAGCGATGTCATAATCTGACACCCCTAAGACCGAGTCTCCTATGGAGCTACTCATCTCCAAGCAGTGTAATCGTGACATCTTCGGGATCACCAGACGTCCGAAGGGAAACAACAACATAATAGAGGACGGTTATACGTGGAAAACAGTTATCAATTCCAATAAACTCATTTTCATAAATATTTATATCTCAAATCGAGTTAAAATATTTCAATAGGGCATGTGCCCAAAACATGGTTTTCACAAAACCATTGTAAAATAGTTTCCATAAATCATTTCATAAATCAAGAATTCATCAAATCAATCATATCAAATCATAGTATTTCTTTCAAATCCACATGGACTCACATTCTGAGTCAAAAGCATTTCCAACAGGATGATCTTAAGCCCAAAACACCATTTTCATGCAAATCCGTAAAACCATATCCAGAAATCTATAAATAAGTCCACAAAATCACCAATAAATCATTCTAAATCATATCTTAAACCATTGAAAATCAAACATGTCATAAATCATGTAAAACATTTAACTATTCATGCATCTTCGATTAGAAAATAAATGTCCACTCACAGTCTGTCCGGGCTGCTCAATCTCGAGTTGTACACTCCTAGAAGGTCTCGGGAATAGTCTGGCCTATCAAACATAACAATCGGGGGTCACTAGGATGTTATATAACCTCGTACAACAATCTCCTAAATCTCGGGTTTTAATAATAATTTTCAACATTAATTACGCACTTCGGACACCCAAAACTACCCCAAAACGGTGTCCGATCGACTCGAAACTTGCGTCAAAATGTACATAACATCGAAAGGAGTAAAAGACATGTCGGCCGCACCTTGAAATTCGCTGGCACAAATTACCCCTCCTTGGCACAAATTACCAAAATGCCTTTGGCCTTCCTAGACCTGTAACGAATTCGTCCAACCTCCGATTTCATCGTGTCACTTATCTACGGAATCAGTGTTTTGAGACCTACATAATGGTCCTAAAAAATGTGCAAAATGTACTTCAAACAAAAAGTCAACTTTGACTACTAATAACACAAGGGCAAAAACGTCATTGTACATCCGAATTTCCAAATTTGCATTTCCTGCATTTTCGAGACTTTACATATTCTCATTGAAAATGAATTTTTATTAATATTCAATTATTTATTAATTACAAAATTCATCAACTAGTTAGAACATCTGTGACTCTTAAGGTTTCACCATAAATAGAAGTTTTTACCTCACTTTCAAAATAAATTGTTCCTCACTTCAAAAATTCTTTTTGAGTCATCTCTCAAAACTTACTTACGTATCGGGGAGTTTTTGGTTGAACAACTCTCTAAGGCTTCAACATTGCCTTTGATCATCCCTTGTTTGTTGTTCGTAAGAATCGTGAAGACTTTTCAAGTGTGATCAATTTCTACTTCAATGGTAACTTTTCACTAAAATCATGTTTTTTTTTAATTATTTTATATAAGATACAAATTAAAAAGTTTTTAAAAATATTTGTACTAAAGGTTTCTAAATTAATAACCTTTCGTTTATTTTTTGTCAGTTTTTTTTTCCCTCTTTATACAAATGTTGCCGCTCATTTAAACAATTTAATATTATTACTTTTTGCCTTTTTTTTTTTGGCATTTGTTTGTTAACAAAATAAAGATACCATTCTGCTTATACCATCGAATCATCAATCACCTTAATGTACAAATGTTTCTAAATGTACTTACTGGATTTTTCCTTTCTTTTTTAAGTTTTTATTTTCTTTTATTTTCGGTGAAAATTATGAGTCGCACATAGACGATAACTAACTATTCAGCCGTGTAGGACACCAATATAGGGGGAGTTTTTCCTAATGTTGGTTACTCTATTTCCTTCTTTTTTTTTCATTTCTAAATTAAAGAGTATAACTTTTAAAGAAAAAAAAAATGAAATGTGTACCTTTTTTTTTTCCCGGAAATTTGTACCTTGATAGTGGGTTCGTGAATTTCTTTATTAATTATTTATTTAAAATTTGATATTATAATATATGATTTTTTACGTATAAGACATACATAAAAATAAAGAGAATAATAAAAATGGTGAAACATTTTTAAAAAATAAATTAAAAAACCCTGAAAAAATGCTCTTAAAATGTTTACAAATAATGAAGCTTCAAATAACCATAATTGTAATAATTAGGGAATAAAACATTATCAACTAAGATGATTTTATAAAACGAAATAAAACATTCGTTCATCGTTGAATTTTTTATTTTTTTATTTCTTTCCACAAGAATTGCAAAATAGGCCTTCCCAATATATGAAATCCTGACTTTGTCATTGCGTAGGAAGACATGCACTGAAATCGAATTAAAACTTGCACCATGAGTTTGGAATCTCTATTTCGTATTCAATGGCAGGAAAATGTGAAGCCATGCAATTGGCAAGACAGATTAGCTTGCCTATAGAGTGTGGGAATATGCAGAAAATATATGAGTAAAAAAATGGAGTCAAATTATGAATGATATAGGTCAACTTTGTGCATATAGACATGTTTGGTGCAGCATTATCTTCGAGAGTGGCAGAACCAGTCGTTTAGAAGCCAATCACAAAAAGAAAAGGAAAACGAACCAAATATGAAAGGAAAGTGGGAAAATGTATATATCAAATATACTTAAAATCAATAATACGTATTTACATCCCATCTTTGGTGCTAAGAAGATGCGCTACCTTCTTAAATCACTCTTTTAATTCGAATAATTCATTTACATATATTATAATCGGAATCGTTCAACTTCTAAAACATCATTTCAATATTAAGTATATAAAAAACTAACTAAATTGTATATCATTTAACATTCCAAATGTGTAAGTTAAATTGATGGTTTACCATAATGATCTTCTTTGTTGCCATTGCCGTTGAATTGTTTGATATGTATGAATGATTAAATAATCTCCGAAATTGTTAATTTTTGTGAATAAGATCTTGAAATGATTATTACAAAATGAATAGTTTTGATTATAATATATATATATATATATATATATTTATGGACTTCATATATCAAAAGAGTGGTACGAGGAGTATCATCGAAATGAGACGCAAGTATTATATATTTTAAAGTGCGCGTGTAATTTAACAAACTAACTGAGTTCAAAAGAAGCGCAAGTTAACTCGTAACAAGATACGAGCAATTTACAAGTTCTCTTGCTCAATTTCACCAGCTTTATAGGCCAAACATAACAAAGTTCTACTCAACTTCTTTTTCGAAGAGTCGAGTTTATTACTATTTGGTGAATCATTATGAAGAGGGGAGATTATATACATTAGATATTAATTTTGTTATTTACAAGTTGAATCCGAAATTTCCATTTAGATGATGAAAACAAACTATGACTGAACTGGGACACTAGAGAGCTCATTTTATTAGAGCCCATTATAGAAGGAAATATAGCTTGGGCTGAGTTGGCAAATAGTGGGTCCAAAATACATGTGCACATGTAAATCTCTTCTTACAAATAGGGCTAGGGATTTTTCAGGCCCTTTCATTTTGATACAACCCGGTTCAAACCTTTACTCAAATCTACAATCATATTTTGTAGTGCAAGTACAATCAACAAATATTCAAACCCTAAACCCTTTACCCGGTTCAATCTAATTGCTAATAATAGAGTGGCATAGTTAGAAATTTAGTTTAAAAGAGATACTCAATATTAGAGGTGTTTTCCCATCAAAAAGTTAAAAAAACAAATTTTATGGTCTATTTTGAAAAAGTATTTTCTACACGCAGACAATTATAAAGTGAGAAATAAGGCAATGAGAGAGAAAATTCATCCACCTATATACTATTTATTTTTCTGATAAGCAAATTTGGTATCACATGCAAAACAAATATTGATAAACATAAACTTCAATTCATGTGGCATTGGCATGTGACATGTGGGCCAATCCAAGAAAAATCCTATTTCTAATGTGAGCAAGCCGCTAATATATATATAGATCTAAATCAAATTGTTATTAGCAGTTTAATTTGACATGATTTGATTTTTTAAATTTAAAAAATCTAAACCATATCATTAAAATTTTAATTAATTGAATTTGAATATTATCAATATTATAATTAACTGGTCGAATTACACCATATAGCTGGTCCGACCATGTTCGATACACATAATTCTTATATTTTTGTTCTTATAGTACATAAAAATGTCTTCTTACTTGCGTTGGGATTAAGGCCCTCTGATTTTGATACAACCCCATATAAACCTTTAAATATACAGAATTAACGATAGCTAGTTTGTATTAATTACTACAAAATTCAATTACAAACTGACTAATTCCTTAACTGACAACCAATATCAACATGACACGTGGAGCAATTAAGAAAACCCCTATGGCGTGTGATATATATGAAGCGAGCCCGTAGGTACCAGATGGAGGTTTCCCAAAAGAGGGACACGTCTCCTATTTTCCAATGTAGCAGGGACCCTTCGTTGAGGTAGATAGCATATATTATTTGGCCTAACGTGGAAAGTGTGTTTAATAACAAAGCAAAAGTGTTAAAGAAGGTACTTTATGTGTAATAATTTTCAACATCAACAACAATAAATAGAATTGAAAGCTAACAAACTTATAAATTTAATAATCAATGAGTACTCGCCTTTGATGCTTATGTCCGATTCTCCAATTTACATATGGTATGTAGTATGAGTATGGGATGGGCTATCAAGTTGTTTCTTTTTAAGTTGGAATTTGATGTATCGTGTTTTTAAATTATTAGATTAATCAAATGATTGAGATGTAGTGAAATGCAAAAAAATATGTAAAATTTAAATCTCCGAGATTTGTAATATCTTACCATCATTTTTAAGTATATCGTCAATATATAATTATTGTAATCGGGATAAATAAATACGAAATTTTTCGTGTATAGCCTACATATTTATGTGGAAGTAACTAAGAAAGTGTCACTTACGCCAACCTCGTGAGCCGGGGGAATCGTCCGCCAAATTCAAGGTCTTTTCTTCTTCTTCAAAATTTATCGTGACTATGAGCCAAGTGAGGGCAGTACGCTCGGCTCGCTCGCTACCCGACGCTAATCAATAAAGTAAGGCCCCCCACTGTCGGCAGTAGAAACAATCCCATAATTTGAGAGAATATGATTGATAATTGTTACTTAAGAAAAAAATGGAAAAAAAAAAAAAAACTGTCTGAAATCTAGATTCTCCTCAACTTAATTATTAATAATTAAAAAAAATATTATTAATAATTAGCTTTACCTTTAGTCCATTTTCACCCCAATAATTGAATTTACTATCTTCCACTAGATCATTTGTCTGCATCGAACTTTGCTGATTTGCGTTTTGTTACGTTTAATGGTGTTGAAAAGCATCCCATGTGTTGTACTTGTGAGTTGTGACGCCGAATGTCTTTTATAAATGTCTTTTACAACCCTAGAGGGCTCCTACACACACACAAGAAACCATAACAATATGCCTTCATCATTTATTCTTATTCTTCTCCTGGTCTCTTCATCTGCTGCCTTTTTTCTTCAATCCAATGCCAGCCTCAATCCAAACTACTACAAATGCAAGTGCCCAAAGGCACTCTCCATCGTGCAACAAGAAGTTATAGCAGCCATCAAAAACGAAACGCGCGTAGGAGCTTCCTTGCTCCGTCTCCATTTCCATGACTGCTTTGTGAATGTAAGCATATAAACCTTCATCACTTAGTGTGTCATTGAGCCTTGCTTAGCGAATGGGTTGATTTTGGTTCATACACGGCAGGGCTGCGACGCGTCGGTGCTGTTGGATGATACATCAAGCTTTGTGGGTGAGAAGACAGCAGCTCCCAACAACAACTCCATTAGAGGATTTGAAGTTGTTGATCACATTAAAGCCAAGCTGGAGAAGGCATGCCCCGGAGTCGTCTCGTGTGCTGATATTTTAGCTCTCGCTGCTCACGACTCCGTCGTTTATGTAACCAAATCTCACATTTTCCTTCATTTTTTTTTTCTTTTTCTTTTTTGTATTTTTGAAAAAATATTTTCGTTTTCTGTTCACTTCTTAACGAACGTTTACTATATTCTTGACTGATATTTCTTGTACTTTTCAAGTTGGGAGGTCCTTCATGGATGGTTGGCTTGGGAAGAAGAGATTCAACCAGTGCTAGCAAAAGTGCTGCCAACACCTCCATTCCTCCACCAACGTCCAACATAAGTGCTCTCATTTCAAGCTTTGCTGCTCAGGGCCTTTCCTTGACGGACTTGGTCGCTCTTTCGGGTTTTCAATTCAATCTTAATTTCAACATCAATTCATACCCAAAATAATATGCATGTCAAAGTTAATTAGACCTAACAATCTTCCGACATTGGCAGGTTCACACACTCTCGGCCTGGCTAGATGCACATCATTCCGGTCACGTATCTACAACGAGACCACCATCGACGCTACTTTCGCGCAGTCGCTGCAAAGCAAGTGCCCGAGAAGCGGAGGCGACAACAACCTTGCAAGCCTTGACCTCCAGACCCCAACACATTTTGATAACTTGTACTACAAGAATCTGGTGAAAGATAAGGGTCTTCTTCACTCAGACCAGGAGCTCTTCAATGGGACTTCTTCTGCAGAAAAATTGGTTAAACTATATGCAACTAGCACCTCCGCATTCTTCGAGCACTTTGCCAAGGCCATGGTCAAAATGGGGAAGATAGAGCCTCTCACTGGAAGTAAGGGCGAAATCAGAACCAATTGCAGAAAAGTAAATTAAATCAAAATTTAACGGACCAGAATATCAATAATTCAATATGTAATTAGTCTTAGCCTAAATATGGGTATTTATTTATGTATGTATGTATCTATGCATGAATATTATGCACCGAATAGAAACTTCATTTCATAAGGAAGAGATAATTCATAATTCCATGTCTTACAAAATCTACTAAAATTACATTCTGGGTTTCTTTTCGGTCTCTCTGATTACCTTGTACTCCTCCTCACTCTCCTCTATTTACTTTCTTATTCGTCCCAAGCTGTCTGTACATAGAGACAAAGCATAATAACTATCAAAGACTTACCGAGATACTTGGCAAGCGGCGGTGGTTACGTCTAAACCAGACCGATTGCAACTATTCTGGATGTACAGAGATTACTTGGACTTAGGCTGCCTAGCTAAAGCCCATACAACATGCTATACAGCTCTTCCATTTACTCTAATCAACTGAATCAACTTCCTCTTCTGGAAGTTCAAATGCATCAATCTCTGCAAAGTAAGCTCTCTGCTTTTCAATAAAATCTTGTGGCAAGTCATGCTTGGAAACATTTTTCCTGGCTGATACCGCACGCTGCTTCTGCAGAAATATGACACATGAATTCAAATGAATAGCTACAAAAATCAGACCTGGTTGTACAACGGGACTCATTTGACAAACCATCTAATAGTCAGTGGTATATTTACCCTCTCATCTGTATTTCCAAATCATTAGTAAAATCTAAAAGATAATAAGAACCGTCTGCTCCATAACTAGCTGCTGGTAACACTGAAGGCCGGTTATCTCAAAACTATAGCCCAAACAGAAGCGCACATTGAGAAACAAGCAATCTTTCCATCGACATACACTTAGGGTGCCAATATACTATGTCTTTTGATATGATTGGGTGTATATACAAATTCTATAAGTGAAAGCACAATATGGTGTTTTGGATTGATATGAAACCCTAACATTTTAAGAAAAGATAATGCTGATCAGAAACCAGGCCCCAAAACAGATAGACAGTAGCAGTTTCTACTTGTAACAAGATAGTCGGTATATTAACTCAGACAGTAGCAGTTACTACTTGTAAGATAGTTGGTGTATTAACTTTAACTAACCTTTTTGGGAGGAGTCATGGATTCCTCAAATCGTTTGTTAGGCTCGTCTGCACTTGTTTTACTCCTGTTTCCAATTGAAGGAACAAGTATAGCAGCATCAGTAAAACATCGTACTAAAGGGAAAGACAATCTCACATAAGTCAAAAAGAGACTTAATGGGTTTTCACCAATCTTATAATCATTTCCACAAAAAAAAAAAAAAAAAAAAAGAAGCATGAAGAAAGGAAAATCAGAATAGTGGAAGCCATGGCTACTCTAGGAAGTAGTAATAAATCATGGTGTTACAACTAATAATTATTTCGGCAGGCCCTAAACTGATATGCTTTCTCATTGCTCCTCCAGAATCAATATCTTATGCTATTCTATATAAGTAACCAAATGGTTTGATAAATAACCCCCTATAGCAAGGTCATTAACGTGTGAAAACTGAAGTATCCGCAAAGGCCCATCAGCCACCAATGCCACATCTTACATAATATATTCCAAGGCCTGAGTACAGAAAAATTATACATATGAAATCAGAGACTCACCCAATATTCCAGATCTTTAGGGCCGGAGGACAACTTAGAGGATCTATGTTTTCCTTGCCTTTACTCTTCTTTCGTATCGAAGCCGATCTCCGAGTGTACACGGAACAAGGCTCCAAAGCTCCAAAGTCACCAGTACCTAAACTCAAAACCACAATTTACTTGTAAGGTCTGAAACCACATAGATTGTTCAAAGAAACAAACAGAAGTCAGTAGCTTGTGCTTAAGCGTAGCATGGAGTTCAATTCGAGTATTCAAACAAACCCTTCAGAATATGTACTCAAATCAAACAGAGACCACAAATTTCTACTATATGAACAGTCTCAGGCTATGATAAAAGATCAACAACATATTATGGACCAATTGTTCTAGTAGCTTACAACAGAATTCCCCCAGGTAGAGAGAATGAAAAACCTTAAATCCCCAAATTGGAAAAAAGAAAATCAAAACAAAAAGATAAATAACCCAGCCCATTCCAAGTTGGAAGCAATAGAGCAAAGGGGAGGAGATAAATTACAAGAAACAGAAGACGAAACGGGCGGAGTACGAGCGGGAGTAGAAGGACTAGAAGGCGGCGGAGCAGAAGGTTTAGGGTTTAGATCGGCAAAGAGGGTCTTGGTAACCGAGGCGAGCTTGGGATTCTTGCGTTTGAGTGAGAGGTTGGAGGGTGATGATGATTGGGAAGATGTGGTGGCGGAGGCAGCGGCGGCAGTATTGGTATTGGTAATGGTGTTGGTGCAATCTGAGAAAGGCGTTCGAACCTTCAGTCCTTTTCGCTCCGGCACAGCTTCCATTTTCTTCGCTATTTTTTCACTTCATATTACACTCTGTTTCCTCTTTGGATTTATTTCTTGTATGAGCTGGCGACGAAGAATAAAGAGAGCGGCGGAAGCTACTCTATGGCGGGAATTCCGTGTCCGAATTAAGGGAAGAACGAGAGAGATAGAGATCGCGGTGGTGTGAGTGATGGAGACATCTGGAATCTCGGTGGTTCACCTCCACACTTCTACTACCGAAACGGATTAATGGGCCTAAAGTCGTTTCGGTTCGGGCTTCTAGCCCATTTACTTCCCACCATTGGGGCTTAGTTCATGTTGAAGTCCTTTTCTATGGCTACTGGGCTCAGTTCATATCAGAGCCCTTTTCTCTCTTTTTATTTTTATATGCTAGGGGGTATTCATTTTATTTTTATTCTTTACTTTTGCTATCGACGATAATCAGAATATTTAAAATATATTTTATTTTAACGTTTCAACTTTTGATCCTGGTCAATTTTTCTCTGGTTTAAGCTCAATTGAAGATGGCATTTTTTATGATTTATTAGTGATGACCTTATGTTATTTGTTTCTGGAAATAAAATTACGAAAGGAGAAATTAAATATTGGCATTAGTTTAGGATTATTAACAGCTCTGACAAGTCCCCAGAGATGGTCCCTTTTCTCCATGAAACCCGATGGCTTTGATGGCATCGTCGGTGAAATTTAAGTTTCTTTTGTTAATCACACGTGCTTATCTGCAGATTCCATACTCTTGTGCCTAACTTTGCTTTTAAGTAAATGTTATATAATATATTAATTTGCATATGTCTGACCTGTTACAAACTTACAACAAATATCAACATAAAAAAACAACATCGAGTATAACATACTCGATTGAGCGTCTAAATGAATTGAATTTACGTATATATTTAAAAACAATTTTGTAGTGATTTTTTTGTTGTATGCAAGATGTTTTCGGAACAGTCAGCAAATCGCTTTAACTTTAGTGCACAAAGCTTGCCAAGTGTCCTGTGTCCATTGATGATGGAATTAAATATTGGAGGTGATCCACCCCATAAGCATTCACCAAGCAACACACTTTATGCTGCTCTCCTATATTTTTATATGCAAGTCCAAATGCCTACAGTGTGTGAGTGTGACCACAGGTTAATAAAAAAACAAGAGTCTGAGATTCTAAATTCTGAAACCACAGCAGAAAGCTAGGTAGACATGCGCTCACCAATTCAAAACCAGGGTAAAAATACTGAAGCTAGCCTCTTGTTTTTCACACACTCACACACTGGCTCTCTATCCAGCGTTCTTAGAAAAGAGGAAAACCAGGTCAATACCAGGGGCCACACCAATGACAAAGCAAGCAAGCACACTTTTCAACATAATCTTTAAGGGCCTACTCTTCGTAATTGTTCTCTATATATACCCACTTTTCCTTTCCTTTCTATCTCCACCTTTGCTCTCACTCACTCGTCTTATTTAGATTCAAGTTCTCTGAGAATTTTTGGTAAAGAGAAGAAGAAGAAGAAGAAGAAGAAAGATCATCAAAATGGAGGCAATTCAATCTTGGGTTTCAGCACACAAGCTCACTAGCGTTGGTGAGTACAAACTTGGTAGTTTTAATCTCCGGCATCCTCGTTTGTTACATGTTAATATACGGCATAAAAAACGTATCAAGAATATATGAATATGATCTGAAAACGAAATCAACTTATTTATAGCAAATGTCAGCAAGTGTATAATTATGGGATGGTGTTACAAACTTGTTATAGGGGCCATATGGGCATCAGGAGTTGGAGCATCTCTAGCTTATTCAAGAGCAAGAACGCCTCTCAAGCCAAGCCTTCGGATTATACATGCTAGGTAATTATTTAATTAATAATTAATCCAAGTGCGTCACTACGTGATTATATAACACGATCACATGCACTGAATAATTTCTCGAGTTTTATTAGATATGATTTTGTGTTGATGTAGGATGCACGCACAGGCCTTGACACTGGCCGTCCTATCTGGCGCGGCAGTCTACCATTACTATGAGAAGCATGAAGGATCTGGCCACCAAGGAGACAATTAATAATCCTAATTCTCCAAATTAATAGTCATCATGATACCTCAATTAATTAAGAGTTCTGAACTCCTCATAATTTCCTTAATAATTTGTAGCTGTTGTTAATTTCCCTTCTTATTTATATAGCTGCAGAATAAGTATTTGGTACTTGTATAATACATGCATTTATCCTTTATATTTATATGATTAATTAAGCAGACCAATGCTTAAACCGGAAAACATAAATGTGTCCTATTTAACTAAATCGAATTGGACCAGACCGATCCCAACACAACACGGCCTCTAATCATATTGGAGGTTGGTGACCAAACCAAACCAGATCATTGATCAGCCTACAAAGCCTAAAGTGTGGAATAAGTTTAGATCTTGTTTGTACGCCGTATTGTATTGATTATTTTAATCGGATAGACTAATATGTCTATCGGATAGACTGGTTATTTAGTCGGGTGTTTGGCGCTCAACGAGATTAAAATCCCGACTATATTATACTTGATGGATTATATTACAATACGTACGTAGTTGATAAGAAATATTTATATCATAAATATTAATTATGCACATTATTATTTTTATTTAATTTAATGAATTATTGATATATTATTATTTCTATTTATTAAAATTTTATTTTTTATTTTATATTAATAATAATAATAATATTATTATTATTATTATTATTATTATTATTATTATTAAGATGGTTAGTTATCCAACTATTTAATACGGACAAATTGAAGAGTATTATTTTAGTTTGTCTGTACCGTATAAAGACATTCAATCATATTAACTAATACGGTGGCTAATTAATATCGGTGATACCAAACATTGATTTTGTACTATATTATCCCATTAGCCTTAGAGTTTAGTAGTTAATATATAATAAGGCTAATGCTGGGACGTGCTTGCCTTGATGTTTTGAGGTTGCGAGGTTGGAAAGTCCTTTCTTCTTCCTTACAAACAATTCGATTCCTTCATATATATATCCATCACTTCCCACTTCCCCTTCATTATTATTCTTATTTGTTTATATCCCTTAAATTAAAACACACTCAAAAATCAAAAGTTGTGCGCTACCAAACCCTCCCAACCTTCTTATTGATCATTTCAACTTAAAAAAAAAAAAAAGGAAAACAATTATATAAGACTTAATTGATACAGATATATACCTCGCTCACGTTTATTATATAAAACAGACAAGGACATATAAATTTGAGCAGAAATTCATGAGTTGACATAAACCATTTTTAAACGAGAGAGTACCTATAACCAGGCAAGGGCTTACTCTATAAAGCCCACCCAAAATTGCTAACCCAAAAAAAATACTGTCTTGTTTAATATTGTTAGTCCATCCAATTAATTTATTTAACACTTAATTAAAATAAACAATTATATTGTTAAAGATTGTATAATATATTATTCAAATAAAAGAGTATTTGTTGATAGTATCCACAATGACTTGATGATAGACGCATTTAATATTTTCAAAATTAATAGACTACAAATTTAGTATTTTTATATTACATTGTATTTTTTAAGATTTTTAATATATAAATATTATTTTTTAGAATAAAGCGCATCGATATAATTTTTTCTCTTATCAATAAAAGTACTGTCCAATTTTGATATAATATAACCATGGATGAAAATGTCGCCGGAATCGGCGATATATCATTCGATATATCGCTTTTTCCGGCAACCGACACATAAACAAGGGGCGAAGAAAAATTCTCCCCCAAAATTGGCGATTTCGGTCTATATCGGTAAATATCGACGATTTCCGGCGACATTCGCCGATATGCAACGAAATCTCCGATTTTGGTGACATACTCACGGATCTGCGGTTGTGAAGATGGAATGGGATGATGGGCAGAAGATTCGATTGGGCGTTGAGGGATAAAAGATGATGGCTCTGTCCCTCCATCGTCAGCCACCGTCGACAAACCAGAAAGCATCATTTCCGGTCGCCGGAACCGAGAGACTAAAATATGCAACTGCAAGCCAAGCACCGTCCGAGAGATCGGAGATAAAATCAGATGATGCATCAATGATCTCATCAGATACCTCGTTGGCCAGCATCAGGGAGATCACAGCTGTTGATTTGGACTTAGATCGATGGATGTGTTGTGAGTGCTTTCACGGCGGCTAGGGATTGCAGCCGTCTAAGCTGTCTGCTTTGCCACTTCAGAATGGCTAATCGTAAAGAGCACCGTAGAGGAGTGCTTTTGAGCCACTCTCAACCTCTCTGAAAATATTTGAGAGCGGCAGACTTCAAATCAGATTGCATTTGGCTTATTCATTTTGGAAAACAGAATAGTCATCTGACTCATCTCCCAATTTGGGCTAGAAAAATGGCTTTCACGTGATTAGTAGACTCTTGTGGGACCCATATGGAAATGATCAAATTAAATACTCAAACACATACTCACTCAAAGCTCTTTATTTATCCCTTTTTTATATGTTTAAAACTTTAAATGATCATTTATAATAATAATAATTATTATTATTTGTATTTTTATTATTATAAATTTATGAATGTTTTTCATTATCAAAGTCTAGTTATTCTTCATTTAAATTAGAATGTAAAATATGTTATAATTTAGAATATATGTTTTAATATAGGAATATATGTTTTAATGTAGAAATATATGTTTTGATTGAAATAAACTAAATAACGTGATTATAATTTAGAATTAAAATTATTATTATTATTTGTATTTTTATTATTATGATAATTTGTCATTATCAAAGTCTAATTATTTGTCATGTAAATTAGACAGAAAAATATGTTATAAGTTAGAATATATATTTTAATGTAGGAATCTATGATTTAATTTAAATAATTTAAATAACGTGATTATAATTTAAAATTATTATTATCATTATTATTATTATTTTATTATTTTTATTTTTATAATTATGAAGTTATGATAATTTGTCATTATCAAAGTCTAATTATTTTTCATGTAATTTAGATTTCATAATATGGCTAGTGAAAGTCGCCCAAGAGCTGGATGAGTTGACCCAGAATGAACTACTCTATCTATGGAGGAAAAATAAATCATTCAAAGGAGATATACAAATACTATGTCCAACAATACATTTCGGTTTGGTCAAGTAGCATCACTTGACAAAACTTTTGTGTCTTGGTAGATGAAGACCAATCTAATTTTCAATCTGGTAGACACTCTACTTGTTTTTAATGAAGTTTAATGTGTAAATTATTCTTAGTACAACATTATCAATAGAATTATGTTTTAATTTAAGTTTATTTTTAAAATTTTATACTATTTGTTATCGGCAGACCTATATTTTATCATATGATTCATCATATATTTATTATATCAAAGTCATTTTATAGTTTTTATTAGTCTTATATAACCATTATTGAGTACTTAAGTTTTTCCCAAATTTTCATTCCAAATTTTCAACTTTTGGACCGAATTTCCGTCATTTTTGTTGACCGTAAACGATATCGATATCGATACCGATATTTGGAGCGAAATATCCGTAAATTCGACTAGCGATATATCCGTCGATATCGATATTTTCATCCTTGAATATAACACTAAAATTAGTCGTATTCAATGCCGGCCGACAACATTATCATCCTTTAAACGTGGGTTTGGTCAATTCACTCCAATACAAAATAGTGCAACATAATTATTAATCTACTTAAGGCAATCATAGTTGCTGTTCAATTTGATTAATTATAGGAATATATAGGGTGAGGTCCAACAAACTCTAGCTACCATATAATTAAACAAGGGAAAGTTCGGAAAGGCCTTTGATTGAAGTTGAGTACGTTGAAAGGAAGAAAGAAAGCTTTTGCTTTTCTCCTTCTTCCTCTCTATCTTTAAGTTCTTCTTTGATCTGTGTTTAATTTCTCAAGATTGTCGATATGGACTGCACTATCTGTACTTCAATGCCGGCTATGCTGAGGCCTCCAAGGAACACGATATGCTCGACATGCTACGAGGGAGCTCGGAGCGTCATCTCCGTCATCAACAACCTTGAAAGCGCTCAAGGATCATCACCTGATCATCATAATCTTGAGAATAATAAGAAACCAAATTTGTGCAAGGCAAGCTCTCTGCTTCACTTCAACTTATTTCTATCTATATATATATCGTTGATTGCCTTGTTTGCTTATATCTTTTGAATTCCAATGCTTCATATAATTCTGTATGTTATTTTCTCAAACGTCATTTGTTGTTTGTTATCTATTCATAATTGGTAAAACTGTGTCTTTCAAAACTAATCAATCATTATAATGTCATGCTTAGTTACAAGTCCATACTACTAGTTCAGTCGTGATTAATTAATACAAAATACAAGCATATCCAATATCATAATAAATGTTCGTCATTTGACGATAATGAAAACGTACTAATATTGCCAATAATGTATCCGAACATGTAAATATATATATTTTTCCTCCATGTTTCTGACAATTTCAGCACATCCGCCCTTCGTCAGAGGATAAACACGTTGATACTGTCTATATATTTTGTTATTAACATGTGTTACATGCCCTTGACAAGGATACAAACATATAGTACCTCGTCCGTTCTTGCTTGCTATTGAACGGAACAAGTCACTCTGGATTTTTTCAACCCGCAACTAAGTTGGGCCTTTCTCAACACCGGCCCATTAATACGAACGAAAGGCCTGTCATCAGTTTCTGATGGTTTGCTACTTTCGTTTGTTCCGCTCCTACAGAGTTTGGTGAATGTGTCAAAATGGGCTTGTGATATGAAAGAAGCACTGGAAGAACTCAATGAGAAAATTACATTCCTAAGTGGTTTTGCTCTTGCATTTAGAGATCAGATTCACACTGACGTACTTCTCCAACCTGGTGATAATCGGCCTCCAATTCCAGCACACAGAGCTTTATTGGTTAGTAAGACGAGTAAGACGATTATGAAATGAACTGGAAATTTAGATATCGGGCCATCCTATTAATCTTGATTAATTACTTGTGGTTATTAATTTCAGGCAATAAGATCGGAAGTATTTAACAACATCCTCGATTCAGATGGATGCAAAGCTCCACCCAAGGACGGCATGGTTGCCTTGCCGGAGTTGAACCATGAAGAGCTCGGATCTCTCCTCGAATTCCTATACAACGGGGAGTTGGAGGAAGAGAAGATGAGCAAACATGTCTACTCCTTGTCACTTGCCGCCGATAAGTACGGAATCTCATACTTGCAGAAGCTATGCGAGCGGCATATGCTGAGGTCTCTGGGGTCAGCCAATGCCCTTGATGTTTTGGAGGTTGCCGATGTTTGTTCTTCCCTAAGGTTGAAGGAGAATGCCTTGCACTACATTGTAAAAAACATGCATGACATCATTTTTTCTGCCAAGTATGATGCATTTGCACTTAAGAATCCACATTTGTGTGTACAGATTTCCCGGGCATCATTCGTGGATGCCAAAAGAAAATCAATTTAGGCTACTTTTTTTTTTCTTTTTTCTTTCAATATTATGTACATTTACAACAAGAATTATTCTTTCTTATTTTATTTTAATTATTTTCTTGATACATTGGATGAGGAAACTAGGATTATGAATTTGAATTATGTGTCGGACAAACAAATGTCTCAAGCATCAAAACAAGAAGACGAGAAGATGGAATTCCTAGCCGGGCCTACGTACGGAGGCCAACACATTCACACCGACATACTAGTCCACGCCGGCGACAATAATAGCCTTCCCATTCCGCCACATAACATAAGATAATAGTGGCAAGTAGGTCCAAGATCTTGGACGAGGTAGCTGGTTCGAAATTCCACATTTGCACAAATTGTGTTGGCGTCACATTATTGAAAAGTTGATCAAATGGTCATCATTCAATTGCATCGAAAAAGCGGCGGTGGACGCACAAGCCTTTCCCCGGAGGTCAGAAAATTGCCTTTCCCCGAACTGTGCTATGATACTATCCTCGCCCCTCAGCAGCCTATACCTCTATCTAACTCACCTCGTACACCTTCGAATTGTAATTTCTAATATTTTTCGTTCTTTCATAAACATTCATGAAAATTTAGGATGCATTTCGTAATATTTTTGTTTCTTTCATGAAAATTCAATAATACAATTATAATCAGAATAAATAGAAGGTTAATCAATTTCTTTTTTACAATTAAGAGAGCCAGGTGTTAATCAACTGATATGTGCAAATCCGATTTTTTGGAATTATGATTTTACTTGTTTGTCTTCGATAAAATTAAGCATGTTATTTGTCGATTAACGATTTATGATTTAAGATTTTTAGAATGCTCTGAAGAGGAGGAAGGGGTGTCTTAGTGGTGTGGAATAGCTTATAATTTATGGTTTAGTCATTGAATTTTGAATCCAAATTTTTGTGGGGTAATCTAAGCCATAAGTTATTAATTAGCCCAATAATTTTATTTGGGACATTATTGATATTAAGATTTTGAATTTGATGGATAGTGGTATGTTTTATTGCTTATTGGAATTTTTGTACTTAATTATCAAATTTAGCATAAAATTGTCCCTTTTTGTTAAAATTTTGACCTTAATTATATATGTTCATGTAGGTAAGCTAGCCATATTCTCTCTTTCTTTTTTTTTTCCTTGTAAAGAAGAGCCTTATTCATTACGTACTTCACTCTACGCCCTTCAATTGAGTACGCCAAAGATGAGCCTTGTTCATTCGATCTAGAGTTAGCTTCCAATCGTCCTTCAATAAACCAACCTCAATATGCAACGAAATATCTTAGTACCTAATTAATTCATATGATTTTCCGACTTACCCTATACATATGACTAATGAGGGAATTGGAATTATATAGCTAATAGATAGATATATACAATGTGATGAATCAATGCCAAAAATGGGTCAACTTGGTTAGAGTTGTCTCGTTAAGTTCGATCCTCTCGCTTTCCTTAATGATGAACGATCCGGAAGAAGAAAGGAAGATCAAAGAGTACCAGTATGGTGTCAGCTGAACAACCTCTGATGCCTAAGTTAGTAGGTGAAAAGGGAACTAGGTGGAGTAATTTTAGCAGCTTAAGGCCAAAATTATCAACATCTCTTTTGGGGAAGGTTCCCTTGTATATATAGTGACATTGAATGTATTTGATAGAACATTTCGATGAGAGATTCATGTCATTTGTTCTAGTGCGCGCTGACACGTTTTCCAATGCTCCCGATTCCCATGGTACGTACTGGTAACAAATAAGTGGTCGGGCGAACAGTTAGCAACTGCTTGGCCGAAGCAATGTTTGGTTACCGGAGCCCCGTTGGCCTTGTGATGCTCTGTTGTCTAGGTGGGATCCGAGTGCAGTTGATGGGAGATGAGAGCCTAACGTTGTTGGCCGGCCAAGGACCAAATGGTGTTCGTTGGGACTGGTAATTGTTTGCATCAAATTAGAGATACGATGATGATGGAAGTTGTATCTTTGTATACATTTCATTCATTCATATATATTAAGATGGTATAAAAAGCTAACCAGCTAGGGTAGCTATATAGATTCGAATATTGTTATTTGAAGCTTGATTAATTATTAATTAATTCCTTGATGATCGATTAGTTAACACAATATCAATTCATGATTTCATGCGAACCTAGCAGCTAGTTAGCTACGGCGAGGAAGAATTAAACTGAGGATATATATTTTATATATATCCAAGAAAGTGGAAATTGATCATCACCGATACTGATCATCACAAACATAAATAGCTAGCAACCGAATCTTAATTACTCGTCGGTGCTTTCACTCCAGTTTTTTATAGCCACTGCCACTGCTTGCTTTATTGCATGAGCATCAATCATGCTTTCACCTTCTTCTTCATTCTACATCATTCATTAAACAAAAATTATATAATTAATTAGCTTTAATAAAATTTGAGAAAATTATATATAAGGATACTATTATAATCAAATTTACATAAATATATTGAACTTTTTTTCTTCTTATAATCAATTTCAAACTCTCTTTTTTTTTTAATTATAATTTTACTTGTTTGTCGCTAATTAAGGAACCAAAGTGTTAATTTCCATATACAACCTAATGTTTTAGAATTGTAATTTATTTTACTTGTTTCCCCTTAATAAAATTAAGAGTGTTATTTGAATTTGATCATCGATCGGTTTAGGATTAAGGGTTTTAGAATGTTTTAAATTAAGAAGGGAATTAATGAGCTAGGGATATTTTGGTATA
Source organism: Prinsepia uniflora (assembly GCA_032719365.1). NCBI lineage: Eukaryota > Viridiplantae > Streptophyta > Magnoliopsida > Rosales > Rosaceae > Prinsepia > Prinsepia uniflora. The sequence continues at coordinate 10,492,617 of CM064870.1, read as the reverse complement.
TGTAGCAGTATGATGGGGGCGCGTAATTAATTATGACTTAGGGTTTAATATTCGGATAATTTGGGTGCCGCCCAAACCTTGGAGCTAACTTATCTATAGGCCATTTACAATTAATTAACACGATAAATATTTAATTTAGGCATATTTTTGCAATTTTAAATTTGGTGGATATTTTGTTAATTTGTTGTTTATTGAAATTTTTGTTTGTATTATCAAATTTTAGATGTGTTATCCCTATTTGTTAAGATTTTTCCCTTTTGTGATTTATATATTTGTGAAAGAAAAAAAAATTGAAGCTAGGGAACTCGATCAATCTATGTTATGAACTCTAAAAACTTTAACTTGTTTCCTCGTATATATGAAAAAAAAAAGTTGGGTACCTATGAGTCATCAACCGGTTAAAATATAATAATTGTAGTAAAATACAGTAAATTTATTTAGGGATCCAGATGGAGGAATTAATTGAATTGAAATGGCTTACTTCTCCTCCTACCGCCTGTAACCGAAAACTGTCAGCACAGGAAACCCTAGCTTCAAGCACATTGAGACCCAAGTCTTCAAAAGCTTCAAGCACAGACACAAGTAAACCCGGGCAGCTCTTCTCAGAAAACACATTTATCAGAAACCCCTTCTCTAGGGTTTCCACTGTAACTTGCTGAAAGTGAAGCACAAACACACAGTATGCATACAAAATTAAAATCCCGGTTGGCTGTCGTGTCGATCATATTAATCCATTGCTATCATCAAGTGCGCGCTATACTAATTAATGGAGCTCATATCTTAATTAAGAAACGATCAATGATCCAATTGAGGTTCTAATGTTGCGTACCACTGGCGGCGACGATGAAGTTTGGTCACTCGATGAGGAAGAAGTTTGTGCATTTGCAATGTCTTGATTGAGTCTTTCGACCTTTAGTTTTAGCTCTTCAATGTACTTTGATGCGTCGACTATGATTGAGGTTTTGTTTAGCTGTGTCACACATACATGTATATGTACGCACAAACAAAAATTGTACTGTTAGTCGACATATAGCCAGAGATATATATATATATATATATATATCTAATAGATAAATATATATATATATATACGTCATATCAATATATGTATAAAAGGTCTCATAGAATTGATAATTGAAGAAGCACTGCCATGAAAGAGCTTCTAGCAGCCTTTTTTAGCGATGTATATCCATCGACAAACTGACATTTTTGCTGCTATTATAATGCCAAATTAGTTTACTCCAATTATTGACCTCCATTTTTCTTTCAATCTATATATATATATATATATAGATATATGGCTTTAGTGAAATTACAAAATTATAATGTTTCCAATCAATTTGAAATCCAAGAAATTGAAGAGATGGAATGAATGAAATCTTTGGGAAGAAAATGTGTTGAATAAAGATACATGTACTAAACTAAATAAATTACAAAAACAATTAAAGTGGTTTATAATCATGCGTATATTAGTATTCTGAAATTTGTCTGGGTTGGAAAATGAACATGGAACAAAACCAATTGCATGTATTTTGTGTTGACAAAAATATCCAAGAACTCGTACACCGAATTAATAATGATTTAATCTTGTGTGTGTGTGTATATATATATATATATATATATATAGTTATATAAAAGATGATGAAGAAAATTAAGAGAATGGAATTAGTGAATTACAGCGTGAGAGTTAGTAATGGAACGAAGAAGTTGCAGCTTCTCATAAAGTTCTGCTCTCTTGTGCTCCCTAGAAACCATGACGCGCGTACAATTCTTCTTCTTCTTCTTCTCAAACTCGCTCTCTCTATTTTTTTTTTTTAATCTTAATTTCGGATTTCTCAGAAGCTTTCCTTTTGCCTGCTCGCTCTTTCTAATATTTTCTCTTCTTTCTTACATAATAAGCTCTGTGAAAACCTCTGAAAGCTTTTTATAAGAGGCCGATGAGCCCTCAAATCTATATGATCACCTATTTTCTAGCTTCTCCCAGCACATGACTGCCTCAGTTTTTTCGCAACAATATTATTATAAAATATATTATAGATAATAGATTCAGCTTGTAATTACTCACTTGCCCTTTCATTTATTTCATATTTATATATATATATAGTAGTACTCTTAATTATGGCGTTGCTTAATTATTTGTCATTATTAATAGGTTGTGCCATTCATAAATATCAGCTTCTTAAACCTAATTTTTTCTTAATTAGTGAGGTCACACTGTTTGCATCCTAATGTTTTTTTTGCTCTAAATACAAACCTAAGTTTTGCTTAAGAAGGTTATATATATTGTTTCCACTCTATTTTGTACGATTATTCGATCGGATATCAACAAATTGTTGTATTTTGATTTTTATTTTTTTTAAACTAAACATTAATGCACTAGCCATATAAAAATTCCCAATTCTTGTCCAAATGATTGTTTCATAAAATTAAATTGGCCGGCATTCAGAATGAATTATTCACTTCAAATTAACAAGCGAAAAAAAAAAGATAGATTTATTCTCTCAAATAATTATTTGACATGAAGCAAATTTTGAATTATATATATATAGCTGCAATTCGATATATGCAAGCTGAATTGAACTAATAGCTCAACGAAATTATTAGTTATTGTATAAGTTTTATAAATATTGCCGGTGCATCACGCTGGATTAATGCATCACACTGTACCTCTGCCTATCTTTTCGTTTTATCTCACTATTGTTACACACATATTATAATAGAAACCACTTCAATTGTTATTAGTTATTCATGTGTATCAACTAAATGAATATTTTGCCATAATCGAGAATCTCAATTGTTACCAAAGTCATTTTTTTAGCTAATACATTTGATCGATTAACTAAACGATCTCAAATTTTATTGATATATTTTTTACGGTGTCTTCAAATAAAAAATAAAAAATTAATTTTTTTAGTAAATTAAAAGGGTAATACGAGAAAATATTACATGATGTGATATAATAGTGTTATCGTTTTATAATTAGAGGAAGAAAGCTCATCATCAGCTATATATATATATATATGGTTTGGATAATAATCCATCGATCTTAACGTGATATAAATAAAAACAGTAATAGTGATATACACATGCTTGCTTTTGGAGTAGTCTGCAAGTTGATATCAACCAATGAAGGCCACTTGATGGTAAGCTAGCTACCTACAAAACATCATAAGGATCCTATATATATTATGGGAAAATGATGGCGGGGAGAGACGATGGAGGGGTAGAATTGGAAATGGAGAAGTGAAGGGCGGGAAGGGAAATAAGGTCTCTCGTGATGGAGATAGAGCCATATAGGAGGGGTCGAGATCCTCGAGAGCCGATTGTGGGGAGGAAGAAGAAGCCAAGTTCCAACCATGGAGCCATCGAAACAAGTGCATATATAATGATCGTCGACATATATGTATATATATATATATATACACACACACTATATATGTAACATATATATACATATATATACCTATACATATATATATATATATATACACTTATACGTTTTAGTTTGTGGGCTTGATCGATGCCTCCAAACACTCCTCACGGGGGCTTTTTTATGTTTAGCTTCTTCCCCGCCTCTCCGTTTCCCTCCTTCCTTCCTTCTCTCTACACGTGCCATTTCTATCTCCATCATTATACATATATATATATATGTATGTATATCTATCCTTCTTCGATCTTCAAATACATTTCTACCATTCAGTAATATTAACTAATATATAGATAAAAAATAAATAAATAAAAAACATGGACAGCTAGGTACGTAGGTAGATGGGGAATAATTCCTTGGCCATCTGCAGTCAATCGGTACAGTGCACTATATATATGTATCACGAGAGACCTAGCTAGCTTACAATATTTTATAATTAAGTTATTAACTTACAGAGTTATCCATGCCAAGATGTAAAATAAAATGTACGTCATTAGAAAATTGATTACGTGAAACTAGGAACTAGGTTGGGAAAGGCCGGCATGTTTATATACGTACAGGTAAAAGTCAGAGGAGTTTTCCAGTAGAAATGTTTTGGAAACTTGTGCTTTTATAGCCTGAAATCCAATATCTAATAAGAATATGGCTCTCCACTGAACCTAAACTCATAAGAACTAATAAAGCTACTGATCAATCCCCACTTGCAAGATCATATATATATATATATACCGATCAAGTTTTCAATACCAGATATATATTTTTTCACATCTTCAAAATTCATACTAGCTATATACATATTAATCGATGTTGAGCAAAACAATACATCATTTACTTTCGCATATTATGTACATATATAAGGGCAATTAGCTAGTTTGCATGCAGTAGCTGCTAGTCCTTATTGGTTCGACTATTGTCGCCATTGGACACAGACAAATCACGTACCACCTCTCTATTCACATGTGTGCGCATTCGTCATGACAATCAAACAATGTCCACTCTATACACATACCCTCCTCCAATCTTTGTCTCTTGCCCCGATTCACCCCCACAAAAATAAAATAAAATTTTAATCTCTCATTTTAAAAGAAAACAAAAAACAAAAAAAAATTCCTAATGGATTCTGATGGTCTGGGAAAATTAGAGCCCCAAAAAATTGCGCAATGATTTGATTTTTCATAAATAGTGCCACAGCTACTGGGTTAATTATAATTTGTTTTATCGATCTGTATCAAATATCATCCACCAGCCACCACTTGTAATATGAATCGAATGATACACCAAGTTTGTCCAATGAGGGTGACCTGATGCTTATCAATATGATAATACTGAGGAAAAATGGGGAAAACAAACAAATTAAAACAGATAAGCAATTTGTCTTGCATACCCTTCAAACCTATTCGCTAAGACCATTTCTTCATCAAATTGAAGTGACTCATCATTATTTGCTTTTTATTAATCCGTTTAGTCTAGTGCTGTCCAATTCGATCTCCTCATCTTTGGTAACCTTTTTTTCTTATATCGACCTCAAAAACCATTTCTTCAAACCTTTGCTAGCTGTACGTCGTGATTAATTAAGCGCGTTATAATTAAACTAAACAGATTAGAATTAATAAAGAAAGTTTAAGTACTAGAGCATCCTAAACCCTAGCTAGCTAGCTATATATATTGGGTGATTAAAAGAGTTATGATTAAGTCAAGCAGATTCAAAGAAAATTTTGAAGCAGAGATCAATCTGGGGAATTTGAGGTTGAGGTTGATAATAATAATAAAAAAAAGGGCATCCTACTCTTTAGTTAGGGCTTGTTAATTGATTAATTAGTTGCCAAATAGTTGGAGGCCGGTAGATAATATATATATATATATATATATATATATATGCAGAAGATTCTTTAAGGATCATTTGATTGGTCTCTCATTCACATGTTTCATAATGCAAAGATTAATATGCCTTCCTTTTGTATATTAATCCAACTAAATTGAGAAAAATTACGCTTCTTTTTTTAATTCTTAAATTTTATTTTTTATTTGAGTAGTACTAATTATTAATTATTAAGACGGACATATTACATGCATTCTTCGTGCTAATAAGTTGCTAATAAGAGAGATCGATCATAACAAATTATTAACTATGGAGATTAATTATTTATAATTTAATTGGTTATAATAATAAATATCTGCAGATTAAGTAGAAATTAGTGACCGATGATGTGAGTTAATTAATAATTCGATCATGGAGAATACATAATATTGGTCATGACCTGTACACGTTTTGGTGTGTACTGTATATCCAAATCATGTGACAAAACAAATCAAAATGAAAAACAAAAAATGACAACAAAATTTAGAAATATTGGAACCCTTTCTTTATATTTAAAAATTAAATGGCACAATCATGCAAACGAAAGTATTACTTTATTCAGAAATGCTTCTCGTGACATTCCATATTATTTGAAAAATCGAATAAAAATCTCATATAATGACAACCCTTGCCACAATCACCACATAATGCCATCCTTTCACAATGCTTCAAGCCAAAATCTGCGCTCCTAGCTCCATGAAGTTCCAAATTTTGTAATTCACTCCCCAAAAAAAAAAAACAATTACATACTATCACTGCATATACTTACGAACATTGATCATTATCAATATGTTGTTTATATTTTATTAATATATATATATATATATTATGATATTATTGTAAGTGTCGTTATATTAGTAATATATTAATCATGTGTTTGTAAACGGTAGATTTATTTAGGGGGTAATTGTGAGAATGTAAAGATACAAAAAGTCTCACATTGGAAACTTTTCAAACGTACCTTACGAGAGTTATAAGGAGGTGGATCTCGATCTCCCCGGCCCCCTACTTAATTATTTCTATATAAATGTAATTTATTTTATTATAATAATAGAAAGAGCATGAAAGGGGCGAAATTTTAGAAGAAAAATAAATTACCGGGTGTTCGTCCAAGAAGAAATAGGTTATGATTGAAATTAAGTTTCCTTTTTAAATAAATTGTTTCGTTTTGAACAAGGACGTAAAAGAACATAAAATCCTTTTATATTTGGCTATAAGTTTTAGATATTAGTATCTACAATTGTTTACCATATTTTGAAGAAAAAAAATTGCTTGGCATCTACGTACAGCTATATCTACAAAATTATCAAAATTTTGCCCTTATTATTAAAAAATTTCTGAATACGTCATTGTTTTTTAATACAATTAACAATCAATATACAACAGCTATTACTGTAACTTATTAGTATTTTTCTTTATATATATATATATATTATGTGAGAGGTTTTATATTCAACTCTTGCAAATAACGAAGTCAATATCCAATGTTAATATTGTAATCTTCCTCCTATAATATCATTAAATTTTTTTTAAAAAAATCAGCCAATATGTAACCAATTAAAATTTGGAGAGTTACGTATTTTCTGTCCAAGGAGATAGTAATTCTATTATCCTCGAGTATAGTAGGATAGATGATTCTTGTGACTTGCTAGAGAAACTCACGTGTGCTTGCACATCGGGAAAGTACATTCACATGCAAGAGTGTGACAATGGAAACAAAACTCAAGTATAAAGTTGAGTGATAAGTGCCTCCGTTGTTCATGTTCATGGCTAGCTCTAGAGAGAGAGAGAGAGAGAGAGGCTTCTTTGTTCTTAATTTGTTGGCGATTGAATAATCTACATGCATGCAAAGATAATATATACAAATAGCAGAATACCCAAAAGCTAGCTTGGTTAGACAAATGTATATATATATATATATATCGTTTTTTATGATATTTTTGTTATCAGTTAAAAATAGATATTGGTCTGGAATTAAAGCTGAAATTTAATATGAGATGATTCTGAATGTGAACAAATAAATAGTAAATAGTATTGATCTTCTACTAATTTTGTATGAAATTGAATAAATATATAGAACTATACGCGCGTATACATATAAATGTATGTATATATATAACGTATAATATGTGATTGATTACGACGAGATAGGTAGAAAGGTCATTTCATTGTGCATATGTATGTAATATGCAAATATTATATATATACACACAATATCCCCCTCTCTTTTAATTATCCCCCACAGGTCACAGCGCGCCTCAGCCACAGAGGAGATTGCAGAATAAAAAAAGGACACTGTCCGCAAGTCGTCATTGTAGAATTGTTAGCTGACACTTGACATATATATATATACATGCATGCTAATGGCTACAAGTTGCTTTGCAGTAAAATAATTAAGCTTGTTCGTGTTATGTACAGTCTACAGAGAGAGCACCCAATTAACATCACCCCTTCTCTCTTCTCATACACAGCTATGAGCTATCTTGCTTTGTCCTCTCTCTTCAACCCAACATCAACCCGGCCTACTTCAATTCCCTTTTCGTACGAATATGATTTAACTATTTATATGAATCATATAAATCAACGGTACGTTTGTCATAAAAATCTTAATTGTTACTAAAAAATTTGAATTATTTGATACATTTGAATAACTAAATGATCTTTAATTTGGTTGATTTTTTATGAAAATGATATCTTCTTGATACTGATTTAGAAAATAAACAGTTTCGATTATAATATTTGTATACAAAAAATCCGATAAATAAAGAGTAGTAGTATGAGAAGGTATATGGAATACAAGAATTATCAATAATTATTTAATTATATATGTTGTAACCCTAACGTCGATACAGGTAAACTGAATTTGGTCTCAACATATTCTCATGATATGTAGTGTTGGTATGATTTCACGTGTCTCAAAATATTAGTTGCAGTCCATATGTTTTAATATGCATGTTAGTAAAATTGTTGATATATATATATATTTATCGAATATCTAGCTCCAACTATAAAAAATTAAGTAAGATCCGAAGCCAACTTATTAATCCATATATATCACATATATTTTTATATATTCAATGGCAAAGTCACTCGAGGTCCATACGGGGTTCAGGCTCCTTGTGAGTTTTTTTTTTCCCCGACTACTGGCCCCTGTGGAGGTTGTTTTTGTTACATGCATATGTATATAATTATACTAATATTCCTACAATTTTTGCTTAGTATTTTTTTTGTTGTCATTATAATTTTTTATATAAAATTTCCTTTATATCAATAATATCTTTCGGAATGAAATCAGAAAAATGATTTCAGACTCAGAAGTAACCTTAACGTTATTTATAAAGTATCTATTCTGATTAAAATTTCTAGCCATTCATGTAATGCAAGTTCTTAAATAATAATATGAACTTAATTTCAAATAAACAAAAGGGTGTGTCGACGAATTGCAAAGAAAAGGGTGTGTTGGTTGGTTTGGTCACTGGTCAATCGGTCTATTGACTCTGTTCTCTGTGGTAGGCCACACAAAAAAAAAATTGCACGACAGTCGTCCAAGCTGTAAAAACTAGCTTGACGTATATATAATATGTATTAAGTATGCGTTCACCATTCATCCTGAAGAATTGGACACACTTTTGAAATAAATTATACTATAATTTTTGTGGAATCTGTACCCATCATCTTGAAGGTGACCTTAGTAAGAAGACAAAAAAACAACAATATTAAGTCACAGCTCTGGCTAAACCTAGTAGTTCTATATATATCGAGCTGGACAACAATCAATCTACCCCCACTAATCTTAGTCTCAGTTCCGGTAACGCTAACGATATATCAAGTTATTCCACTAATTTCAGAACTAATAAAATATTAGTTAGAGTTTATATATGTAAGAAACACTTCTATTCTATTTCGGTTTCTCAAATTATAATAACTTGATATCTCTAATATTATTTAGTTGGAGCTGTCGAACAATTGAGGTCATGGGAATGATTATAGCCATCGGACATGACATAATGCAATAATAACGATGAAAAAATAAAGAAAAGAAAAAGAAAACTGATGAAAGTTGCATGGAGCATAGCAAAGAGACAGAGAAGAAGAGATTGAACGTGGATATATGTATGTGCCCTTAGCGCTTGCTATGCTTGTCTTGTTCATCACATGTAAATGGAACCGAGCAAAGATCCTCCAACAATGGCAGAAGCTAGTAGCCGTTGCCTGCGGCTAAGTGCTAATTAGCCAAGACCCTACCAATTTGCCTTGTACAAATGAAACGCATCTCTCACAAAGCTGATTTCAACTATTAACAATTAGAGTCAGATTGTTTCCGTGTCTAAACTCAAATAGAGATTTTTCTTTCAAACTTTTCTCCAGCTCCACAAGATAGGAAACACTTTCGAAATTTTTTGCAAAGTTTGATATACGAAAGCAGTCCACGAGTAGCCACTTTTATATAGGTAATATTGGGATGTTCAATCGATAATGTTTAGAAATAAGCTATGATTACTTCTAGAAAGAAATTAAAATTAAAAGTGAAACTTTATAATATGAACAATAAAAAAATATAAATAATGATAATGGGTGAGGATAATAAAGGAAAAATATAAATAATGATAATGGGTAAGGGAAATTTATAGGCATATATATTAGTAATTTTTGACTAAACAATTGTGACATCATCGAAATTGAATCCATAAGTATGCAAAATAAATGTGGTGTTCCCTGGTTGCACCTTTCCTGGAGTTCCCTTTTGCATTGTCAGTGCCTTGCCACAAGGGCTAGCTCGCCATGAATTAGAATAATGTATTAAAGGAAATTATGCAATCAGTAGATAGTCAACTTTAGTAAATATTTGATATTATTTACTTCCATTCTTATTTCGATTGTATCCTTGATTCTAGGCTATATGTTAGGACCTTGGTAGCATCCTAATTCATATAAGTTTGTAATTATTTTCAATGTCAATACACAAGAAGAATTATTCAACCCAATTCGGGTTTCTTTATGGTATCAGAGCAATAACCTGAGAAATTTTTAAAACACCCAAATTATATTGACCATGGGAGATGAGAAACTGAGAGGGAAGCCCTGACAGGGACCTGCCCCGATCCCCTGGGGACCACAAGGGGACGTGCCCTGCTCCCGTCTGACACCCGAACCAACATTCCAAATTTAACCTTAAAAGTTCAAATGCATAAATATTCGAAAATAAAGTCACACATACAATCCGAATTCAAAAGATGTCAGACAAGGGATACAGTCCAAAATACAAAGTCCGAGCACGACTCTAGAAAATCCTGTGGGTAATCCGACCCAGCAGGGGTTCAGGTGCGCAATATGAATCTATGCCTCAGCCTCGGGGTCCTCACCAACCTCAGTAGCACGACCTGGAGGGGTTACCAAAACATTAAGGGTGAGTGGGCTGAAACTCAAGTTTATAAAACAGTTTAATAATTAAAACATATACTTTTACCCCTCCGTTTTCCAAACATGCATGCATAGTATTTAAAACCATAAAATCATATAAAATATCACAAGCAATATAACAACCATAAATATAAAGTAATCACGGCTACTGCACTATACACTCCGATCTCGATATCCCAGATGTCCGACGTCCCTGACGTCCAATATGGTCACAGTCCCAAGGCTACGCGTGCCACCCGGGGTCTCAAATCCCGAGTCCAACCCCCGAACCCAGTTCGGGTACGGCATCCCAGATGCCTAACGTCCCAGAAGTCCAATCATAGCAATCCTGCTCCTGAGTCATCCTACGGTCCGGCACCTCCGTAGAATGACCCCTTGCAGGCAATGCGACGTGACCGCTCTGGGGTACCACATGTAACGACCCGTCCCAAATTCCTAGATTAGATTAGTGACTAATCACGATTAGTGAGGTTAATCGGTGATTAGTTAGGCGAAATCGGACGAACGATGCGAAATGACCGTTTTGCCCCTGATCGTGGAAAAATGTTGACTTTTCATTCTAGCAGTCAAATGGACTTCGACCGATGACCGTGACGTTATTCGTGACATCACGAGTTCATAGACAAGTGGCACGTTCAATTCCGACATCAAAGGAGGAAGTTATGGCGTTCGGAAGTTTAGGGGCATTTTAGTAATTTTGGTTAAAAGGCCCAAATAGTTGACTTTTGACCGGGATGTCTGATGGTCGATGACTATTACGTAGATAAGGACGATATGAATCCATAGACAGGCGGCACGTCGAATTTGGACGTTAGACGACGAAGTTACGGTTCACGGAAGTTCAAGTGCACTATTGCACGAATTACGAAACGAGTTAACTTTTGGACTTTAGTGGGGCCCAGATATTTAGTTCCTGCCCTATGGATGAGTGAAAAGTGTCACCCATCCACTGGGCATTCCTTCACATACATGCATCGATCATTTCCTTCTTTGTTTTCAAACCAACCCGATCTCACACCATTTCCCCTCCCCTGAGCAACCCAAACCATCATCCCTTCACTTAGCTAACTTGAGGATGAGACCGTGAGAGACTGAGGAATGAGAGGAGGCTGCTGGAAGCCTGAACCGCCGCCCACGGCGGCGAGAGGAGGAGAAACCCGAGAGGGTTCTCGGTAAGGCTCAAACCTCCATTTAAATTCAATATTACGTTATGGGTCATTTTCGTTGCTTCCAATGAATTAAATGGGTTATTAGGATTGTGTTAGGAAGGTTTTAGGAAGCCTAGGATGGCTGTGAAGCCATGGCTGCATTTTGGGAAACTTGAACCGTTTGGTTCAAAATCAAACAGAGGGTTTTAGACGTTTTCGGTTGCGTTTAAGGATGAAAATAGGAAGAAAGGAATCAAAAAGGAAGAACTAGGATGAAAAATGGGGTGTCTAGGGCCGTGAACCGGTCACGCCGGTCCAGTTGGACCGGCAAAACCAGGTGAACCGGCCGTCTGAACCGGTTGTGTGTAGAAGACGATGAATAGTGTTCTATGCACTCTTGGGGCGCGTGAGGGCGCGTGGAACATAATTTGGGGAAGTGTTCAACATATGAAATCTTCTATTCGATAAAACGAAGATTTTGGGACTGGTCTCGTGTCAATCGGACATCGTTTCGATAGGTTTAGGGCTGTCCAAAGGTTTAGGGTCGGTTTAAAAATAGTTAAAAGTTCGGGAAAATTACGGGGCTTTGGTAGGAGGTTAATTAAGTAGTTAGTAACCTTCTATTACAATTTGGACAGGTTTGGGAGTCTCGGTGATACCGATTGGCTCAGGAGAGCCTATGACACGCAAATCGAGGCGGCAGCTCGGACGGTCTGTGAGTGGACCTTGTTTTCTAAATTGGTGCATGCATAAATGTTTATTATATGTTTTAAATACTTGTTTGTGATTCGATGAGTGCATTTTGGATGTGTGGTTACGTATAGGCACGTATTTCGAGGTTTCGGCCCTATACGGTGCCTATACGGGTCTGTATGTCTTTATTGGTCTAAATGAAATGGTTTTGGATTTCCAAAAGGATAATGAATGAGATTTTATGATATTGATTTGGATATTTGTGAATTATATGGTTTCGCGTATTTCGAGGCGATTTACGTGCTTGCACGTAAATCGAGGTTTTCCAATTTTATACTGATTTTTCGTACTTATGATTTTGGAAATGGTTTAATGAAATGGTTTTGGATTTGAAAAGGTAAACTCGTGTTCGAAACCCATTTGATTTATGGAATCGGGTCGGAGGCCCAATTGGTTTACGATTCGGACTTGAGGTCCAGTTTCTATGTGGATTCGGGCCTAGCACTCAGTTATGTGTTACAAATGGTTTTTATGGTTCATGACGGTTTATGGGAACCGACATGAACCCTTGAAATGGATTTACGGGTCATGACGGTTTATGGGAACCGGCATGAACCCATGAAAGGTTTTATGGTTCATGACGGCTTATGAGGGGCCGGGCATGAATCCTGGAAAAGTTTAAAGAATGATTTCAAAGGTTTTTCATATTCCATCCTTTATATACGATTGTCTCCTCCGGGGAGGGTCGTTGGCCTGGGTGGACCCCGGAGTAGTCACGGAGCACTGACTGAGTGGAGTCGCCCCCTAGTTGGGTTCCTTACTCTCAGGATGGGCATGGTTCGTTACCTCCAGGGAGGGTCATTGATCTACGGACATTGACCTGGGTGGACCCTGGAGAGACTTGGGTTTGAGACTAAAGGTGTTAGTGTGACACAGAGTTCGGCTTCTCACCCTTCCAGAGGCCGAGGACAGAGTGCTGAGCGTGGCGCGCGTGGGCGCGGACAGACTGCGGGACCCAGAGCTCGTGTTTTTGTAGTGACTCAGCAGCAGGCGAGGTCAGCCCCTGGTGTGGTTACAGGTACTCTTCATATCTCAAATATTGTTGTACGGGTGTTAATGGATGCTGGGGCTACTCATTCTTTTATTTCAAAAAGTTGTGCGGGTATGTTAGATCGCGAGGTGTCAGCCTTGGATAGTGAAATGGGTGTTGGTACACCGATGGGCGTTGTGTACATAGTGAATCAGGTGATCCGGAGATGCCCAGTAAGGGTGGAGGATGTAGATCTGCTAGCTGATCTAATCCTTATGGATATCCATGACTTTGATGTTATCTTGGGAATGGATTGGTTGACTGAGCACGGTTCGCTCATCGACTGTTGTAGTAGGCGGGTGATTCTGCGAAGTCCGGTTTTGCCGGAGGTTACTTTTCAGGGAGAGCGCGACGGTTCGCTACCTGAAGTAATTTCTTCACTTGCCGCTACGAAGCTTCTACAGAAGGGATGCCAGGGCTATCTGGCGCATGTTGTGACGACAAAGAGTGATACTTTGGGTGCCGATGATATACCTGTGGTGCGAGAATTTCCGGATGTGTTCCCGGAAGATTTGCCTGGTTTACCACCACATCGGGAGATTGAGTTCACGATTGAACTACTTCCCGGCACACGACCTATATCGCAGGCACCATATCGGATGGCACCAGCGGAGTTACGGGAACTGAAGATCCAATTGCAGGAGTTGGTGGACTTGGGATTCATCCGACCGAGTACATCACCGTGGGGAGCACCAGTATTATTTGTAAAGAAGAAGGAGGGAAGCCTCCGTTTGTGTGTGGATTATCGACAGCTCAACAAGGTCACGGTAAGGAACCAGTACCCCTTACCCAGGATTGACGATCTTTTTGATCAACTGCGGGGAGCACAGTACTTCTCGAAGATTGATTTACGATCTGGTTATCACCAGTTGAAGATTGCTGAAGGAGATGTCCCGAAGACAGCGTTTCGGACCAGGTACGGGCATTATGAATTCCTTGTGATGCCTTTCGGCTTGACGAATGCTCCAGCAGCATTCATGGATCTGATGAATAGGGTCTTCCGATCTTATTTGGATAAGTTCGTGATCGTGTTCATTGATGACATCCTTGTGTACTCGAGGAGTGCTCAAGCTCATGAGGAACACTTACGTTCGGTGTTAGGAAAGCTGAGGCAGAACCAGTTATACGCCAAGCTGAGTAAGTGTCAGTTTTGGCTAACCAGCATTGGTTTTCTGGGACATGTAGTGTCAGCAGACGGGATTAGTGTGGATCCCCAGAAGACCGAAGCGGTGACAAATTGGGCTAGACCGACAACCGTGACAGAGGTACGGAGTTTCGTTGGTTTGGCAGGATACTACCGGAGATTTGTTGAGGGCTTCTCTAGTATTGCTGCACCGTTGACTCGTTTAACCAGGAAGGGAGTAAAGTTTGTTTGGGATGAACGGTGTGAGCAGAGTTATCAGGAATTAAAACGTCGGTTAACTACCGCACCTGTTCTTGCTTTGCCGGATAACAGTGGAGAGTTCGAAGTCTACAGTGACGCATCGTTGCAAGGTTTGGGTTGCGTGCTGATGCAGAATGGCAGAGTTATCGCTTATGCATCGAGGCAGCTAAAGACACACGAACTGAACTACCCTACGCATGATCTGGAGTTGGCGGCGGTGGTTCACGCTTTAAAGATCTGGCGACATTATCTGTACGGGGTGACTTGCAGGATCTTCACCGATCATCAGAGTTTAAAGAATTTGTTCACTCAGAAGGAGCTGAACGTAAGGCAGCGACGGTGGTTGGAACTGATCAAGGACTACGATTGTACGATTGAATATCATCCAGGGAAGGTAAACGTTGTGGCAGACGCACTCAGCAGGAAGTCAGCAGGATCAATTGCACACCTGAGGCTGGTGTACCTTCCTTTGCTTGTGGAACTCCGAAGAGCTGGAGTTATGCTGGGGATGGATGAGCAGGAAGCTTTATTGGCCAGTTTTCATGTACGACCTGTGCTAGTCGATCGGATTATCGAGGCACAATTGGAGGATCCGACACTGTGTATCTACAGGATCGAGGTCGAAGCGGACGAGAGGCAGGACTTTACTATCCGACCAGATGGAGCTCTGGTGAAACTGGGCCGTTTGTGTGTTCCTGCAGTGGCAGAGTTACGGGCAGAAATTCTCGAGGAAGCCCACAGTTCGGCTTATGCCATGCATCCGGGAGGTACAAAGATGTACCGTACCCTCCGGGACCACTATTGGTGGGCAGGAATGAAGAAGGATATTGCAGTGTTTGTGAGCAGATGTTTGACCTGTCAGCAGGTCAAGGCTGAGCGACAGAGACCGTATGGAGCAATGCAACCGCTTCCGATTCCCGAGTGGAAGTGGGATCACATTACCATGGATTTTGTCTTCAAGTTGCCAAGGACTCAGAGGGGATGCGATGGAGTTTGGGTGATTGTCGACCGATTGACCAAGTCAGCTCATTTCTTACCAGTACAGGAGACATTTAAGCCAAACCGACTGGCTCAGCTGTTTGTGAAGGAGATCATTCGACTTCATGGTACGCCGGAGTTGATAGTGTCCGATCGAGATCCGCGTTTCACATCTAGGTTCTGGCGAAGTTTGCAGAACGCCTTGGGTACAAACTTACATTTCAATACAGCGTTCCACCCACAAACCGATGGGCAGTCAGAGAGGACTATCCAGACACTGGAGGACATGATGAGGTCTTGTGTACTGCAGTTTCAAGATTCGTGGGATACTCATTTGCCTTTGATGGAGTTCGCATACAACAACAGTTATCAGGCAAGTATCGGGATGGCACCCTACGAGGCACTGTATGGCCGACAGTGCAGGACACCTATCTGTTGGATGGAGGTAGGAGAGCGAGCAGCTTTAGGACTGGATTTGATGGACATGACCCAGGAAACAGTTCGAATCATCAAGGAAAGATTGAAGGCAGCACAAGATCGCCAAAAGAGCTATGCGGATCGACGAATTCGAGACTTGGAATTCGAGGTTGGAGATTTTGTGTTCCTTAAGTTATCTCCCTGGAAAGGAATTATCCGTTTTGGTCGACGCGGGAAGTTGAGTCCACGTTATTTTGGGCCGTTCGAGATCATTGAGAGGATTGGACTAGTGGCATACCGGTTGGCATTACCTCCAGAACTTGCCAGAGTGCACGATGTTTTCCATGTGTCCATGTTACGGAAATACCTACGGGACGATTCACATGCCTTGCCGGAACAACCAGTAGAACTGATGACTAATCTGAGCTTTGAGGAGAAACCAGTGCAGATTCTGGATCAGAAGAACAAGGTTCTGAGAAATAAGACGATTCGGTTGGTGAAAGTGCTATGGAGGAACCATGACGTCGAGGAGGCGACGTGGGAACCCGAAGATTTGATGAGGGAGCAGTACCCGTTTTTATTCGAGTAAATTTCGAGGACGAAATTTTTGTAAGGTGGGTAGATTGTAACGACCCGAACTTTCGTAATTATTATTTTATTGTAAAATGACCGTTTTGCCCCTGAGGGGGGGGGGGGGAAAGTTGACTTTTACCTCGGGAAGTATTTAGGACTTTGACACATGACCGTGACGTAGTTTAGGACGTCACGAGTTCATAGGCAGGTGGCACGTTCGATTCCGACGTTCGAGGAAGAAGTTGTGACGTTCGGAAGTCGAGGGGCATTTTGGTAATTTGGCCATTTGGGGGCCAAACGTTGACTTTTGACCGGGAAGTCCAACGGACGAGGGCCAATGACCGTTACGTAGGTCTCGTCGATACGAATCCGTAGACAGGCGGCACGCTGAAATCGAACTTACGACGAAAAAGTTATGGTCAAGAACGTAACCGAACTAACCGAGACTCGGAACTTAAAATAATAATAAAATATTATAATCTGATTCACTTTAACCCAATCAATCTGGACCCTTGATGAGTGACACATGTCACTCACCTTTCACTCTTAACTCAGGTTGAATCTCAGCCCTTCATTTCATTTTCTCCTTCTGTTCTTAAACCATCAGAGCAACATATTTTCATTTTCATTTCTCCCTAAACCGTGCAACCTCTCACTCTCTGCACAAACACACCAGCGATCACACCACCCCTCAGCCTCAACCCACACACCAGCCTACCTCTCAGCCACCTCCAGACGGCCATCACCACCACCACGGACGGCGGCGCAACCCGGAAAACCCACAAACCCGAGAGGAACCCGTGCAGCCCAAAACCATCCAACCATCCAAACCATGACTTCTGGGCTCGAACCAACCTAGGGTTAGGACCGTTGTGACCTCTGGACGGCTTAGGACTGGACTGGGCAGCCCACGGCGGCGACACGGCGGCGGTAAGCCTGCAAACCCGAGAGACACCGATTTCCTTCCCTGTCTCAAACCGTCCGTTTTTAACGTTAAACTTGTTTGGTTGTTTTTGAGACTTAACCTAGGGGACTAGACGAGCGTTTTGGACCAGAGTTTGTGGCTGGAAGCGTGACGGCTCGCCGGAGAAGACGAACCAGAACCGGCAGCCAGTTCCCCGTCGTTTTTCAGGTGGTTTCTCGAACTTAAAAACCTGTTTTGATTACACAGAGCCATAGAACATGTTCAGACGAGTTCATAGGAACAAATCCCATCGATTTTGGTGGTCGGGTTGATGTGAACTGGTCGGGTCGAACCGTGGGTCTGCGGTGACCCGATTCTCAGACCCGGTTACTGTAGCTGATGACGTCATCATGATGACGTCAGCAGTGACGTCATGATGACATCATCATGTCAGAATATTGTCAGACCAGGGACCAATGGGCTGTTGACACGTGTCCTCTGACACTGTCAGTGATGACGTCATGCTGACGTCAGCATCACTGTAGCACTGTTGACCAGAGGGTTGACCGGCGCGTGGGGGCGCGTGTGAACAGTATTTTGTGTGGGACCAGTGCCATTTTCAAGGTTTCGACGATACGGATCCAATGGCGGTGGTTTCGTGTCGATCGGAGATCGTTAAGTTGGTCAAATTAGGGTTTGACGCCTTGGGAAGCGTGTTCGGACGGCTTTCCCGGGCCGGTTTCAGTCTAGGGTTTCTTTGTTGTTTAGTAGGGACTTAAAGTGACCTTTACGTATGTTTTGGGCATGACAGGAATTGTACTTTAACCCTTGGACGGGGCTTTACGCTCGGGATTGCAGCGGGATTGTACTGTGAGTGGGCCTTTGATTTCACTAAACTTCGGCATGCATAACTGTTTTACTTTCTATTATATCTATATGTGGTTCAAGTAAAAGTATCTGTTTATCTTGAGTATGATTCATGGCACGTATTACGATGTTTGGGCATGAGACCCGTCTGGTTGTTTATGAATGGTTTTGAGTCATATATATGTTTAATGGATCTCGATATTATCTGTGGTACTGCACTGTATAGATCTACCCTAGGATTCTATCTCCTCCGGATGTAGGTACACCGGAGTGGTCACGGCGCATTGCCTGTGAGGAGTCATTCTACGGAGGGACCGGACCGTAGAGTGACTCAGGAGCAGGATTGCTACTATTGGATGTCTGGGACGTCAGGCATCTAGAATGCCATGCTCGGACTAGGTTCGGGATTTGGACTCGGGATTGAGATCCCAGGTGGCACGCGTAGCCTTGAGACTGTGACCTTATCGGGCGTCTGGGACGTCAGGCATCTGGGATGTCAGGGTTGGGATGTATAGTGCAGTGACTAAGATTATATTATGTTGATATTATTCTGCTTATGACTATATGGTTTTGTGGCTTATGATACTATGCATGTCTTTTCGGAAAACGGAGGGGAAAAGCTATATGTTTTCGAAATGGTAAACTACTTTGTAAACCTTGAGTTTCGGCCCACTCACCTTTGTTGTTTTACTACCCCTCCAGGTAGTGCTTTCGAGGAGGAGGATCCCGAGGAGGAGGAAGAGGAGGATCCCGAGGAGGAAGAGGCATAGGTTTACGTTGCGTACCTGAACCCTACTGCTGGGTAGGTTGGCACGTAGTGTGTCTAGAGTCGTGCTCAATAAACTGTATTCGGGAACCATCCCTTGTCTGACACTATTTGTATTTGAGTATTTGTGTGGCGTGCTATGTATGACTTAACTATGGAATTTCTTTATGCATTTTATCTTCAATAAGGGTATTTTTGGTATCTTAATAACGGGTGTCAGACGGGAGCAGGGCACGTCCCGGGTGGTCCCAGGGGGATCGGGGCGGGTCCTGTCAGCAGGAGCCCGTGTGACTTTGATTTACGGAAATTGGGGCTGAGACCCTAATGACGGTTGTTTAAACATATGTTATTGGATAAATGGTTTTACTATGCATGCATGCTTTTTAGTGAAGGGTATAAAGGTCTTTTATGGAAATGTTTTTATAAACTCTTTGTTTTGTCCACTCACAGTCTTTCTGTTTTTAATACCCTTCAGGTTGGATCAGTGTGGACTGTAGCAGAGACGAAGATATCACATACCTCCTCAGGATCCTGGCGTACTCTAATAGCCCGGGAGGGCAAAGGTTGGAAATATCCCTTGTCTGACACTTCGTGTCAGACGGGAGCAGGGTCATCCCGCACTAATCCCGGGGGGATTGGGATGGGTCCTGTCACCATATCCAGAGGAGACAGTATCACATAGTGAATCTATACAGTGCAGTACCTAAGATAATCATCGATGTCCACATCCATATAGATATATAATCCAAAACAGTGTTCAATTTTCACAAAACAGGTCTCAAGCCCAACATCGTAAAACGTGTCATAACCGTAAATCGAGGTAATCACAATCCTTCATTTGGTTCACACACACACACACACACACACACACACACACACACACACACACACACACACACACACATATATATATATATATATATATATATATATATATATATACGGAAATGAAAACAGTTATGCATGCAAGGGTTAATGAAAGCAGGCCCACTCACAGTACGTTCCCGCTGCGAAACTGCGCGTACAAACTTGTTTCGGGATTAACGTACGATTCCTGTCAATCCAAATCACATGCAAGGGTCACTATAGGTCCTTAACATTCATCCAAAAAGTCCGAAACAAAAACCGACTCGGGGAAGCCGTCCCAACACGCTTCCCGAGACAACCGGCCCTAATCTGACCCACTTAACTATCTCAGATCAACATGGTTATTTCACTAAAAATGTTCAGAATAATGAGAGGATAAAAAGTCATGTTGATCGTGATCTGAGATAAGCCTCAACGCGCCCTCATGCGCCTCCCAAAGTGGCTGCGCGTGAAAGTCACGCGCCTGACACTGTAGCTGCTACAGTGTCATCCCCTTCACCCGTTTCTCTGCAATACGGGTCTGCCACTCGCGGCTTGACCCGGTTAATTAACCCTCAATTCTAACTCGATTCCCTTCATTTTTTATCCTAACATCTTCTCTAACCATTTATTTTTAGTTCTGTGACCTTGATTAACCTCGACAGTTCCTACATCGATCAACCCAAGCTTGAACAGTCGAATGGGTTGACGTCTGCAACTCACCCAACTTAGCCCCAATCCCAAATTTACTCAGACAGGAGCTTAAGGGGACCTATACGAACACTCTAACACAACCAATTGAACAAGAACTCACCTGGAAGTCGTCGTCCCAAGTTCTGCAACTTCCCTGAAAACGGTAGCCCCAGTCCCAGCTCAACCGTGGCTGGTTCCCTTCGATTTCGATACGGTTGAGTTCCAGTCACTCCCAGAAGACTCAAACCGTCCTTGGTTTGGTCCAACACTCCTCAGAGACTAAACTCTGAATTTTCCCTCCAAAAATCCGAAATGGTTTCCTCACGGTTTCTCTCTAGCTCCCAGCCCTCAAACTGGTTCGAAATGAACCCCTCAACTCAAGGCACTCAGTTAATCGATCGAAATGGACGGCAACACGTGGGAAACCGCCTGATACTCTCTGGAAACTGTTTCCCGCAACACAGAAACCATAGCCAATTTTTAAACCCAGCCCGTGCTCTGCATTCAGTCCAAGCCATACAACCTTGTTTCCAATACCCTCAAAATACATAAACAATCCCACTGAGACAGTCCACTACATGATTAAACAATGGATTGTGCAGAACCACCACACACGGTAGTGCATCAAATTTTCCCCCACGGCTGCTACAGTAACCCGTGGTGAAAATGACCAAAATGCCCTCAGTTCAATAATTACCAAAATACCCTTCAACTTTCCAGACCCGTAACTTGGTCACCCGATGTCCGTTTGACGCGTGCCGCCTGTCGTTGTACTCAGGGCATCGAGACCTACCTAACGGTCTTCGAGTCGTGTGAAAATCAATTGCATTTCACAAAGTCAACTTTTTCCCCTATTTCGTCTAAATTACGAAAATGCCCCTGGACTTTCGAACATCACAACTTCTTCCCTAATCATCCGAATTGGACGTGTCACCTGTCTATGGACTCGTGACGTCCCGAACTACGTCACGGTTATCGGTCAAAGTCCGTTTGACCCACCAATCAAAAAGTCAACAATTTGACCTTACCATTCACAGGGGTAAAAATGTCATTTCATTCAATATTTTACAATATTACAATCCTCGGATTTCCAGGGTGTTACAAGCCCACATGAACCAAATGGGATAATCCCAACCATCAGCTCTACCTTCATCATTCAGACCAGCCTGGCGCAATCCTTGTGCCACAAACCTTGGTCGAAGACAATCATAGCACATGGAGCCAACCCATGACTATGGCCCTAACTGTGAAGAATTGTAAGACCCGTGTCCTGGAGGGAACGGTGAACAATTCCACATTCCTGCGAGGAGGAATGGTCTGGGAGAGGATGGTGGTGTGCCTTAAAGTTGTAGACACACACTTATCTAGCACTAGGCCTTTTGGGAGCTCAAGTGGCTTTGGGGGAGATTGGAACCCTAAAGTTAAACGAGTTGAGGCTAGTGCAATTCCATGATGGGTGACCCCTTGGAAAGTTGCAGCATGAGCTCCCGAAAACAAAACCGTGAGGGCGAGGCCCAAAGCGGACAATATGGTGCTAGATGAGCTGGGTCCTGACCGAGGAGGGTCGGGCCCTGACAATTTGGTATCAGAGCCAGACCCCGACCGGGAAGTGTGCCAGGGAGGACGCTGGGCCCTAAGGGAGGTAGATTGTAAGACCCGTGTCCTGGAGGGAACGGTGAACAATTCCACATTCCTACGAGGGGGAATGGTTTGGGAGAGGATGGTGGTGTGCCTTAAAGTTGTAGACACACACCTATCTAGCACTAGGCCTTTTGGGAGCTCAAGTGGCTTTGGGGGGGATTGGAACCCTAAAGTTAAGCGAGTTGAGGCTGGTGCAATTCCATGATGGGTGACCCCCTGGGAAGTTGCACCATGAGCTCCCAAAAACAAAACCGTGAGGGCGAGGCCCAAAGCGGACAATATGATGCTAGATGAGCCGGGTCCTGACCGAGGAGGGTCGGGTCCTGACAAGAACAATGTCGGTCTCATAGACGGCTCAATCCAAAAACCCAGTGGAGAAGATCCAGAGGAACTTCAGCAATGGAACCGCTGCAACAATCTAGTAAAAACTTGGTTGTTGGGTTCAATGTCCAAAGAGATTGCAAGCAGCGTCATCAATTGCAAGGATGCGAGACAGATGTGGCTTGATCTGAAGGAACGTTTTTCACAAGTAAACATCCTTCAAAAATTTCATGTTGAGAACGAAATCCACGACTGTGTACAAGGAAGCATGTCTGTGGGTTTATATTACACAAGGCTGAAGGGATTGTGGGATGAACGGGATGCACTATGCGTTTTTCCGTCTTGCACATGCGACACAATTAAAGAGGTAGCATAATTTTTGGAGAAACAGAAAACCATGAAATTCCTTATGGGACTCAATGGCTCATATTCAGCCATCTGCAGCAATACCCTGCTGCAGGAACCATTGCCCACTGTGAACAAGTCTTATTCACTAGTCCTTCGTCAAGAAAGACACTTGGAGGTTGCGACTGGAAAAAGTAATAACCAGCCTGAATGTCACGAAAGTTCGATTTCACTATACACGTACTTCGAGGCGATGATGATTTGGCAAATTCTGATTGGCCAGATATTTTAGGTGGGTCTCATGGATGAGTGACAAGTTTCACTCATCCCATTGGTCCAAACCCCTAAATTGTGGATCTAAGCTAATTAAATATTAATATAATTATTATTTTATAATTAACCCACCTAACACTCAATCCTAGCCTTCCATTTCACTTAATCTCTCAAATCCTCACCCTCCATTTCTCTTCTCTCATCTGATCAAACATCATCACTTCATTCATCTTCATCTTTGTTCATCCTCACAAAAACCCGAACCCCCCTCCCCTATATGCACATTTTCTTCATTTTCTTCAAACACACAAACACCACCACCATCACCCTAGATCATCCTCCTCCATGCTTGTGTGTGAACGTGAGGGAATGAGAGGAAGGAACGAGGGGCTGGACGGTGGCAGGCGACAGAGGACATGGCTGGGGAAACCCGAAACCGTAGGTAAATATTCAAAAATCCAAGTTTCGGTTTGGTAGGTTTTTAGCTAATTCTAAGGATTGGGAGATATTTCTGGGCACTCTAGGAAGCTAATGGGATTGTTTTCGTGGCTTGGGATGGCCTAGAACAGCCGTGAACGGCGGGGGAAGGTCCGGCCGCCATTGATGACGGATGAAGGTACGGTTTTGGGCGTTTTGTTCCGTCTTAATTAGCTAGAAAGGTTAGAAATGAGATTAGGAACATATTAGGATTAAAAGGAGATGAAACGGACCTAAAATGGACCCTGAATGTCAGGACCCACCCCGGTTTCACCCCGAAACCCGAGGTAAATCCCGCTCCCGTCTGACTCCCCGACACAACACCTAAGGAACACTCACTCGAACCCAGTCAAACGCAGGAGTAATTACAAAATATCCCAAAATCCTTAGCGTTTACAGAGCATAGCACTACATTACAAGAAAAATAAAAACCGAGAAAGTACACGCACACAGAAGCCTTTAAACTCTTCTAGGATCCCTCACGTCGCTTCTATGCCTCAGACTCTGCCTCGACGTCAAGACCCCGCGCTAGCTCCACAACCTGGAGGGCAATTAAAACAGAAAATGTGAGTGGACCAGAAGGTACAAAAGTTCAAAAACCATTTTATAAGAAAACCAAGTTTAACCCTCCGTTTTGAAACCACATGCATAACCAACAGTTATAAATACATTTATAAAATAATCATTATAAACATCATAAGAAACAGAAACACTATAAAATATCTTAAGAAACCACAGCATGAGTATCAGAAACCGTATCCAAAAACCATAAACATCAAATCATCATTTTCCCGATCAAACCTGCTGGACCTATCCGAGTCTTTAAACTCCCGAGTCTTTAAACTCAATCCAGGCCTTAATCATATCCGAGTCTTTAAACTCCCGAGTCTTTAAACTCAAGGCCTACGGGGGAAATCAATATATATCCGAGTCTTTAAACTCCCGAGTCTTTAAACTCAATCCGGGTCTTTAAACCCAATCCGGCCGGTCCCCCGTCACATATATCCGGGTCTTTAAACCCAATATCCAGATCCAGCAAATCCAATCCCAAAACCATTTGAAAACCATTGACCAATCCACATCCAAACCCGAATCCGAAATCACTGGTCCGACGCCCTTTCGGCGTTCAGAACCGTCATTCCGAACCCAAATCCGGAGTCCATTTTCCAATCTTAAAACCAAATTCCGATTAGTGAAATCCGATTCTAAAATCGAAAACTTTGATCATCGAAATCATGTTCCCAAACTCCACTTATAACCATTGAAAACCACGTATCATTTGAAATCCCAAAATCATAACATATATTCCAGAAACCAACCATTCCTCGTAAAACGTGCTAAAAACCACTTTCCTCGAAAAACGTGTAATAACGCAAAACCAACCAAACATATTCGATAAACATAAAATCATGATTAAAACCATAAAACAATTATAGAAAGCAGTTATGCATGTTCAAGTTTAGAGAAAAGGGTCCACTCACAGTACTGAGCCCTACTCGCGTCCCGAACGTCCAGCCCGTTCCTCGGCTTCCTCGGGAAATCCCGATCCTGTCAAACACCGTCAAATTACGTTACTAGTACGTCTACGAACACTCACCTAAATGCCCTCAAAAATCCCCGAACCGAAGACCTAGAACCCCGGGACCCTAAACCTTCACCCTCGCGGAACTAAACTCAAACGACTTCCGATTAACCCGAAACCAACTCCATTAAACTCAACACAACTCCTAGACCAAAAGTCAAGTTGACTGTTCCTCCCAGAACCGCCGCACGCGCCTCCATGCGCCGCCCAAAGTGGCTGCGCGTGGCCCCACGCGCCAGCTACAGTACCGTCTTCAACCCGTGCTGAACCAGCCGTCGCAGGCTGAACCGGCGAGACTTGATCTCCGCCGTCCGGCCACCAATTCGATCCTTTCTTTCACCTGTAACTTCGTCCTGACCTGCCCTATCTCTTCCCGTACCCCGTTCACCTCGACACTGCCTCTACACCGTCGACTGAAGCTCAAAATCAAACGGCCTACATCCCCTGTTTCACAACTCCTCAACTCCGGTCACCTCCCGTCACGGTGGTGACACCAAACTCTCCCCTGGACTTCTCTAAACCTAACCCAGCTAACCAGAACCGTCGACTCACTCCCCAGCTGCACAACTTGCCGTTCGAACCTCACGGCTAAAACAGAGCACACAAGTGCACTCCGTTGTGCCGGCCGCCACTGTGCACCACCCATCACGGCAGCACACTCAACCGGTTCCTAGGACCCTCAGGAGTCTCACCCTAACCTCCAACTCCCTCGACTCTAGCCCTAGACTCACGACTTTCCAACTGAAGTTTCACGGTAAAACAGAGCAAAGAAGTCTTACCCTTCGATTGCAGCTCCGCCGTGCTCACTGCCGCCTTCCACGGTGGTCGTTGGACTCCTTGCAGTCTCCTCAACCTCCCCTGGCCTTGATTTGCCTCGCCTCACGGCGTAGCCACCACCTCAACCTCACAAGCTCCCTGTTTCCCCCCAAAAGTTCTCCACACCTCCGCCGTGCCGCCGTGCACGATGGCACCGCAAATTCACGGCCACCAGCTCCGCCTTGCCTCACTAACACACTCAAAACTCCTTATTTACTCACCCTTGCACCCAGATCGATCAACTAATCCCAAACTCTCACCCTCTGTTCGACGAACCACACACACGATCACACACGGGCTCACCTAAGTAGTTGGAACCGTGAACACACAGGATTCCACCAGAATCCTCTAGGCCTTCAACACGTGTCACCATCCCTTCAATCTATAGCCCACCTGTTTAAACCCCAGCCGTCCATTCTTTTCTTCTGTGCACAAATCCCAATGTGCCACAATGACCAAAATACCCTTCTTTTTAACACATTTTACGGTTTTACCGAAACTTCCTAGACCCGTAACTCTCGCCTCGTAAGTCCGATGAACACGTGCCGCCTGTCATCGAACTCAGGACGACAAGAACTATCTAACCATCCTAGGTCAACCTACCAAAACTCGATTATTCGAAAAGTCAACTTTTCCCCCTATATTACCAAAATTCCTACCATACCCTCGACCTTCCGAACATCACAACTTCCTCCTCGGATGTCGGAATCAGGCGTGCCACCAGCCTAAGGATTCGTGACGTCCTAAACTACGTCCTGGTCATTGGTCAATCCCCAATTAACCACCCGAAATACGAATCAACATTTCTGCCCAACCCAGGGGCAAAATCGTCATTCTAAGTTCCCGGACCCCTCGGGACCACCTAACCCCTGATTAACCTTACTAATCACACCTTAATCACTCTAGAAATCCCGATTCTCGGGACGGGTTGTTACACTGAATTGGTCCGAAAACCAGAGAAAACCGAGGTTGAAGACGTGTGAACAGTGCCGTGAACAGTAAACTGGTTCAATTGGAGGTTAGTGACGATGAACAGTATTTTGGACCTTCTAAGGGCGCTTGAACAGTAATTTGGGAAAGTGTTCAACATATTAAATCTTTTATTCGATGTAACGAAGATTTTGGGACTGGTCTCGCGTCAATCAAACATCGTTTCGATAGGTTTCGGGCTGTCCGAAGGTTTAGGGTCGGTTTAAAAATAGTTAAAAATCCCAGAAAATTAGGGGGCTTTTGTGAGGGGTTAATTAACTAGTTAGTAACCCTCTAAAGTGATTTGGACAGGTTTGGGTATCCCAGAGACGACGGTTGACTCGGAAAGGCGTACATCGCGCATATCGAGGCAGCAGCGCGGACGGTCTGTGAGTGGACTTTATTTCTGAAATCGATGCATGCATAAATGTTTTATATATGTTTTAATATGTGTTTTGAGATGCCTTGAGTGCATTTTGGTGTGTGTTTACGTATGGTGTCGGAACTAAGCCGACCATCAACACGTATAACCATACGCCACTGGGACCTCACATGTGCTGTCACCAAGCACCACACGGCCAGTCCAATACCGATCCTTGTACACCGTGCAAGATACGTACATCCATACCCCAATAAGTCCACTGCATGGCCCGCAGTCAATCATGATTCGATACTGGGGTTCTCCTGTCCAATCTGATACTAGACGGATCCATCATTCCACTCATCACCCATTTTGGATCCCATGGTCACCCGACCAGTAACACAACATCAACTCCAAAACACGTCATCCAAGACGTACCAACCCAAGGACGCTCACCAAGGCGTGTACAGTCATGCCGAATGGGCATATAATCTCATTCACAAATACCGAGGCACACCAACTCAGAATCTATCGGATACCCGCTCAAACGGTTGCCACATTACCTCTGATTGACTTCGAAAAGAAGCCAATCCCAATCACACATATCTATAACTGACCAATTAGACTCTGTTGGATATCCACTCATCCACAAGTCAAGCCTCGAGTTCAACACATAACCGTTCCCACTCGCTCGGGTACGGATTAACTTCGAAAAGAAGTTCAATCCAACAATCCTCATATCTAAACATTTACGACTGAGCGATAAGCTCTTCACCTAGCCTGATCAAGGCGATCACCATTCGAGTCCGTTACCGCGTCACCCGACTGGTAACACCACGATCCTAGATCGTCACCACGTCCAAGGCCCACAACCTCATCAACCAGATCCACCTAGAATCCCCACATGCTCACAGCTAGCAATCCATCCGGAACTCGATAATAGGGTCTTACACCCATTAGGTTTCTTGTCAACCACCCAACATTCCTCAACTATTTTCTCCCCCAATCAATCACTCAACAATGTAACACATCCACTTTGTGGATCCCCTCCATTTACCTCATATCGATCCCTGCCACTCCACCTAGGAGAGACCAAGGATGATCCAATATGATGTCATCAACATCCATCCTCTGTGAGTGCAAACACAACTCGCTGCACCCACCGTACCGAACATCCAACATCGTCTGCCACCAAGCAGAAAATGGGAATCCCGTTTGCCCAACTTCGAAAAGAAAAGCAACACCTCCTGAGGACCCCAGAACATACATGGGTCCACCACCCAATACGCCCTCATCGCACTGATATTCGTGATCAACGTCTGCCATGGCAGAAAATAAGAAGTAATCCCCTAATGACTTCGGAATACCTAATACCAACGCGGAAACGAGCATTCCTCTCGTCCCACAATCACAACTCTCCTTGGAACTAAGATTCCACCCACATTGAAAATAGGCACATCCCAATGAGACGTCAAGTCCAACCGCCGGACTCCCTACATCCGTAACTCACTTGGACAACCACGCGTCCACAATCAGCCCAATACTCAGACCTCACATCAATTAATGACTAAATATGCACATACACCGATTCCGGCTGGGAATTACTCAACTCTTGTCACCCCGTCACTGTTGGGACTTACCCCAATACCTCATAATCTCCGCTGGATCCTATCCAGTCCATGAGTCAACCACTACTGAATCTCAAATACCAACGCACTTTCATCATGACAGAGTCACACCCCAACTCGCGGCTCAACACAATGTCACTCACCGACGCTAGCACCAGCGCTAGTACCAGCGTCACCATACAACCATCCACGCTAGCACACCGTGTGCATAGTGGTTAGCCCTGGATCTCCGCTCATACCGAGCGACGATCCCGCATCACCACCCGTACCTCGCAACCATGGGCACCGCCATTCTGACAATCCACATAAAAAATAATGAACGTTCCCTGAACGCTCCCTGGTCCTCAACCACTACCACTACACCAAGCACCCACGACAATTAGCTATCTCCACAAAACCACCGTTCCACAAAACCAAGCCATAATTTCCTAACTCATCCAATAAATGACCATAAATCGGTCCTTGGCATCCTAAGTGCCAACTGGTCCTCACTCAGCCTTCTGGCTCCACTCAAGCCTTGACACCAAATCGTGACTCACCTCACGTTCCTAACCCCAAGTCCTGACTCATCGTGAGTCCCACATCCACATCTTGACTCCTTCTGAGTCCAATCTCATACCAAACCGATCATGTCATCACTGACATACCCAATCCCCGAGCAATATCCAATGCTCAACCACTTCCTATTCGACCAATAGGGCCTAAGAGAAAGTACAATTTGCCCAAAAATGCGGCCTTCCAGCCACCGGTCTCGTCCGTCCCTGCGACCCACACAATTCTAGGTCTAGCAAGTCCCGCAATCACAGTTCACAGCGTACACTACCTGACATCTGACCTTCATACCAGGGTCAATCCCCTCCGGGATTTGACACGAGGTCCCAAACACCCTCGCCTACTCGTCTCACTATCAGGTCGCGCACGAGGCTTACGCTTTGGAGGCATGATGTGGCCACAGAATCAGCAACCTAGTGCTCTGATACCAAAATGTCAGGACCGCCCTCGAAAGGGGCATCGATAACCGTGCCCGGTCCGGATCCCGTCTGGCAAGATGACTGAAAATCCCAAGTTACCCTCAGTACTTGCCAAACCAGGGATAGCCACACGTACTTACTCATGCCTCCGCCCCTCGTACAGCCTCGAACAACGCACAACGACCTGGAGGGTTAATAAAAACCAAAAGGTGTGAGTGGACAAAAATAAATCAGTTTAGCAAAACAGTTACATCGAACGTTTTTACCCTCCGCGTTAAAACCAATGCATGCATACAAAAATCGTTTCGCAATCGGTTAACATTTTCCACATAAGAAAAACTGTGTATCAAATTCCAACATAAGGAAAACTCGTATGAATCTCAAAATCATTTTTACCTTTCTCAACCATCGGGTCTTAGCCCGCAATCATAGACACCGGGCCTCAGCCCAAAAACCACAAATCAACCAAATGCACAACATGATCCAAAACCATCAACCACATACCGGGCCACTGCCCAACTCAACCGAAACATCAGAAATCATCAATAAATCGTAAGTCAATCATTTTTCTGGATAACAAGTGCGCCCGAGTCTTTAAACTCAAAACCATGCGCATAAACAGGCCTTCCCGGGATATCAACGAGTCTTTAAACTCAGAACATACTCAATAGGCCTCGGGGGTATCACAGTAACCGAGTCTTTAAACTCACGAGTCTTTAAACTCATTAAGGGCCCTCCCCCGTCATCAATTAACCGAGTCTTTAAACTCAAAACGTGCTCCAGCAATAGCACCGGGTTTTTAACCCAAAACAGTTTTCAAACACAACAACGGGTCTTTAAACCCCAAAACAGTTTATCAATCACGACAACGTGGGAGCCATCCCAAAATCACATTTTTCACAACAGGACGCATGGTCCGAATTTCCACATTCAATTATCCAAATCATACTTCACAAACATAATCAAATCATTAAACACGGGGCATGTACAATCATACCAAATCACTTTATTAAATCCTTTTTCATTCCCAAATTCGAATTCGCGATAATGATTCCGTAAGCCGGCATCCGGAAACATTATTCCGAACCCAAACCAAGAATCCACTTTAAATTTCCGAAAACTGAAAACCCATTTTTAAAATCCTCAAAATCACAAGTCTCATTTCAATCCCCAAATTCAAACATCAACAGTGATCAAATCACAATAACTCGAAATCTCGTAAAACGTGCAAAACCGGAACGTTCTCGAAAAACGTGTCAAAATCGTAGGTCACACTCGCAAATCATAAACAACCTTCTTAAATCATTTATACCCATTTCATATAACTTCTTTCATTAAACCATCATTAAGTACACGAGTGACCATAGTCTCGAAATACGTGTAATTTCACATGTATAGTAAAAATGCGTGTAATCACGGAAATCGGAGACGTATAAATACGAAAATCAAACTCAATCACAACTTATAATCATAATCATAAAATCATAGAAATAATTTATGCATGCATTAAATTTGAAAGCAACGTCCACTCACACACCAATTTTAAAGCTCGTTTTCGTGCCGCACTCATGCCCGTAATTTCCGATATTTTCCAGAATTGTAAATCCTGCCCGAAAACATACTTTAGTGTCACTAAGGGCTTAGATAACAACATACTAATTTCCCATAATTTTCCGGGAATTAACCATTTATTACAAACGTAATAGAAATCTTCGGACCCTCGGAACCACATCGAAACGGTGTCCGATAAGTTCGAAACCAACGTTAAAATGTTCGTTACATCGTGTAGGACAGAAGTCGTTTTGAACTCACCTTGAGAAACCGTCCCACGCGCCCTCACGCGCCTGCTACAGTGCGGTGCACAGTACATCTTCTTCACCCGTTTCCCTGGTAAACGGGCCGTCGACCCGCGTGTGTGACCCGGTTCAATCCCTGCGATAAACTAACTAATTTCTTCAATAGATCAATCAGATGGACTCGTAACATACTTAATTAAAGGTCTGTGTCCCACATTCAAGTCAACACAGCCCCAAACCGATCAACTCGAACTCGACATCCAAACGGGTCGAAGTACGAAACTCACCCAACTCGACCCCATTCCAAAATTAACTTAGACAGTAGTTTCCAGAGACCTAAACGAACACTTTAGCACCGTCAATTTGAGGGAAAATTACCTGGAAGTTGTCGACTTCAAGCTCGAAAATCTCTGAAACCAGGGGCTCCCGTTCATGGCCCGTCTGTGCTAGATTTCCCCCGAAATTGATGTGGTTCGGTTGCAAATGATCCCAGAAGATTAAAACAATTCTCCGTTTCCTTCAACTCGACTCCTAATTGAGAAATTGAATTTCCACCCAAAACTGATTTTTCCCAGAACCCCCGTTTCCTCTCAACTCTCAGCCCTCACTTTGGTTCGAAATGAACCTCCCATCCTCCAGTACTCGGATAATCGATCAAAGCGGCCAACACTCGTGGGGAACACTCTCAGACTCACTGAGAATTGCTTCCCGCAAACAAAACCCAGCCAATTTTAAACTCCTGCCCGTGCTCTGCTTCTGTCCAGGCCGTGTAGCCATGTTCCCAACGTCCTCAAAACGCTTAAACAATTCACTCTGGCCGGCCACTATCAGGATTAAACAATGGGATTGCTCGAAGCACCACGGCGTGGCCGTGCAGACTTTGTTTCACGGTGGTGAACAGTAACCGTCGCACAGAATTACCAAAATGCCCTCCAACTTCCGTGACCCGCAACTTGGTCACCCGATGTCCGTTTGACGCGTGCCGCCTGTCGCTGCACTCAGGGCTTCGAGACCTTCCTAACGGACCTCGGACCTTGGCCCTTGGCCATCGGACCTCCCGATCAAAAAGTCAACATTTTCCCAAACTTCGTCCAAATTACGGAAATGACCCTGAACTTCCGAACGTCATAACTTTCACCACGAATGTCGGAATCGAACGTGCCACCTGTCTATGAACTCGTGACGTCCCAGACTACGTCACAGTCATCGGTCAAAGTCCGTTTGACCGCCCGAACTAAAAGTCAACGTATTACCCACGACCAGGGGCAAAACGGTCATTTTGCACCGTTCGTCCGATTTCACCCAACTAATCGCCGATTAGCCCCGTTAATCATGATTAGTTACAAATTTAATCTCGAATTCCGGGACGGGTCGTTACAAACCACATCATAAGAAACAGAAACACTATAAAACAGTTAGAAAAACCACAGCCTGTGAATCATAAAACCGTGTCATAAACCATGAACATGAAATCATCATTTTCCGATCAAACCTGCTGGACCTATCCGAGTCTTTAAACTCCCGAGTCTTTAAACTCAATCCAGGCCTTAATAATATCCGAGTCTTTAAACTCCCGAGTCTTTAAACTCAAAGGCCTACGGGGGAAAATCAATATATCCGAGTCTTTAAACTCCCGAGTCTTTAAACTCAATCCGGGCCCGTCCCCCGTCAAATCAATATCCGGGTCTTTAAACCCAATAACCAGATCCAGAAAATCCAATCAAAACCATTTGAAAACCATTTTCCATTTCCATATCCAAACCCGAATCCGAAATCACCGGTCCGAAGCCCTTCTAGCGTCCAGAACCGTCATTCCGAACCCAAATCCGGAATCCACTTTTCCACTTGGAAACCAACCCTTTTTCCGAAATCCATTAAACCTTTAATCATCGAAATCATGTTCCAAAATCCCTTTATAATCATTGAAAACCACTTATCATTTGAAATCCCAAAACCATAGCATCAATTTCAGAAACCAACCATTCCTCGTAAAACGTGCTAAAAACCGATTTCCTCGAAAAACGTGTAATAATGTAAAACCAACCGAAACATATTCGATAAACATAGAATTATAATTAAAACCACAAAACAATAATAGAAAACAGTTATGCATGCTTGAGTTTAAGGAAAGGGTCCACTCACAATACCCCGCCCTCAATCGTGTCCCGAACGTCCAGCACGTTCCTCAGCTTCCTCGGGAAGTCCAGATCCTGTTAACAACCACCAAATTACGTCACTAACACGCCTACGAAGGTTCACCTAAATTCCCTCAAAACTCCCCGAATCGAAAGCGTAAGAACCCGGGACCCTAAACCTTCACCCTCGCGTAACTAAACTCAAACGACGTCCGCACAACCCGAAACCACTTCCAATGGACTCAACACCACTCCTAGATCAAAAACCATATTGACCACTTCTCCCAGATCCGCCGCACGT
Organism: Prinsepia uniflora; assembly: GCA_032719365.1. Taxonomy (NCBI): domain Eukaryota; kingdom Viridiplantae; phylum Streptophyta; class Magnoliopsida; order Rosales; family Rosaceae; genus Prinsepia; species Prinsepia uniflora. Next base: position 10,457,936 of record CM064870.1, on the reverse strand, counting down.
GCCCCCACGCGCCGCCCAAAGTGGCTGCGTGTGGCCCTCACGCGCCAGCTACAGTGCACCTTCATCCTCGAGCAGACCCGGTTCAGCACAGCAGCCTGCAACTCGGACCGGCGAGACCTGTTCTCCGCCGTCCGGCCTCCATACTCCTCCCTTCCTTCACCAGTCTCACCGTCCAGACCTGCCCTACCTGTTCCTGTACTCCGTTCACCTCGACACGGCCTCTACACCGTCGACTGAAAGCGAAACCAGACGGCCCAATAGCCCCTGTTTTCCTTCCCGGCCACCCAGCTCACCTCCCTTCACGGTGGCTACACCAAACTCTTCCCTAGACCTCTCTAAGCCTAACCCGACTCACCTTGACCGTCGACTCTCGCCCAAACGTCACGACTCGCCGTTTGAAACTCACGGCCAAAACAGAGCACCAGAATACCCCTGTCGTGCCATCCTCCGCCGTGTACCTCCCCGTCACGGCAGCACAACCAGAGGATTCCCAGACCTCACCTGAGTCCCCTAAACCTCCCTATGAACTTCGATTCGTCCTCTAGACTCACGACTCTCGATTTGAAACTCAACGGAAAAACAGGGCAATTGTACATGGATGAGGGATTACCTGCAACCGTCCGCAACCGTGCTCGCCGCCGTGTTCCCTGGAGTCTACAACGCCGTCTCAGCCTCCTCTCGAGGTCAAACACACCCGCACACGGCCACAGCACCACCACAAGCCCTCAACCTTCTCTGTTTCCTCTGATTTACCCGCATCCCACAACTCACACACACCACGACTCCTCACTTCCCCAACCTTCTCAACAGCTCTCTCTCACTCTCTAATCTCCCTCACACACTCACAAACTCACCAGCACCCTCGATCAGCCCTCAAGCCTCTCAATTCTCTCCCTTTGTTTCTCTCTGTGTCGAAGAACACGAACACACAGCACGAGTGCACCCCAATTATTTGGGCCGTGTATGTACAGGATTCAACCAGAACCCTCTAGTCCCTCAACACGTGTCACCATCCAATCCATGCACTCCCACATGGCCCAATCTCAGCCCTTCATTTTCCTTCTCTGTTGCACAAATCCCAATGTGCAGAAAGACCAAATTGCCCCTCCTTTTATCCAATTTTACGGTTTTGCCACTAACGTTCTAGACCCGTATCTCGCACACCGTAAGTCCGATGAATACGTGTCGCCTGTCATCGAACTCAGGACGACGAGATCTACCTAGCCATCCTCGGTCAACATACCAAAACCCGTTCGTAAGAAAAGTCAACTTCTCCCCCTAATTTACCCAAATTACGGTTCTACCTTCCACCTTCCGAACATCACAACTTCCTCCTCGGATATCGGAATCGGGCATGCCAACTGCCTATGGATTCGTGACGTCCTAAACTACGTCCTGGTCACCGGTCAGTACCCAATTGACCACCCGAACGAAAAGTCAACTTTTTGCCCTAACTAGGGGCAAAATTGTCATTCTACGCTAATGACCTTATCGATACCGACTACCCATCGATTAGCCTCGCTAAGCCCACCTTAATCACTATCTTAATCCCGGCTCTCGGGACGGGTTGTTACATTTCGGGCTAAGGCCCAATGGTTTGATGGTTCATGTCGGTTTATAGGAACCGTGCATGAACCCTAGAAATGGTCTTCAAATGCATGCATATGTTTTTAATGAAGGGCATAAAGGTCTTTTATGAAGTGTTTTAAAAAAATATTTATTTTGTCCACTCACAGCTTTTATTTTTGAATGCCCTTCAGGTTGATTGCGGATGCGGCTATAGCAGAGACGAGACATCGCATTCCTCCTTCGGATCCTGGCGTACTCTGATAGCCCCGGTTGGGCAAAAGACGAAAATATCCCTGGTCTGACACTTCGTGTCAGACGGGAGCAGGTACGTCCCACGCTAATCCCGAGGTATTTGGGGCGGGTCCTGTCACTGAAGCTGCTGCATTTACTGTGAAGAACTCTAGCCGTGAGAATGAGGGTGAGAAAACTTGTTACAAATGCAATAAGACGAATCACACTGCCAAAAATTGTCGTGCTCATCTCAAGTGCACATTTTGTGGGTGGAAGGGCCACTCCATCGAATTTTTTCGTAAGAAGAAAGCAGCAGAGGAAGGTGAGAAAAATTTGGGGATGACCTCCAAAGGGAACCACGCGACCTCTCAACAGACAGAGAAGAGAGAAACAAATCTTCCGTTCACATCTGATGAGTGCAAGCAGATTTTGAGCATGCTGAAAAATAAGTCATCATCCGCCAATCATGTTGGTAACCACTCAAGCCATGAAGAACTATCAGGTAAAAGACCTCCCTTTCCTAACAAAAATATTTGGATATTGGATAGTGGTTGTATAGACCACATGGTTTGAAATCATGACTTGCTCACCCACTCCATGCCTGTCATCAACCACACGGTTGAATTACCCAATGGTACTATAGCACCAGTGACTCACATTGGGAAAGTTGTCATGTCCCCGCATTTAATTCTCACCAATATCCTATATGTCCCTTATTTTCGGCTAAATCTGATTTCCATTAGCAAGTTGACTTTAGACTCAACTTGCATCACCACTTTCCTAAATAAACTTTGTGTGATTCAGGACCCACGCTCGGGGAAGATGATTGGGATGGGAACTGAACGGGAGGGCCTCTACTATCTCGATCAATTCAAGAAAGGAACATGCAATCATGTCCAAATCCCTCGCACATCCCTTTTGCATCGACGTCTTGGACACCCCTCCATTAAAGTTTCTTTTCCTATTTCTGATTTCAAAATAAAATTCTATGTTACCAATAATTGTTTAATTTGCCCATTGGCAAAACAAACAAGATTTCCATTTCCCTTGAGTTCAATTTCTACCACCTTTTGCTTTGAATTAATTCACGTTGATATTTGGGGTGGTTATAATGTTGCCTCCATTTCTGGTGCAAAATATTTTCTCACAATTGTTAATGATCATACTAGATGCACGTGGATTTACCTCATGAAACACAAGTCTGATACAAGGGATCTCTTAGTCAAGTTCAGCAATATGGTTGAAAATCAATTTAATTTCAAGGTCAAAATTGTTCGCAGTGATAATGGCCCTGAATTTAAACTTGCCAATTTTTATGCACACAAGGGCATTGTTCATCAAACTAGTTGCATTCACACACCACAACAAAATAGGGTGGTTGAACGAAAGCATAGACATTTGTTAAATATGGCTCGTGCTCTACTTTTTCAAGCTAATCTTTCTAAACATTTTGGGGGGATGCTGTGCTCATTGCTGCATATCTTATTAATTGAACACCAACCCCTCATCTTCAAGGAAAAATGCCCTATGAAAAATTATTTAATAAAACTCCAAACTACTCGCACCTCAAAGTATTTGGATGTTTGTGTTTTGCTTCAACTCATGCCCAAAATCCTTCCAAATTTGATCCTAGAGCATCACGTTGCATGTTTCTTGGCTATCCTTATGGGGTCAAAGGATATCGTGTTTTTGATCTTAATAATCACAAAATCTTGATTTCTAGGGATGTGATTTTCTTTGAAGACACGTTCCCTTGTCACAATATCACTCCATCTCCAACTACTCATCCATCTAACCCTGCCCCACTTCAATTTGATATGGATTCTTTCTCTGAGCCATTTTTTCATGAGTCACCAACTCCACCTTCTCCAAGTCCACCTAGTCCCACACGGTTAGACCACAACCTTACCCCCTCAACTCCCAAAACGTCACTTCCCCTCTCACCTACCCAAATGTCACTTCCCTCTTCTCCATCACCATCACCATCTTCTACTCCTATTTCTACACCTAATGATGACCACACCCCTACTATTCCACCCACTACTGCACCACCTCAAAGTCCACATGAACCCGACCCTCTCTTGTGTCATCTCAGTCGTCGCACTACAAAACCCACCTACTTGCAGGACTTTCATATTGAGGTCGCTCTCCCTACTAGGACCGCACCATCATCCTCCACGAACGCAGCATGCCACTCAGGTACTGCCTACCCTCTCTCTCATTTTTTATCCTATAATTCTCTGTCACCTTCCCACAGAGCCTTCACCACTGCACTTACCCTGCATAAAGAACCCACTAGTTTTCATCAAGTTGTTCAGTACCGCCACTGGCGTGATGCCATGCGGCTTGAGATTGCAGCACTCCAAACCAATAAAACATGGAGCCTTGTGCCCTTACCATCTCACAAACGGGCCATCGGTTGCAAATGGGTCTACAAGGTCAAATTGAAAACTGATGGGTCGATTGAGCGCCACAAAGTGCGCTTAGTCGCCAAAGGCTACCGCCAGGTTGAAGGTATTGATTATCGGGAGACTTTTGCTCCCGTAGCAAAATTGGTCACGGTCCGTGTATTGCTTAGTGCGGCCTCCATGCGTGGTTGGCATCTCCACCAATTAGATGTTAACGACGCTTTCTTAAATGGTGATCTTGACGAGGAAGTCTACATGTCCTTGCCTCCCGGTTTCGGACAAAAGTGGGAGAACCGTGTTTGCAAATTACACAAATCCTTATACGGGTTGAAGCAGGCCTCTAGACAGTGGTTCATCAAACTCTCCACTGCACTCAAGGCTACTGGTTTCCATCAATCACGGTCTGATTATTCTTTATTCGCCCGACATCGACATGATAATTTCTTCGCCTTACTTGTATATGTTGATGATGTGATCTTGGCTAGAAATGATTTACAGGACATTGAGTGTACCAAGCAATTTTTGTCCCAAAGATTCAAACTCAAAGATTTGGGGCAGCTCAAATATTTCCTTGGCATAGAGGTAGTAAGGTCACGTCATGGGATCACTTTATCACAAAGGAAGTATGCCTTGGAAATTTTAGATGATGTTGGATTTCTAGGTGTCAAACCTTCTCGGTTCCCTGTGGAATAGAACCTATCACTCACCCAGACAAAATGGGGAACTCTTGGATGATGCCTCCCCATACAGAAGGCTTGTTGGAAGGCTAATTTACTTGACCATCACTAGGCCAGACTTGACCTATGTTGTCCATGTTCTTAGTCAATTTATGGACAAACCTAGGCAACCACATCTTGATGCAGCTCACAAAGTGCTCCAATATATCAAACATACACCAGGACAGGGTATTCTACTACAGTCCACAGGTTCTCTTCAACTAAGAGCATTTTGTGATGCGGACTGGGCCCGTTGCAAGGACACAAGGAGGTCGATTACTGGTTATTGTGTTCTACTTGGCCAAGCACCAATAGCGTGGAGAAGCAAGAAACAGACCACAGTGTCAAGATCGAGTGCAGAGGCAAAATATCGTTCTATGGCTACCACGTGTTGTGAAATAGTGTGGCTGAAAACCATCTTAAAGGATTTGAAAGTGAATCATACTCAACCAGCAACCTTGTTCTATGAGAATCAGGCAGCTATCCACATAGCATCAAATCCAGTATTTCACGAACGGACTAAGCACATTGAAATCGATTGTCACCTGGTGCGTGAAACGATACAAGAAGGAGTGATCCAGACAGCTTATGTTTGAACCCAACAACAACCAGCAGACTTGTTCACCAAGCCATTAAGTTCTACTCAATTTGAAGCTTTACTTAGCAAGTTGGGTGTGATCAACATACACTCCAACTTGAGGGGGAGTATTAAAGGAAATTATGCAATCAGTAGATAGTCAACTTTTGTAAATATTTGATGTTATTTACTTCCATTCTTATTTCGATTGTATCCTTGATTCTAGGCTATATGTTAGGACCTTGGTAGCATCCTAATTCATATAAGTTTGTAATTATTTTCAATGTCAATACACAAGAAGAATTATTCAACCAAATTCGGGTTTCTTTATAATGCCTTCTTAGCTACTGAGTTGTTGGGCGTTTTAGCTTGTTCTCTGACGTTTACCTTCTTCCTTTAATATACTTTGATTTATCCCAAAAAAAAAAAAGGAGGGGGGAAGAGGGGCCCAGAACCCCACATACCCTCACTGGGTCGGACTCATGCTTATTTGAATAAAGAGACATGATTTGCATGACAGTCACTAAAAATGTACCTTTTCACTGTTCTAATTTACCACTGTAGTTGATTGAGTTCAAAAGAACATTTCAAGAGCATAAAGGTTTACAGCTGGGGAATTCCGGGAAAAATATAGAAGTTTTACTTACAGTACAAGGCACGAATTCTTCAACATATATATAAGCACAAAACCACGAAATCATGAATGATTGACCCTTCAATAATTAATGAATTACTTTCAATATGTAAAGCTGGAAAAGTAGGGAAATTATTGGTATGACCTATAAACTATATATGACCAAAGAAGGCTCTACATATCCACCATACTCGATCAATTGCTCAATCATATGTCCAGTTGATAGCCATAACTCATAAGATTTTCAAAATGAAATCAGCAAACATTTATGCATCAACATGTACAAATATAGAATGTGTTCATTTGCTTCCCCACCCCCCAAAATCAGTTGCTAGCTGCAACATCATACAATAAACCAATGCGTCTGACATAAAATTTTACGGTTAATTTTTTCAGTTGGTCCAATCAATAAGTAACTTGACTTGCTCTGCTCCCACATGAAAGAGGATCTGAACCTCAATTGTTGTTGTACACTTATTATTTATATTATTATTTCGAGTTCATAACAGTAAAAATTCAATAAAATTAAAGTTCGTTTAATCATTTATATGTATTAAATAAATTAATGATTTTGGTACGTAACAATTAAAATCCCTCTATTTAGTTGATATATATAAATGACTAAATGATAATGATCTCGAATTTAGTTGATTTTTGTGTGTAAATGATCTTAAAATAAAGATTTAGAACTTGAACGGTTTCAATTATAATATTGTATAATGACATTTAGATAAATTAAAATAGTGATACAAGAAGATAACATTAAAATGAGATGTAAGTATTACCCTAAATTTTATAATTAACCTCTTTAATAAATAAAGTCTTATAACCTTAACATTTGCAAGTTTAAATGTTTGCAGGATTTTTAATTATATATATATATATATATATATATATCAATCCCCGTTTTCTCTTCTCTCATTAGCAAAGAAAAAGCACACTAATGGGGATGAAGTGACAAAATCACTCTCCGAAAATATCTCGACGATCGTGAAGAATCTTACTCTTATCTGACAGTTAATACCATAATATCAAAAACAGCCTCAAAATGATTACATAATATTAATACAATCAACTAACTATCAAACCAGGGATAATTATACATCTATTCATATCAAGATACACAGAGCATAAGCTTTACAATATAACTCATGCAGAAGTTTACCATAAACGTCAACAAGTACACATTATCTAGTTTATGCCTCCGCTCCTAAGCAGGTCTCTGTCTTCATGCCATGACCTGGAGGGCAAGTAACACCCATAAAAATGTGAGTGGATGAAAAATAACCTTTTAAAAACATATGTTTATACCCTCCGTTTTATAAAACTATGCATGTACATGAAAAACCATCCAATCTCAGTTAAGATAGAACACAACTCATGACCTCAAAATATGTGAAAAATGTTCACAACGCAAATAGCATCAGTAAATCACCACAACAATCATACACAAAGTCACCACATCAATCACACGCAACCAACTCACCCTCGATGCTCAATGACAATCATTGTATCAATCGCATTATCGATAGGAAAGGCACTCGGGATACAGAGCCCAACTCGACGTCCGAGTGGAAACCGACTCATGATACAGAGCCTAGCTCGACATCCGAATGGAAACCGACTCAGGATACAGAGCTTAGCTCGACATCTGAGTCACCATCACAATACCAGTATCAGAATACAGAGTCCAGCTCGACGTTTGAGACTAACCAACCAACAAGCATCCTGAGGAGAGTTATCCACACCACATCATTTCACATCACAAATATCGAGAAAACCTACTTTTATAACCTACATACAACACTTCAAACCAAATCCACAATTCAAAATCTGGGTCTAAGCCCAAAACACAATTCAAGCAAAATCCCGTAAAACATGTACTTAAATAATTTCCGTAAAATCACCAAAGATCATGTAAAATCATAGTCAATCTAACATAACAGAAATCACATAGAAAAACGTTTAAAATAATTGAATATTCATGCATAATAATTTAAAGGAAATAAAAAATCACCCACAATCGTTATCGCGCAGTTCATTCCTGATTTGAACGCTCCTCGTTCACTTCAGGGGCTATGTTTCTTGTAAAAATTATAATTTCAGATTACTAAGGTTCCACGTAACACCCTAATATAACCCTAAATTCCTAGAATTAAAATATGAATTTTTAAAGTTAAATATATACTTTGGACACCCAAAAATACCCGAAACGGTATCCGATTAACTCGAAACCAGCACTGTTGGATTCGTTGATAGGACCTAACCCGAAAAACACCACGTATAAAGAGAAACACCATGTATGAACAGAAATTCTAAATCCCAATATATTATTCGAAAACATACTATTTACCCTCCGTTTTGGAAAAAAAAAACAATGCATGCATAAAGAGAAATTTTTAACCCCAATATACCAACAATAAAAGCGAAATCTCAAAGTACGTGCTATAGTAAGAAATCTAGTAATAACATAAACCAAGGCAACTATAAAAACCATATCAAATATCAACACAAACACGATCATACCAATGCATAACCACAACGATCACACCAAACCAACCGATCATACCGAGCCAACCCATTCCTGATGCCTGCAAACCAGATCATCACAATATACATGCATTATCGTTAGACCAAATCACTAGGGAACTACGGAGCCCATCTCAACGTCCGAGTGTGGACTGGCTTAGGAACTATGCAACCATAGGCTCGCCGTCTGAGTCACGGTCCTAGTATAAGAAACTACAGAGTATTACCTCGACGTTTGAGACTACGCACCAGTCTCAGGAACTACAGAGCATTACCTCGATGTCTGAAACTTTCTAACACAACACCAGTCTCGGGAACTACGAACCATTACCTCGATGTGCGAGACTGTCCAACTAATCTGACATCTCGAGGAAGGTTTTCACATCACATCACATATATAAATCATATCCATAATCACATCTCATATACGAAGAATGCATTCTCATAATCCAGATTATTTCCATAATCCAAACCAAATTCAAAACCCGAATCAAATAGCAAAACTCGAGTCTAAGCCCAAACCACAATTCAATCCCAAACACCATAAAACGTGCCATCGAAACTATTTCTGAAAACCATCCAAAAATCATAGGAAAATTTCAAAGACTCCAATATCGCCATATCTCGTATCATATATCACATCCAAACCAAAATCATGTTTGAATGATATTCAAAAACGTAATGTACGGAAACCTCGTAAAATGTGCAATAAAATATTATTTAAATATAAAATCACCGAAAATCACATAAAAATTTCAATCACCCAAATATCATCAAAAACACATAGAAGCACATTTAAAACACCTAAATATGCATGCATACTATTTTAATAAAATAAAAGTTCACTCATACATCTCGTATATGTGATCAAACTGACTTGCACGTCGTTCTGTAAAATCTAAGAACATCAATGTCAGGACCCGACCCTCTTCTGTCAGGACCCGACTCATCTAGCACGATATTGACCGCTTTGGGCCTCTTTGCCCTTGCCCTCCCGGTTTTGTTTTCGGGAGCTCACGGTGCAACTTCTCAGGGGTTACCCATCATGGAATTGCACCAACCTTAACTCGCTTAACTTTGGAGTTCCAACCGAACCCAAAGCCAATGAGCTCCCAAAAGGCCTCGTGCTAGATAGGTGTGTGCCTACACCTTTAAGGCACACCACCATTCCCCTCCCAAACCATTCCCCCCTCACAGGAATGTGGGATCGTTCACCATTCCCTACAGGACACGGTCTTACAATCCACCTCCCTTAGGGCCCATCGTCATCGCTGGCACACTTCCCGGTCGAGGTCTAACTCTGATACTATTCTGTCAGGACCCGACCCTCTTCTGTTAGGACCCGACTCATCTAGCACGATATTGTTCGCTTTGAGCCTCCTTGCCCTTGCCTTTGCCCTCATGGTTTTGTTTTTGGGAGCTCACAGTGTAAATTCCCAGGGGGTCACCCATCATGGAATTGTACCAGCCTCAACTCGCTTAACATTGGAGTTCCAACCGAACCCAAAGCCAATGAGCTCCCAAAAGGCCTCGTGCTAGATATGTGTGTGCTTACACCTTTAAGGCACACCACCATTCTCTTCCCAGACCATTCCCCCTTCACAGGAATGTGGGATCGTTTGTAACAACCGATCTCGAATTATGGGATTAGATTAGTGACTAATGAGGGATTAGTGAGGTTAATTGGTGATTAGTTGAGAAAAATCTGACGAACGATGCAAAATGACCTTTTTGCCCCTGGTCGTGGGTAAAATGTTGACTTTTGACCCAGGAGGTCCGATGGCTAAGGGCAGAGGACCGTTACGTAGATCGGGTCGATACGAATCTGTAGACAGACGGCACGTCGAAATCGGACGTCAGACGGGAAAGTTATGGTTCACGGAAGTTCGATTACATTATGCACATATTACGAGACAAGGATTAGGTGGCATTACCTGATTGGTTGAATTTTTAAGTGGGACCCATGGATGAGTGACAAGTGTCACTCATCCCATTGGTCACTTCCCTAAAAAGTGGATCTAAACCATTAACATATTATTATTTTATTATTTTATAATTTTACCCATTTCTCATCTCCACCCTTCATCTATATTTCTTTCTTCCATCCTGGTCGTCCATTTTCCCTTCTCTGTACCATCATCAGCCATCACCCCCCTTCATTCCCCATTTCCAAACCTGATCTCCCATTTTCCCTCTCAAACAAAGCACGGCCAACCATGCTCCCTACCCCCAAACTCAATCCTTTGCTCATGAAACCTGAAGGAAAGTTAGAGAGTGAGGAAGGACGAGTTGAATGGTGACTACTGCACGGGCCTCCGTGGATGGCAGAGGTAAGTGACCCAACAACCCATTTTAGTTTCAAAAATTGGAAACTGAGATCTAGAGGTTTTTAGTTAATTCTATTAATTGGGATAACTTTCTGGTGATCTAAGAGGAAGCTTTGGATTGATTTCGAGGGTTAGGACAGTCGGAGGCCACGGCGGTGGAGGTTTGCAGGTGGCCGGTTCATCCTTCAATCATGGAGGTAGTTTCTCGATCCATTTCTCCTGTTTTTAATGGCTAGATCGATGGAAAAGGATACTAGGAACCTTTAGGAATCAAAATGGATCGAAAATGAATGAAATGGGGCCCTGGACCGGTCCAGATCGGTCCGATCCAGTTCGAACCAGAGGACCCGGTTTGACAGAGGTTAGGAGTGACACTGTAGCTATTCGAGTGGCCTTCATGCGCAGCCCCTTTGGGAGGTGAGTGTGGGTGCGTAAAACATATTTTGGGGTAGTGTTCAATATGTAAAATACTCTATTCAATGTAACGAACATTTTGGAACTGGTTTCGTGTCGATCGGACACCGTCTCGATATTGTTTGGGACATCCGAAGGTTTAGGATAGGGTTTAAAAATAGTTAAAAACCGTCTAAAGTGATTTGGATAGGTTTGGGAGTTCCGGTGATGGTGTTTGGCCTGGGAGAGCCGTATGACACGCGTATCGAGGCGACAACTTGGACGGTCTGTGAGTGGACCTTTTTTTCTAAATTATTGCATGCATAAATGTTTATTATGTATTTTAATACATGTTTTGTGATGCCATGAGTGCTTTTGTATGTGTTCACGTATTGGAACATATTTCGAGGTTTCGGCCTTATACGGTGCTTATACGTACTATGCTTTCTACGATGGTTTAAATGAAATGTTTTTGGATTTAAAAAGGATAAACTCGGGCATGAGACCCATTTGGTTTTGTCTTGGGCATGTAGCCCTATTGGTGACCTACGAGTCTGAGTCGTGGTCGCGGCGAGTGCTTTGTGCACGGCGACGGACGATATGACGCTCGCCTCCGGACGGGAATGTGTTCCTTCCGGAGAGGTCACGATGCACGACCCGTTGTCGAGCAGCCACTGGAGGCTCGACTTCAGAGTGCTATCAGTTTAGGATATCGATCAGTGATTAGTGCCCCATGATCTAGTGGTGGTCGCATTAGTTAATCCGTTCACGGCGACATACCAGGATTGAGGGCGGTCCTAGACGGATGGTTGCACGCATCACTACGATCGGAATCGTGACTGACTTTGAGATATCGGGCACGATTCCCCTTTGAGTCTTGAGTTCGGGCTTGAGACCCAGTTGGTTTACGTTTATAATTTTGGGTCGAGGACCCTAAATGGATTTTCAGGTTCATGACGATTTATGGGAACTGGGCATGAATCCATTGAAAGGTTTTAAGAATGTTTTCGTTATATATATATATATTCATATACCTTCCTTATTTGGATTGTCTCATCCGGGGAGGGTCGTTGGCTTGGATGGACCCCGAAGTAGTCACGGAGCACTAACTGAGTGGAGTCGCCCCCGTTGGGTACCTTACTCTTAGGAAGGCTTATGGATTATAACCCCCAGGGAGGGTCATTGATCTATGGACATTGACCTGGGTGGAGGACTTGGGCTTTGAGACCCCGGGTAGCACGCGTGTAGCTTTAGAAACCATGACAAGAATGGTTATGTGATTTATATGTATATGTTATATGATATATGATGTACTGGTTTTGGGCTGAGTCCTACATGGATTTGGGCAGTGGCCCGTGTGATTGGTTTCAATTGTGATTTTGGGCTAAGGCCCTATTAGGTTGATAAATTAGTTTTCGAATGCATGCATGCATACTTTTTAGTGAAGGGTACAAATGTCTTTTGTGAAAATGTTTTTATAAATTCTTGTTTTGTCCATTCACAGCTTTTAAATGTTTTGACTGCCCTTCAGGTTGATCACAGATGCGAGTTGTAGCAGAGACCTAGACATCACATACCTCCTCCGGATCCTGGCGTACTCTGAAGCCCAGAGCGGGCTAAAGTTAGAATTTCCCTTGTCTGACACTCTGTGTCAGGCGGGATCAGGCGCGTCCCGCATTAATCCCGGGGGGATTGGGACGGGTCCTGACATCGTTCACCGTTCCCTCCAGGACAAGGGTCTTACAATCAATTCTTGCAAAAAAATCACCAGTAAGAGTCACTAACCACCCTAATTAACTCACACATGAATCCCATAATTTTCTGGTATTTTTAAACAAATTAAAACGAACCCTAATCTTTTAGACAGTCAAAACTGCCCCTGAAACGATACTCGATCGCCTCAAAAATTGTATCGTTGGATCCGTAACATCGAAAGGATGAACTTTCATGTTGAGCACTTTTCAAGGGGATGTGACACACGCCCCCACGCGCCTCCCAAAGTGGCTGCGGGTGGGCTTCACGCGCGACCTACTGTTCACTATCCCTGACCTCCAGCACGACCCAGTTTCCTGAAAACCTGGTCACCCCACCCATAAATGATGACCAGGGTAGAAAACCTTTGTTTTTTTTCTCATTTTTCAATTCTGTTTTGTTCCATCAACTTTAAATTATGCCAATAAGAGATCTATGGATTCAAAAACGAGTTTTCTTACCTCAAAATTACAGTTCAAGCTTTGAAATTCTTGGCTATGGCGTCCAAGGATACTCAGTAATTTTTTAACGCCCAAAACCCACGGTTCTCATCCATGTAACATCGTACAAGCTCCAGGGAGCTATTGAAACATCTCGTGCTAGGTTTCATGTCCCAAAACCAAAGACCTGAAGAAGACCCCCATGGGTTTATGGCTTTCATTCACTATTCCATCCCCCATTTCCTCACAGTTTTTAGGGCATTGTCTCCTTCTTTTCCTCCTATTCTTCTCACCTTAACTCTATCTTTTTGTTGGTCGATCTCCTCATGGGTAGTGAGTGTTTTCTTCATTTTCTCACTCTCGGCCACCTAGCACCAAAAATCCCTCACACATACATAAATAGTAGGCTGAGTCGGTGGAGAATGAGGAAGAGAAAGTCTAGACTTCTCTAGATCTTGACACGTGGTAGTATCTAATTGGTCTTTGTGTTAAAATAACCAAAATTCCCTTGGTGGCAAAGTTACCACTTTGCCCTTCACCATTGTGACCCATAAAGACTTCACTGAATCTCTAATTCAAGCATGCTATTGTCCATGAACTCAGGATCTCGAGACCTTCGTAATGGTCTTATCTGAATTCTCAAAAGAAATCCATAGCAAAAAGTCAACATTTTGACTTTTCTAAAGGCAAAATCGTCATTTTACTCAGTTTTTCCAAATTCACTTTTCTTTAAGGTTCCAGGTAGTTACAATCTACCCCTCCTCCCCAAAAAAAATAAAATAATCCGTCCTCGAAATTTCAAAACTAAACCAATTTCATGTCCATATTCAAATTGGACAATTGAGTTGCTCGAAACTAAATCACCACTATAATCACAATCATAGCTCACGAGTTTGCCAATATCCCAATTCTCTTCTAAACCAGTCAAAATCCAATACTGACCAGACAGTTCCAATATTTCCTAGGGTATTTGTCCTACCAAGGATCCTTACAATTTCCATTTCAATAATACTTATTCTCACTGACATGCATCAAATTCAATAAAGAACATTTCCGACATTTTAACATTTCAATTAGTTATTCTGTTATAAAATGTATTCTTTCATCATACTTATATGTACCATCTACTCACAAATCAAGTCTACAATATGAACCTCGAACAAAAACCACACAAAAGTTAATGTCCAAATCATATTCAGGTGGTTATCACTTCAACAATAACATCATTCATTAATGTCTGTATCCCTGGTTGCACGTTATAGAGCCTCGATAGAGTTCATGACCCACGACCAACTTTGGCTTCCGGTTTCTCGGCTGGTTCTCGGGTCTAGACTTCTCCTTCTTGTTTTCTCAGTTCCATTCTCCTTTTTGCCACTTTTTTTTCTCTCCTTTATCTCTCTGTCTCTTTCTGGTTCTACCTCCCCTCATGTTATGTTTGTTCATGGCATTTTCATGGGTTTCGGTCCATGACCACCAGACCACACATACAACACACTCAAACACACATATGTAATGAGCTAAGTCGGTGGGAAAATTTGGGAGATAATTCCAGAAATTTCTGGACACTTGTCACCATCCAAAATATCTCCTAGTGAAAAGATCAAAATTTCCTTGGTACAAAGTTACCATTTTGCCCATGATCCTATGTAGACTCATAACTATCTCATCTGATCTCTGATTTTAACAGGCTACCTGTTTACAGACTTAAGAGTCCGAGCCCTTCGTAAAGATCCTTATAGAACGTCCAACTAATGCTCGGGTAAAAAGTCAACATTTGACCATTCTAGGAGTAAGATTGTCATTTCCACAAAATTTCCTCACACCATAACCACCTATGGATGCACATATATATAATCTCCACAAGGTAGGTCGGTGCACCCAAGAAAGAATGAAGAGGATTCTAGCCATGTGTCACCATCACTTTATCTCTTGTGCACAATTACCAAATTACCCTTTATGTCAAAATTACTAAAATGCCCCTACACTATTTAGACCCAAAACAAATTTATCTAAACTCTATTTTCGACATACCGTATGTCTTTGTACTTAGGAGGTCGAAACCTTCATAACAATCCTTACGAAACGCCCCAGAAATGTTCAGGTAAAAAAGTCAACGTTTAACCCTACAAGGGCAAAATCGTCATTGCTTTTTTATTTATTTTTTCCAAATTCCGTTTCCTCAAATTTCTGTCCCATTAAATGAAGGCTCTACCGTTTTTCTCTTTTTATTTGGGCCAGTAAAAATAATTTATTGTGGAGACTGTATGATTTGAGCCATGCTCAAATTTAGTTTCCACATTATTGTTATTTTGTTATTTTTAGTCAATCCTTTTTTACAAAATCTTCTTTTAACTTTTATCTCATTTTTTTCTAAATTTTTTTTCTAAATTTTTTTCCTCTTACTATTGGAGTAGTTTTGCGCAATATTTTTCATTGATTTTTGTTATATTAATTAGATTAGGACTTTTAGTCATTTATTCGCATTTATGCGTCAATGAATCATTGAGGATCAAATTTTCTTAAAATCTGCACCTCCTTTACATGTTCTTCGGCACGATATGAAAGGGGTTTGATAACAACGACTACTCCTTTTAGTATAGGTAATCTATTTAGGTTAAATGCGGTTATGATTTTCGGTTGTTTTGGGCTTTGTGATCGTGGTTGTAATTTTCCTGTAACATTTGCTATGGATTTAAAAATTAAGAATGAGAAGCCAATAGACTAGGGAAAAAAAGGAGAAATTAAAAGAAAAAAAGAGGCACAAACGGCGCCGTGTGGTAGCCACTGAGGTGTAGGGTTTATAAACCTTCCTCTTTCCCAAACTCGCCCTTCAACCCGCACAGAAGCAGCAGACAAACTTAGAGAAAGCGAAAGGAGAATTAGCGATGGGGAAGAAAGCGAAGACCTCTAGGAAGGGAAAGAAGGCATGGAGAGCCAACATAAGCACGGAAGACATTCATGACTTCTTCGAGCAGTCCACCAAAGACGCACTCTCCGGTGGTTCTCTTGCCTCTGCTCCCGCCGACTCCCTCTTCTTCGTCGACAAGTCCGAAGGTACCATCTTATACCTTCTAATTTATCCATACTCCATGGGTAAGTTTGTTAGGATTTTATTATTTGGTTTATTGTTTTGGAGAAATTTCAATTTATTTTGTGTTCGGTTTTTTTCCTAATCAATCATAAATCCCTCAAAACCACAAAATATGAAATAAGATCATAGTACGAGTTTGAACAAAATATTGTCCCCAAGGTATTGGTGGAAAAGAAAAAAGATAGACCCAGCCAATCTGGTACGAAAACCTTGAGCTGTGTTCAATAGTGGAACTCACACGTCATAAAAAAAAATCAGGGTTGACATAAGTATAAAGGAAAGCTCAACTTAAGAGGAGATGATTCTTCGAAATTCGATTGACTTCGAGGCATTGCACACAAATTTGGCAAAGTTGAGAGAAAATAAAGGAAATTTTATGCATTTCTATAGGTGGTGCTGGAATAGCAGTTCCTTGTGCTACCATAGAGGGATTTGAACTTATAGTTTCCACAAATGTTTTTCCAATACTTAATTTATGAGGTAGAAGAATATATAGAAGACTTTTGATGGTGTAATTCACATTATGATATTAAATGTTTAGTGTTTTAAGTTTTGATTGTTGTTGAATTCTCTGTTAATGGAGCCTTTTAACTTCTTGAGATGCCAAAAATAGCTCCGATAATTTACTAGAGTGGAATAGTTCGTTTGATTTGGATAGATTTGAGCTTGAATTTGAGATGAGGTTTAGTCAATCTGGGGATTCAACAACGGTGTAGATATCTGGAATGAGTCGAATAGTCAGCGAATGAAGTATATTTATTGAAGTTTTAGATTTATGTACAATCCAGCTACTTTCTTATGTTATATGCTCTTTTTTTTTCTTTTTTTTTTCTCTTGATCATTTTTGCTGCTATCTGGAACATAACTTCTATGCTTTGCTCTGACTAGACCTTTCGGTGAAGAGGAAGATTGAAAAACACAGACAGAAAGTACTCCATGTCGAAAGCATGCTAGAGAAGAACCCATTTGTACTAGCCGTGCCTTCTTCAAAACTGAAGAAATCCAAGAAAACAGATAAAGAGATTCCAAAACCAAGAGATCCAACTGAATCTGATCCTAAGGTCAGATAATTATACTACAACATGTACAAATACAGATGTTATCTATTTCTATCGGTTTTATAATTAAATTATTTGACATCTTTCAGGGTTCTGCCTCAACTTCTGGCATGGCTGACTTATGGAATGATAAAGGTTCCATTAGCCTTCATAAATAGATTATAATTTCTGCTTTTTTATTTTGGTTTTGTTGCTCTTTTTTGGGTGCCATGCATTACATTGACTGTTTTTGAATCTTTTGCAGGTGTTGACAACAGCAAGGGAAAGAAGGTACAGTTCATTGTTTAATTTCTTGAAAAAAATTATATTTTTGCACATATTGGATCTCGTCTGGTTCTATAAGTCTTTTTCGCAAACTGATAATGTGGAAAATGGTTGAAATGGCACTTTTGACCACCAAAAATAATTCATGTACTATAGAATGCATTATGTGTCATTTGTTATCGGGGCGCCATATGGGCACTGAAGCAGTACTCTGTCTGATGTGGTTATTGTTTGAGTATGCTTTTAGTAACAACCATCAGCTCTTAGCTGATGTATGTTTTTGACTTTCTTGAAGATCATGAAGCCATCGCCTATTCCTGCTGTACAAGTTGAACTGCCAGGCTCCTCATTCAATCCCTCATATGATAGTCACCAGGTAATTTCTTAATATCTGACACTCAATTTTGTTTTAATTTTTTTTTAATTTTATGGAACGTTTCGGCTTATATGGCATTTCTATCTTTGCCTCTCTTTTCCAATCCAGGAAGCATTGTCTCAGGCTGTTGCACAAGAAATGCAGAAAGTCTTTAAAAAAGAGTTGGGACCTGCAGCAGTTCCTTTAACTGTTCCTGGGGAGGCTGTTGATGAAGAAGAAGTGAGTGCCTTTTGTTCCTTTCATGTATTAGTCACCAAAAATCACAATTTTCCTTAACTGCAGATCAGTACACATATTATAACTAGATTGCTCTTTATAGTCAGAGTATGCTGTTTTCGTAGATAATAAATTTAATTTATGTGTGAGAATATAGGTAGGAATGGTAACCTTTATTTTATAACAAACATAGAATTTTGTTGAAGAAAGAAATTGAGAAGTACAAATAAAGATGTACATGGAGTATTTTATACTTGCATATTACTTCAACCTTTTAAAACATAATTGAGATCCGTGCTGTACCAATCTGCTTTATCAGATGTATTTTCTGGAGGCTGATGAAGGCACCGATGATGATATGAATCCACAAAATTTGGATGAGAATGAGGATGCTGCAACTGAGAAAAAGTGAGTTGGATTCTGTATTCTTTCATCTTTCCATTCCATGGATGATTTGTTACTGGTTTATCCATGTTAGGCCTAATCTATGTAATGTGCTCAAAATTTCATTTCTGAAAAGATGTATTACTAGTTTTGGTGGATTAAAGAGAACCTTCCTAATTAGCACTGATATTATTATCATTTTGGTGTCCCAATACTTGGATAGCCAATATGGCAATGCTTCTGAATGCTTTGAGCTCATATTGTTTGAATAATTTTTGCAGGCCCTTAAAAACAAAGAGGGTGACAACAGTCATATTAAATAAGAGAGCTCGGCGCAAAGCACAGCTTAAAAAGGAAGCAGAAGCACAAAAGGCGAAGAAAATTTCCAAAGAAATTGATGGGTAATATGTGTTTATATCATCACATTTTTTCCATGAGAACACTTTGGTGAAGATTGTATTCTAATTATGTCTGGTCCTTTGGTCACAGCTTACCAAATATCTTTCAGGAAATAGCTAAAGAGGACGATGAGAAGCATAAAAGACATCTCCGCCGAGTTGTAAATAAAGAAGAAAAACTCAAAACATGTCCCCCACGCTTGGGGAAGCACAAGTATGTGTAAAAGAAATGCTTTCTCCCTCATAGTGTCTTTGTATATGCAAACGCAATTTGGTATAATATGCATTCCTTTTGATTACAGATTCGAACCAGCACCAGTCCAAGTCCTTTTGTCCGAAGAAATAACTGGATCACTCCGTAAACTGAGGGTATCATAGACCTTCCTTTCTTGGCCAAGATTGTGCTTGTTTTCTTTTCTTTGTGT
This sequence comes from Prinsepia uniflora, assembly GCA_032719365.1. Taxonomy (NCBI): domain Eukaryota; kingdom Viridiplantae; phylum Streptophyta; class Magnoliopsida; order Rosales; family Rosaceae; genus Prinsepia; species Prinsepia uniflora. The sequence continues at coordinate 10,438,148 of CM064870.1, read as the reverse complement.
ATGATTGAGATAAGATTAGGGGAAAGTCTAATTCCCTTTGATTTTTCTATGAAGGCTTGTTGCACACTTGTCACAGATAGGTTCAAAAGCCTAGAACAAAGAGGATTAATCCCGCCAAGACCCAACAAAAGGTCTGTCGATTCTCTTCATGTCTGCAACCAACTTTGAAGATTCAGTGGATTATTTTCAAGTTAATCAAACTTTTTTTATTTTTCTGACGTTTTATTAATGATATTTCTACTTGTTTTGACAGGATCCGAAATCATTAGTTGGAGTTTAAGGAAGTTCATATTACTTATGCAAACAGATTCTCCGAGTGTCCACCACAATTATTTTATCAGTTGTCTTAATTATTTCTTTTGTATTTTCGTTTCGTATTTGGTTGATAATTTTCAATTCAATGCTCCAGCTGTGATGTAAATTGCTAATCAATATTAAGCTAGTGCCTTTTTTATTTTTTTATTTTTTTTACCGTTATGAGTGGAATTAGCCTTGTTATGGGTGGAATAAGCGTTGTCTAAATTACCGTCAATTATTCAATTTTACGGATGGAAAGGTCGAACTAGAGGGAAAGAAAGATGACGGCACGCCAGTAGATTGCTTTGGTGAATAGCTTAATGCACGATTACAAACGATGATCGGATAATGTGGCTGTTTGCTGACTAGGGTAAATGCAGTTCAGTCGGTCAGGTTAATAAGTGCAGTTAGCTGACTAGGGTAGTGTCTGTCCCAGTCCTACTATACCTTAGCGTTGTAACTGGCCTCCACAATCTTTTGGATTTTATCTTTAGCCTGAATTTGGAACCTCTTGTTGCGTTCAATCTGAGTTTGAACCTCCTTTCTAGTCGTTTAGAAATAACTAGTGTTTCAACCCGTGTCGGAATACAAAGTTTTAGGTTGAATTTAAATTGTTACACAACTTAGAAACCATGCTTTATTATAAAGTAGCATACATACATACATACATATACTTAATAGGAATGTTTATAGATACATGATAAAGATATATATCTATATATATATAATATCTATATATATATAATTATTATAGAGTTGGGTTTATGGATATATAGGTATATATAGTAGATGAAGATGTGAGAGAACATCATAGACCAACATGTTAAAATGAGTGTTGTTGGTTTGCAAAAAGAAGGATGTACACAAAAGGTGGCAAAAAACAGTTTATAGCTATAGCAAAATGATATATGCAGTCTTTAGCTTTTAGTCCATGTGGTTTATTCCTCATTTCAATCCATGTGGTTTATTCCTCATTTTCTTTTGCTTTTCTGGTAAAATATATAAGTTGGCAGTAATTAATAAGAATCAAATGTTAATATGTAATTTAAAAGAATAATTAAGGCTAAAAATATGAATTATACTGATTAATGATTAATATGAATATGAATTATACTTACTCATGTTTTGGATTTATATAAGCTATTTAAATAGTAACTTGAGATTTACTTTTTCTCAGCAATTTGATTAGAAGATTTCTTCATTGGAAATCAAATTATCGCTTTTTAATGTACATAATAGATAGAAAAAGATGATATAAGATGATATAAAATTTGGAGAGATTTAAGGTTAATTGATCGGTACCTGTTAAGAAGTTGCTGTTGTCAGGTCGCAGAAGTCTTTGAATAATAAATCGTAACAATTTTGCTCATTTTTTCGTGATCCCTTGTAAAGAAGTTGCTGTTGTCAAGTATCTCATCTGGCAATATCTGCTGATCTATATATCCTAAATCCCTTGTAAATTATGCACATGTTGTTTTCGAACGACTGATCGTCGTTTTATCAAGAAGTAGAGCATTTTTTTTTTTGATTTGTTTTATCTTCAAGGACTAATGTTACCTTATACATGCATTGATGTTTTCTATTAGACATTTTTAATAATAGTAATAATAATATTATATGGATGTATGCATATGTGTGAATAATTAAATTTTAAAATTGCCAAGGGACTATATCTTGTTTGCCATAATAATTGCACTCCAAGTGACTATCTGCATAATTCCTTTCCATTTGTTTGCAACAAAGTGGGCAAGAGTTGTACCACCATCCACGATTTTGTGTTGAAGTATGTGATGATTGCTTTGTGTTGACACTATATCAGACCAGATTTACCAGGTTGTATACTTAAAGCCTAAACACCCGACACGGGCTGAGCCTACATAGCCTACGTAACCCTAACAATGGGCCAAAGACGAGATATCACGTGAAAGCATCTCCACCCTCGTTCTGCGTGCCATATATCAACACGTAAATCGAGAAAAATTTATCCTACATAGTAACTATCAGACACGAATACCTCACTCACCCATACATAAGGGGTGCACATTTCCCAATAAAGATAACCAATACTCATTATTTAGCATTACTCTGAAAAATTTACCATTTTCTTCTTCCTCTTTCAAACACAATTACTAATTTGACCATCGGAGAACCTTAGGCCGATACACACCGGTGCCCGTCCCTAACGGAAGACCCATTGTTCTCCTTGGTCCACAGGTTATGAGGAGGAACATGTATTTCATGATGATTGGACGAAGAGTGATCGATAGTTGGAACATTTCATACTTTAACAGTTTGACGCAATCTGTGAGAGACTGACTAAGTCTGCCCATCCACTACCGAGCCCAGCACACATTTGTCCGACACCAACCATGCTAGGCGACCAGGACCTTGATGAAATTATGCATGGACGGGGATCTAGATTATTGAAAGACAACTCTCCGAACTTCGTGTAAATCATCGAGAAACTACAAAGTGACATAGTCGAGGTGAAGTCTAAGGGCACATAGTCCGAGTCGAGATGCAAGGCGCTCGAAGAGCGATACACCGAGGTGGTCGAACAACTATGGGCAACCTAGGCCGAACTCACAACTCACCAAGCTAAGGCCATGACCAAAGAGGCTGAGCAAATAATGGCCAAGTGCACCGAGTGCACCAAGAGGCTTCACTGATTAGTAGGAAGGGAAAAGCTCAAGTCTCTTGTCGAACCACCCAAGAAACACTCTCGGATGCTCATCATACTTGCCCAAGGGCAGGGCGAGACCAGGATATACCGAGACGCCCGCAACGCTCTTTGTGAAGGTTCTCAGAGACACCAGTCACCACTCGGTCACCGAGATAGGGGTAACGATCCTCGAACAACTAGGAATAAAATCGCTATTCTCAGAGAGACATCGACCGCTCGGAGAAATCTCACGGACATCAATCATGGGAGGCACCCTTCGCTTGATCTAATTCCAATCCCCATCACGGAGTTCAAAGGGAACCGACTCATGACACGAGACCGAGAGCACTACGCAGATCACTAGGCAACATATGTTGACAGGACCCACCCACAATTCCCCGGGATTAAGGGCTAAGTCCTGCTCCCGTCTAACTTACGCATGACACGTAGGCTAATACCGACGTTCAACCTTCGTGTGACACGTAAGTCGGACAAGGGATTCTCGAGCCAACCGTACAAAAACTCCCGGACTTCCCAGAGTGTGCAAAATCTACTGTGGATCGCGCATGTGATGTCTCCGTCTCTCTTGATCAACAGCCCGCACCGCAACAATCTGGAGGGTATCGAAAAACACAAAAAGACTGTGAGTAGACAAAAATAAAGTATAAGTTTAAAAACAGTTCATAAAACAAGTACATTTATACCCTCCAATTAAAAACCAATGCATGCATATCAAATTCATGTCATAAAACCATTCAATCTTCCGATTAAGCAAACCATGTAAGAAAAACCGAACACTGGTTCCTTTTCTCAAATCCTGGGCCTCAGCCCAAACCATCGAAAACCATTTCATCCGGGCAGAGCCCAAAACATCGAAAAACCTTTAACCTTTATCGAAAACCATCATCATCAAAACTCAGTGAAATCCAATACATTTGTAACCACATATCCATCCATCGAACCTGCTGGATCTATCAGAGTCTTTAAACTCAATCCAGACCTCAATATAATCCGAGTCTTTAAACTCAATAGGCCTACGGGGGAAATATTAATATCCGAGTCTTTAAACTCAATCCGAGTCTTTAAACTCAATCCGAGTCTTTAAACCCAATCCAGGCCCGCCGCCGTCATAACATATCCAAGTCTTTAAACCCAATAACCAGATCCAGTAAATCCAATCTGTACCATTTGAAAACCATTTTCCATTTCCGAATCTGAATTCGCAATCTAATCAGGATCTCGAATCCAAACCCAGAGCTCATATCCATATCCATTTCCAAATCCGAGTTCGAAACCATCATTCCGTAAGCTAGCATCCGGAATAACCATTCCGAACCCAAACTCGGAAATCCACTTTCAATTTCCAAACCGAATCCAGAATCGTCATCTTGGAATCCGATTCCAAAACCCGAAAACACGTTCTTTAAAACCACTTTTGAACTGGGCCTCTAAATCCGAAGTCATTTTTCCGAAATCCATTTTAAAATCATTGATATTAAATCATATTTCAAATCCCAACATCAAACCATTAAAACCAGGTTCAAATCACAACATTCGTCATATTCTCGTAAAACGTATAATTCCGTAAATACCTCGAAAAAAAGTGCAAAATCGTAAACCATCAAGCTCATAAATCACATCATAAAATCACGTATAGAAAACATAAAAAAACATATATGCATGCATCAAGAGTTAGAAAACAAAGTCCACTCACAGACCATTTCGTTGCTGCCTCGATACGCGCGCACTTACGCCGTTCCCGGCCGATCCATTATCCTCGGCTTTCTCGAACTTGTCCAAATCCCATAATAAGGTGAATAACTACTTCATTAAGCTCCTAATAAGTCCCCTTAATTTTCCCAAATTTTTAACTATTTTTAACCGAGGCCTAAAACCTTCGGACATCCCGAAAGATATCGAGACGATGTCCGATCGACTAGAAACCAGTGGCAAAATGTTCGTTACATCGAATAATTTAAAAGTCATATAGGAACCTTCCTCGAAATTTGTGCCATGCTCCCACACGTGCCACCCAAAGGGGCTGCGCTTGGGCCTCACGCGCCAAGCACTGTTCATCTCCTACCTCTGTCCGACCGGGTTTGAACCGATTCGGTACAGTTCGGTTTAATCGAACCGGTGGTCACGGTTCTTCCTCATTTTTCCATCTTTTCTAATCATATTGGTTCCTACAGTTTCGTCCTAACTTAACTAATCGATCTAGCTGTCTAACAAGAAAGATTGGGGTCTTAAACGTACCGTCTCGATGCAAAATATAACGACGGCTCTGCAACCCTGTTATGCGACCATTCCCAACCTCCTATAATCCCGGTTTTGATCTCAATCAAACTCTGGAATATTTAAAAACAAAGTACATGCATCATAATCGATCTACAAGCCTTATAACTAACAACACCAATTTCGAATTTAAAACAAAGACTTCCCGGGAAACTCACCGTACCACCACCGTCATTCTCCGTCGTGGCCACCACTGGTCTTCTTTCCACTTCCTCTCACTTTTATATTCAGAGGTCAAGAGCAAAGGATCACGTTTGATGGGAGAGCAGTTCACTTGCTCCTCACGGTGTACTGGTCCCTGTTTTGCTGCCATGGCCACCGTCGTGGACGGCCCTCCACGCTGACACCACCAACCTCAAACACCTCCTTAGCCACACACTACCCCAACCAGCAATGTAAATCGTGAGTTTGGTAAGAGTCTGGGTCCAGGGTCACCAACTGCACACACAAACTCTCTGTTTTCCAGCAACCCGTGTAACCCATACTGTTTTCTCCATTTCTCTTCACTGTCTTCTCCTCTAAACTCGCTGTCTTTCACTCAAACACCCATCACTAGCACTGGGCTCACATATCTGAACCCAAAATGCACGATTTCACTCTGCCCTGTTTTATGGTAATCGATCAAACTTGGGAGAAAAGGCTGGAACCAACCAGAACCTCTCCACGTGTCCAAATCTCCCATTATCTGGTGCAATTATCCAATCCATCCAGGCCAGGTGTCCTCACCTAATTGATCACAGTTCTCAAGGTGCCAAAAGACCAGTGTGCCCTTAAATTTCCAAATTACCGTTTTACCCTTCATCAATCTAGACCCGTAACCAAAACATCCGAAGTCTGATCATGATGTGCCGCTTGTCGTTGTACTCAGGACACCGAGACCTACCTAATGGTCCTTGAAATACTTAATAATTCCACGTCGTCTGAAAAGTCAACCATTGCCCCATTTTTAAGCTAAATTACCAAATTGCCCTTAAACTTCCGAACGTCATAACTTTGTCCTCGAATGTCAGAATCGGACGTGCCACCTGTCTATGAACTCGTGACGTCCCGAACTATATCACAGTCATTGGTCAAAGTCCATTTGACCTCCCGAACAAAAAGTCAACATTTTTGCCCATTCCAAGGGCAAAATCGTCATTTTGTACCGTCCGTCCGAAATCAATCAACTAAGCACCGATTAACTTTACTAATCTGTCATTAACAACTAATCTAATCCCAATTTCCGGGATGGGTCGTTACATATGTAGTAGACCGAGCCACAGTATTTGGAACCACCATCCCAATCCTGGAGGGTACACCAAGCGATCTCGATAGGTCAGCAACCATCGTGGGAAAACCCTGAACATGTTCCCTAAGAGGGACACTGACAGGACCCACCCCGATTATCGCCTCGATAATCGGGAAGCATCCTGCTCCCGTCTGACAATCGAATCAAAAAGACCGGAAACTAGTTAAAATTACAACACACCCATTGTCAGACCAGGGAGATTAAACAAATACATCCGACTGGACGTCAAGTCCACAGTTTCACAGAGCAATATTACAAAATGAGTTAAAGAAACAAGTCCTACTCTGTGAACTAACTACTCCGCAACGGAAAAACTTTATGCCTCCGCCTCTGCCTCGGCGCTTGCCCCCACGCTTGTTCCACGACCTGGAGGGAATTTAAAACAACAAGGTGTGAGTGGACCGAAACATAAGTTTAACAGGAAAAACAGTTTTTCCGAAATCGGGTTCGCCCTCCAGTTTTGTAATCCGCATGCATAACCAAATATTCAAAATTGTGTATTAAACTTTTGAAAACTCTTTTTCCGAACACAAGGAAAACGTTACAGGGATCGTCATAACTCATGTAAAACCATATAATAATACCAGATTCCAGAAACCGTCATTTTGAAACATTATTTGCACAAACAAGTGAAACATAAATCAATAATCATGATTACGCCGTTGGATCCATCCGAGTCTTTAAACTCAACATTAGGCCTTCCCGGGATATCAACGAGTCTTTAAACTCAAAACACGATTAGTAGGCCTTGGGGGTATCATAATAATCGAGTCTTTAAACTCACGAGTCTTTAAACTCAATTTTCGGGCCCGCCCCCAGAATCCACATACCGGGTCTTTAAACCCAAAACCAGATCCAACCATCAACCGGGTCTTTAAACCCAAAACCATTTTTAAACATAATAAATCAGGATTCACCACAATTCTTTTTCCAACATTATTCCAAAAACATTTCTCATCGTAACAGGACTCATGCCCGAATTCACATGTAAATTCCAACACATGCAATTAACAGAAGATTTCTTCACAATATGATCAAACATCATAAATCCGAAACATGCATATTCATAACCAGATACTTCATCAAAAATTATCACGCATGCATAGGCAAAAACCGAAATCTCGAAATGCGTGAAATACGATAATTATCTCGAAAAACGTGAAAACAAGTAAAACCGATATATCATCTCACCATCGTAAAATCATATGTAAAACCATGAGATAAATAAGCAAAATAGTCATGCATGCCCAATTTAAAAATCAAAGAGTCCACTCACTGTCTTAGGACACGTCAATCGCGTCCCGCGTGCTCCTCCGTAGCTTCGGAAGTGTCCGGGCCTGTGAAAATGTACAAGAAGGGTTACAAACATCCCAAAATAACTCGTAGGATTTTTCCTAATTTTTCCGGATTTTTTGGCGAAAATAAACTTAAAGACTTAATCTTCCGGACTCCCGAAGTTATCCCGAATGACTCCCGATCGATTCGAACTCTAAAGATAAAATGTTATTTAAACTGTAAGGATTAATTCTCATGTTGACCGTGATCGGAGTTGACGCCACACGCGCCGTCACGCGCCGCCCAAAGTGGCTGCGCGTGAAAGCCACGCGCCAAGCTACAGTACCTTCGTCCTTACCCGAATCAACTGATAAACGGGTCTAATACCCGCGACTCAACCCGACCAGTTCAAGCCCAATTCTCAATCAATTCCTCTCGTTTTTGATCCTATTATCTTCCCTAATCCTTTAATTTTAGGTCTGTAATGAAGGTTAACCTCGACTAGTACCCAAACGACCCAACTCAAACTCGAACAGTCGAACAAATCGACATTCTGAAACTCACCCAAACTAACCCCAATCTCAAATTAATTTCACCAGTAGGTTAAGGGGATTCATACGAACACAATGGTACCGTCAATTGGTCTCGCCGTTACCTGGAAGTCGTCGTCCTCAAGCTCGAAAATACTCAGAACCAGGGCACTCCGTTCCTGGCCAATTCGTGGATGTCGTCCTTCGAATTTGACGTGGTTGGTTTCCTCTTGCTCCCAGAAGACTAGAATGACCCCTAGTTTAGCTCGCAAGTCCCCACAATTTGATCTTCCATTTTTCCCTCCACTGGTTTTTCCTTCAAACTGGAACTTGGGTTCCCGGGCAACACGGCTCCAAACTCAACAACTTCAGCACCGTCGTGATCCTAACACTCCCAGAAGGCTCCCTAAGTGTTTAGTTTCGCCTCAGAGCCCGTAGGATTTGAACTCTGAGTTTCCCCCCTGAAAACCCGAAACTGTTTTCTCCCGTCTCTCTCAACCTCAGCCCTCACAATGATGCCCAAATGACCCAACCGAATCCCCCCTCACTCTCTTACTCAGACATTCGATTCAAACGGCCAGCACCCGTGGGAGACCAGCTGGGGTTCTCTGAAACCTGCTTCCTACAAACACAGAAACCATGGCCATATTAAACTCAATCCCGTGCCTGCAACCTGCTCACTCCACTCAGTCATGCTCCCACTACCTCAATTCACATAAACAAACATCTGAACAATCCACTAAGCCATAAACAATTGATCGCACAAACCCACGGCCGCTGCACTCTGTTTTTCACGGTGGTGAACAGTAACCACCGTGAAATGACCAAAATGCCCCCAGGGCAAAAATTACCAAACTGCCCTCCAACTTCCGTGACCCGTAACTCGGTTGTCCGACGTCCGATTCAAGCGTGCCGCCTGTCATTGTACTCGGGGCGTCGAGACGAACATAACGGTCTTCGAGTCAAATGGATATCAATTGTCAAACAAAAAGTCAACTTTTTCCCCCTATAACGCCCAAATTACGGTAATGCCCCCGAACTTCCGAACGTCATAACTTTCACTCCGAGCGTCCGAATCGGACGTGCCACCTGTCTATGAACTCGTGACATCCCGAACTACGTCACGGTCATCACTCAACGTCCGTTCGACCTCCAAATCAAAAGTCAACAAATCGACCACACAAACACAGGGGTAAAAACGTCATTTTATTCAGTATTTAATAATATTACATTACCAGAACGTCCGGGGCGTTACAGACACCGAGCGATCTCGACTGATCAACGACCTTCAGAAGGGATCCCAAAATTTGCCTCCTAGGAGGGACACCAAGCGATCTTGACGGGTCGGTGACTACTAGAGGTATCCTAGATTCCCCCGCCCCCGCCCCAAGAAGGACACCAAGCGGTCTCGACGAGTCGACAAACACCACATCTTTTTTGCTAGAAATGACACAGACTAACATGGACGCTCTGACCAGGCACCCTAAGCTTGCAAGGCTGATTCACTCGTCCAACACTTACTAGACCGAGTTTGGACCTTGGAGGTCGAGACAAAGCATTCAAATAGGCCCACATATGGAAAAACAAGCCACGAACCCTTCACCGAGAGGATCAAACAGTTCAGGGCAGACCACGAGATCAAACCTCTGAAGATTCCACTCTACGGGCAACCTGATCACGCATCTGAATAACTACCAGTCGATTGTAGCCTTTAAGATTCTTTCAGACGAGGCATGCAGCCTGATTTTCTCTTCCATATTGACTGAGGCAACCATTAACTGGTTTTACAAACTGGAGGCTGGAACTATAAACTCATTCAAACAGCTCATTACCACTTTCATGAACTAATTCATGATCCAGACGGATTACCTATTATGGGCAGAAGACATCCTCCAGCTAAAACAAGGAACAAATGAATCACTGCAAAATTTGCAGCTCAGTCAACCACGAGTATTCTTGGTGGGTGAGACAGACGACAAAGCGGCTTTTACCGTTTTCAAGGGCAGCATCCGAGAACCCCCTTTTAGGTATGCTGCTCATACCCAGGGTTGGTATATATACTTATAATGAGATAATGAAACATGCAGCGATACATGCCAAGGACAAGATATTAAATCAGAATGCACACACGCCTCAGGCTAGCACATATCTGCCACCTCTGACTAACGCGGTTAAAACTTACCAACCGAGTGGTCAGAGCTAGAAAAAGAGTTCAGAGCAGTTCCCCAACAATCAGGGATACCAAAACTATGGAGGAAAAAGGAAAAATTACTCTAATGACAGCAATCTGTACAACTCGGGAAAGAAAAGCAAGAACCCCCATCATCGGGATAGGCATCAGGGGCAGAGTCGCCAAGAAGACCGACCAAACAGTAAGGAAAAATATGTCCCTAGGTCAAAGTATGAAACATACACCACACTTAATACCCATATGAGAACGTGTTGATGAATTTCGAACACAGTATCCCAAAACCCATTTGGGCGCTAGCCACTAGCAAGCTTGGCAAGAACACAGGAACCTACTGCCAGTATTACAAGTGTGTCTTCGGAGTAGGTTCTGGAAAGTTTCTAGGCTTCCTAATAAGCCAATGGGGGATCAAGGCCAACCTAGAAAAAATCAACGCTCTCATCGACATGGAGCCCGCATGTAACCATAATGGAATTCAAAGCCTAACTAGCTGAATCCCAGCTCTTACCCGCTTCATCTCTAGGGCGACAGAAAAATGAGTACCATTTTTCCAAGCCCTCAAAGGCAAGTCCAAACACATCACCTAGACTGAGGAATGCACCAAGGCCTTCATCGAGCTGAAAGAATACATGGGTAGAGCACCACTACTAGGAAGACCGAAAATATGAGTGTCACTGTTCATCTACCTCTCTGTCTCCCTATCCACAACATGCTCGGTGCTCGTCAAATAAAAAGACAGAGCTGAACACTCGGTGTACTATGTTAGAAAGGCACTCCATGACACTGAGACAAGGTACACCGACCTTGAAAAACTTACTTTTGCTTTGGTCACGTCGTCTAGAAAGTTCAGACCTTACTTTCAAGCTCATGCAATCATCGTAATTATGAAAAAACCACTACGACAAGTTCTCCAAAAGCATGAAACATCAGGAAGACTACTAAAATGGGCAATCAAACTTAGCGAGTTCGATATCACTTTCGCCCCCAGAACTGCTGAGAAGGGCCAGAACATCGCCGATTTCATTTAATAGTTCTCATACGTTCTGATAGACACTCGCAAAGGAGACTAGTGCTCCCACTCTTCCAACATCCATATAACAGACTTTGAAAAACTACAATTGGATACAACGAAGCCAACTTAGCTCATCTACGTACACAAATTAGCCTGCCACAATGGCTCAGGTGCAGGGCTCATCCTTACTAGCTTAGACAATGTAAAGATGGAATACACCCTTCGCTTCACATTCAACGCTTCCAACAATGCAGTTGAGTACAAAGCTCTTCTTCTTGGACTCTACCTAGCTAAAACCATGGAGGCCAAACAGATCCAGATTTACAGCGATTCTCAGCTTATCATCAACCAGATCAACAACGAATTTGAAGCAAAGGAATCTTCGATGGCGTTGTATCAAAATCAGGAAATCTCTCTTGGACGACTTTGAATTCCACACATCACAAGAATCCCAAGATCAGGAACAGCCCGCCGATGCTCTTGCTCGACTCTCCTCCCTCGATGAAAAAATGAGCCCGAATATTGAGACATCCCGACTTGAAAAGTTCACTTATGACACGAAGATCGAAGTGTGCTAACCGAAATCTAGACAATGACGTCCAGATAACGAAGTCATTTAAGTTAAAACGACGCATTTTATAGAGTCGGGTGCAACCTTACTGGTGAAAATCGATCATACGCAGAAACTTTACCTGCTAATGCCCAATTGTTCCGTCAACTTCACTCCACGCCCAAGAGAGAATGTCAGAACAGCATTTGCACTCCTCGAAGTATGTGTGCACCACTGAAACCTTAGGGGTTCAAAAACCAAGGGTGAGTGGACCCGGGTTCTATTTCAGTGTAAAACATAGTTTAAACAACATATTTTAACCCCTCATTTTCAGTAAATTCGAAAGCAGTTGAACATACTTGCATGTAATACGAGAATATAATATCAACCATTTAATAATAATTTATGAACATGATCAAATGAGCCATGCAGAACCACAACTATGCCACAATGTCAACCCACATCAAATTGCACTTGAGTCGCCTCAAGTTTTATACTCGGAACATAAACTAGGTATCCTACTTATGTACCACGACCACGTGAAGGACTGGGTGCAATGCATCGTCACCACGAGTCCCCTAGAGCTCGGGGATAGGACTGGCGATTGTTAACTAGTATAGTGAGCAGCGCGGGTGAATGATCACGTGGAGGACTGGTATGTGGCCTATAGACGGGTACTAGATATCAACAACTCCTAAATGGGTTCTATCACAATCCCAATCTCATCAATGCCCCAGGGACTCATATGCAATGCAACATGTGACTCACTAACGTACGACTATGCATAGCATAATATGATATCACAACGTATCAAGATAATCGTATATGCATAGCAACCATCCATATCATCATAAACCACAATTATTGCATAATAAATCATGCATGCTCATTAGTCATCAAATGTGCAACATCGTAAAACGTGTGGGTAGTCGGATCACCCGACAATTCATACAACCCACAAGCTCACAAGTCCTCTTTCGTCCTAGGTAATCACCCACAAATGTCTCAGTTATTTACAAGCCATTACACATACCAAAATACTCAAGAATGGCCCAACAGAAAGCCTAGAATTGTTTAACCCAAGCCTTACACTTCCTAAGCTATCCAATAACTCGGAAACAACATCCACACGCTGTCGGAACCCAGAAAACAGCGTTTATAAGCTACCGGGAGTCGAAAATCGGTTATATGCACCTTTTTTTGGGGCTGGAAAACTGCCTAAAACAATAAAAAAAAAATGGCTGACACAGTACCCATGTGCTATCGTGGGTCTAAAACAGCCTCCACACAATGCCACACGTCGAAGAAGTGTCGGAAATGTGACTCACACACATCCATATGCTAGCAAAGGGCCTCACGCGCTAGCCACGAGGATCCATGCGTGTGTCAGGTTCCTTGCGCATGGTGCTACATTGCCACACGGGCACTGTACACGTGCAAGAATATTCCCTTGAAAATTCTCTGAATATTCCTGAGAATATTTTGTCAATTTTAACCATTAGAACTAACATCGACCATAACGTTGACTGACGGTTTCTTAACGGTGGACTAACAACGTTGACCATTGACCGTCAGTTGACTATCCTCGTTGGAGCTCCAGCGCAGACGGTGGTCGGACAACCGATAGTGCCGCCATCCACGGTGGCCAGATTATGGGTTTTTTACTGAAAAAATCCCAGAATCCAGAGAGGCTTTTTTCTATCGATTCTAACTCAAAATCAACATGCAATTAATCAAATCATGTCTACTTATTACAAGGATTAAGGAAATATAGTTTTCAGTCCTAGGAACTACTTATCATGGCCGTAAAGTCACTGGAAAGCTCATAATTTTGCAAGTCAAGCCATCATAGCTCGTTCCAAAAGCTGGTGAGCTTCAACCCCCATCAAAAATCTATCGTCATCATCCTCACCAGAAATAATAGGGTTAGGGTTCGAGAGAGGGTGAGAGTTTCCTCAAACTGATTTCTGGGTAGAATTTGTACTTGAATCGTCGAAAAACTCATAATCCGATGACCCTTCTGATCTCTAGCCGCCGTCGTTACCGCCTTGATCTCGACATGCATTTATCTCATTAGAACACACTCAATGTAAGGATTACAATGGTCTAACTCTTAGGATTCGAAATTACCTGAAAGCTACTCGAATCGCATCGGGTCAAAGGCAGGTCGGCACGGGTCTGAAGCGGGGCATCGTCGCCGTCGTTGATTCTCACCTCGAAAGTCACATGAAACTAGTTCAACGGGTAGCACTCATTGTGACGAATCAAATGGGGTCAAAACTAGGTTTGAAGGTTACCTTCAATGTCCATGAACTGAACTCGGGTCACGAGTTGGGTTAAGTCTAATGTCTCCCAAACGGCGATCGTCGATGCCGTGAGTTGATGGGGTTCTATTCTTCTCTCCTAGGCGTACTGGTAGGAGAGTTTCAACTACTAAGTCGTGCCTGCAGGTTTAAGGAAGCGACAATCCTCACGGAAGAACGAGGAGGATTCAACAGTGAAGGGGTGTAACGAACCAGACGTTCAGAAAAAGGGAAATTCGAAAAAATTGAAGAAACTGACGATTTTACCCCTAGGTAATGGGCGAACGGTTGACTTTTGTCAAGATGGTCAAACGGACTTTGACCAATGACCGTGACGTAGTTCGGGACGTCACGAGTTCATAGACAGGTGGCACATCCGATTCCGACATTTGAGGAGGAAGTTATGACGTTCGGAAGTTCAATGGCATTTTCGTAATTTGGATGAAAAGGGGGGAAATGTTGACTTTTTGATTGACCACTAGTTTTCACACAATTCGAGGACTGTTAGGTAGGTCTCGATGCCCTAAGTCCGTAGTGTAACGCCCCGGAAATTCGAGGATTTCAATATTGTAATTTAATGTATAAATTGATGCTTTTACCTCTGTGAATAGTATTGTCAAATTGTTGACTTTTTGATTGGTGGGTCAAACGGACTTTGACCAATGACCGTGACGTAGTTCGGGACGTCACGAGTCCATAGTCAGGTGGCACGTCCAATTCGGACGATCAGGGAAAAAGTTATCACTATCGGAAGTTCAGGGGCATTACCGTAATTTGGACGATGGGGCGAAAATGTTGACTTTTTGTTTGACAACCGATTTTCACACGATTCAAAGACCGTTGGGTAGGTCTCGATACCCTGAGTCCGTTAACAGGCGGCACGTTGAAATCGGACTTCGGATGGCTGAGTTACGGGTCTGGAAAGTGAAGGGCATTATGGTAAATTTTGAACTAGGGGCATTTTGGTCAATTACCCCTGGTTACTGTAGCAACCGCGGGGGGACATGGGCGGCACCACCATGTGCGGTGGTTCTGAGTGCCCAATTGTTTATGCAAGTGTGTGCTGGAAAGAAAGGAATGTTTAAAGCTTTAGGAGCATCAGAACGTGGTCTGATGCATCCACCCAGCACAGCCACATTGTTTATTTTTCGATCGAAGCTTTTCGGGGAACAAATCTCAGTGGACAGATTGGACTTCCACGAGCCTCTGGGACGGCTTAGGTTGTTTAAAACTGAGTAGAATATGAGTGAGCTTCACTCTGCCGTTGAAAGAACTGAGAATTGGTGAGGAACCAGAGAGAAACCATTTCGGGAAAATTTGGAGGGAAATCGGGTTTTCAATTTCTGGTGCTTGTTGGACTGAGGAAAGGCTTAATTTAGTCTTATGCGAGTGTTTAGAACACATCCATATCGAAATCGAAGGCAACCAGCCACAGGTGAGCTGGGACGGTGACTGCCGTGTTCAGAGAAATTTCAGAGGTTTGGACGACTACTTCCAGGTGAGTGTTGGTTCAATTGATTGTATTTTTCAGTTCGTTTTGATCCTATGATGCTTCCTGTGAGGTTAATTTGATTATGGGTTGGTAACTAGTGAGTTGGGGTGATCAACCCGTTTGGATGATCACGGGTCGAAGGGCCATTTAAGGATTTGATTTGGCTAAGTAATGACTTAGAACTTAAATTAGATGTTTAAATAACATGTTAGGATCAAAATGGATTGAAATCGAGTAGGAATTGATGGGTAATCAACCGGGTCAAGCCGCAGGTGGCAGGCCCGTATTACAGACATTCTGGTAAGGAAGGTGACACTGTAGCAGCTACAGTTTCAGGCGTGTGACTTCCACGCGCAGCCACTTTGGGCGGCGCGTTGAGGCTATCTGACAGGACCTGTCCCAACTGGACCTCAATAACTGTGCCCGGTCCTGCTCCCGTTTGACAAGTCAACTGAAATCCCGAAAGTACCCTTCAGCACCCGTCAGACCAGGGATTACTGCACTGATTTCTACTCATGCCTCCGCCTCGTAATCCGCCCCGAGTATCGTGCCACGGCCTGGAGGGTCATTAAAAACAAAGGTGTGAGTGAACAAAAATAATATCATGTAAAACACATTTGAAACACATCCGTTACCCTCCAGTTTTACAAATCATGCATGCATAGGATAAAACACATGAATCATCTAAATCATTTTATAAAATCAGTTCACCATATAATAAAACATATAACTCGGGAATTACACATCCGAGGATCCTCTGGGAATTACACATCCAGAGTCGTCATCCAATGCTGGGAATTACACATCCAGCCTCATCGGGAATTACACATCCGGTGTCCCTCCAGGAATTACGCATCTGGAGTCCCTCCAGGAATTACACATCTGGAGTCATCAAACATCAAAACACAATCAAAAGCATTAATTTAAATCAAGTGTCAAAACCATATAAAAAACCATCATCACGGGGCCTCATGCCCAAATCTCATTTCTTGTCAATCCATAAAATCATTAAATAAGTCAATACACGTAAATTCATAAAATCATATCCGAAAACATCAAAAATCCATTAAATCAATTTCCCAACCCATAATCCAAGCCAAAACCAGTCACAAATCCCGGGTCTTCGCCCAAAACAGTCATTTCACATTTTCTCGAAAAACGTGCCCGAAGTACCAATTAAAATAATCATTAAATCTCAAAATAATCATATCAAATCATTGCAATTCAAATCATGCCATAAATCATATAAAACATTTAACTATGCATGCATATCAATGTAGAAAACAAACGTCCACTCACACACCGTCCGATTGCTCGTTTCCCGTGCTGCACGCGTTTCCGTAATTTCCGACACTTGCCAGGAATCCCGAATCCTGTTCACAATCATTACTCAGGGTCACTAAGGACCTATTTATCATCATATTAATTTATCATAATTTTCCGGGAATTTAATATTAATTTAATACGTAACTTAAATCTTCAGACCCTCGAAACATTATCGAGACGGCGTCCGATCGACTCGTAACCAAAACCAAATATGTTCGTTACATCAAATAGGACAAGTTTCATGTTGACCGTACCTCGAAAAGCCCGCTCACGCGCCCTCACGCGCCGCCGCAAGCGGCTGCGCGTGAGTCCACGCGCCGTGAACAGTATCCATGAATAGTGATCTCCTTCGCCCGTTTACCTGGTAAATGGGTCTGGCTAGCCCGCGATGCAACCCGACTGGGTTTCTGCCAATTTGACATTATTTCCTTCAATTCAATCGTCCATTTACATCATTAGAAACTTAATTTAGGTTCTGTAACTCAAATTACATCAAAAATTACCTGAATCGCATTGAACTGAACTTGATTCCACGAAGAACAGCCGTACACTGTGCTTTCATGGGACTCCCTCATTTGCCATCGTTTTCCTACAATTGATGCATCAGGAAGCATCGTGGAATCATAAGGAACACATTTCCAAGCTCAATTTCACCGTCCCATGGCCTCAAATCCACGACTCAAGCTCGATTTTTCGAAACCTTCCCCGTCTCTGTTCTAAGTCAAAACACCTCGAATTGCCTTCGTTCTTGATCCAGTTCGACTCGTCTCACTCCCAGGGAGCTAAAGGAATCATCAATTTCATTCAAAAACACGCACAACATCGAAATTGATCCTAGCTTCCTTATAGGCATTTTTGGGTTTTCTGGGTTTTATGTTGGGTTTCAGTTGAATTTGAGGCCCCAATTATCCGTCTTAATTCCTTTCTTTTCTCCCCTCAAATCCCTCTTCAATCCCTCTGTTTTCTGTTTGAATCCAACCATCAATTCATATATATTGATCAAAAATCAAACGGTGAGTTCATATCCGTTTGATTTGAATATTAACCATGTTTTACACTAATCTTGTAATTGGGATGACAAGTGTCATTAAGAGAACAGCCCATATCCTCATTAAGTGACTCAGCCACTAAGTATCCCTGCTGTGGCAAATTACTATTTTACCCTTGCCATAACAAATTACCAAAATGCCCCTCATGGTTCTAGACCCATAACTTTCTCGTTCGGACTCCGATTGACGCATGCTGCCTGTCTACGGATTCAGCGTCTCGAGACCTATCCAACGGTACTCCCGGAAAGTCCAAACATGGTCCAGATCAAAAAGTCAATTTTCGACCCCTTTCACCCTTTTCCGCACGTCATCACTTTCTCCTCGAATGTCGAAATCGGGCGTGCCACTTGTCTATGAACTCGTGACGTCCCGAACTACGTCACGGCCATCGATCAAAGTCCGTTTGACCGCTCAAATTAAAAGTCAACTTTTCGCCTAATTCCAGGGTCAAAATCGTCATTTTCCTTCAAAATTTCCGAACTTTCCCTTTTTGAATGTCCGGGTCATTACACTATCTCCGATCACAATCAACATGACTTTTATTCCTCTCATCATTCTGAACATTTTTGGTGAATTAACCATGTTGATCTGAGATAGTTAGGAGGGTCAGCTTAGGGCCAGTTGTCTCGGGAAACGTGTTGGACGATTTCCCCGAGCCGGTTTCTGTTTCGGACTTTTTGGATAAATGTTTAAGACTTGTTGTGACCCTTACATGTGATTTGTACTGACAATAATTGTACGATAATCTCGGTACAGGTCCGTACGCGCAGATTCACCACGGGATCGTACTGTGAGTGGGCCCAATTTCATTAAACCCTTGCATGCTTAAATGTTTTCCGATTTACTTATATATTCACATGCTGGAATCAAGAAACGGTTTTGATGATATTGAAATTATTATTATGGCACGTTTCACGGTATTTGGGGTTGAGACCCGTTTGGTGAAACTTAAAGATTGGTTTGGATTTTATCTATGTATATATGTTTTGCATGTGGATATCGATAAAATGTTTTTGGTACTGCACTGTATAGATCCATTCTTGTGATACTGTCTCCTCCGGATGTGGTACCCTGGAGCGGTCACGACGCATTGCCTGCGACGGGTTATTCTACGGAGGAACCGGACCGTAAAATGACTCAGGAGCTGGATTGCTATAATTTGACGTCAGGGACGTCGAGCGTCTAGGACGCTAGGCATTTGAAATGCCGTACCCGGACAGGGTTCGGGGATTGGATTCGGGATTGAGACCCCGAGTGACACGCGTAGCCTTGGGACTGTGACCTTATTGGACGTCAGGGACGTCAGACATCGGGGATGTCAGGATTGGAGTGTATAGTGCAGTGGCTATAATTATGTTTATGGTTTTATTACATACCTTATGGTTCATATTATATGATTTATGGTTTTAAATTCTGATGCATGCATGTTTGGAAAACGGAGGGGTAAACTATATGTTTTACTTATTAAACGGTTTTATAAACTTGAGTTTCGGCCCACTCACCCTTAATGTTTTGGTAACCCCTCCAGGCTGTGCTACTGAGGTAGAGGAGGATCCTGAGGCTGAGGCATAGATCTACTTCCGCGTACCTGATCTCCTGTTGGGTGGTTTGCCCGCAGATTTATTTTAGAGTCGTGCTCGCAATTTGTAATTTGGAATTTTATCCCTTGTCTGACATCAGTTTATTTCAGATTTTATGTATAACTTTATTTGGTTATTTATTCTTTTGAACTTTTGAGGTTAAAATTGGAACGTTATTTTGGGTGTCAGACGGGAGCAGGGCACGTCCCCATGTGGTCCTAGGGGGATCGGGGCGGGTCCTGTCACGTAGACAGGCGGCACGCTAAAAACGGACATCGGACGGTTGAGTTACGGGTCTCGGAAGTGGAGGGGCATTTTGGTAATTTTGAGCAGAAGGGCAAAATAGTAATTTGCCAAGCCAGTTTGAAACAATCGTGGGTTAGTGTTGTGCAATTGTTTAATCAACCCTCTAACCAAGGAATTCTTTAAGGTTTCCCTGAATCAAGGTTTTGTTTAAGTGTTTTGAGGTTAATGGGAGCTTGGTGGTGCGGTTTGGACAGAAAAACAGGCCACGGGCGCCATTTTTAAAACTGAGTTACAAGCTTTGCGGGGAACAGAGTTCAGTGGGTCTGAGAAGGATTCCCACAGGTTGTCGTCTGCACAGATCGACTAATAGAGAGTTAGGAGCTGTTGAGGTTCATTTTGAACGAGTGAGAGTCTGAAAACTGAGAGAAAACAGAGAATTGGAAAATCTGAAAAAAAAAATGGAGGGAAAATTCGAAGATTAATTTGTGAGTCGAGTTGGACAAAAACAAGGAGTGAAATAGTCTTCTGGGACCAATTGGAGTGCAACCGTGTCGATTGTGAAGGGAATCGATCGCGGTTTGGCCAAGACCACAAGTTTCCGTTTATGGAAAATTTCGAGCTTGAGGACGACCACCTACGGGTAAGGATTCTTGAAATTGGTTACGGTTTGATGTTTGGTTAGATCATACGAAGCTTCTGTATCATTTAATTTGAAAACCAAGTTGTTTTGAGTGAGTTTCGAAAGGTAAGATAGTGTGTTTGATCTTGAGAAAAATGTTGGATTTAAGGCTTGATGCGTGTAATTAGGTTTACAGAACCTTAATTGGGTCTCTAACGGTTCCATTTTATGATTCAATTGAAGGATTGGAGTTGGATTTGAGCAGATTGGAACATGTCATCATGCAGGTCGAACGACCTGTTTAACAGTTAGCCGGGTGAGGACGATGAACAGCGCTTGCACTGTAGCTGGCACGTGAGTTTCACGCGCAACCACTCACGGCGGCGCTTGGGGGCGCGTGGGGCCGATTCTCAAGGTGAGTTCAACACGAATTTTGTCCTATACAATGTAACGAACATTTTAGCGTTGGTTTCGAATTTATCGGACACCGTTTCCATGTTGTTTCGAGGGTCCGAAGGCTTATGTTACGTTTTTAATTAACGTTTAATTCCCGGAAAATTTTGGGAAATTAGTATGATGTTATTTGAGACCTTAGTGACCCTGAAAAGTGATTTCGGACACGATTTGAGATTTCTAGATAATTTCGGAAACTACGGAAATGCGCGCAGCGCGAGTAACGGGCGTTATGGACGGTGTGCGAGTGGACGTTGCTTTCAAAATTTAATGCATGCATAAATGTTTCTATGATTTTAATGATTATGATTATGACTTGTGATAATTTCGATTCCGTATTTTTTATATGCATAAGAAATTGCACGTATTTCGAGACTATGGTTTCTCTTATGCCTTGGTGATGTTTTGATGAAAATTTTTACATGATTTGTTCGTATGATGTTTTAATGATGTTTTGATTATGATTGTGAGTATGATTTACGATTTTGACACGTATTTCGAGAATGACACGAATTTGCACGTTTTACGAGATTTCGAGTATGTTGTGGTTTGACCGTGATTTTGGTGATTTGATTATGGTTTTGATGTTTTGACCTTGGGATTTGAAATATGATGTGATTTCAAGGATTTTAAAACAGATTTTGAAAAAGGCGATTTCGGGCTTGGTGCCCAGGGCATAAAAGTAATTTTGATGAACGAGATTTCGGTTTCGGAAGTTGAAAATGGATTTCTGGTTTGGGTTTGGAATGACGGTTCCGGATGTCGGCTTACAGAATCATCATTGCGAATTCGAATTCGGGAATGGGTGATGGTTTGATAAAGTGATTTGATACGATTATACATGTCCCGTTTTTAATGATGATTTGATATGTTTTGTGAAGTAAGATTTTGGGGATTTGAATGTGGAAATTTGGACATGAGTCATGTTATGAAAAAATGTGATTTCGGATTAATTTTGGAAATTGGATCACGATGGATCCTAGATTGTTGTTATTTACAAATGATTTTGGGTTCAAAGACCCGGTATTATTGCTGGATTATGTTTTGGGTTTAAAGACCCGGTGCTATTGCTGGATCATGTTTTGAGTTTAAAGACTCGGTTAATTGACGACGGGGGAGGGCCCTTGATGAGTTTAAGGACTCGGTTACTATTTTGAGTTTAAAGACTCGGTATGATACCCCCAAGGCCTATTGATTATGTTTTGAGTTTAAAGACTCGTTGATATCCCGGGAAGGCCTGATTATGCGCATGGTTTTGAGTTTAAAGACTTGGGCGCACTTGAGATCCAACAGATTGTTTGACTTGTGAATTACTGTTGATTGCTGATGTTTCAGATGTGTTGGGCAGTGGCCTGGTTTATACAGTTTATGTGGTTTTGGATTATGTCGTGTACTTGGATTTGATTCATGGTTTTGGGCTAAGGCCCTGTGTTGTGATTGCGGGCTAAGACCCGAGGGTTAAGAAAAGGAACACGGTTTTCTTATGATGAAAATGTAACGGATTTCGAAATGATTTTTGAATGCATGCATTGGTTTTATGTGGAGGGTAGAATGTATTTCTGTAACTGTTTTATAAACTGATTTATTTTTGTCCACTCACACCTTTTGTGTTTTTATTGACCCTCCAGGTCGTGGCGCGCTGATCGAGAGGCGGAGGCATGAGTGTGTACGTGTGTGGCTATCCCTGGTTTGGCAAGTACTGAGGGTAATTTGGGAATTTCAGTCGACTTGCCAGACGGGAGCAGGACCAGACACGGTTATCAATGTCCCTTCGGGGGCGGTCCTGTCAAGGGGAGAGTGTGGTGGTTAATAGCTGTGTGGGTTCTTAAGGATGATTTTTTTGGGTGAGTTTTCCGTCAAATGGTTTAAGAAGTTTAAAGGGTTGAATGTTTTTGTGGTGGTTGTAGGTGAGTGGCCATGAGTTTGGGGAAAGGGATGAGTGAATGCAATGTAGATGAAGGCATGTCCCAAAAAGGTATGCGACATAGTAATTGAGTTATGGGTTGTGGGCCTAGGCCAACCTAACAAGGACACCAAAAATCAAATAAGACAAGTATCTATAATCTTAATTTGAGAAAAAAGTCAATCTTTGGGCCCGAAATAGCATTCTAATTTGAATCATAAGCGAAATGATCGAGACAGTCTTTTATACCATATATGTATAGTAGCGTTTAGGGGTAGTTTGGTAATTTCTCAGATTTCAGCTTCTTATTTCCGGGACGGGATGTATCATTCTACCCCCCTTAAAAAAATTTCATCCTCGAAATTTGGTCAATGTTATTTAAAGATACAATTCGCAACATCATTTGAAAATTGTCTGTTATCATCACAGTTAAGACTTAATTTCCTCGCGGGATCCAATAGAATAGTGTTCCACCCAAGGTTTCGTCATTTGCTAACCATCGAGCTACCGGTGTAATACTTCATTTGCCACAAGCAATCCATAACAATCCCCCTCAAATGTTACTACAAATCAGGTGCTTCCTGAATAGTTTCTTGAGTGTCCAATAGGGATTCCTCGATCAACGTTTAGTCGCGGCTTGGAGAGAAACCAAACATGCTTGGTTAGGTCGATTTTCCTCCTTCACGAAATCATCTTGGATTCCATTTTCCATGACAATTAATTGATAGGGCATATATTTCTTTTTTTGTCATAGAGCACATATTAATTAATATGTATTTATAAGGTAATTGACAATAAATATATAGTAATTTTATAATAATAATAATAATAATAAGCAAAACAATAATAAATATAATAAATATGTATTTATATAGAATTAGAAGTCTTTCTTAAATCTTAATGCCATAATTGCCATTTAGTCCAAAAAAAAAAACTTATTGCCTCTCCTCGAGAGTTGAGACCGTGAAGAAAAAACAAGGGGTCGAAACTCGAAGGCGTGAAGAGGGCCGCCCCTTCTCTCTAGCTGTGCAACCCGTTGGCCTGCCCACTGAAGTCGTCGAGATGACCGCCAAGGCTTATGGCTGCCTGCCGCTGCCCGCCTTCGATAGAAGACAAACAAAAACACGGCATAAAGAGGGAGAATTTCAATAGTATTCTTTAGTGTCTTTAAATGAAATTGCCCCAATTTTTAGAGGATGAAGGGAGCAGTTTCCATTTTTAATGATGCTTTTTCCAAATTTTGTTGAAGAAATCATGCATGTGGGTTGTAAATGCTCTGCAAAATAGGTGAGCCATGGTGAGTGGGTACTGCAATTTTTGTTTTTATGCTCTCAAACTGGTCTGCTCTTGTTCATCCATGAATAATGAAATTGGGAATTTTATTTTTCTTCGAATTTTGGTTTCGGTGGATATCAGTGAGTATAGGCTATATCTTCTGTTATTGGGCGAAAAGTTGGTTATGGGGAAAAAATTTCTTCCCCCTATTTTGATGTTGACTCTCAATTTTGAGCGAAATATTAACAATAATGTCAATATTTTCTGCTCTGCCTCTACTTCCTTTCCTCCCCCTTTAAAATATATTGTATAAGAAGATGATAAAATAGTGCCCCTTTAAATTATATTGTATAAGAAGATGATAAGATAAAATAGTGGAAAGATCTCTTGAATCTCTCAACCATTTATTCTTTGAATGCACTTTTAGTGGTGGTATTTGGAGACAGAGGATGCAGAAATGTGGGGTTAACTGGTTAAACACTCCTTGGTCCGATTTTGTGGAAGCATGCGCTCCGACTTGAAAAGGAAAATCATTAGCTATTATCATCAGAAAACTTGCTTCGGCTACTACAGTGTATTGCGTTTGGATTGAGCCCAACAACCGTATTTTCTCTAACGAACGTTCCCTTCCTATTGTAACAACCCGTTCCGAGAGTCGGGATTAGTAGTGTGATTAAGGTGGGATTAGCGAGGCTAATCGGTGGTTAGTTGGTTCCGAAAGGTCATTAGCGTAGGATGACGATTTTGCCCCTGATTCGGGCAAAATGTTGACTTTTAGTTTGGGTGGTCCGATGAACTTTGACCGGTGACCAGGACGTAGTTTAGGACGTCACGAATCCATACGCAGGTGGCACGCCTGATTCCGACATCCGAGGAGGAAGTTGTGATGTTCGGAAGGTGGAAGGCATAATCGTAATTTGAGTAAATTAGGGGGAATAGTTGACTTTTTGTAGAATCGGGTTTTGGCTTGTTGACCTAGGATGGTTAGATAGATCTCGTCGTCCTGAGTTCGATGACAGGCGGCACGTATTCATCGGACTTACGAAGCGAGAGATACGGGTCTAGGAAGTTGTGGCAAAACCGTAAAAAATGAGTTAAATTGGAGGGTAATTTGGTCTTTCTGCACATTGGGATTTGTGCAGAAAGAAGGAAATGGACGGCTGAGGTTGGGCCAGGTGTGAGAGAAAGGGAGTGGATTGTGACATGTGGCACAGGACTAGAGGCTTCTGGTGCAATCCTGTGCATTCACGGCCCAATTATTTGGGGTGCACCCGTGCCATACTTGTGTTGGTTCTTCGACACAGACAGAAACAGAGGGTGAGGGAATTGGAGGACGGTGATCGATTCTGTGCAAGAGGGAGTGAAGAGCGGTTTGTGAGAGTGACAGAGGGAAGAGTTTGAGCAGGTGGTCGTGTTTTGGTGGAGGAATCGTGCACGGCGGCACGATGGTGGTGCGGCAAAGTTTTGGGGAAACAGGGAGACCGTGAGAGAGTGTGTGAGCTGGTGGTGGTGCGGTGGCCGTGTACGGTGCAATTGAGATCGCGGTGGTGTCGTGAGGGCGGCGTGGAGTCGACCAGCCCCGGAGGAGCTCACGGCGGCGACTGGAGGCAGGTAATCTCTCATCCCTGTGCAAGTACTCTGTTTTTCCCGTGAGTTTAAGTTCGCTAGTCGTGAGGTTGGGCTTAGAGTCGAGAGGAATGGAGGTCAGGGTGAGGTTCAGGAGGGCCCTAGGCGTCGACTAGGATGGTCGCCGTGACGAGGGTGTACACGGCGGAGCTCAGACGACGGCAGGCACTCTGGTGCTCTGTTTTGCCGTGATGTTCGAACCCAAAGTCGTCGAGCTTGGGGCTGAGTCGAAGGTCTAGGAGGGTTGGTTTAGGTTCAGTGAGGTCCAGGGAAGAGTTTGGTGAAGCTACCGTGAAGGGAGATGAGCTGGGTGGCTGGATCGTGAAACAGGGGGAGTTGGCCGTCTGGTTTCGAGCTTTAGTCGACGGGCTAGGGACAGTGTCGAGGTTAGATGAGTTGAGGAATGGATAGAGTGGAACTGGACGAAGCTTTAGGTGAAGAAAGGGAGAGAAATCGTGCAGGCACGGCGGTGAACCGCTGACGCCGGTCTGAGTTGCAGACCACTGTGCCGAACCGGGTTCGTCTGAGGAAGACGGTGCACTGTAGCAGGCGCGTGAGGGCCACGCGCAGCCACTTTGGGCGGCGCGTGGGGGCGCGTGCGGCGGCGATGGGGAAAACGGTCAACATGGGTTTTGGTCTAGGAGTTATGGTGAGTTCAATGGAGTTGGTTTCAGGTCAATCGGAAGTCGTTTGAGTTTAGTTCCGCGAGGGTGAAAGTTTAAGGTCCCGGGTGTTACGTTTTCGATTCGGGGAATTTTGAGGAAATTTAGGTGAACTTTCGTGAACGTGTTAGTGACGTAAATTGATGATTGTGAACAGGATCGGGATTTCCCGAGGAAGCCGAGGAACGTGCTGGACGTTCGGGATGCGAGTAGGGCTCAGTACTGTGAGTGGACCCCTTCTCTAAACTTGAGCATGCATAACTGTTTTCTATAATTGTTTTATGGTTTTAATCACTATTCTATGTTTATCAAATGTGTTTGGTTGGTTTTAAAATACGGTATTTGGCACGTTTTACGAGAAATGTCGATTTCTGAGTACAATGCCAAGGTTTTGGGGTTTTTAAAGGCTAACTAGTTTGATTGCGTACAAAGGGATTTTGAAACATGATTTGGTGATTAAATGATTTTCGGAAGTTAAAGTTGGAAAGTGGATTCCGGATTTGGGTTCGGAATGACGGTTCTGGATGCCGGAAGAGCATCGGACCAGTGATTTCGAATTCGGGTTTGGATGTGGATTGGTAAATGGTTTTCAAATGATTTTGGGATTGGATTTGCTGGATCTGGATATTGGGTTTAAAGACCCGGATATATGTGACGGGGGACCGGCCGGATTGGGTTTAAAGACCCGGATTGAGTTTAAAGACTCGGGAGTTTAAAGACTCGGATATATTGATTTCCCCCGTTGGCCTTGAGTTTAAAGACTCGGGAGTTTAAAGACTCGGATATGATTAAGGCCTGGATTGAGTTTAAAGACTCGGATAGGTCCAGCAGGTTTGATCGGGAAATGATGATTTAAGCTTTATGGTTTAGGATACGGGTTTTGATACTCATGCCATGATTTTCATACCTGTTTTCTAGTGTTTCTGTTTCTTATGATGTTTTATGAGAATTGAGTTAGACCTGTGTTATTAACTGTTGGTTATGCATGTGGTTTTCAAAACGGAGGGTTAAATTCGGTTTTCTGATAAATGGTTTTAGAACTTTTCTTTGATTATGGTCCACTCACACCTTTTGTTTTAACTTGCCCTCCAGGTTGTGGAGCTAGTGCGGGGTCTTGACGTCGAGGCAGTGTCCGAGGCATAGAAGTGACGCGAGGGATCCCCGGAATAGTTCAAAGTCTTCCGTGTGCGTGTAAATTATCGGTTTCTAGTCCCTTGTATTTTCGTACTATGCTCTGTAAATGATAACTTCGGGATATTTTGTTTACTTACTCCTGCGTCTGACTGGGTTTGAGTGAGGGTTACTTGGGTGTTGTGTCGGGGAGTCAGACGGAAGCGGGATTTACCTCGGGTTTCGGGGTGAAATCGGGGTGGGTCCTGACAGTATTTTCTCTAACGAACGTTCCCTTCCTATTGTAATCCTTAACCGGATTATTGAGATGATCAGATTGAAGGTTTGTAGTGTGAATATTCAATGGAATGATAGAAATACCCAAGTTGCCAGGGTGTGGAATATCCCTACTTGGTAGTGTTTCTTTTTGTATATGATCCTGCTATGTTGATGCTGTGTTGAGTTGCTGGTGTGCGCTTTGGGTGGTGGGTGGTGGGTGTTGCAGGTTCTGTGAGGGATCCTTTGGTGCTGGATGTGGTGACATGTTTTTATTGCTGGTGCTGTGTTTTCTTGCTGGTCTCCTTTTGCTTCTTGTTTGGTCTTTTTAGATAGGTTGATTCTAGCTTAAGCTTGCTAGTTTCTGTGGGGTAGGTTGTTGTATTGGCTCCATCCCTTGTTGCTTGTAGCTTGTGCTGTGCCTTTTGGCACTTTGGGCTAGCCCTGTTAATTGGTCCGAAAAAATCGACTGAAAAATCGAACCGAATCGAAAGAAAATCGAGACCGTTTGGAAAAAATCGAACCAAACCGGTTCGGCTTCAATTTTCGTTATATGAACACCGAACCGAATCGAACTGAATGGATCTAAAAACAAAATTGAACCAAACCGACCCGAATCGAAATGCTTTAGGTTACTTTGTAATGGACATTGATTAGTTGTAATGGATATTGATTAGTTGTAATAAACATTAATTAGGTTGTAATGGACATTAATTATACAATAAATATTCATTATTGTATAAAAGTACAAAAAAAATCGATTTTTAGAGAAAACTGAATCGGTTCAATCGAACCGATTCACCATAATTTGGAAAAAAAAACACCAATTTTAACCAAAACCGAACTGAACCAAACTGAATAGGAGGAAAAATCGAACCGAACTGCATTGGAAGAAAAATCGATCCGAACCGAACCGATTTCCTAACCAATTTCGATAAAAAAAAAACTGAACCGAAAAATCGATTAACACACATACTTTGGGCTTACCCCTATTTAAAATTTTGATTTAGCAAAAAAAAAATAGTGGAAAGTTCTTAAAGTAAATAATAATCGTATTTAATTTTAAAATAAATTACAAAGAGCATTAAAACAAATAAATGTTTGAATTTAAATCGATAAATTTTCTGAAAAGGAAAATTTTAAAATTAAAATAGAAGTGATTTGGACTGTAGCAAAAAAGAAATGCCCAATAAAGGAGAGAAAAAAAACGCTACTTTTCGGCCTTAACTCGCGAGCTCCAGTGAGTCCAACACCTGCTCTTCGATTTTGCCGCACCGAGCCCCTCCGGCCTGTCTCTTTGAACCATGCGAACGTTAGCAGCCAAGCTCACCACCGTAAGATAATTTCTCCTTAGATGAAACACATTTTTGAGTCTCATTTTTGTTCAATTTTTCTGACGTGATGTGAATTTTGTGATCGGTGTTCAAAGTATTACTGTAGAAGAATCCCATTTCGGACTCCTCAGCCTGGAAATTTCTCAACGTTCAATTGTAGAAAAATCCCAGTTCGAAATTTGCAGCGTCGCAATTTCTCGACTTACGATGGAAGAGGTTAGTTACTTAGTGTTGTCCCTGTCAATATTTTCTCTTTTATTTCTGAAAGCTTGTTTGGTTGCTGGGAAAATGAAATTCTGGTATGGAACTTGCAGATGAGCTCTCCCTTGAACAAGACGCTGAAAAAAAAATTGGATGGTTATTGAAGTTGATATTTGCTGGGACTGCAACTTGCATAGCTTACAACATCATGCCCTATATGGGTGTGTCTTTATTGCAATCTTCAACTAGCTTATCTTTTTTCATTTGAGGAAATTATTTTTGCTGATTTTTCTTGACCTCTTTCTTGGAATTTGCTACATTTTCCAGGAGATAATTTGTTGCAACAGTCCGTGTCACTTTTAACAGTCAAGGATCCTTTGTTTAAGAGAATGGGGGCTTCTCGGCTAGCTCAGTTTGCAGTTGATGGTAGCTTTTTTGCTCTATTTTCTTTTCCGTCACTATTTAGTTTTGAAAACATTCATCCAATATATGCACCTGGTTGACTGGTTAGGAAAAGCAATTCATCTCTGATAATTTAAAGCATCAGCATTTAGACATTAATTTAAGGTTTTCAGGAACTGTTGTGTTTGAGCTGCTTATGATTAAAAGTGATCATTTCTCTGATCTCCAACTGTCTCACATCGGGCTGTGAATTATTGTGTTTTGTTCTATCTTGAGGTTTTTGAGTAGGTAGCACATGAAACTGAGGGGTCGGAGAGTGAAGTTTGTTTCTTTTTATTTACAGATGAAAGAAGGATGAAAATAGTGGAGATGGGTGGTGCTCAAGAACTCGTAAACATGCTAGGGGATGCTAAAGATGACCACACAAGGAAGGAGGCTTTGAAAGCTCTTTCTGCTTTGTCACCCTCAGGTTAAACTCTTTCATTTGCAGTTAGAACTACGTGCGCCTATGTCTCCCTCGGAACTTTGTTCCATTTTCAGAAACTGTAAGCGGAGGCTGAAGAATAGCGCCACCACACATTGCCAGCGAAAATGAATTTCATTCCCGCTAAATACTGAATGCAAAAATGGAATTCCAGCGAAGTGTAGCCTTTAGTATCTTTAGATGGGTTGCTGTTTGAAATGAATTACATTCCTGTTATATAATACATGATCCGATTTCACAGAACTTTCTCATACTTGAAAAGGTATAGTTTTTGCTGAGAATAACTCAGCAGTAAGCATAATGCACTTCCGGTAGTTGTGTTAGCAATAGGTTTGACACTTCTTTAGGCAGTTGCTTAGAAAGTCATGACGTGCTAATCAGTTCTTTCTTGTTTCTTTCGATTTTCCTCATCTGTTCCTTCCTTTGACTGCAGATAATGCCATTGGAGCTTTACACCAAGCCGGGGCAGTCTCAGTTATCAGATCTACCCCCAATTCCGTGGAGCACACCGAAATTGAAAAATACAAGGTAGGCTTACTCAGGAGGTTCCAGGACCTGAGATATGATGATATTCCTTCTGCAGATGTGTCAAGGCCTTAACTCTTTGGTCTCCAACTTTATGCCATGTATTCTTCTTTTTCCTTCTTACATGTAA
Organism: Prinsepia uniflora; assembly: GCA_032719365.1. Taxonomy (NCBI): domain Eukaryota; kingdom Viridiplantae; phylum Streptophyta; class Magnoliopsida; order Rosales; family Rosaceae; genus Prinsepia; species Prinsepia uniflora. Next base: position 10,407,055 of record CM064870.1, on the reverse strand, counting down.
TAAATAGATGGGAATTCAATGGATTAGCTTCAATCTCGTAATAGTTATCACCTGTAATAGTTATCACCTGTCTCTCCATTTTAGCTAGTTGTCGGTTTATTTGTAGTTCTCTAAGGTATGTTGAGGGGAGAAACTTCAAGTTCCATGAAATTTAAATAAAATTCCTTAAAAATAAGGAATTTCAAAGTTCCAAGGAACATGCAAATGGTTAAATGTAAGGCATATAATTGGAATTTATAAGTTCTATGTACAGAGATGTTACTTTGAAAATCCCTTAGTTTCGTGGATTGTTATGCTTATGTACTTCCTTATTACTTGTTTAACTGCTTAAACAAAGGCCGTGTGTATTTTGTTAAATACACCAAATCATGCAATATCTTAATGACTTAATTCCTCTTGGATACAAATATCATCTCATATCGTATTAATAGAGAATGTTTGTGAACTCTATAGTTACAATACTAAGAATAATAATACACAATAATACAAGCACCTCAACTGCTCAACTACCACAAAAATGGAAGAACAGAAAACAAAAGCAAAAATCAAACTATTGCTTGTGTCCAAAAAAATTATATACATCGGTGGAAATGGCAATTACGCTCGTCACTACTGCCAGGACTACCATTATAGTTGCCATGATCCTATCCTTTGTTGTAGATATCCCATGTACATCCCTGCAATTTGCATACAACACTAAATTTAGTAAAAAGTTTGTCACATAAAGTAATTTACCCTAAAATTTTGGCAATCGGTATGTTATCCATATAATTGTCTTCAACAAACATGTGAACACATTATCGATATATTCTACCCAACTTTAGCGTAATATATATACATATATACATCAGCAGTTCGGTCTTTAATTAAAGATAAACGCAGAAACACCGATCTGTCTTCAAACAAAGCATATCAACATATTACTGACATACATTGATCCTACCGATACATCAATTTTAATTAAATAGAGGGAGGAGCGTTACCTTAGAACAATAGAACCAGGGAAGATGAAGGCAAGGCAGACTGCAGAGGTGGAACCCAAAAACTGAAAAATATACCAAATGTTTGGGAAGGCAATTGCTGCTAGGTATGAGAAGACTAGAAGCCCAAGGGTAAGAAGCACAAATCTCTTAGTGTCTGTGTCCAAAAGTGGCTTCTTAGGGAAGAAAAGTTCATCTAAATTGGCCCTCAAAGAGAAGTTCAAGAGTGGGAAAACCAACATCAGATGAAGAGCATAGCTCAGTCTGACCACATCATTAAGCAAAGCACCCATTTTTGAATCTGAACTTCTGTCAAAATTAACTAGAATATCAGACATGATTGCATCTCCAAACAAAAGGTAACCAAAAATCCCAACGGAGAAGTAAATGGCTGCACAAAGCACCAGCGAAATCCGAACCGCCCATAGCATATCGGATGCTTTGCCAAACTCAAATCCAATTGGATGAACTGTATAAATAACAAATGATCGTCACATAAATAAAAACAAAATGGTTATAAATCGGGATTGAAGTTGTTCATTAATTTCTTACCGTTGAAATGAAAAGTGAAGGCTGTGACAACGACAGGGACTGCAGTGAAAAGGTCAAAGAAGGAGGTTTGCTTGTCCAAGCTTGGGATCAATTTTGGGGTTTTAGTTTTTCCTTCAAAAATGGCATAAATTGCCATGGTTGAGCTTATCCCAACAAAAACCACAGCAAGAAGAACCGCCACGGCCGAACTGTACTTCAAAGACTCTGCAAAAATTTCGTCCAACATAATCAAAATCGGCTGTCAAAGTTTAAGTTTAAACCAAAAAGGTTTAATCTTTTTGTGAAATTACTGACCTACACGCCTCAGCAAGACCAATGGAAGAAAAATGAAGATGAGAGTGAACAAGAGGGCAATGTCACGTGAGTTCCACCACTGACTTCCAAACCACTCTTGCAAAACACCTGAATGCCCAGCTGCTGCAGACCCATTTCCAGATAGAACATCCCCTGCCAAAAAAAAAAAAATCAAAACTTTGCTCTAATCGACCCTTTAATTCCTTTTCATTTCTAACCAAAACCCATAATTTATTTTCATTTTTAACTAACCCGTGTAAAAAAGCAAGAAACTGAAGCTTACCAATTATGATCTGGTACATGATTAAGCAGCCAAGATTAGTAATCATGACAGCTATTTGCGTAGCCACAGATCCCACCTGCCCAAAAGACTCCCTCATGACGCCGGCGTAAGTCGAGGACTCGCCGGAATGCGTGAACCTCATCAAGAACTCCACCGACACGTCGGCCAAGAAAGCAATGATCACAATCAGCAAAAAAGCAGGTATCACACCAAGCACCTTGAGAGTGGCCGGTATGGACATAATTCCGGCCCCAATTATGCTCGTGGACACATTGAACACTGCCCCGGACACCGTCGCCTGCTTCACCGGCTTTTTATCTGGCAGCAGCGGCACTTGGGCTCCGGCTGCCGGCAACATTGCGATGGATGATGATGATGGTCTGTTTCTTGCTACAGAAGAGTCTTTTGGGGATGTTGTATTTTTGCACATGAAATGCCTTTAATGTCAATGTGAACGTTTATTATATATGACAAGTGGATTTTGGTGTTGTTTAATTTACTAAAATGCTGTTAATATGCATTAGTTGTGAACTTGTGATCATCTGTGGGTGGTTAGGAAAAGGGTAGGATGGGAATTTTGGGTTGGTTTTATGGTTTGGACTTTGTAGTCTTATTTTGTGATAAGACAGATTGTACTTGGCATTATTTTTGTACATGGAAAACAAAATGGCATTGAATGTGGATGGATAAGTGAGAAATGTTCATGTTTTTTTTTTCTAGATTTTAAATCAACGTTTTAGAGGAGGAGTCGTATTTGGTATGCTTAAAACCAATCAGTTAGGTTTAGATCCTGGTTTAATTTATAAGAAAGTGTTAAATATATTGCCACATCAAATCTAATAAATTAAGATGATCCAAATAGCAGAGCTTTTAATTTATATTACATAATAAATTAAAAATCTAATCACCATTTTGCTCTAATAATGTCAACTTTGAAGCTTAAATGTTGCGTAGTTTGAATATTAATTATATTAATATTAAGATTTTGTTTAAATAATTTGAAATTTCATTGATAGAATAAATATATAAAATAAGATAAATTAGATTGTAATAGCTTAACAACAAAGATGAATAAATATTTTCAATGTCCAATTTGATATTTGTCGAGACGATCTAAAGGGAATAGTGCACAAAATAATATAACTTGATATTCCCTAAGTAATATTACAATTATTATTACCCGAACAACTAATCTTTGCAAACTCATAAAAGGAAAAACCTAACACAGACAATCAATCCACACAAAAAGGAAAACTTAACACAAACAACCCAAAATAAAAGCTGCTTGACTTATTTGCACAAAGAAAACTAAAAATAAATAATTAAATAATCCAACAAAAGATACAAACGGATCACTTCCACCGTTATCATTGTCGATCACTTCGTTTATTGTATGCCGCCCATTTGGAAGAACAAGGATACCGTCCACTATCATATCTCGAAGGTTTCAATCCATTGTGATTGATACCACCATCAACAATGAAGGACCGCGATAGCTTGATCAAAACTCATCGTGCCACATCATGAGTCAAAACCTCGTGTAGACAGATCATGCTCCCAAAGAAAAGAGTTTTGCAGGCAGTCGCACCGAGACTTTGAAACCAATAATTATTATAGATATTATGATGATAGATGATAAAAATGAAGTTCGAAGATGACCAAACTCTGGTGAATGGACACCAAGATCGATTTGATTATTCGGTTTATTTGAGTGCATCCTCATGGATGGATAATATAGGAGAATTTTTCCTCCTTGAACCCAAAAAAAGAAACTAGTCGAATAATTTTTTTTTTTTAGGAATATTCTTTTTGGAGAAGAGGCTAGTGTTTGGAGGAAATTGCAAATTTGCAATTAAGATTTAATAAAAGAGTTTAAGTTGAACCGGGTATGATCCATCGTTTAAAGAAAAAGACGAAAAAATAAGAGATAATAATCCATGTAGTTGGGCATGCATGTGCGAAGCGAAATGACGCTATCTATATAAATCTCTATAACTGAATGATGTACTCGAGTATTGAGCTTTTATTTGAATTTAGGATAAATAGTAATAGGATCATATAAGAACATTGTATATTACGTTTAATAAAAATAAAATCTTTTATTATTAAACTTTTATTTATGGACCGACGGATTACTAAATGAAAATCTATTACTCAGATAGTATCACGTGTCCTCTCAAAACAAGATAGTACTGGCGTGTGGGGTCTTTGAAACTTTTGGAGCATTAGCTACAATAATAGAAGCAAGAGAGTTTGGGACATCTCTTCTTAGCATTAAGCAATATTCCAGTCAAACGATCGAGGACTCTTGAAGTTGTGGGGTACGTTACACGTACATGTACATCAGCTCATGTGTGAATTTTTAAATGGCATGTTTTTCGTGTTACATGTGGTTTTCCTTGTGAATTCTTTTGGATGAGAACATGAGATCATGTCATATTCAAGAGGAGAGCTAGCTGACGTGGGAATGAGTACGACAAAGATAAGTTGAGTCATTTTATGGGAAAAAATTGATGATGTTGAAAGCCAAGTACTTGACCAAAAAAAAAGAAAGCCAAGTAAAGATAATATACAAAAATGCATGAACACTTGTCCAGGCCCCATCTACATAACGACTGGAAGCAACGATATCTATGGCAATCTTCTTGTGATACAAACAATAATCTAGGCTATTATAAATTAAGATCTAGCTTAAATTTAATAATATACGAAATAATTTATCAACATTCTTTGAAATGAATGGATCAAACTTGTTACAGATACATATTTTCATTCCAAATAAAAGGGTTTGTAAAATGTATTACACTCTGCAGCAGATTGTGTGGCTTTTCAAAAACCTAAGCCTAATCTGCCAAGTTGACCCTTCAGGGTTTAGGCCACTTGATCCTCTAGATATAGATCCTTAAAAACATGGCTATCTTTGAGTTGATTTATACAGCGTGGTGGATATTGCAATGGAGCTTGTCACCACAACCAAAATGATCACCAAAATCGCAATGATCTTGTTCTTTTTCGTTGATATATCATGTCCATCCCTGTCAAAAAAATCGAACCAAAATCAAGTTTGATTAGTAACGGCAAGAAGTTTTTCAACGGGGCAGGCAAACTAGGTGGGGAAGAAAAAAGGATTCGAAGTTCGGTATGTACCTGAGAATGAGAGCACCCGGGAGTATAAAGGAAAGGCAAACTATGGTGGTTGATCCCATGAGCTGAAAGAAATACCATATGTTTGGGATGGCAATTGCCACAACGTATGTAAAGGAGAGCAAGACAACAGTGAGGGGCAGAAATCTTGCGTTTTCTTGGGACAAAGTCGCCTTATTTGGGAAAAGCAGTTCATCTATGTTGGCTCTCAACGAGAAGTTCATAATAGGAAACACAAAAAGGAGATGAAATGCGTAGCTCAGACGAACAATGTCATTGATGATCTGCCCAATTGTGGAATCAGAGCTTTGATCAAAGTTTACCAGAATGTCATCCATTATTGAGTCACCAAACAATAGGTAACCGAAGAAACCGATAGAAAAGTAGATGACAATGCAGATCACTAGAGAAATCCGAGCAGCTGATTTTATATCAAATGGTTCACCAAGCTCTGCCCTAATTGGATGAACTGCATTCATTTATACATGTCATCTATCAGAACCTTACTTTTATAACATAATCCATAGAAGACCTGAAAATCGCCCTCACCGTTGACATGGAACCCCAAACCTGTGACAAGAACTGGGATAGTAGTGAAAACATCAAACACCGAGACTTCATTTTCAAAGTCTGGAAATAGTCTTGGTTTCTGAGTCCTCCCTTTGCGCAAGGCATAAATTGTCATTGCAGAACATATGACAACAAAAACCACTGCTGGCAGAATGGACAGTGCTGAAATGTGCCGTAGTGAATCTACACTTGAGTAACAAAACAATGAGAAAACCGAATTTAAAACTACCAATCTAGCATCAACCAATTGATTTAGCATCAAAGTTTACTGACCTACTAGACGTAATAAGACCAATGGAAGCATCACAAAGATTGCAATGAAGAGAAGAGCATAAGCACGAGAATTCCACTAATGGATGCCAAACCATTCTTGTAAAATGTCCAAATGCACGGCTTCTCCAAACTGACTTCCAGCACATCCCCTAAACCAAAGCAAGAAACTTTCTTTCACTATATTATTTTAGCTAATAATATGGCACATCGTTACATAGATAACAGATTAAATGCGGGGAGTTGAACCGTGGTTATTGAACGGGCCTAGAATAAATTGATTTAGCAAAATACAAAGTACAATGTACAAGGCAGATGCACAATAATATCTTTCAATTGCTTTCTTTGCTTTTACTCCGTGACTTGGTGTTACTGGATATGGAGATTGAGTATGGGATATCAAACATGTCCCCATCAGACACCAACTAGTCCATCAATACAGAATATCCCAGTTGGCCTTATTGTTTCATCACAAAGGAAAAATTCAAACATGGGTATTTTTTCTTTTATGTTCTTATAAAAAATCAACTGAGAATCTGCCATTTAAGCAGTGATATTTATCTTTCTACTCTTAAAAATCTCTCCGAAATTGACAGTTACACCAAAAATATTAACACTTAATGAGCATAACAAACATACTAAATAAGTCAATTGCAAAAACAATAAATCAATAAAGAAGAAAGCAAAGAGCTTTACCAATGATGATGAAATATATGATGAGGCAACCAAGATTGGTGATGATGACACAAATTTGAACAGCGAGGGAACCCCAAGATCCAAAAGACTCGGCCACGATGCCAGCATAGGTTGAAGACTGGCCTGAGTTTGTGTACCTGAGCAGGAACTCAACTGTGACCTCAACAAAGAAGGCCACCAATAATATAAGAATGAAGCCTGGAATTATACCCAGGAACTTGATGGTTGCTGGGATTGACATAATTCCAGCTCCAATCATGGTAGTTGAGATGTTGAAGACAGCCCCAGAGAATGAGGCTCCAGATGATGATGATGATGAATTTTGACATTCCAGTGACTTCAGGTGTTGTAAGAGTGGATGATGAGCACCCACTTCAACTTCTCCATTGTTTTGCTGATTCACCATTTTCCTTGGTTTTTGTGGGAGAAAATGTAGAGATGTTTCGGAGCTACAATAAATAGTTGTTGACCAGGGGTATTTGTTTAAGAAGGAAAGTATTTAAGTTGGGCCTTCTTTAACAGGGCCAGGCTACAGATCCCACCAGCAGTCCAGCACCCACTTCACCACCTAATTTACAGATGAAAATGGCCTTCTCACTAGTAGCAATATACTAATAAGGTATCCTCTTTTTTTTTTTTTTTTTTTTTTGCCAAGAGTTAAGAGGCGTCCATTTTCATTCTAATATGATATTTCGAGTTTGAATATTTTATAAATTAATAAATTGATATCTAATTTGTATAATTTATCTCTAAAGATGAAAAAATGAAAGTCAATTCACATGAGATTCAAAATTTCAAAGTAGCAACCTAGTTTCAACTTGAATGGTTAAAAGGTAATTAAATATCGAAGTACCAGCTCAAATGGTTAAGAATATTTATTTTAGTTGTAACGATCCGTCTCAAATTTTTGGGATTAATTAAGATTTAATCATGGATTAGCGAGGCTAATCGGGGATTAGTCGAGGATTATCGGACGTTCAGGGCGAAATTACGATTTTCCCCTAGACGAGGATAAAAAGTTGACTTTTGACCAGGAGCTCCAATGCATGTGGATCGAGAACAGTTACGTAGATCGAGTCGATACTAGTCCGCAGATAGGCGGCATGTCGAAATCGGATATTCAACGGGAAAGTTACGGTGTATGCAAGTTTCAAGGTACTATTGCACGTTTTATGAGACAAGCGACATTTGTCCTGTTGTGGGCCCAAATATTTGTTTCAGGCCCAATGGATGAGTGACAAGTGTCACTCATCCATTACTCCCATTACATATACATGGACCCACTCCCTCTTTGTTTCATTCGACCAACCAAACCCAAAAGCCCAAAATCACTCTCTTTCCCCCATTTGTTTCAGTCTGAGGCCAAGAGAATGGTTGTGGGTGAGTGGGGGACTGAGGAACGTCGTGAGAGGCTGCAGAACCGTCGTGGACGACGGAGGGAGCCACGGGAAAAGGAAAACCCGAAACCCAGTTTTAGTTCAAAAAATCAAAAATGGGATTTTGGACGTTGTTGAAAGTTTGGATTGATCCTAGCTAGTTCTAGGGATTGAGACGAGTTCAGTGGGCTGGTTTTCATGGCAGGAGGTGGCCGGAATCGAGGGCTATCAACGGGGGAAAAATGTGGCCACTTTTCATCGATTCGAACAGGTAATCCTAGGCAGTTTTTCTGGGTTTTAAAGCCATAAATCGATTGTATAGGATTGGACGATCACATTGGAAGCAACAGCTTAGAAATTGGTGGCCGGAGCTGGAAGAACGGATCGGGTCGGATCCGTTGGTCTGCTTGACCCAATTGCAGGAGTCTGGGTCGACCCGAACAGAGGACAAGAACGACATGTCAGGTCTGACATGTCAGACTGACATGTCAGACTGACACGTGTTAGTGTCAGATGTTAGTTGAATTTTTGGTCAACGTTGACCAACCACTTTGACCCGCACGTGGGGGCCTGTGGGCACGTATTTTGAGGTGGGACCAGGATCATTTTAAAGGTCTCGTGCTAGATAGATACATACCCACACATATAATGTGACGACCCATCCCGAATTAGCGGGATTAATTAAGAGTTAATGATGAATTAGCAAGGCTAATCGGAGATTAGACGAGGATTAGCGGACGTTCGGGCGAAATGACGATTTTGCCCCTGAAATGGGCAAATCGTTGACTTTTCGTTCAGCCGTGACGTCACAAGTTTATAGACAGGTGGCACGCTCGATTCCGACGTTCGAGGAGAAAGTTATGACGTTCGGAAGTTCGAGGGCAATTTGGTAATTTGGGCTAAAAGTTGACTTTTGACCCGAGAGGTCCAATGGCCGAGGACCGAGGACCGTTACGTAGATCGAGATGATACGAATCTGTAGACAGACGGCACGTCGGATTCGAACGTTCGACGGAGAAGTTACGGTTCACGGAAGTCAGAACGCACTATTACACGAATTACGAGACGAGGACTTTTTGGAATTAAGTGGGCTAGATATTTTCCCCAGCAACCAATGGATGAGTGACAGGTGTCACTCATCCACTGGCCACCATCCCACATACATGCATCAACACCTTCTTTGTTCTTCCAAACCAAAACCCGATCACCCATTTCATCCCATCCCAAACCAATCCAACCTAACCCCATTTGATCATCCTGGTGAGGCCCAGAGGCTGAGAGGAGGAAGTGAGGATGTTGGTGGCCGGCAGGAAGCCACACCGCCGTGGACGATGGCCATGGACCCGAGAACGTACCGGTTAGACCTAAAACTCATTTGTTTTTTATTTTAGCATTATGGGCTGTATTGGAAGATTGGGAGATGATTAGGGAGTTGATAGGAAGGTTTTAAGAGGATTAGGAGGGTGGTTCACGGTGGAGGAGGCCGTGAGGGTGGCCGGGAAAAACAGAGACCGTGAGCCTCGTTGAACATGGATAGGATTTAGTGGTTTTCTTTAGGTTTTGAGGATTGGAATGGATAGGAAACATCAAAATAGGAATTTAGGGATTGGATTGGAAGAAAACGGCCGCAAAATGGAGGAGGAAACAGCCTGAACTGGTCACACCGGTCCAACTGGACCGGCCAACCAATGAACCGGCCAGTTCGACCAAGGAAGAAGAAAACTGTTCTGGTGCGTGAGGCCCACGCGCAGGCCCTTCTTGGGGCACGTACGGGCGCGTGAGCCCTCCTTTGGGGGTGGTTCCAACACACGAAATCATCTATTTGATGTAACAAACATTTTGGGACTGGTTTCGTGTCAATCGGACATCGTTTCGATATAGATCGGGACGTCCGAAGGTTTAGGTTCGCGTTTAAAAATATTTAGAAATTCCGGAAAATTACGGGACTTTAGTGAGGGGTTATATAAGTAGTTAGTAACCCTCTAAATGAATTTGGACAGGTTTGGGAATCCCGGAGGCGACGATTGACCCGGGAGACGATTATGGCATGCGTATCGAGGCATAGCTTCGGACGGTCTGTGAGTGGACTTTTATTTCGAAATTGATGCATGCATAAATGTTTATAAATGATTTTAATACGTATTTTATGTTTCCATGAGTGCAATTTGTTTGTGGTAGCTTAGGGTCGACATATTTGCATGTTTTTCGAGGTTTTTGGCTTTATGTTGTACTTTGCGTACCATGTTTTTAACGAGGGTTTAGTAAATGGATTTCGGATTTAGAAACATGAAATCGGGCATGAGACACAATTGATATACAAACTCTCAGACTTAGAGTCCATTTGATTTGTCGAGGAATCGGACCTAGGGTCCATTTGAGCCATACGATCGGACCGAGGGTCCAGTTGGTTTACGATTCGGGTTTGAGGCCCAGTTAGGTGTACTATCAGGCTTGAGGCCCCGTTGATTTATGATATCGGGCCTGAGACCCATTTAGTTGAGATATAGGGCTTAAGGCCCCGTTGGTTGTGAAATTGGACGCGAGGTCCTGTTGGTTTATGGTTTCGGGCCTAGGGCCCAATTCATGTAACATCGGGCTTGAGTCCCAGTTCAGTTTGTGAAATGAGAATTCGGGCATGAGGCCTAGTTGAACTAAGGATTTAGGCTGAGGCCTGTGAAATGAATTTGAATCGGATTCGAGGAATCCCCTTGAGATGAATCGGGTTCGAGACCCAGTTGAGAAAAGTGTTTCGAGAAAGAGAAAGAAAGAAAGAGATTTGAAAATGAATGAACCCTCCATATGTTTATATGGTCTCCTCCAGCGTCGACCTGGAGAGTCACGATCCACAGACCAGAGTGGGTATCCCATAGGGATCCCGTTCCAAGAGTGGTGGTTACCTATTATGTTGTGGTCCCGGACCAGATTCCGGAGAGATATGTGGACTAGATCCAGAGATAGAGAGCTTAGACTAAATCCAGAGATTGAGCTTCCCAGATGGAGATTCCTGGGAGAAGACTCAGAGTGAGACCCCGAGTAGTGTCCACACTAGATAGATATGATGACATCGTGACTATATTGGGGATGTGTTCCCTAAGGGCTGTGTGCCCCGAGTTGGCATCTTCTCGGAAGTGCCTCAGATGGGTTATACATTATGTCGATACGTATGTGGTTTTATGGAAAGTGATTTGAGGGCGGAGACCCTGTGTTTTATGATTTAGAAAGTGATTTGGGGTGGAGACCCCGTATTTGATATCTTGGAAATGGTTTTGGGCTGAGACCCACGTGACATGATTTGGGGCTGAGTTCCCATGTTTTGATTTATGGTTTTTGAGTTGTGATTTCGGGTCAAGGACCCAAATGGATTTATGGGTCATGACGGTTTATGAGGCCGGGCATGAACCCTTGAAAGGTTTTCTAATTGATTGACAAAGATTTTTTTATGAATAATTGATAAATGGTTTTGAATGCATGCATATGCTTTTATGAAGAGCATAAATGTCTTTATGCGAAAATATTTTTAATAAAATATTGTTTTTTCCAGTCACAATTTTCGTGTTTTAATGCCCTTCAGGTTGATAGCGGATGCGGGCTGTAGCAGAGACGAGACATCACTCCCCTCCTCCTACGATCCTGACGCACTCTGATAGCCCCGGCGAGGGCTAGAGTTGGAATTTTCCCTGGTCTGACACTTCGTGTGACAGGACCCGTCCCAATCCCACTGGGACCACCCGGGGACGTGACCCGCTCCCGTCTGACAATGACTCTAAACATACCAAAATTACCCTTAAATAAAAACCGAATACTTAAATAGATAGATAACGTACAACCACAGTGTTTAAAGCGATACTGTCAGACAAGGGAAAGTAAAATACAGCACGTGAGCACAATAGTCAGAGTACATTTATTCGGTGCTCAACCTACCCACAAGTGGGTGTACAGGTGCACAGCTAGGCAAACTAAACCTCTGCCTCCTCCTCCGGGTCCTTCTCCTCTATTTCCGTGTCAGGGTCTGGAGGGGTCAGTAAAACAAGGGTGAGTGGGCCAAAAATAACAGTTTATAAATCAATTTAATAGTAAATAATCATAAGGTTTTACCCCTCCGTTTTCCAAATCTTGCATGCAGTGAAAATATAATATTATAATGAAATCATAACAATAAAACCACAATAATAATCGAAAGGTGAAACTAACATATCAGTGCACTGTAAAACCCAACCCAAATGATGTCACGGTTCTAAGGCTACGCGTTGCCACTCAGGGTCTCACACCCGAGACTCTCTAGGTATATCAGCTCCCGGTATCCTGGTCACTGCCCGAGGTATATAAACATGCCTTCCTGAGAGAAAGCAGCCCAACGGGGGTCAACTCCACTCAGTCAGGGCCCCGTGACTACTCCAGGGTCCACCCAGGCCAACGACCCTCCCTGGAGGAGACAATATACACAAGTAGGAAAATACAGTACAATAACAGTATAGTTTACCCTATGTCCCCCTGGACATCCCAAACAAAATCCACATATAATCCAGACGGGTCTCATGCCCAAAACATTGTAATAGCATATATCAACAGTTCATATAAGACTCATCGAAATCATAATTGGAAACAGTAAAATAGTTTATGCATGCAAGCCTTTTATAAATCAAACAGCCCACTCACACTCGGTCCTTGCTGCTCAACGATCTCTAAAAACCTGTATTATTATTCCTGAGGGTTCCTTAAGGACCCTATAACATCAATACCAAGACCCGAGAACAGATCCGCCTCAAAATCGCATCCCGGGCACTATTCCCGGTGCTTCAAACCCCATTTTGACTAATATAACGATCTCCGATCGACACGAAACCACCTCCATTGGATCCGTATCGTCGAAACCTTAAAAATGGTACCAGCCCCACCAAAATCACTATTCACATGCGCCCCCACGCGCCTGGTTAATGCGTGGGTCAACGCTGCTATAGTACTGCTGACGTCAGCAGTGACGTCATGCTGACGTCAGCAGTGACGTTATCACTAACACTTGTCAGGTGACACGTGGCATGTTCTGATTGGTCCCTGGTCTGACAACATCTGACAGGATGACGTCATCATGACGTCAGAAGTGACGTCAGCATGATGACATCATCATGCTACAGTACCGGGTCAGACCCGTTTGACTGGAACCGGGTCGCCGTCGACCCACGGCTTGACCCGATTCCACCGTACGATTCCGGCCACCATTTTCGACGGGGTTCATCCCTATAGGGTCGTCTAGGTCTGTTCTATGGTTCTACAACCTCAAAATAGAAAGAAAACGGGAAGAAACTCACCAGTCCGTCACTGAAACTCATGGCCAAAGTCCGATCGTCGTCTCCGTCGATCCACGCCGTCTCCGTCGTCCAAACTGGTTCCAATCAACTCGTATCTAACCCTAGGACATGTCTATAACTAATTAATCGATTCCTAAGCATCAAAACACGTTTGTTCGAAACAGGGAAGAAAAACGGGGCTTTCGGGTTTTGGGTCTTACCGCCGTCGTGTTGCCGCCGCAGGCTTCGCCGTCGTCCAGTTACGCTCCTGGGTCCTCACGGTGCAGACTGGAGCTTCCCCTGCGTCGAGGTGGTGTGGCTGTCACGGTTTGCTTCTTGGACCCGATTCCTCTGTGTTTCGGGTCTGAGTTTGCACGGGGTTTTCAGACGGGGAAAACGGGCCGGTGGTCGCCGGTGATGCACGGTGATGATGAGTAAATGATGGTGGTGCTGCTGATGGTCACCTGGTGCGATGAGGGGTGCTGGTTCGATCGCCTGGTTTGAGAGAAAATGGAAGAAGATGCACGGGTTAGGGGGGGCTGAATGTGTTTGTGTGTGTTTGGGAGAAAACAGACAGAGATGATCGTGCATGAAAAAGAAAAAGCAGATAGGATGAAGGGCTGGGATTAGTTTAGGCAGAAATCCAAGGGCTGAGATCAAATGGAGGGAAAATTAAATGAATATAAAATGAAGGAATAGTGTAATGTTGCTTTATTGGAATAGTATGGGCTTGGATGGGTGACACTTGTCACCAATCCACTGGTTTGATTTAAATATTAGTTGGCACGGATTCCCATAATAAATTATTATTTTATTCCGTTGTTCTCGGTTCGTAAATTCTGCTAAAACGCTTCCTTGACCATAACTTCTTCATACGAACTCCGATTTCGGCGTGCCGCCTGTCTACGGATTCGTGACGTCCCGACCTACGTCATAGTCATGGGTCAAAGTCCAAATTATTTCCCGGGTCAAAAGTCAAAGTTTCCCCCCATTCAGGGGCAAAATAGTCTTTTTACATTAAAATATTATTATTCTCGGTTCGGGTCGTTACAACCTACCCACCTTACAGAAATTTCGTCCTCGAAATTTACTCAAACAAGTGTGGGTACTGCCCTCTCATCAATTCCTCGGGTTCCCATGTCGCTTCCTCCACCTCGTGGTTCCGCCATAGCACCTTAACCAAAGAAATCGTCTTGTTCCTTAAGACCTTTTCCTTCCTATCCAGAATCTGCACTGGCCGTTCCTCGAAACTCAAATCTGTCATCAGTTCCAGTGGTTGCTCTGGCAGTGCATGAGAGTCATCCCGAAGATACTTCCGTAGCATCGATACATGAAATACGTCATGTACTCGGGAAAGCTCCGAAGGTAGTGCTAAACGATAAGCCACTGGACCAATCCTCTCGACAATCTCATATGGCCCGATATAACGAGGACTCAATCTCCCACGTCGTCCAAATCGGAAAATCCCTTTCCACGGCGATAACTTTAAAAAAACAAAGTCACCAACCTCAAACTTCAAATCTCGGATCCGTCGGTCTGCATAGCTCTTCTGACGATCCTGGGCCGCCTTCAATCTTTCCCGAATAACCCGAACTGTCTCCTGGGTCATATCCATCAGATCTGGCCCCACTGCGGTTCTTTCTCCGATCTCCATCCAGCATACCGGTGTTCTGCACTGTCGACCATACAGTGCCTCATAGGGTGCCATCCCTATACTCGCATGGTAGCTATTATTGTAGGCAAACTCCATCAATGGCAATCGATCAGCCCACAAATCCTGGAATCGCAACACACAGGCTCTCATCATGTCCTCGAGAGTTTGTATTGTCCTTTCAGACTGTCCGTCGGTCTGTGGGTGGAATGCTGTACTGAAGTATTTCGTACCCAAAGTAGTCTGTAGACTCCTCCAAAACCTGGATGTGAAACGCGGATCCCGATCCGACACGATCGACTCTGGGGTACCGTGTAGTCGGATGATCTCATTAATGAATAGCTGGGCCAAACGGTTGAGCTTGTACGTCTCACGTACAGGCAGAAAATGCGCTAATTTAGTCAACCGGTCCACTATTACCCAGACCCCATCAACTCCACTCCTTGTCTTTGGTAACTTGAAGACAAAGTCCATTGTAATATGATCCCACTTCCATTGCAGAATTGGAAGTGGCTGCATAGCCCCATACGGACGCTGCCGTTCTGCCTTGACCTGCTGACAGATCAAACATTTGCTGACAAACTCAGCTATCTCCCTCTTCATCCCTGGCCACCAATAATAGTCCCGGAGGGTACGGTACATCTTTATCCCTCCTGGATGCATAGCATAGGCCGAACTGTGGGCCTCGTCTAAAATCTCTCTCCTCAACTCTGGTACCGCAGGTACACACAATCTCCCAAGCTTTACCAATGCTCCATCGCCCCTGACGAAGAAATCTTGTCTCTGTCCGGATTCAACCTCGTTTCTGTAGTCACAGAGTATCTGGTCCTGTAGTTGAGCCTCGATGATCCTGTCGACCAACACGGGTCGCACATGAAAGCTAGCCAACAAGGCTCCCTGATCGTCCATCCCTAACATAACTCCGCTCTTTCGAAGTTCCACTAGCAAAGGAAGATACACCAATCTCAAGTGCGCAACTGATCCCGCCGACTTCCTACTAAGTGCATCAGCCACAACATTTGCCTTGCCAGGATGGTACTCGATGGTACAATCATAATCCTTTAACAATTCCAACCATCTCCGCTGTCTCATGTTGAGTTCCTTCTGAGTGAACAAATGTTTAAGACTCTGGTGATCGGTGAATATTCGGCATGTCACACCGAACAAATGATGTCTCCAGATCTTTAGAGCATGAACCACCGCTGCCAATTCCAAATCATGAGTAGGGTAGTTCAACTCGTGCGTCTTCAACTGCCGGGATGCGTAAGCAATCACTTTTCCATTCTGCATCAATACACAACCCAAGCCCTGCAGCGATGCATCACTATATACCACGAACTCTCCACTGCTATCTGGTAATGCAAGGACAGGTGCAGTGGTTAATCGGAACTTTAATTCCTGAAAACTCTGTTCACACTGATCGTCCCATACAAACTTCACCCCTTTCCGGGTTAACCGAGTCAATGGTGCGGCAATCTGGGAGAAACCCTCCACGAATCTCCGATAATAGCCTGCTAACCCAACAAAACTTCGCACTTCCGTCACCGTGGTCGGTCTTGGCCAATTTGTCACAGCCTCCGTTTTCTGAGGATCCACCCTTATCCCTTCGGGTGATATAATGTGACCCAAGAATCCAATACTATTTAGCCAAAATTGACATTTGCTCAACTTGGCATATAGCTGCTCCTGTCGTAGTGTTTCCAATACCATTCGTAAGTGCTTCTCATGAGCCCTGACACTCTTGGAATACACCAAGATGTCGTCGATAAACACGATCACAAATTTATCCAAGTATGCTCGAAAGACCCGATTCATCAAGTCCATGAATGCAGCTGGTGCATTCGTCAGTCCAAAGGGCATCACCAAGAACTCATAATGCCCATATCTCGTTCGAAAAGCTGTTTTCTGAACATCCCCCTCGGCTATTCTCAGTTGATGGTACCCCGACCTCAGATCTATCTTGGAGAAATATCGCGCCCCTCGTAACTGATCGAACAAATCATCGATCCTGGGTAAGGGATACTGATTCCTTACCGTAGCCTTGTTCAACTGCCGATAATCCACACACAACCGCAAACTACCCTCCTTCTTTTTTCACAAATAAGACCGGCGCTCCCCATGGTGATGTATTGGGTCGGATAAACCCTAGATCCACCAGTTCCTGTAATTGGATTTTCAATTCTCGTAGCTCTGCCGATGCCATACGATACGGTGCTTGTGAAATCGGTCGAGTCCCGGGGAGTAACTCGATCGTGAAGTCGATCTCCCTGGGTGGTGGTAATCCAGGTAAATCCCCTGGAAAGACATCAGGAAATTCCCGCACAACCGGAATATCCTCAATTCTCAAAGATTCATCCGTAGACTCTACCACATAAGCAAGATAACGCTGACACCCCTTCTGTAAAAGTTTTGTAGCTGTGAGTGCAGATATTACCTTGGGTGATGCGTCTCCACACTCCCCCTGAAATATCACCTCCGGCAATCCCGAACCTCTCAAAGTCAATCGCATGTTACTACAATCGATGAGCGAATTGAACTCCAACAACCAATCAACTCCAAGTATCACATCGAAGTCGTGCACATTCATCAGAATTAAGTCTGCCGGAAATTCAACTCCCTCAATTTTCACAGGACAAGCTCGTATCTCCTGGTTCACTTGGTAGGTCACACCCATCGGTGTCCCCACTCCAATCTCGTGCTCAAGTGCGGTCACCTCACGGCCCAACAGACTCGCACAACGCGGTGAAATAAAAGAATGAGTTACCCCCGAATCCATCAATGCACGAACAACCATGCCATAAATATGTACAGTACCTGTCAACACTCTCGGAATGGATCTGGCCTGCTGCTGGGTAACAGCATAGACACGAGCCATAGACTCTGCAGGTCGTCCCCGTCCTCTAGCTCCTCGATCACGGCCACGCACAACACCGCGTGTCTGGCTGCTGTCAGTCTGGGATGCTGAGCTCTGTGCTGGCGTAGTACTGCCCCGAATCAGTGGACACTCAGAAGCATAGTGCCCCGGCTCACCACAAGCGAAGCAAGTGACCTCCCTAGGTCGACCCGAGTATCCTCCCCGTGAGATGCTCGTCGGTGAGTACGGCCGCTGCCAAGCCCCAGAACGCTGTCCAGACCGCTGAGGACTCCTGAACTGACCAGAACGTCCTCGGCTGCTAGAAGACGAAGATCCACCAGAATGTCCTCCCTTCGAGCCCCGACGGCACGAGAATCCCAAATGCGGGCGATCACGTCGCCGTGTCTCCCCCTCAGCTCGCTGACGTGCCAGGATACTGTTCTCAACCCTGGTCGCCTCATCAGTCAGATCCCTCATGGAAGCAAAGGGCGTTGCAGTCACCATCGCCTGAATCTCAGGTCGCAGGCCCCACTCAAATCTGCGACATCGATCCTCCTCGGTGATCACGAAGTTCTCAGCAAAATGAGACAACATCAGGAAGGTCTCCTCGTACTCTGCTACAGTCTGATCTCCTTGCCGGAGTTGCAGAAACTCCGCCTCACGGGCGTTGCGAAACGACCGTGGATAAAACTGGTTGAGAAACCGCTCTCGGAAGGTCTCCCATGGAATGGTGTGAACGGTCCAGCCGGCCAGGACAAGGTTGTGCCACCATCGATAGGCGCTCCCATCCAGTAGGAAGGTCGCCAGTACGACACGCTCCTCCGGTGGACAGTGCATGACCTCGAAAATCCTCTCCCAGCGATCAATCCACTGGTGTGCTTCCTCGGGATCGGTTCCCCCACTAAAGTGCGTAGCACCCAGGCGCTGAGCCCGCTCAATGCTCGCAGTGTCTCCATTCCCTCCATTGCCCTCGTCAACACGTGCACGGGGTTCATGTCGGGGAGGCATATCCAACTGTTAAGAGGCAAACAGGTTAAAAGACATCGAAAGCGACCATGTACAAAGTACAAACCGCTAACCTAGTACTCTGACTACTAATCCTAATGCTCTGATACCAAGCTGACAGGACCCGTCCCAATCCCACTGGGACCACCCGGGGACGTGACCCGCTCCCGTCTGACAATGACTCTAAACATACCAAAATTACCCTTAAATAAAAACCGAATACTTAAATAGATAGATAACGTACAACCACAGTGTTTAAAGCGATACTGTCAGACAAGGGAAAGTAAAATACAACACGTGAGCACAATAGTCAGAGTACATTTATTCGGTGCTCAACCTACCCACAAGTGGGTGTACAGGTGCACAGCTAGGCAAACTAAACCTCTGCCTCCTCCTCCGGGTCCTCCTCCTCTATTTTCGTGTCAGGGTCTGGAGGGGTCAGTAAAACAAGGGTGAGTGGGCCAAAAATAACAGTTTATAAATCAATTTAATAGTAAATAATCATAAGGTTTTACCCCTCCGTTTTCCAAATCTTGCATGCAGTAAAAATATAATATTATAATGAAATCATAACAATAAAATCACAATAATAATCGAAAGGTGAAACTAACATATCAGTGCACTGTAAAACCCAACCCAAATGATGTCACGGTTCTAAGGCTACGCGTTGCCACGCAGGGTCTCACACCCGAGACTCTCTAGGTACATCAGCTCCCGGTATCCCGGTCACTGCCCGAGGTATATAAACATGCCTTCCTGAGAGAAAGCAGCCCAACGGGGGTCAACTCCACTCAGTCAGGGCCCCGTGACTACTCCAGGGTCCACCCAGGCCAACGACCCTCCCTGGAGGAGACAGTATACACAGGTAGGAAAATACAGTACAATAACAGTATAGTTTACCCTATGTCCCCCCGGACATCCCAAACAAAATCCACATATAATCCAGACGGGTCTCATGCCCAAAACATTGTAATAGCATATATCAACAGTTCATATACGACTCATCGAAATCATAAGTGGAAACAGTAAAACAGTTTATGCATGCAAGCCTTTTATAAATCAAACAGCCCACTCACACTCGGTCCTTGCTGCTCAACGATCTCTAAAAACCTGTATTATTATTCCTGAGGGTTACTTAAGGACCCTATAACATCAATACCAAGACCCTAGAACAGATCCGCCTCAAAATCGCATCCTGGGCACTATTCCCGGTGCTTCAAACCCCATTTTGACTAATATAACGATCTCCGATCGACACGAAACCACCTCCATTGGATCCGTATCGTCGAAACCTTGAAAATGGTACCGGCCCCACCAAAATCACTGTTCACACGCGCCCCCATGCGCCTGGTCAACGCGTGGGTCAACGCTGCTACAGTACTGCTGACGTCAGCAGTGACGTCATGCTGACGTCAGCATGGCGTCATCACTGACACTTGTCAGGTGACACGTGGCATGTTCTGATTGGTCCCTGGTCTGACAACATCTGACAGGATGACATCATCATGACGTCAGAAGTAACGTCAGCATGATGACGTCATCATGCTACAGTACCGGGTCAGACCCGTTTGACTGGAACCGGGTCGCCGTCGACCCACGGCTTGACCCGATTCCACCGTACGATTCCAGCCACCATTTTCGACGGGGTTCATCCCTATAGGGTCGTCTAGGTCTGTTCTATGGTTCTACAACCTCAAAATAGAAAGAAAACGGGAAGAAACTCACCAGTCCGTCACTGAAACTCACGGCCAAAGTCCGATCCTCGTCTCCGTCGATCCACGCCGTCTCCGTCGTCCAAACTGGTTCCAATCAACTCGTATCTAACCCTAGGACATGTCTATAACTAATTAATCGATTCCTAAGCATCACAACACGTTGGTTCGAAACAGGGAAGAAAAACGGGGCTTTCGGGTTTTGGGTCTTACCGCCGCCGTGTCGCCGCCGCAAGCTTCGTCGTCGTCCAGTTACGCTCCTGGGGTCCTCACGGTGCAGACTGGATGTAACGACCCGTCCCAAATTCCATGATTAGATTAGTGACTAATCACGATTAGTGAGGTTAATCGATGACCGTGACGTAGTTCGTGACGTCACGAGTTCATAGACAGGTGGCACGTTCAATTCCGACATTCGAGGAAGAAGTTATGACGTTCGGAAGTTTAGGGGCATTTTGGTAATTTGGGTGAATAGGAGGTCAAAAGTTGACTTTTTGACCGGGAGGTCCGATAGCCGAGGGCCGAAGACCGTTACGTAGATGAGGACGATACGAATCCATAGGCAGGCGGCACACTGAAATCGGACTTCGAACGGGAGAGTTATGGGTCACGGAAGTTCGATTTCACTATGCACGAACTTCGAGACGGGGACGATTTGGCGAAATCTGATTGGGCAGATATTTTAGTGGGCCCCATGGATGAGTGACAAGTGTCACTCATCCCATTGACTTGATCCCCCAATTTGTGGATCTACATAATTAATTAATATTATTTAATTAATTTTATAATCCAATCCCCACCTAATTCAATCCTAGCCATCCAATTCAATTCTAACTTTAAATCCACACCCTCCATCCCATCTCTCTTTCTCTCATCAGCCATCCCCCTTCTTCTTTGTTCATCCTCCCACCCGAAACCCATAACCCCATTTTTCTTCATTTTCTTCATTTCTTTCAAAAACCGAAACACAACCCACACCCCACCTCACCTTCCCTTATCTGAGTCATAAGTGACCGTGGGAGGAGTGTGAGAGGCAGAGGACGGAGAGGCTGGACGGTGGCCCACGGTGGAGGCCACGGCGGAACGAACCCGTGAGGTAAGGAAATATTTCAAATTTTGAAATTTAGTTTTGTTAGTTGTTATTCGATTCTAAGGGTTAAGTTAGGTTGCTGGTGGTCCTAGGAGGAGGTTAGGATTGGTTTTGGGGCTTGGGGTGGCCTGGAACGGTCGTGAACGGCGGAGGAAGTCACGGCCGCCATGGCCGAATTGGAGGTACGAGTTTTAGTTGTTTTCCTTCCATTTTAATGTCATAGAACCTTAGCTTAGATTGATACGAGTAGAATGGGACAAACGGGAACGATTTTGGTGGCCGAACGGCGGAGAACCGGCCGGGTCAAGTCGCGGGTCACGGCGACCCGGTTGCAGGGTTCGGGTCGACCCGTCGAGTGGTTGAAGGTGGTGACGTGGCACCTGTCAGATTGTCAGGTGACGTGGACCACTCATCAGCCGACACGTGTCATATGTCAGTGCACAGTCAGCATTGACATGTCAGTGACGTGGCCTAATCAGGGGCTGACACGTGGCACTGACGTGGACCAATGCCGTGATGACACGTGGCACATGTCAGACTGCCACGTGGCACTGACATCACAGTGACGTGGACCAATGGGAGCATGACACGTGGTACCTTTCAGAGTCTGACAGCTGTCAGATGACGTCATGCTGACGTCAGCGATGATGTCAGCAGGTACTGTAGCAGGCGCGTGAAGCCCACGCGCAGCCACTTCAGGCGGCGCGTGAGGGCGCGTGGCAGGGAATTTGGGGAAGGTTCCAACATACGAAATCATCTATTCGATGTAACGAACATTTTGGGACTGGTTTCGTGTCGATCGGACACCGTCTCGATATGTTTCGGGGCATCAGAAGGTTTAGGTGCGGGATTAAAAATAGTTAAAAATACGGGAAAATTACGGAGCTTTGGTAGGAGGTTAATTAAGTAGTTAGTAACCTTCTATTACGATTTGGACAGGTTTGGGAGTCCCGGTGACGGTGATCGGCTCGGGGAGCCGTATGGCACGCAAATCGAGGCGGCAGCTCGGACGGTCTGTGAGTGGACCTTGTTTTCTAAATTGGTGCATGCATAAATGTTTATTGTATGTTTTATTACTTGTTTGATGATGCCATGGGTGCATTTGTGTGTGGTTACGTATAAGCACGTATTTCGAGGTTTAAGCCTTATACGGTGCTTATACGGGTCTGTATTTCTTTATTCGTTTTAATGAAATGGCTTTGGATTTATAAAAGGATAAACTCGGGTATGAGACCCATTTGGTTTTGTCTCGGGCATATGACCTCAGATTCCGGGCACGGTGCCCAGCTGATGTCCTATGTTTGGGCACGAGACCCAATCACTTTACGGTTTTGATTTCAGGTCAGGGAACCTTAAATGGATTCCCAGGTTCATGACGGTTTATGGGAACCGGCATGAACCCTTGTTGGTTATTACGGTACATGACGGTTTATGGGAACCGGCATGTTACCTCGGTTATGTTATTACGGTACATGACGGTTTATGGGAACCGGCATGTTACCTGATTATGGATATTATGGATCATGACGGTTCAGGGGAACCGGTCATGAATGTTTATGTTATGTATATATATGTTCATCTACCTTCCTTTACTTCTATTATCTCCTCCGGGGAGGGTCGTTGGCCTGGGTGGACCCCGGAGTAGTCACGGAGCACCGACTGAGTGGAGTCACCCCCCAGTTGGGTTCCTTACTCTCAGGAAGGCTATGGTTACTATTACCTCGGGTAGGGTCAGTGGTCTGCGGACATTGACCTTGACTTTGAGATGACTCGGATTGAGACCCGGGTAGCACGCGCGTAGCTTTGGATACCGTGACAGGATTGGTTGTGTGACTTATATATATGTATGTGATGTATATATGGTATATGATATGTGGTGTGCACAGGTGTGCACAGGATTTGAGCAGTGGCTCGTGTACTTGGTTTCTTTATGGTTTGGGGCTGAGTCCCGTATGGATTTGGGCAGTGGCCCGTATGGTCGTTTTCATTGTGGTCCTTTCGACCTTGGTTTATATCTACTTTGGGCTTAGTCCCACATATGGTTTATTTTTGGATAAATGGTTTTCGAATGCATGCATGCTTTTTTAGTGGAGGGTACAAATGTCTTATGAAATGTTTTTATAAACTCTTGTTTTGTCCACTCACAGTTTTTAATGTATTGACTGCCCTTCAGGTTGACATCGGATGTGGACTGTAGCAGAGACCGAGATATCACATGTCTCCTCCGGATCCTGGCGTACTCTGATAGCCCGGGAGGGCAAAGGTCGGAAATATCCCTTGTCTGACACTTCGTGTCAGACGGGAGCAGGGTCATCCCGCACTAATCCCGGGGGGATTGGGATGGGTCCTGTCACTGGAGCTTCCCCTGCGTCGAGGTGGTGTGGCTGTCACGGTTTGCTTCTTGGACCCGATTCCTCTGTGTTTCGGGTCTATGTTTGCACGGGGTTTTCAGACGGGGAAAACGGGCCGGTGGTCGCCGGTGATGCACGGTGATAATGAGTAGATGATGGTGGTGCTACTGGTGGTCACCTGGTGCGATGAGGGGTGCTGGTTCGATCGCCTGGTTTGAGAGAAAATGGAAGAAGATGCACGGGTTGGGGGGGCTGAATGTGTTTGTGTGTGTTTGGGAGAAAACAGACAGAGATGATCGTGCATGATGAAGAAAAAGCAGATAGGATGAAGGGCTGGGATTAGTTTAGGCAGAAATCCAAGGGCTGGGATCAAATGGAGGGAAAATTAAATGAATATAAAATGAAGGAATAGTGTAATGTTGCTTTATTGGAATAGTATGGGCTTGGATGGGTGACACTTGTCACCAATCCACTGGTTGGATTTAAATATTAGTTGGCACGGATTCCCATAATAAATTATTATTTTATTCCATTGTTCTCGGTTCGTAAATTCCGCTAAAACGCTTCCTTGACCATAACTTCTTCATACGAACTTCGATTTCGGCGTGCCGTCTGTCTACGGATTCGTGACGTCCCGACCTACGTCATAGTCATGGGTCAAAGTCCAAATTATTTCCCGGGTCAAAAGTCAAAGTTTCCCCCCTTCAGGGGCAAAATAGTCTTTTTACATTAAAATATTATTATTCTCGGTTCAGGTCGTTACATCGTGTCAGACGGGATCAGGCGGGTTCCACGTTAATCCCGGGAAATTTGGGACCGGTCCTGACATATAAGGCACGTCACCTTTCCTTTCCTGACCGATGTGGGATTGTTCATCGTTCTTCTCAAGACACGAGTCTTACAATCCACCCCCTTTGGATCCTAGCGTCCTCGCTAGCACACTTCCGGTAGGGGTCCGGCTCTGATACCATTCTGTCACAACCCGATCCATCTAGCATGATATTGTCCGCTTTAGACTCAGCCATCACGGTTTTATTTTTGGGAACTCACGTGCAACTTCCCAGTAGGTCACCCATCAGATGACGTCATCATGTCAGGTCTGACATGTCAGACTGACACGTGTTAATGTTAGATGTCATTGATGACATCATCATTGACTTTGACCATTGACATCAGCGTTGACTTTTTGAGGTGGGACCAGTGACAAGACCCATCCTAATTATCCCTCGATAATCGTGATAGATTCTCCTCTCGTCTGACAATAACTCAAAAGTGTCAATAGTAACCTTACATATATACATATATAACATAACAAACGACAAAAATTGTCAGACAAGGGATAATTACGTTTTCCATGACCGTTGACCTCACAAGTTTGACTAGTCAAGAGGTTTACAGAGCATAGGCAATATTACAAGTAGGGATCAAAATCCTACGTTGTAAGGTGTCTGAGTACGCAACGGTCTGCTTATTCCTCTGCCTCGATACTAGCCTCTGTACCTGTGCACTGGCCTGGAGGGTGCATAAAACATCAAAGGTGTGAGTGGACAAAAATAAAGTTTTAGAAATACAGTTATCAAAATATATTCTTACCCTCCAGGTTCGCAAACATGCATGCATATCATGAAACATGAGTAATAGCATAAAATCAATAAAGTGGCTGGGCACAAATATCAATAAATCATAATACCACCAATCCTCAATACCTAATCTCAATATCCAAATAACCCGTCATGATATCAATGCAACGCGTGCAAACTCGGGTGTCTCACGTCCGAGTACCTCCCCAGGATCTACGACGTCTGGGGTGATATCATCTCCAGGGTCTACGGAGTCTGGAGGATATCATCATAATCTCACTCTCTTGAGACTGAGCTACTCATCTCCAGGAAGTGGATCGTGACTACTCAAGGATCTACGACGTTTGGTGGAGACCATCAAATCACAGAGGATGGTATATGTGGAACAGTCTTCAAATCCAGTAATCTCATTTTAAAACCATTCCAATCTCAAATCAAATAAAAAAGATTTCAACAAGGCCTCTGCCCGAAACATAGCGTTCACAAAGCAAGTTCCACAAATCCATCATGAAAACAGTGTCCAGAATTTACTTTATAAATCAAAATCATCAATTTCATCATATTCACATGTGACTCCAAATCCGAGTCAAAATCACTATCCAATTGGGTCTTAAGCCCAAAATATCATTTTCACGCAAATTCGTACAATTGCAACCTCAGTTGCCAATTTCACATAAATCCATAAAAGATAGCCAAAACCACTATAAATCCATCAAATCATTTCCCGACTCATAATCCGAGTCAAAATAAATCTCAAATCACGGGCCTTTGCCCAAAACAATAGTTTCATAGTTTTCTCAAAAATCGTGCCCAAAATCATATAAAATAATATAATATTCCCAAAATTTAGAAATCATCACATCGAAACATCAATCATACCAAATCATTTCAAATCATATCATAAAGCATTTAAAACATATATGCATGCATTCAGGGTAGAAAACAAAAGTTCACTCACACACCGTCTAGATTGTTCAGTCTCGAGCTGTTCGTTCTCTTCCGACGTCCCGGGAATATTCCGGCCTGTCAAACAAAGTAATTTAAGGTCACTAGGTTATCACATAACCCCATATACAAATTCCCTAATCGTCGAAATTTAATAATATTATTTAAACGAAACCTATACGCTTCAGGTACTCGAAACTACTCCAAATTCACATCCGATTGACCTGAAACCAACGCCAATAGGTTCGTATCATCGAGAACATCAAAAAGTATGTTGGACCCAAAGTCAGAATCCCAGCCACGCGCCGCCGCAAGCGGCTGCACGTGAAAGCCACGCGCCGTGCACAATACTGCTACAGTACGTCTCCCTCACTTGATTACCTGGTAAACGGGTCGTGAACCCGCGATCAGACCCGGTGAAATCTTCCTCAATTCGACCTCGATTTTGTTCATTCTTTCACTCATTTTCATCTATTCCATGTTCATTAGGGATCTGTAACCTCAATTTCATGAAATGGATCCTCAAATCCCTCGACTCGAAGTGAATACCCGATGGGTTCTAAATCAGGTTCTACCAAATTTCAAGTTGTTTCAATAAATTAAACACACGGGAAGCATCCTATCTCCATTCTAAACATAAATTCGAAACCAATTTCAAGATTATTTACCTCCAATTACGCGAACTCAACCTCCACAATTCGAGGATGTCCCAGGGTCTGTTCTTCGTGTTGTTTCAGCAATCCCCTTCGAATTAAATGGTGGTTCAACTCGTCTCAATCCCAGAAAGCTCAATTCACAATCAATTTCACTCCTTAACGTCTAAAATATCAAATTCGAAATTAATGTTCAGGGCTAGTTTCTTCGGGTTTCTCAGTATGGTTTCAGTTGGGTTTCTCTCTGTTTCCCTCTCGTTTTTCACTCCCAAATTCACTTAGTTTCTCATTCAATTTGCACTTGTTTCATTGTGTTGCTGGGAATCGATCAACTTGGTTCTCTGTTTTATTGTTGTTACTCAGTTATGAAAGTTGATTTAAATGTTGATTTAATGTTTTGATTTTATCCCATATTCAAATGGAAACAATTTGCCACCCATCACAATTAGCAAGTGACAAATGTCACTGAAAGATCCACCCGAGTCACCCACATGGCTGATTCAGCCAACAATTAACTCGGCTGCCCAAATTAACATTTTACCCTTCATGTAACAAATGACCATTTTGGCCCTGAACTTCACATACCTGTAACTTTTTCACCCGAGTTCCGTTTTCGACATGCCACCTCTCTACGGATTCAGCGTCCCGAGACCTACACAACGGTCTTTGAAAAATATACAAAAAGTATTCCAAATAAAAAATCAACATTTAACCACACCCATCCAAGGGTAAAAATGTCATTTTACATATTATTTTAATATTTTACATTATTTGGATTTTCGGGGCATTACAACCAGGATCATTTTAAAGGTCTCGCGCTAGATAGATACATACCCACACATATAAGGCACGTCACCTTTCCCTTCCTGAGCGATGTGGGATTGTTCACAGTTCTTCTCAAGACACGAGTCTTACAATCCACCCCCTTGGGGCCTAGCGTCCTCGCTAGCACACTTCCGGTCGTAGTCCAGCTCTGATACCATTCTGTCACGACCCGACCCATCTAGCATGATATTTTCCGCTTTAGGCCCAAGCCTCACGGTTTTATTTTTGAGAACTCTCGTGCAACTTCCTAGTAGGTCACTGACAGGACCCATCCCAATCCCCCCGGGATTACCGTGGAATGTGCCCTGCTCCCGTCCAACAAGGGGTGTCAGACAAGGGATAACCAAGAGCCACTGCCCAAACGGGGCATCCAGAGTGCGCAAGGATCGATGGAGGAGGTATGCAATGTCCCAGTCTCTGTTGCAATCGCATCCGTAATCAACCTGAAGGGCATTAAAACCAAAAGCTGTGAGTGGACAAAAACCAATAAGTTCATCAAATACATTTATAAGACATTTATGCCCTCCAATAAAAACGTATGCATGCCACGAAAACCAGTAACCAAAACGTTTGCTCAACCGAGCCATTAGGGCCTTAGCCCAAAAACCGTTAACCAAAAACCAAGTGTGGGAACTCAGCCCAAAACTGTGGAATACCACCACCAGACATATTAAAACCATGTGGGCCACCGCCCGAAGCCATAAATATAAATCCATAAATCCAAAACCATTTAGGGTCCCCGACCCGACATACCATTTCATAACCAATAATCCATTTTTACCACATAACACATATCCAACCGAAAATCCATTTCATAGATTCATTAATCCATATTTTACCATTACCATCACCAGCATCCCAGATGCTTAGCGTCCCAGACGCTTGACGTCCTTGACGTCATATCTCACGGTTTCATAAGCTACGCGTGCTGCCCGGGGTCTCTCCGGGTCCATATATCTGACATTCCTGATGTCTGACGTCCCTGACGTCAATCATAGCAATCCTGCTCCTGAGTCATCATACGGTCCGGCTGCTCCGTACGATGACCCCTCGCAGGCAATGCACCGTGACTTCCCCAGTGTCCCAGACATCTGGAGGAGACCATCATATATCCTTGTATCCAGATGGTATATGGAAAACAGTTTTATTAAATCCTTTTATCATATCAATACAATGGGCCCTGCCCGAAATTTCCATAAAACCACATAATTCCATTTAGGGTCCCTGACCCAAAATCACAATTATTAAACATAGGGTCCCTGACCCGAAATCACATTTATAATCCAACTGGGCCTCATGCCCGATTTTATGAACCACTGGGCCCACGACCCGATTTGAAAACCAACTGGGCCCGCATCCCGACTTTATAAACCCACTGGGCCCACGGCCCGAATTCGTAAATCAACTGGGCCCCTGGCCCGATAACATAACTCAAATGGGTCTCAGCCCGATTTCATATCAACTGGGTCCCTGGCCCGATTTCATTAACCAACTGGGCCCCCGGCCCGATTCTCAAATGGACTCCAAGTCCGAAATTTCCAAAACAAGTGGACCTCAAGCCCGAGTTTATATTTCCAATTTCAAAACCATTTCATCATATTATATCCAAGTCCTAAATATGGAAAATTCATGTAAAACCGGAAAACCTCGATTTACGTGCAAGCACGTAAATCGCCTCGAAATACGTGAAACCGTACAATTTACCAACAACCAAATCAACATCATACAATCACAACCATAATCCATATAAAACATTTAAGCATGCATAGAATTTATAAAACCAAAGTCCACTCACATACCGTTTTTACGGTATGCCTCGATACGCGTGCCACCGGCCCTCTCGGGTCTCACCACTATCACCGGGACTCCCAATCCTGTCCAAATCACATTAGAGGGTTACTAACCTCCACATTAACATCCTATCAAAGTCCCGTAACTTTCCCGAATTTTTAACTATTTTTAAACTTGATTTAAAACCTTCGGACATCTCGAATAATATCGAGACGGTGTCCGATCGACACGAAACCAATCCCAAAATGTTCGTTACATTAAATAGGACAGAAGTCATGTTGACCTCACCTCGAGATTCGTGCCCACGCGTCGTCACGAGCCGCCGTGAGTGGATGCGCGTGAAACCCACGCGCCTGCTACAGTGTCACCATCTAACCCATATCTCTGGTAAACGGGTCCAATTTGCCCGCGATACAACCCGGTTCCAATCCTATCAATTCAGCCTTAATTACATCAATTGATCATTCAATTAGCTTCGTTATTAGTTTAATTAAAGGTCTGCAATCACAATTACACGATTACATACTCCAAACCTCACGATTCGATGATGAACACCAAGAACACCTGGTTACTGTTCGTTCATGGAATTCCATCAATGGCTGCAGGTTTCTTCCAATTGATGCATCCAGAAGCATCACTGGACCATGAGAGACAGTTCCCCTCCATCAATTGCATCAATCGAAGCCCCAAACGCCACGACTCAAGCTCGATAGCCGTCACTGTGCAACCATGGAAGTCTGCCAATCTCCAACGTTTTCCTTCAATTGATCCTTCCAGAAGCATCGTGGGATCCTCGGGAACATAATCCCCAGTTCAATTTCGTCAATCAAAGCCTCCAATTCCTCGACTCAACCTCGAAATTTCAGAGACCTCCTTCCTTCTGTTCTTCCTCAATTCGACCCCAATTCCCTTCGTTCTTGTTGCAGATCGATTCGTATTGATCCCAGAAAACTGAATGTGAGCTCAATTTCAATCCTCACGGCCTATAGTTCAAAACCCGACTTTCCCCCCAAAATTCTAAAATCTGAAATTCCAGTCTCCTTCACTCTGTTGATCTCTCGTGTTAACCCAGTTCAACTCACTCTCAACTCACTCACAATTTCGCACTCTCAGGTTCAGAAATGGAAGAGGAATTAAGGGTGGAAGAAAACTGGATTTGGTTGTACACGGTTAAGAAACACAAATGGGATTAATGGAAAATAAGGATTAATCAATTAATTAAAATAATAATAAAACACCATAATTAGGTCTCCCCCAAAAACATGGATTCTGGTCTTAAGCCCCAAATTAAGGGATAAGTGACACTTGTCACTCATCCAAGTGTGTTCAGTCACCGGGTACTGTTCATTATTATATTATTATTTTAATCGGAACCTCGGTTCGTTAGTTCGTTTCCTTGACCATAACTTCGTCGTCGAATCTCCGATTTCGGCATGCCGCCTGTCATTGGATTCGTATCGACGATACCCACGTAACGGTCCTTGGCCCTCGTCCATCGGACCTCCCGGTCAAAAAGTCAACATTTGACCCCAATTGACCAAAATTACCAAAATACCCTCTTCCAAACCTCATAACTTTCTCTACGAATGTCGGAATCGAACGTGCCACCTGTCTATGAACTCGCGACATCCCGAACTACGTCACGGTCATCGGTTAAAGTCTATTTGACCGCCCGATCAAAAAGTCAACATTTTGCCCACGACCAGGGGCAAAACGATCATTTTGCACATTTTGTCCAATTCCGCCCTACTAACCACCGATCAACCTCACTAATTAAGATTAGTGACTAATCTAATCCCGGAATTCGGGACGGGTGGTACAGTCACCCATCTTGAGATTGCACCAGCCTCAGCTCGCTTAACTTTGGGGTTCCAACCAAACCCAAAGCCAATAAACTCCCAAAAGGTCTCACGCTAGATAGATACGTGCCCACATATATAAGGCACGTCGCCTTTCCCTCCCCAAGCAATGTGGGATTGTTCACCGTTCTTCTCAAGACACGGGTCTTACATCTATTTACTTAACTTTGGAGTTCCCTGAGTATCCAAAGCCAGTGAACTCCCAAGAGGCCTCTTGTTGGATAGATGTGCGCCCACACATATAAGACGCATCCCCCAGATCCCCTTGAGCGATTTGGGATTGCTAATCATGCCTCCAGGGCACAGGTCCTCATAATCCACCTCATTGGGGCCCAACGTCCTCGCTGGCACACTCAATTCTGACCGAGGTTGAGCTCTGATACGAAATTGTCACAACTCTACCTTCTACAATAGGATATTGTCTGCTTTGGGCCCAGCCCTCACGGTTTTGTTCTCGAGAGCTCACTTGCAACTTCCTAGTGAGTCACCTATCTTGAGATTGCACTAGTCCCTACTCACTTAACTTTGGAGTTCCCTATGAATTCAAAGTCAGTGAGCTCCCAAAAGGCCTCTTATTGGATAGATGTGTGCCTACACATATAAGACGCACCCCCAGATCCCCTCGGGCGATGTGGGATTGTTAACCATGCCTCCAGGGCACGGGTCCTTACAAGATAATTGAAGGAAGACTTGGAAGATGCCTCGTACAAGGTTGATTATGTGAATTATTTGAGCTTATGTGGGATCCTAACGATATCTATGTTGAAATGAAGCTGTTAGAAGGTACAAGACGAAAATGTTCAATTGATTATTTTCAGCAACTCAATTGTCCAAATTTGAGTTATAATATAAGATGAAGTTTGTACAAAAATTTCAAGTACAATTTTTTTTTTAAGGAGGGTAGGTTGTAATGGCCCAGGAATCCAATAAAAGTAGAAAAGGACGAAGATGCCCTTAATGGTAAAAAAGTTGACTTTTTGATATAGACATTTTTTGGACAATTCGATAGGACCGTTATGAAGGTCTCGAGCTCCTAAATCCATAGACGGGCGGTATGCCGAAAATGAAGTTCGGATAAAATTATTTTAGGTCAAGACAATATAAGGGCTTTTTGGTAATTTTGGAAAAAGGGTAATTTAGTCATTTTACAAATTTGCATGTGATTCATGTTGAAAATGAGTCTAGAAGGTTCTAAAATTCTCCCTTTCCTTCCCTCGCCGACTTGCCCATGTTATATATGTATGTGTGTATTTGAAGTAGGCAAGTCGGGGGAGTGACCTTGAAAAAGGAAAGAAAATTGGGAAAAAGAAAACGAGAGAAAGATGAAAGATGAAAGGGAAAACTAGGGTGGAAAAAAGAAAAGAAGAGAGAGGAGAAGAGAAGAAGTAACATAGGGAGAAAGAAAGAGAAAAACTGGTGGAACTTAGAGAGGAAAAGTGAAGAAACGGATAGGGTTATGAAGGAACTCGTGAGGCTTCACTTCGGGTTCTTGGATTATGGGCTAGCAGGAATGAAGAGAGGAGGTTTGCTACTTCTTACAGGTCCCTTGGTCACTTTAAGGCCAGATGAGATGAGCTGGAATATGTGTAAGGCCAAGGAGCTGGTTAAGAAACCATGGCCGAGTCTTCTAAGGATCAGCCCAGGCGATCAGGTGAGTATCTCTCAGTTTGGAGGTTACAGAGACTCTCCTTGGGTTAAATACTTGTGATTAGACTATTAGAACATCAAAGTCAGACATAAAACAGCTGAGTTATGGCTAAGTCCAAGACGCGGGGTGAACGACCTGTTTTTTAGGAAAACAGGTCGATTGCAGAGGTTGAAGACGACCCTCTACGTAGGCACGTGAGGTCCATGCGCATAGGGCTGTGGTGGAGCATGAGGGCGCGTTCGTCGTCCTCGTCGCCGTCCGGTCAAAATGAAAGTTCTTCGTGATATTTTTGTGAGTTCAATGGTATACTTTCCAGGTCGATTGGGTATTGTTTGAGTAGAGTTCTAAGGGTTCAAAGTTGTTATTTATACTTTAAATTCTAAATTTAATTGGGTAAATTAAAGGGTTTAATTTTAAACATTTTGGGATTTTATTAATAAGGTTGTGATAATGACTTTGAGCTAATAAATTGGGGAAACCATAAATTGATAAAAGGTACATTGATAATACAAAGGATGTGTGAATGAACCTATTGTTTTTAGGTTATTAAGTATTTTTACATATGCAAATATTATTGCACTCTTAAGGAAATAATTAAAATATTATGTTTAATAATGATGCCTACTTCACAATTTTTGGATTGATGATGCTTGATGCCATGTTGCGAGGTGAAGGTACTTATGGTGACATGTTAAGGGTATGATATGAATAATTGGGAGAGTATCATGGTAAAGGGGAAGAGAGTTAGAAGGTTATGATGCTTTAATGACCATTATGTCGCCTTATCTAATGTGATAATATTCGATATATGTGAATGATTATAAGTTCATGGTTACTTCATTAAATCCATTATATGAGTGATTTAGTAAATTGGTACAAACTAAAAGAAATATCAAGTACGATCAAACTAGTTAGTTCCATTACTTGACGGAGCGGTGAGTTGGTTGTGTGCGGTAATTCCGTCAGGATAGATTCGATTTGGTTAATTGGTATTATGGTTACAAGTAGTCTAAGTAACATCCCTTGTCAAATAAGAGTTATTAAATGAAAGTAGGGTCGCTCCAAAAATTTAAGACGAGTCCGGTCAATTTAAGTTAAACTAGTTAAAAATAAGAAATTTGAAAATATCAAGAGATGGCTAATAATTAGATACAAAACATTTATAAGGCAAATTACTTTGAAAATGTCTTATTGGGTTCTTTTGTTATACTCATTTGAAATGCTTGATCGTATTTTTTAAATAATTTAGTCTAAATATGTGGAACCTAATGATATGTCTTGATGAAAACAAAATATTGTTTATTTTGTATTTTGATAAATACGAATTAGTTAAAATTTGAGATAAATCATAAAGTAGATTAATACATGGTAAAAAAAACATAAAGCAGATTAATATAAAGTAGATTAATAGGCAAGTGTTTGCGCAAGTCACAACCGCGAGGAAGCTCGCCTTCCTTTGAAATCTTCTAGAAATTTCACTGACAACATTATTTCCCCTTCGCGACTTCCTCCATTTTTTTCTTAATTCTTGTTAGCCTTTATTTCATTGTGCTCATAAAAACTCAGTAAATTTTTTTAAAAAAAAGTTGAAACAAAATGGGTGATCAGATTGCTAGAGCGCAGGATTTTGAGAAGAAAGCAGAGAAGAAACTGAGTAGCTGGGGATTTTTTCGGTTCTAAACATGAAGACGCCGCCGAACTGTTCGATAAATCCGCCAATTCTTACAAACTCGCCAAATCCTGTGAGTTTTTCCCTTTCCACTTCTTCGATTTGGTTGCAATCGTTTATTTTCTCTGTCAATTTGCCTATCGGGCTGTTTGCTTCCGGGGAAAACTTCCTTGGAAAGAAAGTTAAAACAGATATATGATTAGGGATCTCTATTGGGGGATTTTTGATGTTTAAGTAAGACCGTGGGATGATTGCATTACCAATCGTGGATCCGGTCGCATATACATGACTTGATTTAATGAAAGTTCCTTTTTTTTTTGAGCGCTCAATTTTATGTTTGGAATTTTTTGAGAACCCAATGGATAGTCAGTGTTTCATATGTTTCGATCTGGTGAAAATTCTGTTTGATTTTGACTTTTAGGGTTTTTCGGATCCCCGCTTCAATTTGGTCTGAATTTGAGGCCTTAAATTGAAATATATGGATAAGAGATTGTCTTTAATTGAATGAATTGGTGCATGAATAAGCTTATTGCTTTGGAAAGTTGGATTAGGTTGTTTAAATGGATTAAATTTGAAAGCGGCAACAAACTTTGAAAAATTCCCTTATTGTTTTGTGTTTAATAGATTGAATTGGGCGCTAAATAAGAGAACCTAAATCTGAAGCTTTGTGGTGTTCCTTCCAATATTATAGAATTTTGGTCCTGTTGTGGTTCTTTGAATATTTGCAGTATCAACAAGATGTTTGAAACCTAATTTCTTCTTTGGCCAATTCAACTGCTTTCTCATCTTTGCAATATGGTGTTACAGGGGACAAAGCTGGAGCAACATATGTTAAATTGGCAAACTGTCATTTGAAGGTTAGTTCTTTTTATGCTTAGCACTTGCCATTTTGTCTTTTCTTCATGTGTTAAGTAAAAAAAAAGATAATAATGCTTTTCTGTTATAGTCTGACAGCAAACATGAAGCCGCCACAGCCTATGTTGATGCTGCACATTGCTACAAGAAAACTTCTGTAAATGGTAGGTAAAATGTTATTTTAAGTCTTAAATTTGAAATGCTTTCTCAGAGCAAGCCCTGGAAGGGAATAATTATCTGTGGAATCAAGAATATGAACCAAAATGTGTACATAGCTTCAGTCAGGAATCAAGCATCTTAGAGAACTTATATCAAATGAAGCTGTTAAGTTGGAAGTACAAAATTTTGTATTGTTAACTCTATTTGCACCACAAGCTGCAGATGTTTCTGTGAATAGTCCCTTGCTAGGCAAACCAAAGCCTAGTGGGTTGGTTCATTGCCTTTTGAATCTAGAATAAGCTAAGCAACTTTGGTAGGACAGTTGGTTAGTGTGTTTACCCATTTTTATTCATCTTGTAATATGGTGCTAATACCACCTGTTTCGCATGCTATTTAGTTTTGTTCATGCATGTGCATATGGATTAGTATAATCGTAATTGTATCCTTATTCATGTCTTCCACAGAAGCCATTTCTTGCTTAGAGGAGGCTGTAAATTTGATGTGTGATATTGGAAGGCTTAATATGGCAGCAAGATATTATAAGGTAGTTTTTTTTACAGCAACCTACCAGCTATGTTTTAAGTGATATTATGAGTTTTTCTTTTTCGTTTTCTTGCAATAGGTGCTATCTTTTGGCGTCCGGTTGTCAGTCCTCATTTTTCCCTTTTCCATTCTATCTTTGCTATAATATGAAAATAAGAGAAACTATTCCTGGATAGTAGGTGCATACAATGTAGAGTACTAAATTCACCCATAATTTAAAGAGGGTTTGCGAAAATAGAAGGTCATCTACTAAGTTGGAATGGATTAATACAAAAGGGTCTAAAAATATTTCGTAGTAGATATGAAGTATCTTTCCAAAAACAGTAGTAGGTAGAGAGAGTGTAATAGAAAATAATGAAATATGAGAGAATTCATGTGGGCATTGATGTGTTTTTCTAGCAGAACATGTCTGTAGTAGATGATGTTATGGAGACTATAAACGTCTTTTTGTAACGTGGGTATACACATATTCTCATGCAGGAAATTGCCGAACTATATGAATCTGAACAAAACATTGAGAAGGCTATTGATTTCTTTGAAAAGGCAGCTGATTTTTTCCAAAATGAAGAAGTAACAACTTCGGCCAACCAGTGCAAGCAGAAAATTGCTCAATTTGCAGCTCAGATTGAACAGTAAGTCTTTCTATCCATAATTTGATATCACAATCATTGAGTGTATTCTTACCATTTTCCAGGATTAGTTTTTTTATTTTTTATTTTCATACTGTATATATATTTTTAATTTGGTGAGAACCTAGGTATAGTTTAAATGGATAACTCACTCTTTTGATAGCACAAACAGTGTGTGCGTATTCTGCTACTTTTCTAGCAATATTTTATTTGGTTAGAACCTGGTTATAGTTAAAAATGAATTATCACACTCTCTGTTGCGTGTTAGTATACCTCCCATACCCATTTAAAGTTTTAACCTACCCCAAATCAAGGAAAAGGTAAATATAGAAAGCTCGAAGCCTTTTTCTAGGAGACGGATACGTCTTTTCGTTGATGCAAATGTGGGTAAATAACAATCGAGCATGCTTTACATTCTTCAGATATCCCAAGTCAATTGAGATTTATGAGGAAATTGCACGGCACTCCCTCAACAATAATTTGCTCAAGTATGGAGTTAAAGGACATCTTCTCAATGCTGGAATATGCCAACTTTGCAAAGGAGATGTCGTTGCAATCACGAATGCATTAGAGCGTTATCAGGTCTAAGTTTGGCTCTTGTTTAGGATTTGAATTATAACTTGTCAGTTGGCAAAATGACATAACTTTTGTGCTTATGCAGGATTTAGATCCTACTTTTGGCCGGAACAAGGGAGTACAGGTTCCTAGCGGTGAGTTACTGTATAAAATGAAAACAGCACTTAACAAGGTATCAACTTTGGGAAAGTCATTTGACGCCAAGAATCTGTGTTTTATGGTGCAGGATATTGCAGCTGCTCTTGATGAGGAAGATGTTGCGAAGTTCACTGATGTGGTAAAGGAATTTGATAGCATGACCCCCACTGGTACGTTTCTTCATATTAGTAAAATCGGACAGCTTCTCTTGATTAGTAAGATGTTTTGCTCTTTCCAGTTCCATGAAATGGTGTATTCTTATTGTGTAGGATTCTTGGAAGACAACCTTGCTGCTGAGAGTGAAGGAGAAGCTGAAGTCCAAGGAACTAGAGGAGGACGATCTTACCTAAGTTTTAAGGATATTATGATGTGTGCTTGATTTGGTTCTCGATTTGTTGTTGAAGCTGAAGATTGGTTTTATTGTTATGGGTTTGTTGTTCGGTTGTTACACGAATTTGATTGGCAGTATGTGCATGTACTGGTACTAAATTGTAGTTGATTTGGGATTTAATCAGTGTTAATTTTTCCTGAACTTTGCATGAGCTTGGATGGATATGATTTATCATGTAAATTCAACAGCCACGATGTGAATCGCCTTAATCTGCTTCTACCATGTGTCGAGTGCTTGTGATGTATGTCTCAGTGGAGAAGAGTTTGGAGGCAAAGTTGATTTAGTTGATTTTGGTTTTTTCTTGTTTCTTTTGCCATGTGTTTGCTTTGGGTCTCAAAGCAACGTTTGTGCTCGAGCTTCCTTCCCTATTTTGACGAGCATTTTATTCCAGACCTAACTGACGGCCCTCCAATGGTATAAGGGACGCAGAATGACTTAGTTTTGTGCCCCGCAACCAAATACTATCCCGTATGTCTTCAACTTCCTTCGCCTCCTCAAATGGAGCCTGCCTGAAAATCGAGCTGGAGGGCAGTACTCATAGGATTCATTTGTGACGCGACTAGCACTAGTAGCACTAATAGTGCCGCCTACTAAGTATAGCTGCTATAGGTTTGGGGTTGCGAGAATTCCCATAACTTATGACTAAAATGGAAGGTGGAGATCTTCTGGTCGGAGACTGGTGACTGGTGAATGGAGAGAAGAGTCAATGGTATGAACCGCGGCAGGAATCACCAACGACTTTGCAATATCATTTGCTCTCGCTGGGTTTGCAAGGAATGGAATGCTGTATTGGTATGGATTAGGTTGGCTTTCGTATCAAAGACCAGAAGCAGCAGCAGAGGAATA
The DNA here is from genome assembly GCA_032719365.1 of Prinsepia uniflora. NCBI lineage: Eukaryota > Viridiplantae > Streptophyta > Magnoliopsida > Rosales > Rosaceae > Prinsepia > Prinsepia uniflora. The sequence goes on along the minus strand of CM064870.1, from coordinate 10,367,835 downwards.
AAAGTACTAGTAATAGTAGTACTATTGTTGATAAATTTGTGTGGTTTCATTGGCCTTCATAATTGGCCGGTAGAGGCGCCTTTCAGATTGGTGCATGGTAAGAAAGTGAGGGTGCATGGTAAGAAAGTGATTGACAAAGACTCAATGACCCCCCAGCTTTTCCTAATTTGTATTCCGTTTAATGCCTTCGTCTTGTGCTCCCATGTCGCCCAACTCCACTCATTGAACCTTACCTTGTAAGTATATAATTGCTACACATTATTGTTGATTTTGGGGTTTAGACTTTAGAATATGGTTCAAAGATTGAGTGTGTCTTTAGATTGATGTTAATATTGTACTAGTACTAGTACTATCTAATTAAAATTGTTTTCAATTTGAATTTAATTGAAGTGTTATGTTTTTTAATTATTTTTTTGTGAGATATATATATATATATATATATATAATTTCATTTTAACTATATTTCAGAGACCAAGTGAGTTTAATTCAGATGATTATACCTTTCACTTGCCAAACCAATAGTCTCAAGTTTGAACCTAATTGAGGGATAAATATTCCCCTCACTTGTAAATAATAGTAATTGGGCTTAAAAAAAAATATTGAAGGGCGAGGATACGAATTTGGAAATATCATGTCTTATTATTTTAGGAATAAGTCTAAATCTCTACAATTGTAAGCTTGCATACACAAATACGTGTTCACCAAGTCTTGAATATTGGTATGTAGTTCTATCCTAGTACTAAAGTCCTGAATATTTGAACAATGTAATGTATGATATGTGAGATTATTTGAACTAAGTGGACAAACTAAGACACTAGGACACTTCATGAATAACAAGACACGTGTTATAAAGGAATTCAAACTTGATTTGAATTCAAATTGGACAGTTTCTATTTGGAACTATCATGAGGAATGCTAACTGCCAATTGGATACGCTTGGGCAATTATGAGGTGTGTGTATAAAAGGAGAACTTCGTCCCTCTTATTGAATAACTTGATCTGAGAAAAATTTCCCTATTTGAAGTTGATCAATTTTGTATTAAGAGAAAAGATCACTAATCACTTATGTCTGTGAGCCTTCAATCATGCTTGTTCAACGATGACTTCAATCACAAGTAAGTGATCTTCTCTTCTCAATTTTGATACTGCAGTGTTTCTTATTAACTTGGATGCGATTTAAGAGATGATTGATGATCATGTTGTGTTTTACATCATTGTAATCGATCAGTCTAGATCATGAACTGACTTATGAAGACCGCGTACAACCGGTCAAATGAGTCGATCAACTGTGGTTCTAACTGGTAAGACCAGTTTAGTGCAGATTCCGTAGGGTGGAGCTGAAGATTAAGCACTGAGTTTCATCGGAGAGGCTTCTGAATGTCACGGTGGAGTTGTAGTTGTTTATGTGAGTGTGAAGGTCTCCTCTATCATTGTACCAGGCAATCTTGAGGGGTTTGACTTTTGTCTCGTGTTCTGTATTACAGGATACGATCCGTGAAGGGGCCAATGCTGGCCCTGATCTTCGCGGGAGTTTTAGTCTTGATTTTGTCATTCTCTAATTTGCAGACGTGCTGGAGAAGCTCTAGGACTACGTTGTCTGATTGGGGAAGATTTGGACGATGGTCCAAGTCTGTCGGTGAGGGGTCGACAACTCGCATTGCTGGTGCTCTTCCCGAGCTATATGGGTTGTTTTGGTATTTTGCCAGACATGGCAGTTTTTGAATCGGCATCGTCCTCCAGGTGGTGTGAATTGATCGGCAGCAGTTTATCTTCCGGTTACTAGGTTGGTGCCTTTTGACGCTATGCCCTTCTCAATGCTAATTTAAATTGGGAGTGGGCACTCTCTAATAGAAGGGGCAGATGTGGCTGCTCTGGATTCTAGGATCATTCACGAGGTAGGTCAGTCGAGCACCCTGTTCTTGTGTGGGCCTCATATTGACAGAACCCATCCCAATCCCCCTGGATTATCGTGAAATGTGCCCTACTCCCGTTTGACACCATATGCCAGACCAAGGATAAAATTGTAACCCACTCGGGGTTACCAAAGTGCGCAGTGACTTGTGGAGTCTGCAACGGTATGTGATGTTTCGGTCTCTGCTACAGCTCGCATTCACGATCACCCTGTAGGGTATCAAAAACCATAAAAGTTGTAAGTGGACAAAAATAAACAGTTGGAAAATAATTTATCGAAGATACATTTATACCCTTCACGTAAAAGCATGCATGCATTAGAAAACAAGTAGTTCAAATAATTTCTTAAAAGCAAATCATATTACTTTTCAAATCAAAACACAGTGAAAACATGTCTCAATCAAAGCCATTTCCTCAGTCGGGTCTCAAGCCAAAACCAAATAACATAGTGTCTCAGCCCAAATCAAACCACGTGGGATCTCAGCTTAAAAGAATCTCATAAATCATCTCAATAAGGCCTCTGCCCAAAACATAGACTCACATCTTGTCAGGACCCGTCCCAAATCCCCTGGGATTAACGTGGGACGCGCCTGATCCCGACTGACACGAAGTGTCAGACTAGGGAAATTTCTGTCTCTAGCCCTCACCGGGGCTTCTAGAGTATGCCAGGATCATAGGAGGAGGAGTGTGATGTCTCGTCTCTGTTACAGCCCGCATTCGCGATCAACCTGAAGGGCATTAAAATATTAAGAGTCGCGAGTGGACAAAACAAGCATTTCATTAAAAACATTTTCACAATAAGACATTTATGCCCTTCACTAAAAGCATATGCATGCATTCAAAAACCATTTATCAAACATTCATAAAACCATTTGAAAACGTATTCTCAAAACCTTTCGAGGGTTCATGCCCGGTCTCATAAACCGTCATGACCCATAAAAACCTTTCAAGGGTTCATGCCGGTTCCCATAAATTGTCATGAGCCATAATTCCATTTGGGTCCCCAACCCGAAATCACAATCTTAAAACCATAAATCAATACATGTGGGAACTCAGCCCAAATCAACACAAATGGGTCTCAGCCCAAAATCATTCTCAGTGAAAAACCAAAACATGCCATACGGGGTCTCCGCCCCAAACCATTTCCAAAACATCGAATACGGGGTCTCCGTCCCAAATCACTTTCTAAAACATGGAACACAAGGTCTCCGCCCTCAAATATCTTTCTGTAAACCACATACGTATAAAAATACGTATAACCCATCCGAGGCACTTCCGAGAAGATGCCAACTCGGGACACACAGCCCCTAGGGAACACATCCCCGATATATGTCACGATTAATCATATCTATACTAGTGTGCACACTACTCGAGGTCTCACTCTGAGTCTTCTCCCATGAATTCTCCATCTGGTAGGCTCTATCTTCGGACCTAGTCTGATCAACTCTCCAGAATCTGGTCTGGGACCACATCATAAATCGTAACCCCCACTCTTGGAACGGGATCCCTATGGGGATGCCCATTCTGGTCTGTGGATCGTGACTCTCCAGGTCGACGTCTGAAGGAGACCATATAAACATATGGAGGGTTCATTCATTTTCAAATACTTTCTTTCTTTCTCCAAATACATTTCAACTAGGTCTCATACCCGATTTATCTCAACCACGGATTGAAAAAATCGCCGGAATCGACGATATATCGGTCGATATATCGTCTTTTCCGGCCATCGGCACGTAAACGGAGGGGGAAAGGGAGGTTTCCGGCAAAATCGTCGAAATCGAAGGATATCGGAGGATATCGACGATAATCCCCGATATCCAGCGAAAGGGACGATTTTGGAGGCAACCCACCGAACCTCCATGTCTAATTCGTAAGCCCCAATCCGAATTCACAGAAAACCTAAAATGGAAAACATCGAACCACGGACGAACAGTTCTTGGGCAGAAACAACAAATCAAAATTGAAAAAGCCATTCAATCAATTCAATCAAACATATAATTGTACAAACTTTAACAAATTTATGAAAGCCAATCATTCAATTTGTGTCACGGGCCTCACAGCCTCACCTCACGGGCGAACAAAAAAAGGGAAGAATCGAAATTGGGGGCAGTAATTGTACGAACTTTAGAAATCACGGACTCACCAGTCTTCACCCACCTCTTTGCTTTCTGGAAGACTATAAATTGGGGGCAGCATCGAAGGAGAAAACGACCTCAACTCCTCTTCTGTCGACGGCGAAGGACAACCCACTCGAAGTCTCGAACAACCTCTGTCGACAGCCCAACTCCTCTTCACCAGACGTCCATACCACTCTTCAGTCTTCACCACCCTTCGCTTTCTGTCGACGGCGAAGAAAATCACCCAATCGCCGCCTTCAATCCTCACTGTCGCCCTCACCCCTCACCCTTCTGGTTTTTCCCCAATTTGCAATTTGTGAATCGATCAGTCGCGCCCTCACTGTTGAGTAAACAAATAGCGTTTAGTTGAAACGCGCGTTTCATGTTTTTTCATTTTTTTTTTCTTGTTTTTTCATTTATTCTGCTAACTTTTTTTTTTAATTATTTACATATTTTATTAATTTATGCCATTAATAAAAACAAAATTTATTAATTATTTACATAATTTATTAATTTTTTGATTCTCCATATAATAAATTATATAATTTATTATTAATTTTGTTTTTGAACCCTAAATATAAAAAATGGGTTAAGCCTTAATTTTTTTTTTTTCCAAAATTCAACATTTATTATTAGGTAAAGTAACATATGTTTTAGTAATGTATGTTTTAATAAAAAAATATGGCTTAATTCATATAGTTGGTAATATTTGTTTTAAATTAGAATATGTATTAAATTATGAATTTATGTGTTTTTGTTCCTTAATTATGAATATGTATTAAAAAAATGAGGCCATAAACGTTTTTTTTTTTCAAAATTCAAATGTATTATTAGGTAATTCATATATTCCTTAATTATGAATGTATGTTTTAATATGAAATATGGGATAATGCATATATTTGGTAATGTTTGTTTCAATTTATATTATATGTTTTATTATTATTTGTATTATTATTATTATTATTATTTGTCATTATCAAATTCTAATTATTTTTCACATATTTAGTAATATATTTGGTAATCATTTATTATTAATAAATTTATCATTTGTTACTAAAATATGTTTTGGTAATGTATGTTTAATATGAAATATGGGGTAATTCATATATTTGGTAATATTTGTTTTAATTTATAATCTATGTTTTATTTTACAATATATATTTAAATTATTAATATATGTGTGTTTGCTCCTTAATTTTTTATCATCATCAAAGTCTAACTTATAATATATGATCTAATTGAAATAATTTTATTATTATTTGTTTTTTTATTATTATTTGTCATTATCAAATTCTAATTATTTTTCACATATTTGGTAATATATTTGGTAATTATTTATTATTAATAAATTTATCATTTGTTACTAAAATATGTTTTAGTAATGTATGTTTTAATATGAAATATGGGGTAATTCATCTATTTGGTAATATTTGTTTTAATTTATAATCTATGTTTTATTTTAGAATATATATTTAAATTATTAATATATGTGTGTTTGCTCCTTAATTTTTTATCATCATCAAAGTCTAACTTATAATATATGATCTAATTGAAATAATTTTATTATTATTTGTTTTTTTTTTTTATTATTTGTCATTATCAAATTCTAATTATTTTTCATGTAACTTAGATTTCATAAAATGGCTAGTGGAAGTGCAAGTGCAAGTGAAAGGCCTCCAAGACCTGGACGAGTTGACCCAGCATGGAAATATGCCATTGCAATTCCTGGAAATAGAAACGGTGCCATATGTTCGTTTTATCAACATCAGTTCCAGAGTGGAGGCATAACGCGATTAAAGTTTCATCTAGCAGGTTTTGATCCCAAAAAAAATGTTCAAAAATGCAAAGATGTACCTAAGGCTATTAGGGATGAGGTCAGAGCATGGATCAAAAGTAAAGATACTGCTAAACAGACCAAGAATATGATTGGGGAGAACATACGAGCTAGCTTGAGAGGAGATCCACTGGACACTCAACAGAGCATTCAGATTAACGATAGCGATGATGAAGAGGATGATGATGGATTTGCTTATCCACCAGATGTGCATAGATCTTGAGAGAGCAGCATATCGCTTTGCTGTAAATGCATCGAGAGATGAGGCACGTCGAAGTGTTGACAATTATGGAGTTGGGTCCATGCGTGGTGCTCAAGGAGGCAGTAGCAGTCGTCAACCACCGCAACAGATGCGTCGATCACAAAGTTTGCGTGATCCATTTTCAATTCCTCCAGAACAAAAACTCTACAAAACTGTACGAAGTCAACAGAAGACTGTAAAATCGATGTGGAAAGGGACGAAAGAGAAGTTGGGTCGATATATTAGCAAATTTTTTATATATGAAGGCGTGGCTCCAAATAAAGCCAACTCTCATCATTTTAAGAATATGATCATTGAAGCCCAACGAGCAGGTATTTAATAAATTTATTTATTTATGATACATTTTTATTTAGCTTATGAAATACCATTGAATGCTAACTTATGTTTTGGTTTGCAGGTGAAGGCGTGTCCACTCCTTCTTCATATGAAGTGAAAAATAAATATCTTCCTATGGAGTATGAAGAAATGACGGCGTATGTGGAGCAACAAAAGCGACACTGGGAAACTTATGGATGTACCATAATGTGCGATGGTTGGACCGGTCCAACGAAGTTATCCATAATTAACTTCATGGTATATAATAAGGGTTCAACTGTATTTCTCAGGTCAGTTGATTCTTCCAAATTTCATAAAGACTATGTGTACATTGGAAATTTGTTGAAGGAAGTTTTCCAGGAAGTTGGAGTACAAAATGTTGTACAGATAGTTACTGATAATGGGTCGAACTTCAAAAAGGCTGGAAAAGAACTGATGAAGACGTATCCGCTCTATTGGACTCCTTGTGCAGCCCATTGTATCGACCTAATATTTGAAGATATTGGGAAGAATGAGACAATGGTACTCATCATAAAAAATGCTAGGCAGGTAACTAACTACATTTATAATCATCTATGGTTACTTGCTCAGATGCATGAATTTTGTCAAGGAGACTTGGTTCGTCCTGGTGCAACTCGGTTCGCAACCAACTATATTTGTATAAACAGTATAGTTAAACATAAAGTTGGCCTTAGAAGGTTGTTTACCAGTGATCAATGGCATGGTAGCCCCATTGAGTAGGAAAGTGGAAGGCAAGAGGGTTGAGGCTCATATCCTCGACCAAAGATTCTGGGAGTCCTTGGAGATGATGCAATCAATATATGAACCATTATATTGCATCCTCCGAATTGTTGATACAGAGGTAGTCCCAACCATGCCAATCCTGTATGATATGTTCAATCGAATGAAAGAAAAGATAACCCGTCTTAAAGGGAAGAAGTGGGTCCTTAAAATCATACAGGAGCGATGGGAAAAAACATTAGTGCATCCCTTACATGCCGCTGGTATATTTCTATCTTATTGAACTTGTTAATATTTTATTTTATTGTTGTTTACTAAGCAAAGTTCATTCATGATTTGCAGCTTATTACTTGAATCCTCGATATCAATATCAAGCAGGTGTTGGGCATGACTCCTTCCTTGTCCAATCAGTTCAACAAGTATTCCTCAAACTGAATCCAAATGGACAAGTGGGTTTACAAAATTTTGGAGTAGACGTAAGTTCACTATCATATATGAACCTTGATGAGTTATTTTGAATCTTGATGAGTTATTTCGAATCTGTACATCTATGGCATTATATTAACATCAGCCTTAATGTAGTTGATCAACTTTAGAGATGGTCGGAAAACATTTCGTTCACCTATGGCTGTACAATCACGAACGAAAATGCCCCCAGGTATATTACTTGCATTTACCTTGATATTCTATGACTTAGCACTTTATAATGCCTCTTACATTAAACTTGATATTGACAGCTGAGTGGTGGGAACTATATGGCCAAGCTTCTCCCAGCTTGCAACAAATTGCTGTTCGTATATTATCACAAACGGCATCATCTTCGGCATGTGAGAGAAATTGGAGTACATTTGCTTTAATTCATACAAAGCAAAGAAATCGTCTCGCATATTCTAAGTTAGAACAACTTGTTTTCTGTTATTATAACATGTAACTCAAGTTAAGAGATGAAGAAGCCGAAGCCGGTAAAATTGTGGAAGAAGACTACGTTGACCTGTTGGAAATTGCAGGTCAACATGTGGAAGGTAATGAGGCTGATCCACTTCAAGCATGGATTATGCCAGCTCACTTGGATGATAATAGTGGAAGGCCTGACCCTCGAGTAGCACATCTTGCTAGTGAACACGGTGTTAATGTTGATAGAGTGCTATCTGAAGAAGTGGGGAGTGAGGACGTAGGAAGTGAGCGGACAATGTCTTCATGGGAGAGATCAATACTTGGTTCTACCGGTAGACGTGACTTACGAGCTGATGCTACTAGTAAGGGACTTCATCAAAATAAATCTCCAGATGATGATGATGATGATGATGATGATAATGATGGGGGAGATGATGGAGGAGATGATGTTGAGACAAACATTGAAGACAAGGATGACGGAGGGGATGATGACGGGGGAAATGAATATGTAACCGATACATATGCACCCTTGAGCCCATTTACTGAAGAGGCGGATTTCACTCATGCCACACAAGATTATGATCATGGGTGTAGAGAAGGAGGAGTAGGAATCGGTGGTGTCGGAAAAGATTACACACGGACACGAAACATATATGAAGGTTATGGAAACCCATCTTCTGAGGATTCCATGGCAATTAGTTTTGAGTCAATGAGTTTAGGCACCGATCCTAGTAACAACTCAAATGATCCATATTCTTATGGTCCATATCGTCACCCCCTGTTAGACAACCATCTCCCTCAAATGTCACATGAAGATTATGGAGAAGTTAGTTGGGTAAATCCGAACTACCCTATCTATGGAGGAAAAGTAGGCCATTCAAAGGAGATATACGAATATTATGTCCAACAATACATTTCCTTTTGGTCAAATAGCATCAGTTCGCAAAACTTTTGTGTCTTGGTAGATCAAGAGATTCAAGACCAATCTAATTTTCAAGCTGGTCGACACTCTACTTGTTTTTGATCAAGTTCAATGTGTACAATATTGTTAATGCAATATTATCAATGAAATTATGTTTTAATTTAAGTTTATCTTTAATATTTTATACTGTTAGTGGTCGGCAGATCTATATTCTATCATATGATTCATCATATATTTATCATATCAAAGTCATTTTATATTTTTTATTAGCCTTATATAACCATTATTGGGTACTTAAGTGTTTGCCAAAGTTTCATTCCAAATTTCCGTCATTTGGACCAAATTTCCGTCATTTTTGTTGACCGTAAACGATATCGATATCGATATCGATATTTGGGGCGAGATATCCGTAAATTCAGCGAGCGATATATCCGTCGATATCGATATTTTCATCCTTGATCTCAACAGGATTCCTCAAATCCGATTCAAATCCATTTCACAGGCCTCGGTCTAAATCCACAGTTCAACACGGTCTCATGCCCGAATTCTCATTTCACAAACTGAACTGGGACTCAAGCCCGATGTTACAATCAACAGGGCCTCAAGCCCGATACCACAGCTAACTGGGCCCTAAGCCCGAAACCATAAATCAACAGAGCCTCAAGCTCGATTTCACAACCAATAGGGCCTCAAGCCCAATACTACAGTCAAATGGGCCTCCAGCCCGATATTACAACCAAATAGGCCTCAAGCCTGGATCATAAATATACGGGGACCCTCGATCCGACCGTATATCTCAAATGGACCCTCGGTCCGATTTCTCGTCAAATCAAATGGACTCCAAGTCCGAGAGTTCATAAATCAAATGGGTCTCGTGCCCGAGTTCATATTTCCAAATCCAAAATCCATATATTAAACCCTCGTTGAAAACCTAGCACGTATAAGCATCGTATAAAACCGTAAATCTCGAAATAGGTGCAAATACGTAAATCCTAGGCTACCACAAACAAATACACTCATGGCATCACAAAATATATTCTAAAAAAATTATGAAACATTTATGCATGCATCAAGTTCGAAAGAAAGGTCCACTCACAGACCGTCCGAAGTCGTGCCTCGATACGCGTGCCATAAGCGTCTCTCGGGCCAATCGTCGCCTCCGGGATTCCCGAACTTGTCCAAATTAATTTAGAGGGTTACTAACTACTTATATAACCCCTCACTAAAGCCCAGTAATTTTCTGGAATTTCTAACTATTTTTAAATGCGAATCTAAACCTTCGGACATCCCGAACTATATCGAAACGATGTCCGATTGACACGAAACCAGTTCCAAAATGTTCGTTACATCGAATAGATGAAATTATGACATGACCCATCCATATCCCCCCGGGATTACCGCGGGATGTGTCATGCTCCCGTCTAACACAGAGTGTCAGACAAGAGATAACCTCAAGCCACTGCCCCAACGGGCTCCCAGAGTGTGCAAGGATCGATGGAGGAGGTATGCAATGTCCCGGTCTCCGCTGCAGACGCATCTGCGATCAACCTGAAGGGCATTAAAAATAATAAAGGCTATGAGTGGACGAAAATAAACAAGTTCATAAAATACATTTTATAAGACATTTATGCCCCTCAGTAAAAACGTATGCATGCATCAAAAACAATAATCAAATATTTATTAGAAATAACAGTTAGGGCCTTAGCCCAGAAACCACAAACACATTTTCAATCAAAAGTCGTTTCATAAATCCCATGGTACACATTTACCACATTACCATCTTCGGCATCCCAGATGCCTAGCGTCCCAGACGCTTGACGTCCCAGACGTCATATCTCACGGTATTAAAGCGACGCGTGCTGCCCGGGGTCTCGCCGGGTCCATATCTTTGACATCCCAGATGTCTGACATCCCATACGTCTAATCATAGAAATCCTGCTCCTGAGTCATCATACGGTCCGGCTGCTCCGTACAATGACCCCTTGCAGGCAATGCACCGTGACTTCCCCAGTGTCCCAGACACCCGGAGGAGACCATTACATATCCTCATATCGAGATGGTTTATGGAAAACAGTTTATCTTTCATTTCCAAAATATCACAAGGGCCCTGCCCCGAATTTCCATAAAACCATCACAAGTCCAAATACTTGGTTTACTAAATCCAAAATCATTTATTCAATTCCATTTTAGGGTCCCCGACCCGAAATCACATTTATAAATCAACTGGGCCCCTGGCCCGATTTCGTAAATCAACTGGGCCCCTGGCCCGATATTATAACTCAAATGGGTCTCAGCCCGAGTTTACTTTATCAAGTCTATAACCGTTTCATGAAATCACATCCAAACCACAAATATGGAAATCAGTACAAAACCGGAAAACCTCGATTTACGTGCAAACACGTAAATCACCCCGAAATGCGTGAAATCATATTAATTCACCAATATCTGAATCAAATCATATAATCAAAAATATAATCATCATGAAACAGTTATGCATGCACAGAATTTATAAAACCAATGTCAACTCACAGACCGTTTAACCATGCACCTCGATACGCGTGTCATCGGCCTTCCCGGGCCACGCCACTAACACCGGGACTCCCAAACTTGTCAATATCACATTAGAGGGTTACTAACCTCTTCATTAACATCCTATTCAAGCCCCGTAATTTTTCCGAATTTTTAAATATTTTTAAACTCGACTTAAAACCTTCGGACATCCCGAACAATGTCGGAACGGGGTTCGATTGACACGAAACCAACGCTAAAATGTTCGTTACATTGTATAGGATAAAAGTCATGTTGACCTTACCTTGGAATTCGTGTCCACACGCTATCACGTGCCGCCGTGAGTGGCTGCACGTGACACCCACGCGCCTGCTACAGTGCCCAGCACTGTTCATCTCCTCCTTCACCCGTTTCCTGCAATACAGGTCTGCAACCCGCGGCTTGACCCTGTTAATTACCCTTCAATTCCAGTTTGATTCCTTCCGTTTTTGATCCTAACATGTTCATTAACCATCTAATTAAAGTTCTGTGTCAATAATCAACCTTAATAGTCCCTTAAATGGATCTTCGACCCGTGATCACCCAAACGGGTCGATCACCATAACTCTTTGATTCCAACACCATTGCCCAAATAACTTCACAGGAAGTATCCTAGGACTAATACGAACTAGAATGAACGATCAATTGAACCAGAAATTAGTTGGAAGTTGTCGTCCCAAGCTCTACAATCTCCCTGAAACAGAGACCTCAGTTCCAGCTCAACCATGGCTGGTTCCCTTCGAATTTGATATGGCTGAGTTCTAATCACTCCCAGAAGGCTAAACCCGTCCTTGGTTTGGTCCAACAAATCCTCAGAGATTAAAATATGAATTTCCCTCCAATTTTCCAGAGTTTGGTTTTTCACGGTTTCTCTCAATCTCTCAGACCTCCCCTTAGCAGAAATGAGTTCTCATCTCAATGGCACTCAGTTAAGCTAGCCGTTACACTCAGAACCCGTGGGAATCCTTCTGATCCCACTGGGAAAATGTCCCCCGCAACGGTTCGAAACTCAGATTTTAAAAACCACCCGTGGCCTGCACCAAGCTTCATCCCACACTCCACTACCTTAATACACTTAAACTAATCCCACTGTCCAGTCCACTACAGGTTTAAACAATTGGGATTGTTCAGAATCACCACACACGGTGGTGCAGCAAATGTCCCCCCACGGTTGCTACAGTAACCAGCTGTAAAATGACCAAAATGCCCTCAGTTCAAAATTTACCAAAATGCCCCTCACGCATCCAGACCCGTAACTTGGTCATTCAGACTCCGATTGACGCGTGCCGCATGCCTACGAACTCAGGGCATCGAAACCTTCCTAACGGCCCTTGGCCCTCAGCCATCGGACCTCTCGATCAAAAAGTCAACATTTCCCCCTTTTCGTCCAAATTACGAAAATACCCTTTGACTTCCGAAAGTCATAACTTTCACCGCGAACGTCGGAATCGAACGTGCCACCTGTTTATAGACTCGTGACGTCCCACATTACGTCACGATCATCGGTCAAAGTCCATTTGACCGCCCGAATTAAAAGTCAACATTTTACCCACGACTAGGGGTAAAACGGTCATTTTGCATCGTTCGTCCGATTTCGCCCAACTAATCACCGATTAACCCTGCTAATCATGATTAGTTACTAACTAAATCCTGAATTGCGGGATGGGTCGTTACAACCTTCCCCCCTTAAATAATTTCGTCCTCGAAATTTCCAATTATCCTTATTCCACATCCAACTCGTGGAAAACATTTCGACCTCACGACACGTGTACACCCGTACACCAACTAAAATCACCTGTACTCAAACGTCCCCATCACAGTCTCTCACCGTACCGACCATACTCGACCACCGCGAGTGAAACTGATCACCTGATCCTTGTTAATATCGCTTGTCAATTTCACCATTTAGCTGACTCCTTCACCTTGTCGGTTTCTTTCAATCATTAATACACATGACGTCTGCTCCCCCTGGGAGTCACCAAATCACATTTGTCAGTCCATACTGACGCTACCAGCCAAAATTTCACCACTAAGCTTTACCACCCTAGTAAAGCTCCAACCATCAGCCAATCGGTGTCGTCATCTCGTGCTACAACTCACTCAATGTAGCGTAAGATCAACCACATGATCTCGTCTCTCAGGGCAAGCCCAATCCTGCGACATATATCAATCTCAATGTCCATAACAGCCGACTCCCTCAGCGAACCAGGACGCTGGAAATATCTCGGCGTGATAACATCACGTAAGGCTACTCTAAGTTACACAACCACCAACTCACTCATCCTGAGCATACGTATACCGTCATCTTGCTCAATCAGGTGGTGTAACTGAAACACCTTGAATACTAGCCAAGAAGTGATCACACATCTCCACACCAGGGTTTCACTAGCCATCTGTGGCTAAGAGTGCATGCTCATGAAATCACTGAACCCAACAAAATAACTTTGCCCAGTGCATAGTACTCAATGTCCAGTTCACACTCACCACCACTGACACGACCCATCCCAATCCCCCCGGGATTACCATGGAATGTGTCATACTCCCGTCTGACAAGAGGTGTCAGACAAGGGATAACCTGTTGCTGTTGCCCAACCGGGCTTCCAGAGTGCGTAAGGATCGATGGAGGAGGTGTATGATGTCCCAGTCTCTGCTGCAGTCGCATCCGGAATCAACCTGAAGGGCATTAAAAACAAAAGCTGTGAGTGGACGAAAATAACCAAGTCTGTTTAAAACATTTATAAGACATTTATGCCCCTCAGTAAAACCATATGCATGCACCATCATTTAAAATCATATATCATATAATATGAACCATAAACATAATTTTAGCCACTGCACCATACACTCCAATCCGACATCCCTGATGTCTGACGTCCCTGACGTCAATAAGGTCACAATCACAAGGCTACGAGTGCCACTCGGGTCTCAATTTCCGAGTTCAATCCCCGAACCCCGTTCGGGTATAGCATCCCCGATGCTTAGCGTCATAGACGCTGGACGTACTAGACGTCCGTGACCTCTCCGGGGTACCTCATCCGGAGGAGACAATATAATATGGAAGGATCTATACAGTGCAGTACCAAATACATTTTATTGATATCCAAATGCAAAGCATATATATATACATAGATAAAATCCAAACCAATCTTTAAGTTTCAGCAGACGGTTCTCAAGCCCAAATACCGTGAAACGTGCCATAACCATAATTTCAATCTCATCAAAACCATTATAAGTCCAAATAGTTGATTTAAATCCAAAATCATTTATTCGATTCCATTTTAGGGTCCCCGACCCGAATCACATGAATAAATCAGCTGGGGCCCTGGCCCGATTTCATAAGTTAACTGGCCCCTGGCCTGAATTCATAAGTCCACTGGCCCCCGGCCCGAATTCACAAGTTAACTGGGCCCCTGGCCCGATTCATAAGTTAACTGGGCCCCTGGCCCGATTTCATAATTCAATTGGGGCCCCTGGCCCGATTAACAAGTTAACTGGGCCCCTGGCCCGATTTTTCAAATTAACTGGGCCCCTGGCCCAATTTTACTTTATCAAGTCCGTAACCGTTTCATAAAATCATATCCAACCACATTTATGGAAATCGGTGCAAATCCAAAAAACCTCGGTTTACGTGCAAATACGTAAATCACCTCGAAATGCGTGAAATCATTTAAATTCACCGATATCCAAAGTAAATCATTTAATCATAACAATAACAATCATGAAACAGTTATGCATGCATCGAATTTATAAAACCAATGTCCACTCACAGACCGTTTAACCGAGTGCCTTGATACGCGTGCCATAGGCCTTCCCGGGCCACACCACTATCACCGGGACTCCCAATCCTGTCCAAATCACATTAGAGGATTACTAACCTCATCATTAACATCCTATTCAAGTCCCGTAATTTTTCCGAATTTTTATGTATTTTTAAACTGGATTTAAAACCTTCGGACATCCCGAACAATATCCAAACGGGATCCGAACGACACGAAACCAACGCCAAAATGTTCGTTACATTGCATAGGACAAAAGTCATGTTGGAAGTTTCCCAAAATTACCTCACACGCGCCCCCACGCGCCGGTTGAACTCCTTGCGCGTGAAACCCACGCGACCGGGTACTGTTCACCGTCGTTCAACCCGAACGTCTGTAAAACGGGTCGTCGTGACCCGCGAGCCAACCCGACTGGTTCTCAGTCATTTCTCCATCATTTTGGACGGGGTTTTCACCTGCAAGATCGTCTGAGTTCAACCAACAGTTCTGTGGAATCAAAAACCAGAAGTAACGTCCAGATCGTACCTCCCCGATCGAGAAGCTCACGGCCAAAACTCCTCCGTCGACTGCTCTCAGCTCCGACCACCATTCTCCTTGAAAACGGTCCCTATAGACTCGTCTCATCCTCTGAATCATCATCCTGGTCACTAGATCGACTAAAACGTCGTAAAATCCAAGCTGCCATTTTAGACCCGAGAACGGACTCGTGGGTTTAGGGCTTACCTCGCCGCCGTGGTCACCACCGTGGCCACCGAAACGCCTGGACTGATCACAGGAACATCCACCACCCTTCAACACGATCACAAACAGTCAACATCGACCTCCCCAATTTTTGAGTTTTGGACCTCCCCTATTTTTCCCCTCCGTCGCCAACCCCGCCGTCTCCCGTCGTCTCCCGCCGTGCCCAGTTCACAACAGTCCTCACACAATCCTCTGCACGGCCCAAAGATACAGATATGGTGGTGGTGTGTAGTGTGAGCCGTGTGCGTGTTCACGGGTTAGAGAGAAAATGAGAGTGAGAGTATGTAGTCTGATCTAATTAAAGAGAGAGAGGGAAAAGAATCAACGGCCCAGATTAAATCTGTGGTTAGAGATGGATGGCCCAGATCAAAAGGTGCAATAAGTGGGAATTCTTTAGATTTTTTAATTCCAATAATTTAATCAAATCTCACCAATCCAGATCTGATCCCATAAATTAAGTTTAGTGGTCCACGTGTCCCACTCAGAATCTCAGACCAATCAGAGAACGCCACGTGTCCTCGCCTCGTAATGCGTGCATAACGAAACCAAACTTTCGTGACCCATAACTTCGTCGTCGAATCTCCGATTTCGGCATGCCGCCTGTCATTGGATTCGTATCGACGAGACCTACGTAACAGTCCTTGGCCCTCGGCCATCAGACATCCTGGTCAAAAAGACAACATTTCCCCTTATTTCGTCCAAATTACAAAAATGCCCTTGCACTTCCGTACATCATAACTCTTTCACCACGAACGTCGGAATCGAACGTGCCACCTGTCTATGAACTCGTGACGTCCCGAACTATGTTACGGTCATCGGTCAAAGTCCATTTGACCATCCTAAATAAAAGTCAACGTTTTACCCACGCCCAGGGGCAAAACGGTCATTTTGCACCATTCGTCCGAAATCACCCAACTAATCCCAGATTAGTAAATCATAATTAAATATTATTAAATCCCGATATTTGGGACGGGTCGTTACAACCACCTCCAAATGGTGTCGAAACTAAGCCGATTACCAACACGTACAACCACACACCACTGGTACCTCCCATGTACCGTCACCAGGTGTCACTCGGCCTGTCCAGTACCGATCCTCGTACATCGTACATGATACGTACATCCATTCTCCAATAAGCCCACTACATGGCCTACAGTAAATCATACTTCAATACTGGGGTTCTCCTGTCCATTCCCATACTAGAAAAATCGTATCATTTCAACTCATCACTCAGTTCCAAATCCAAATCCGAATTAGAATCCACAATTTCGTAAGAAATCCCAGATCCAAACCCAAACATCATATCCTTAACCCATTTCCAAATCCGAATCCGAAATCATTATTCCGTAAGCTAGCATCTGGAATAATCATTCCGTACCAAAATCCAGAAATCCACTTTCAAGTTCCGAAATCGAATCCTGAATCATCACCCAGAAATTCGATCCCAAAACCCGAAATCTCTTTCACGTCTACCCAGACACACAAAAACCGAACCTATCGGTTATCTGCTCAATACATTCAACTGACTTCATAGGGAAGCCAATGCCAACATCCACAAATCCAAAACTGACCCACTAGACCCCGTTGAATAACCACTCATTCACAGTCAAATCCTTGAGTCAATTCACAATTATTCCAACTCCCTCGAGTACTGATTAACTTCGAAAAGAAGTTCAGTCCAATTATTTTCATATCCAAACATGTGACAGAGCGATAAGCTCTTCACCTACCCTGATCCAAACGACGAGTACCATTACGATCCCAGATCGTCACCATGTCCAATGTCCACAACATTATAATCCAGATCCACCTCGGATCCACACATGCTCACGTAGCTAGAAATCCACCTTGAATCCGATCGTAGGGTCCTACGCCCTCTTGCATCCTTTGTCAACCATACAACACTCCTCAACTATTTCCACAATTAATCATTCATTCACAATGAAACACATCAACATCGTGGGTCTCCTCCAATTACATCATATCGATCCCTAAGGGGGGTGGATTATAAGACCCGTGTACTGGAGAGAATAGTGAACGATCCCATATTCCTGGGAGGGGGGAATGGTCTGGCAGGGGAATGGTGGTGTGCTTTAAAGGTGTAGGCACACACTTATTTAGCACGAGGCCTTTTGGGAGCTCAGTGGCTTTGGGTTCGGTTGGAACTCCAAAGTTAAGCGAGTTGAGGCTGGTGCAATTCCATGATGGGTGACCCCCTAGGAAGTTGCACCGTGAGCTCCCGAAAACGAAACCGTGAGCCCACCATACCAAGTAATCCAACCTCGTCTGCCACCGAGCAGAACATGAGAAATCTCATTTACCTAATTCCGAAATACGCAACTCCTCCTGATGACCCCAAACACACATGGGTCCACTAATCAATACACGCTCAACGTACTGGTAACCACAACAATGTCTGCCAGGGTAGAAAATAAGAAGTCAATCTCAATGACTTCAGAATACCTACTACCAATGCGGAAACGAGCACTCCTCTCGTCCCGCAATCACAACTCATCTCGAGACCCAAGTTCCAACCATGTTGGGAACATACATGCTCCCAATGAGGTGTCAAGTCCAACCACTGGAATTCCTACATCCTCAACTCACTTGGACAACCACGTGTTCGCAATCAATCCAAAACTCAGACCTCACGTCCGTTAATAACCATTTATGCACACACCCCGATTCCAAACGGGAATTACTCCACTCTTTTTGGATGTGCATACCTTACTGCCTTTGTTTCACATCTCAACCTTTACAGGTTCAACCTTCAAGTTTCCATGTGATTCACAATTACCAAAATCCCACATCTATACCACCAATGGTTTTCCTCGTCTTTTCCATTTCCAGTAATTTCCTTGTACTTCCTGAGGATATTAGCAACACACCGTCACACCAATCTCGAGGTTGACAACAACTCCCCAAATCCACTAATTCTCATGACATAGGGAACATCATCCCTAGATTCCTCTTGTCTCAAACATACATTGACACGACCCATCCCAATCCCCCCGGGATTACCATGGAATGTGTCATGCTCCCGTCTGATGAGAGGTGTCAGACAAGGGATAACCTGTTGCCACTACCCAAACGGGCTTCCAGAGTGCGCAAGGATCAATGGAGGAGGTGTGCGATGTCCCAGTCTCTGCTGTAGTCGCATCCAAAAATCAACCTGAAGGGCATTAAAAACAAAAGCTGTGAGTGGACGAAAATAAATAAGTTTCTTAACACATTTATAAGACATTTATGCCCTCCATAAAAACGTATGCATGCCACGAAAACTAGTAGTCCAAAACATTTGCTCAACAAGGCACTAGGGCCTTAGCCCAAAACCGTAAACCATAAATCCAACCGAAAAACCATTTCATAGATTCATTAATACATATTTACCATTACCATCACCGGCATCCCAGATGCCTAGCGTCCCCGACGCTTGACGTTCCAAACGTCATATTTCACGGTATAACCATAAGAAACGTGTGCTGCCCGGGGTCTCTCCGGGTCAATATCTCTGACATCCCCGATGTCTGACGTCCCTGACGTCTAATCATAGAAATCTTGCTCCTGAGTCACTATACGGTCCGGTAGCTCCGTACAATGACACCTCGCAGGCAATGCACCGTGACTTCTCCAGTGTCCCGACACCTGGAGGAGACCTTTACATATCCTTATATCAAGATGGTATATGGAACCAGTTTTATCAAATCATTTCACAACATTACAATTCCATTTAGGGTCCCCGACCCGAAATCACGTTTATGAAACCAACTGGGCCTCATGCCCGATTCTGTAAACCACTGGGCCAACAATGTAATGACCTGTCCCAAATTCCTAGATTATATTAGTGACTAATCACGATTAGTGAGGCTAATCGGTGATTAGTTAGGGGAAATCGGACGAATGATGCAAAATGACCGTTTTGCCCCTAGTCGTGGCAAAACATTGATTTTTTATTCTGGCGGTCAAATGGACTTTGACCAATGACCGTGCCATAGTTCATGATGTCACGAGTTCATAGACAGGTGGCACGTTCAATTCCGACGTTCGAGGAGGAAGTTATGACGTTCGGAAGTTTAGGGGCATTTTGGTAATTTTGGTTAAAGAGGAGTCAAATGTTGGCTTTTTGACCAAGAGGTCCGATCGCCGAGGGCCTAAGACCGTTACGTAGATATGGACGATACGAATCCATAGACAGGCGGCACGTCGAATTCGGACGTTCGACGACGAAGTTACGGTTCACGGAAGTTCAAGTGCACTATTGCACGAATTACGAAACGAGTTAACTTTTGGACTTAGTGGGGGCCCAGATATTTAATCCCTACCCTATGGATGAGTGACAAGTGTCACCCATCAACAGGCCACCCATATACATTCATGCATCGATCATTTCCTTCCTTGTTTTCAAAACCACCCGATCTCACACACACACCCACCATTTCTCCATCTTTGTGCAACCCAAAACCCATCACACCTTAACCCATGACCAGCCGTGAGGACCAGGGAGACTGAGGGAGCTGAGGTGGCTGGCCTGGAGGCCTGAACCGCCGTCCACGGCGGCTGGAAGGAGGCAGAACCCGTGAGGTTCACGGTAAGTCCATTTTGATCCATTTTTACATTTTTGATGTTATGGTTCGTTTTTAATGGTTTAATGAGTCCATTAGGTTGCTAGGGACATGTTAGGAAGGTTTAAGGAAGCTTGGGATGGCTGGGCAGCCATGGGAGAGTTTTGGGAACTTTGAACCGTTTGGTTCAAAATCGAAGCATGGGTTTAGGCGGTTTTTAGGTTGTTTTAAGGATTGGAATGGATAGAAAACACCAAAATAGGAACAAAGGAACCAAAAAGCAAGAACTATGATGAAAAATGGGGTGTCTAGGGCTGTGAACCGGTCGCTTCGGTCCAGTTGGACCGGCCAAACCAGGTGAACCGGCCATGAACAGTAAAACTGGTCTGCTGGAGGTTAGTGCTGATGAACAGTAATCTGTCCCTTCTAGGAGCGCGTGAGGGCGCATGGTCCATAATTTGGGAAAGTGTTCAACATAGAAAATCTTCTATTCGAAGTAACGAAGATTTTGGGACTGGTCTCGCGTCAATCAGACATCGTTTCGATAGTTTTCTGGGTGTCGGAAGGTTTAGGGTCGGTTTAAAAATAGTTAAAAGTTTGGGAAAATTACGGGGCTTTGGTAGGAGATTAATTAAGTAGTTAGTAACCTTCTATTAAAATTTGGACAGGTTTGGGAGTCCCGGTGATGGTGATCGGCTCGGGGAGCCGTATGGCACGCAAATCGAGGCGACAGCTCGGACGGTCTGTGAGTGGACCTTGTTTTCTAAATTGGTGCATGCATAAATGTTTATTATATGTTTTTTTACTTGTTTGATGATGCCATGGGTGCATTTGTATGTGGTTACGTATACACACGTATTTCGAGGTTTCGGCCTTATACGGTGCTTATACGGGTATGTATTTATTTATTGGTTTTAATGAAATCGTTTTGGATTTCTAAAAGGATAAACTCGGGTATGAGACCCATTTGGTTTTTCTCGGGCATATGACCTCAGATATCGGGCACGGTGCCCAGCTGATGTCCTATGTTCGGGCACGAGACCCAGGTTACTTTACGGTTTTGATTTCAAGTCAGGGAACCTTAAATGGATTTCCCGGTTCATGACGGTTTATGGGAACCGGCATGAACCCTTGTTATGGTATCGTGGTTCATGACGGTTTATGGGAACCGGCATGAACCCTTGTTGGTTATTACGGTACATGAAGGTTTATGGGAACCGGCATGTTACCTTGGTTATGGATATTATGGATCATGACTGTTCAGGGGAACCGGGCATGGATATTTTGTTATGTATATATATGTTCATCTACCTTCCTTTACTTCTATTATCTCCTCCGGGGAGGGTCGTTGGCCTGGGTGGACCCCGGAGTAGTCACGGAGCACCGACTGAGTGGAGTCACCCCCCAGTTGGGTTCCTTACTCTCAGGAAGGCTATGATTACTATTACCTCAGGTAGGGTCAGTGGTCTGCGGACATTGATCTTGACTTTGAGAAGACTCGGATTGAGACCTGGGTAGCACGCGCGTAGCTTTGGAAACCGTGACAGGATTGGTTGTGTGAATTATATGTGTATAAGATATAAATATGATATATGATATATGATGTGTGTTTACACAGGTTCTGGGCAGTGGCCCGTATGGTTAGTTTCTTATGATTTGGGCTGAGTCCCTTATGGATTTGGGCAGTGGCCCGTGTACTTGATTTCATTATGGTTTTTCTGGATAAATGGTTTTCGAATGCATGCATGCTTTTTAGTGAAGGGTACAAATGTCTTATAAAATATTTTTATAAACTCTTGGTTTTGTCCACTCACAGCTTTTAATGTTTTGACTGCCCTTCAGGTTGACATCAGATGTGGACTGTAGTAGAGACCGAGATATCACATACCTCCTCCGGATCTTGGCGTACTCTGATAGCCCGGGAGGGCAAAGGTTGGAAATATCCCTTGTCTGATACTTCGAGTCTGATGGGAGCAGGGTCATCCCGCACTAATCCCAGGGGGATTGGGATGGGTCCTGTCAATGTGGTATCAGAGCATGGTTTCTCATGTTACTCTGCTTTCCAGAGCGAATTTTGCGCATTACTCCGTACGCAGGTCGAGGATGTGATATCTCAATGGGCTACAGTTCGTGGTCAACCTGATTGTTGGGATGCCGATATGATAGTTAGTAGGACTGTATCGTGGAATGTCTTGGTTCGACACTGGATGCCGGGGTTGCCATAGTTCTGTCGTGGTTGACAGTATGGAACCCTACGGAATGGTGAACGTACTATTACGTTAGATTCGACCGTGTGACGGTTAGTTGGGATCGTCTTTCACGATGTCGTAGGATCGGTTCCGACGACTGATGGGTTGTTGTGACCATCCGATGACCGGATTGGTTGAGTTAGATGAGTTTACTGCAGTTAGCGGTTAGCAGTCGAGTTCGTGGAACTCTAGTTGAACTTGTGGCAGTTACAGCCGGATTCGGGGAATCCTAGTTGGATTGACGTCTTTACGGTGTCAAGATCGCAGAGTCAGTTAGATTGTGGAATATACTGCCTTATGGATTTGGGTTCAGGGAGACCCTAGAGTCTGATCATGGAACCCTACCTTAGGTGTATGGTTCGGAAATGTGAGTTGATGAGTGGTTTGACTTGGACGACTATTTGGATTTGGATTCGTTAGTCGGTCTAGTCATGTCAGCTTGTGTTGGACTGCACTTCGCAGTCGAGGTTGTACTTATCGGTTAGACCTAGTTGGCTGTCGTACTACTTAGTTGCGATGGGTTGTTGGTGCAACTAAGGTCATGGATGACCTGGTAGACGACATTGGGTTAGTCGAGTTATGACTGGTAGAGTTTGATTTGGACAAGTTACCATGGTTGGTACTTGTCGATGGAATCCCTGAGTGGGATCCGGAGTTGTTAATACGGGCGGTTGATTCCGTTGGATGCGAATCTCGATAGCAAGGTCTGGTAGTTAGGTCTGCACGAGTGTGTGGCAGGGGCTACTACCAAGAGCGGTTGTAGTTGTGGTTTTTGGGAATCGGGGACATTTTTGGAATGTTTCCTTTTCTCGTATGAGTTGTCAGGGTGATTGTACCCAGAGGTGTTGGGTGCGAGGGAGGTAGAGTTTCTCCTATTCGAGCAGAGGTACGGGGTCGTCGCTCGGTATGAGCGGGGATCCAGGGTTGTCAGTTTTGCACATGGTGTGCCGATACTGATACTGGTGTTGGTGTGCTGATACTAGTGCAGGTGATAGTGCGTTGGTACTGGTACTGGTGATTGTGATGATGTTGAGTCACATCCGTCGAGATGTGCATATGTTCGGTGTCTGTGGTTCCATAGTGAATCTCAGATAGAATTAAATTGGTTAGGGGACACGTGGTTGATGTCTGGGTACGTTGTTTCCCATCTTGTTGGAACTTCGGAATCGTGAGAGGTTGCGATTGAGGTGACGAGAGGAATGCGGGTTTTCCGCATTGGTATTGGGTATTTCGAAGTCATTTTTGGTGACTTCTCAGTTTCTACAGTGGTAGATGATGGTAGATGACGGTAGAGGATGGTTGCGTCACCGCTAAGCTGATCGTGTATTGGTTGGTGAACCCGGGATTTGTTTTGGGTCATCAAGAGGAATCGAGTATATCAAAGTTAGGTGACTGAGATTTCTCATTTCCTGCTTGGTGGCAGACGATGTTGGTTTACGTGACGTGGTGAATGCAGCGAGTTTGGTTGTATTCACATAGGATGTGTTTTGATGTCATAGTCTTGTATCATCTTTGATTTTCCTCGGTGGAATGACAAGGATCGATACGAGGTAATCGGTGAGAACCCACAGTCTCGGCGTGTCTCGTCGTTGACTAATCTGTTTAGATGTGGGAAATGGTTGAGGACTTTGGACGTCGTGACGATCGAGGATCGTGGCGTTCATGGTCGGGTGATGTAATGACAGGATCTGGATCGTAATCTTGATGATCCAGATAGGTGGAGAGTTTACGACTCTTACCTGGATGTTTGAGTTGAGGATGTTGGGACTGAACTTGTTTTCGAAGTGAATCCCGTATGGTATATTACTCAGGTGAGTAGTTTTCCGACGTGGTCAGATATGGTCAACCTAGATGTGTTGATGTTGGGATTGGCTTCCCTATGAAGTCAATCGAACGTATTGAGGTAATCATTTGAACAGGTATCCGATAGGTTCGGATATGGTGCGTCTTGGTAGACGTGAACGAGATTTTGGGTTTTGGAACCAGATTTCTGGATGACGATTCAGGATTTGATTTTGGAACTTGAAAGTGGATTTCTGGATTTGGGTTTTGGAATCGGATTCTGGGTGACGATTCAGGATTTGATTCTGAAGCTTGACACTAGATTTTCTTTAATGGATTTGGGTTCGGAATGGTTATTCCTAATACTAATCTACGGAATGATGATTTCGAACTCGGACTTGGACATGGTTATGGATATGAGTTCTGGATTTGGATTCAGGATTTCTTACGAAATTGCGGATTCGGATTCGGATTTGGAAATGAATAATGGGTTGGAGTTTTGATTTGTCTAATGCTGGATTGGACAAGTGAACTCCATAATTGAAACGTGATTGCCTACAACCTAGGTCATCGTTGTTGTTGTGGTTGTAGTCTGATTGGGGGATAGATGTACGTACCTTGTACGCAGTCCGAGGTATGATACCGGGTAGACTTGTGGCGCCTAGTGACGGTATATAGGTTATACCGGTAGTACGTTGGTGAGCATGTTGGTAGTCGGCTTAGTTCCGATACCATGGGATTAGTTGAGGTCGTGAACTGGACATTGGATATTGTGCATTGGGTCATAGTATTTCTGGTGGGTCCAGTTACACACAGGTCGAGTTTTTTTGTGTGGTAGTGTATAATCAGGTTGAGTAAGTTGGTGGTTAGTATAACCATGGGTAAGTATAGTGTTAGTTTTTGATTGACGACTGTCAAGTGGTGACAGTTTGTCGGAGGTGTCAACGTAGATCGTTGAGTGCGGGTTGGTGACTCCCAGTGGGAGCAGACGTCAAGATAGGTTGGAGATTGAGGAAGGAACCGTAGAGTTGTTTATGTCAGCGAAAGGGTAGATTTGACAAGTGGGTCGATCATAGGATACTTGGGCTACTCTGATATTGACAGGTGGTGTCAGTTCGGAGCGTACGACTTCTGCTATTCGATGTGGTCGAATGTAGACGATGTGACGTGAGCGTTAGTGGTATGTCTAGTTGCAAACGAGTAAGGATTGTTCTGGTTAGTTGGTGTACGAGGGTGCACGTGTTTTGAGGTTGATTCTACTTTGAACGAGGTGGATGTGGAATCAGGGTAGTTGGAGTTTCGAGAATGGAACTAAATTAAGGAGGGAAGAACGGTTAGAATTAGGTCGGTTGGAATTTCGAGGACGAAATTAATTAAGGAGGGAAGGTTGTAACGACCTGTCTCAAATTCCTAGATTAGATTAGTGACTAATCACGATTAGTGAGGCTAATCGGTGATTAGTTAGGCGAAATCAGACGAACGATGCAAAATGACCGTTTTGCCCCTAGTCGTGGCAAAATGTTGACTTTTTATTCTATCAGTCAAATGGACTTTGACCGATGACCGTGACGTAGTTCGTGACGTCATGAGTTCATAGACAGGTGGCACGTTCAATTCCGACGTTCGAGGAGGAAGTTATGACGTTCGGAAGTTTAGGGGCATTTTGGTAATTTTGGTTAAAGAGGAGTCAAATATTGACTTTTTGACCAAGAGGTCCGATGGCCGAGGGCCAAAGACTGTTACGTAGATAAGGACGATACGAATCCATAGACAGGCGGCACGTCGAATTCGGACGTTCGACGGCGAAGTTACGGTTCACGGAAGTTCAAGTGCACTATTGCACAAATTACGAAACGAGTTAACTTTTGGACTTAGTGGGGGCCCAGATATTTAATCCCTGCCCTATGGATGAGTGACAAGTGTCACCCATCCACAGGCCACCCATATACATTCATGCATCGATCATTTCCTTCCTTGTTTTCAAAACCACCCGATCTCACACACACACACCCACCATTTCTCCATCTTTGTGCAACCCAAAACCCATCCCACCTTAACCCATGACCAGCCGTGAGGACCAGGGAGGCTGAGGGAGCTGAGGTGGCCGGCCTGGAGGCCTGAACCGCCATCCACGGCGGCTGCAAGGAGGAAGAACCCGTGAGGTTCACGGTAAGTCCATTTTGATCCATTTTTACATTTTTGATGTTATGGTTCGTTTTTAATGGTTTTAATGAGTCCATTAGGTTTCTAGGGACATGTTAGGAAGGTTTAAGGAAGCTTGGGATTGCTGGGAAACCATGGGAGAGTTTTGGGAACTTTGAACCGTTTGGTTCAAAATCGAAGCATGGGTTTAGGCGGTTTTTAGGTTGTTTTAAGGATTGGAATGGATAGAAAACACCAAAATAGGAACAAAGGAACCAAAAAGCAAGAACTATGATGAAAAATGGGGTGTCTAGGGCTGTGAACCGGTCGCGTCGGTCCAGTTGGACCGGCCAAACCAGGTGAACCGGCCATGAACAGTAAAACCGGTCTGCTGGAGGTTAGTGCCGATGAACAGTAATCTTTCCCTTCTAGGAGCGCATGAGGGCGCGTGGTCCATAATTTGGGAAAGTGTTCAACATAGAAAATCTTCTATTCGAAGTAACGAAGATTTTGGGACTGGTCTCGCGTCAATCAGACATCGTTTCGATAGTTTTCTGGGTGTCGGAAGGTTTATGGTCGGTTTAAAAATAGTTAAAAGTTTGGGAAAATTACGGGGCTTTGGTAGGAGATTAATTAAGTAGTTAGTAACCTTCTATTAAAATTTGGACAGGTTTGGGAGTCCCGGTGATGGTGATCGGCTCGGGGAGCCGTATGGCACGCAAATCGAGGCGACAGCTCGGACGGTCTGTGAGTGGACCTTGTTTTCTAAATTGGTGCATGCATAAATGTTTATTATATGTTTTTTTACTTGTTTGATGATGCCATGGGTGCATTTGTATGTGGTTACGTATACACACGTATTTCGAGGTTTCGGCCTTATACGGTGCTTATACGGGTATGTATTTATTTATTGGTTTTAATGAAATCGTTTTGGATTTCTAAAAGGATAAACTCGGGTATGAGACCCATTTGGTTTTTCTCGGGCATATGACCTCAGATATCGGGCACGGTGCCCAGCTGATGTCCTATGTTCGGGCACGAGACCCAGGTTACTTTACGGTTTTGATTTCAAGTCAGGGAACCTTAAATGGATTTCCCGGTTCATGACGGTTTATGGGAACCGGCATGAACCCTTGTTATGGTATCGTGGTTCATGACGGTTTATGGGAACCGGCATGAACCCTTGTTGGTTATTACGGTACATGAAGGTTTATGGGAACCGACATGTTACCTTGGTTATGGATATTATGGATCATGACTGTTCAGGGGAACCGGGCATGGATATTTTGTTATGTATATATATGTTCATCTACCTTCCTTTACTTCTATTATCTCCTCCGGGGAGGGTCGTTGGCCTGGGTGGACCCCGGAGTAGTCACGGAGCACCGACTGAGTGGAGTCACCCCCCAGTTGGGTTCCTTACTCTCAGGAAGGCTATGATTACTATTACCTCAGGTAGGGTCAGTGGTCTGCGGACATTGATCTTGACTTTGAGAAGACTCGGATTGAGACCTGGGTAGCACGCGCGTAGCTTTGGAAACCGTGACAGGATTGGTTGTGTGAATTATATGTGTATAAGATATAAATATGATATATGATATATGATGTGTGTTTACACAGGTTCTGGGCAGTGGCCCGTATGGTTAGTTTCTTATGATTTGGGCTGAGTCCCTTATGGATTTGGGCAGTGGCCCGTGTACTTGATTTCATTATGGTTTTTCTGGATAAATGGTTTTCGAATGCATGCATGCTTTTTAGTGAAGGGTACAAATGTCTTATAAAATATTTTTATAAACTCTTGGTTTTGTCCACTCACAGCTTTTAATGTTTTGACTGCCCTTCAGGTTGACATCAGATGTGGACTGTAGTAGAGACCGAGATATCACATACCTCCTCCGGATCTTGGCGTACTCTGATAGCCCGGGAGGGCAAAGGTTGGAAATATCCCTTGTCTGATACTTCGAGTCTGATGGGAGCAGGGTCATCCCGCACTAATCCCAGGGGGATTGGGATGGGTCCTGTCAATGTGGTATCAGAGCATGGTTTCTCATGTTACTCTGCTTTCCAGAGCGAATTTTGCGCATTACTCCGTACGCAGGTCGAGGATGTGATATCTCAATGGGCTACAGTTCGTGGTCAACCTGATTGTTGGGATGCCGATATGATAGTTAGTAGGACTGTATCGTGGAATGTCTTGGTTCGACACTGGATGCCGGGGTTGCCATAGTTCTGTCGTGGTTGACAGTATGGAACCCTACGGAATGGTGAACGTACTATTACGTTAGATTCGACCGTGTGACGGTTAGTTGGGATCGTCTTTCACGATGTCGTAGGATCGGTTCCGACGACTGATGGGTTGTTGTGACCATCCGATGACCGGATTGGTTGAGTTAGATGAGTTTACTGCAGTTAGCGGTTAGCAGTCGAGTTCGTGGAACTCTAGTTGAACTTGTGGCAGTTACAGCCGGATTCGGGGAATCCTAGTTGGATTGACGTCTTTACGGTGTCAAGATCGCAGAGTCAGTTAGATTGTGGAATATACTGCCTTATGGATTTGGGTTCAGGGAGACCCTAGAGTCTGATCATGGAACCCTACCTTAGGTGTATGGTTCGGAAATGTGAGTTGATGAGTGGTTTGACTTGGACGACTATTTGGATTTGGATTCGTTAGTCGGTCTAGTCATGTCAGCTTGTGTTGGACTGCACTTCGCAGTCGAGGTTGTACTTATCGGTTAGACCTAGTTGGCTGTCGTACTACTTAGTTGCGATGGGTTGTTGGTGCAACTAAGGTCATGGATGACCTGGTAGACGACATTGGGTTAGTCGAGTTATGACTGGTAGAGTTTGATTTGGACAAGTTACCATGGTTGGTACTTGTCGATGGAATCCCTGAGTGGGATCCGGAGTTGTTAATACGGGCGGTTGATTCCGTTGGATGCGAATCTCGATAGCAAGGTCTGGTAGTTAGGTCTGCACGAGTGTGTGGCAGGGGCTACTACCAAGAGCGGTTGTAGTTGTGGTTTTTGGGAATCGGGGACATTTGAGGAATGTTTCCTTTTCTCGTATGAGTTGTCAGGGTGATTGTACCCAGAGGTGTTGGGTGCGAGGGAGGTAGAGTTTCTCCTATTCGAGCAGAGGTACGGGGTCGTCGCTCGGTATGAGCGGGGATCCAGGGTTGTCAGTTTTGCACATGGTGTGCCGATACTGATACTGGTGTTGGTGTGCTGATACTAGTGCAGGTGATAGTGCGTTGGTACTGGTACTGGTGATTGTGATGATGTTGAGTCACATCCGTCGAGATGTGCATATGTTCGGTGTCTGTGGTTCCATAGTGAATCTCAGATAGAATTAAATTGGTTAGGGGACACGTGGTTGATGTCTGGGTACGTTGTTTCCCATCTTGTTGGAACTTCGGAATCGTGAGAGGTTGCGATTGAGGTGACGAGAGGAATGCGGGTTTTCCGCATTGGTATTGGGTATTTCGAAGTCATTTTTGGTGACTTCTCAGTTTCTACAGTGGTAGATGATGGTAGATGACGGTAGAGGATGGTTGCGTCACCGCTAAGCTGATCGTGTATTGGTTGGTGAACCCGGGATTTGTTTTGGGTCATCAAGAGGAATCGAGTATATCGAAGTTAGGTGACTGAGATTTCTCATTTCCTGCTTGGTGGCAGACGATGTTGGTTTACGTGACGTGGTGAATGCAGCGAGTTTGGTTGTATTCACATAGGATGTGTTTTGATGTCATAGTCTTGTATCATCTTTGATTTTCCTCGGTGGAATGACAAGGATCGATACGAGGTAATCGGTGAGAACCCACAGTCTCGGCGTGTCTCGTCGTTGACTAATCTGTTTAGATGTGGGAAATGGTTGAGGACTTTGGACGTCGTGACGATCGAGGATCGTGGCGTTCATGGTCGGGTGATGTAATGACATGATCTGGATCGTAATCTTGATGATCCAGATAGGTGGAGAGTTTACGACTCTTACCTGGATGTTTGAGTTGAGGATGTTGGGACTGAACTTGTTTTCGAAGTGAATCCCGTATGGTATATTACTCAGGTGAGTAGTTTTCCGACGTGGTCAGATATGGTCAACCTAGATGTGTTGATGTTGGGATTGGCTTCCCTATGAAGTCAATCGAACGTATTGAGGTAATCATTTGAACAGGTATCCGATAGGTTCGGATATGGTGCGTCTTGGTAGACGTGAACGAGATTTCGGGTTTTGGAACCAGATTTCTGGATGACGATTCAGGATTTGATTTTGGAACTTGAAAGTGGATTTCTGGATTTGGGTTTTGGAATCGGATTCTGGGTGACGATTCAGGATTTGATTCTGAAGCTTGACACTGGATTTTCTTTAATGGATTTGGGTTCGGAATGGTTATTCCTAATACTAATCTACGGAATGATGATTTCGAACTCGGACTTGGACATGGTTATGGATATGAGTTCTGGATTTGGATTCAGGATTTCTTACGAAATTGCGGATTCGGATTCGGATTTGGAAATGAATAATGGGTTGGAGTTTTGATTTGTCTAATGCTGGATTGGACAAGTAAACTCCATAATTGAAACGTGATTGCCTACAACCTAGGTCATCGTTGTTGTTGTGGTTGTAGTCTGATTGGGGGATAGATGTACGTACCTTGTACGCAGTCCGAGGTATGATACCGGGTAGACTTGTGGCGCCTAGTGACGGTATATAGGTTATACCGGTAGTACGTTGGTGAGCATGTTGGTAGTCGGCTTAGTTCCGATACCATGGGATTAGTTGAGGTCGTGAACTGGACATTGGATATTGTGCATTGGGTCATAGTATTTCTGGTGGGTCCAGTTACACACAGGTCGAGTTTTTTTGTGTGGTAGTGTATAATCAGGTTGAGTAAGTTGGTGGTTAGTATAACCATGGGTAAGTATAGTGTTAGTTT
This sequence comes from Prinsepia uniflora, assembly GCA_032719365.1. Lineage (NCBI taxonomy): Eukaryota > Viridiplantae > Streptophyta > Magnoliopsida > Rosales > Rosaceae > Prinsepia > Prinsepia uniflora. The sequence continues at coordinate 10,336,107 of CM064870.1, read as the reverse complement.
TTGATTGACGACTGTCAAGTGGTGACAGTTTGTCGGAGGTGTCAACGTAGATCGTTGAGTGCGGGTTGGTGACTCCCAGTGGGAGCAGACGTCAGGATAGGTTGGAGATTGAGGAAGGAACCGTAGAGTTGTTTATGTCAGCGAAAGGGTAGATTTGACAAGTAGGTCGATCATAGGATACTTGGGCTACTCTGATATTGACAGGTGGTGTCAGTTCGGAGCGTACGACTTCTGCTATTCGATGTGGTCGAATGTAGACGATGTGACGTGAGCGTTAGTGGTATGTCTAGTTGCAGACGAGTAAGGATTGTTCTGGTTAGTTGGTGTACGAGGGTGCACGTGTTTTGAGGTTGATTCTACTTTCAACGAGGTGGATGTGGAATCAGGGTAGTTGGAGTTTCGAGAATGGAACTAAATTAAGGAGGGAAGAACGGTTAGAATTAGGTCGGTTGGAATTTCGAGGACGAAATTAATTAAGGAGGGAAGGTTGTAACGACCTGTCTCAAATTCCTAGATTAGATTAGTGACTAATCACGATTAGTGAGGCTAATCGGTGATTAGTTAGGTGAAATCAGACGAACGATGCAAAATGACCGTTTTGCCCCTAGTCGTGGCAAAATGTTGACTTTTTATTCTATCAGTCAAATGGACTTTGACCGATGACCGTGACGTAGTTCGTGACGTCACGAGTTCATAGACAGGTGGCACGTTCAATTCCGACGTTCGAGGAGGAAGTTATGACGTTCGGAAGTTTAGGGGCATTTTGGTAATTTTGGTTAAAGAGGAGTCAAATATTGACTTTTTGACCAAGAGGTCCGATGGCCGAGGGCCAAAGACTGTTACGTAGATAAGGACGATACGAATCCATAGACAGGCGGCACGTCGAATTCGGACGTTCGACGGCGAAGTTACGGTTCACGGAAGTTCAAGTGCACTATTGCACAAATTACGAAACGAGTTAACTTTTGGACTTAGTGGGGGCCCAGATATTTAATCCCTGCCCTATGGATGAGTGACAAGTGTCACCCATCCACAGGCCACCCATATACATTCATGCATCGATCATTTCCTTCCTTGTTTTCAAAACCACCCGATCTCACACACACACACCCACCATTTCTCCATCTTTGTGCAACCCAAAACCCATCCCACCTTAACCCATGACCAGCCGTGAGGACCAGGGAGGCTGAGGGAGCTGAGGTGGCCGGCCTGGAGGCCTGAACCGCCATCCACGGCGGCTGCAAGGAGGAAGAACCCGTGAGGTTCACGGTAAGTCCATTTTGATCCATTTTTACATTTTTGATGTTATGGTTCGTTTTTAATGGTTTTAATGAGTCCATTAGGTTTCTAGGGACATGTTAGGAAGGTTTAAGGAAGCTTGGGATGGCTGGGCAACCATGGGAGAGTTTTGGGAACTTTGAACCGTTTGGTTCAAAATCGAAGCATGGGTTTAGGCGGTTTTTAGGTTGTTTTAAGGATTGGAATGGATAGAAAACACCAAAATAGGAACAAAGGAACCAAAAAGCAAGAACTATGATGAAAAATGGGGTGTCTAGGGCTGTGAACCGGTCGCGTCGGTCCAGTTGGACCGGCCAAACCAGGTGAACCGGCCATGAACAGTAAAACCGGTCTGCTGGAGGTTAGTGCCGATGAACAGTAATCTGTCCCTTCTAGGAGCGCGTGAGGGCGCGTGGTCCATAATTTGGGAAAGTGTTCAACACAGGAAATCTTCTATTCGATGTAAAAAAGATTTTGGGACTGGTCTCGCGTCAATCAAACATTGTTTCGATAGTTTTCGGGGTGTTGAAAGGTTTAGGGTCGGTTTAAAAATAGTTAAAAGTTCGGAAAACTACGGGGCTTTGGTAGGAGGTTAATTAAGTAGTTAGTAACCTTCTATTAAAATTTGGACAGGTTTGGGAGTCCCAATGATGGTGATCGGCTCGGGGAGCCGTATGGCACGCAAATCGAGGCGGCAGCTCGAACGGTCTGTGAGTGGACCTTGTGTTTCTAAATTGATGCATGAATAAATGTTTATTATATGTTTTATTACTTGTTGGATGATGCCATGGGTGCATTTGTATGTGGTTACGTATAAGTACGTATTTCGAGGTTTCGGCCTTATACAGTGCTTATACGGGTCTGTATTTCTTTATTGGTTTTAATGAAATGGTTTTGAATTTCTAAAAGGATAAACTCGGGTATGAGACCCATTTGGTTTTGTCTCGGGCATATGACCTCAGATATCGGGCACGGTGCCCAGCTGATGTCCTATGTTCGGGCACGAGACCCAGGTTACTTTACGGTTTTGATTTCAGGTCAGGGAACCTTAAATGGATTTCCCGGTTCATGACGGTTTATGGGAACCGGCATGAACCCTTGTTATGGTATCGTGGTTCATGACGGTTTATGGGAACCGGCATGAACCCTTGTTGGTTATTACGGTACATGAAGGTTTATGGGAACCGGCATGATACCTTGGTTATGGATATTATGGATCATGACGGTTCAGAGGAACCGGGCATGGATATTATGTTATGTATATATATGTTCATCTACCTTCCTTTACTTCTATTATCTCCTCCGGGGAGGGTCGTTGGCCTGGGTGGACCCCGGAGTAATCACGGAGCACCGACTGAGTGGAGTCACCCCCCAGTTGGGTTCCTTACTCTCAGGAAGGCTATGATTACTATTACCTCGGGTAGGGTCAGTGGTCTGCGGACATTGATCTTGACTTTGAGAAGACTCGGATTGAGACCTGGGTAGCACGCGCGTAGCTTTGGAAACCGTGACAGGATTGGTTGTGTGAATTATACGTGTATAAGATATAAATATGATATATGATGTGTGTTTACACAGGTTCTGGGCAGTGGCCCGTATGGTTAGTTTCTTATGATTTGGGTTGAGTCCCTTATGGATTTGGGCAGTGACCCGTGTACTTGATTTCATTATGGTTTTTCTGGATAAATGGTTTTCGAATGCATGCATGCTTTTTAGTGAAGGGTACAAATGTCTTATAAAATATTTTTATAAACTCTTGGTTTTGTCCACTCACAGCTTTTAATGTTTTGACTGCCCTTCAGGTTGACATCAGATGTGAACTGTAGCAGAGATCGAGATATCACATACCTCCTCTGGATCCTGGCGTACTCTGATAGCCCGGGAGGGCAAAGGTAGGAAATATCCCTTGTCTGACACTTCGTGTCTGACGGGAGCAGGGTCATCCCGCACTAATCCCGGGGGGATTGGGATGGGTCCTATCACACAGCCCAATCCATAAACCAATTGGGCCCTTGGCCCGATAATATAACTCAAATGGGTCTCAGCCCGATTTCAGAAATAACTAGGCCCCCGACCCGATTTCATAAAGCAATTGAGCCCCTGGCCCGATTACGTAACTCAATTGGACTCCAAGTCCGAAGTTTCCAAACAATTGGGCCTCATGCCCGAGTTTCTCTTTCCAATTTCAAAACCATTTCATGAAATCATATCCAAAGTTATAAGCATGGAAAATCAGTGTAAAATCGGAAAACCTCGATTTACGCGCAAGCACGTAAATCGCCTCGAAGTACGTGAAACCGTATAATTTACCAATATCCAAATCAACATCATACAATCATATTCATAATCCATATAAAACATTTAGGCATGCATAAAATTTATAAAACCAAAGTCCACTCACAGACCGTTAGACCGTGCGCCTCGATACGCGTGCCATAGGCCTTCCCGGGCCCCGTCACTAACACCGGGACTCCCAATCCTGTCCAATTCACATTAGAGAGTTACTAACCTCTTCATTAACATCCTATTCAAGTCCCATAATTTTCCCAAATTTTTAACTGGATTTAAAACCTTCGGACATCCCGAACAATATCGAAACGGGGTCCATTTGACATGAAACCAACGCTAAAATGTTCGTTACATTGTATATAACAAAAGTCATGTTGACCTCACCTTGAGATTCGTGCCCACGCGCCGTCACGCGCCGCCGTGAGTGGCTGCGCGTGAAAGCCACGCGCCTGCTACAGTGACTGCTATAGTCATCGTCTTCACCCGTATGACTGGTAAACGGGTCTGATTACCCGCGACCTGACCCGGCTAGATTTCTCCCAATTCCAACTGCTTTCCTTCAATTGATTCATCAGATAGCACCCTTAGAGACACAATTAAGGTTCTGTAAACTTAATTACACACATTAACCTTAAATCCAACAATTCTTCCAAGATTGAACTCACGGTTTTAACATTCGAAACTCACTTGAATCAGCTTGTTTTTCAAATTAAATGACACAGTAGTTTCGTATGACCTAAAAAATCATTAATCCGTAACCAATTTCATAAATCCTTACCCGTAGGTGGTCGTCCTCAAACTCCAAATTTCCCAAAAACTGGAACCTGTGTCCATGGCCAAACCGTGATCAATTCCCCTCGATTATGATACGGTTGAGTTCGAAATGAACCCAGAAGAGTATTCATAATCACAATTTGTCTCCACTCAGCTCACAGACAAGATTTCAAATTTCCCTCCATTTTCTAATTTTTCCAATTTCTGTTTTCTCTCCAGTTCGACAGCCACACTTGCTCAGAATGATCCTCCCGACTCACACTCATTCCCTTTAATCCAATTCAGTCATTAAATCACCCTAAAGCATCACTCAGTCCTCTGTGTAAAGGCTCCCTGCACTGACCCGAAACCAATATAAAATGGTGTCCATGTTCTTCAAATCAGTTGCCAACCCAAAAACACATGCCTCCACTACCTCAAAGCTGTCCCAAATCAGTCATCAATGTTAAACAATCCATGGGATAGATCGCACAAAACATCCACTCACGGCTGTTCCTGATCAACCAATACCCCTGTGAAATTACTATTCTGCCCTTGTGTAGAAAATTACCAAAATGCCCTCACGCATCCAGACCCGTAACTTGGTCATTCGGACTCCGATCGACGAGTGCCGCCTGTCTACGAACTCAGGGCATCGCGACCATCCTAACGGTCCTTGGCCCTCGGCCATCGGACCTCCCGATCAAAAAGTCAACATTTTCCCTTATTTCATCCAAATTACGAAAATGCCCTTGGGCTTCCGAATATCATAACTTTCACCACGAACGTCGGAATCGAACATGCCACCTGTCTATGAACTCGTGACGTCCCAAACTACGTCACGGTCATTGGTCAAAGTCCATTTGACCTTTCGAATTAAAAGTCAACATTTTGCCCACGCCCAAGAGCAAAACGGTCATTTTGCACAATTCGTCCGATTCCACTCAACTAATCCCAGATTAGTCATTCTAAATCATAATTAAAATAATATTAAATCCCGATACTCGGGACGGGTCGTTACATACATTTTTATCCATCCATCACTTGTCATCTCGACACTGTTGGGGGACCTATCCCAACACCTCAAAATCTCCGATGGATCCTATCCAGCCCCCGACTCAACCACTACTGAGTCGCAGATACCGATCATATGTCCATCATGATAGAGTCACAGTCCATCTCGTGGCTCATCACAATCTCAATCACCAACACCAGCACCAGTGCTAGTATCATCAACACTTGCCTCAACACACAGGCATCCATACATCCATACCAGCACACGGACACCCACACTAGCACACAAGCATCCACACTAGCACACAACGTGCGAAGTTGATACCCTGGATCTCCACTCATACCGAACGATGATCCCGTATCACTACTCGTACTCCACAACTATGGATACCTCCAATTTGACCATCCATACCAGGATAATGAACGTTCCTTGAACGTCCCCTGATTCTCAACTACCACAACCACATCGATAATCAGTCATCTCCACACGACTATCGACCAACAAGCATCGCTATCATTCTGGCTAGACTCACTGGAGTTATCCACGTGGCCATCCACAACCTCAGTAGCTCGTCGCAGCACAAGTCCCAATCCACTAATCGTAATCTGGGTTCGCCTCGACAGACCACCCTGACTTCGGAAAATCATCCAATCCTCAGAACAACGGACTCACAATACTAGTCCATTTATCAGAACCAAGGTTCACCTTTCCCAACCATCATAAACTAGGGTTCCAAAATCACACCCTAAGGTTAAGAGGAACCCAACCGTCCTCTACAGTAAAATCCACAACCTGATCGACCCGCGGTCCTGACATCGTATAGACGTCAATTGCAATCCTACCCTCAACTCAATGTGGGTTCCACCACTATGGTCATCGGCTAACTCCGATGTACCAACATCCCTCACACTAGCAGTCACCACTAGGGGTCACATTTTGGACCATTACTCAATTGAGATTCACATTCCCAAATCACAATTTAGGTGGGATTCCTCGGACCCAGCTGCGCCCAGCAGCACGACATTCTAATATCACATGACCGAACCGACGGTCCCACATTACCAGTTCATCACAAATAACCCCACTTGGGTCGAATCACATTAAAGCACGGCGTATCAGGCCAATCACAATCTATCCACTATCCATAATTCATTCTCACTAACTAATAATCCAACACCCTAACTATCAGGTTGATAACGAACTGCAGCCTACAAGGGACACCACATCCTCGACCTGCGCGCACAAAAAGAGCAACCCTGCTCTGATACCACGCCGACACGACCCATCCAAATCCCCCCGGGATTACCGCGGGATGTGTCATGCTTCAGTCTTACACGGAGTGTCAGACAAGGGATAACCTCAAGCCACTGCACCAACGGGCTCCCAGAGTGCGCAAGGATCGATGGAAGAGGCATGCAATGTCCCTGTCTCCGCTGCAGTCGCATCCGCGATCAACCTGAAGGGCATTAAAAACAATAAAGGCTATGAGTGGACGAAAATAAACAAGTTCATAAAATAAATTTTATAAGACATTTATGCCCCTCAGTAAAAACGTATGCATGCATCAAAAACAGTAATCAAATATTTATTAGAAATAACCGTTAGGGCCTTAGCCTAGAAACCACAAACACATTTTCAATCAAAAGTCGTTTCATAAATCCCGTGGTACACATTTACCACATTACCATCTCCGGCATCCCAGATGCCTAGCGTTCCAGACGCTTGACGTCCCAGACGTCATATCTCACGGTATTAAAGCGACGCGTGCTGCCTGGGGTCTCACCGGGTCCATATCTCTGACATCCCAGATGTCTGACGTCCCAGATGTCTAATCATAGCAATCCTGCTCCTGAGTCATCATACGGTCCGGCTGCTCCGTACAATGACCCCTCGCAAGCAATGCACCGTGACTTCCCCAGTGTCCCAGACACCTGGAGGAGACCATTACATATCCTCATATCGAGATGGTTTATGGAAAACAGTTTATCTTTCATTTCCAAAATATCACAAGGGCCCTGCCCCGAATTTCCATAAAACTATCACAAGTCCAAATACTTGGTTTACTAAATCCAAAATCATTTATTCAATTCCATTTTAGGGTCCCCGACCCGAAATCACATTTATAAATCAACTGGGCCCCTGGCCCGATTTTGTAAATCAACTGGGCCCCTGACCCGATATTATAACTCAAATGGGTCTCAGCCCGAGTTTACTTTATCAAGTATATAACCGTTTCAAGAAATCACATCCAAACCACAAATATGGAAATCAGTGCAAAACTGAAAACCTCGATTTACGTGCAAACACGTAAATCGCCCCGAAATGCGTGAAATCATATTAATTCACCAATATCTAAATCAAATCATATAATCACAAATATAATGTAACGACCCATCCCGGAATTCGGAATTAGGTTGGTAACTAACCATGTTTAATGGGGGTTAATCGGTGATTAGTTGGGTGGAATTGAACGAACGTGGCAAAATGACCGTTTTGCCCCTAGTCGTGGGTGAAACGATGACTTTTTATTCGGGAGGTCAAATGGACCTTGCCCGATGACCGTGACGTAGTTTGGGACATCACGAGTTCATAGACAGGTGGCACGTCCGATTCGGACGAACAGGGTGGAAGTTATGACGTGCGGAAGTCCAGGGGCATTTTCGTAATTCGGACGAAATAAGGGAAAATGTTGACTTTTTGATCGGGAGGTCCGATGGCCGAGGACCGAGGACCGTTAGGTTCGGCTCGAAGCCCTAAGTACAACGACAGGCGGTACGCGTCGATCGGAGTTCGAATGACCAAGTTACGGGTCTAGGACGCGTGAGGGGCATTTTGGTAAATTGTCATGAGAGGGCAGAATGGTAATTTGGCTGTGGGTTTTGGGACAGCCGTGTATGGCACTGTGGGGCTCCCTCCAGGCGGCAGAGCACGGGTGAATTAGTTTATGGGACACCTGCTTGGACTTTGTGTTGGCAATTGTTAATGTTTTGAGTGGGTTGATCAGTGCACGGGTGCAAATGTGGGTTGAGCAGGCTGCTGGTGTGTCTGAAAACTGGGAGGAAAAAAACTGAGGTTGTCCCCCACGCGTGATCGATTTCCCAAGGCCATTGGAGAGGTGAGTGTTGGTAGATTCTTTAGGGGAGTGCGGACAGAGGGACAGAAGAGAGTACACGCTGTGATGGTGTTGGTGTGGGGACTGTAAAACTGGGCGGTGAGTTTGAATTGAAAAACAGAAAACAGAGCACTTGAACTTCTTTTCGCACCGAGCAGAGCACGGGTCGTGTTGATCGATTTTTTGGAAGGTTTGGATCAGTCTCTGGGTGGTGAGTGAGATGGGGAGAGAATGAGTTGAGAGTGAGGGGGTGGAAGGCAATCTGAAACCCGAAAAACTACAATTTCGAGTCTCGTTTTCAAATTTTGATTTGGGCGGCCAATTGATGGAATTGGACCTGAGTTCGAGTTTCTAGATGTTCAAACGAGTCGAACGGGATCGGCAGCGAGGGAATTGGTGAGGATGTGAGCCCAGACGGCTTGTGAGTTCAGCTTTTGGAATCCCAGTTGGGTTGGAATGGTTCGAGGGATCCGAGCTCACAATTGAGATCGAATGTTGGTTCCTGGTAGTCCTGCGAAGCTGCTGGTCCGACCAATTGCAGAAGAATGATGAGGATCAATGGATTCTAGGGAAAATCAGTGTGTGGTCGTTCATCGGGAAATTGAGCACAAGTAGATGGTCTGAGGTGAGTTGAACTTGCTTGATCTCACAGAACCTTGATTAAGTCCAAAGCGAGGTTAATGGATGGTTTAATTTTAGGAAACAAGCCGGAATTAAGGGAGACTCAGCAGGGTCACTTCGCGGGTTACCGGACCCGTTTATCAGAGAAACAGGTGAAGGAGGAGATGAACAGTGCATGTTACTGTAGCCGGCGCGTGGGTGTCACGCGCAGCCACTCACGGCGGCGCGTGACGGCGCGTGGACCCGAATTTCAAGGTGAGCTCAACACGACTTTTGTTCTATACAATGTAACGAACATTTTAGCGTTGGTTTTGAATTTATCGGACGCCGTTTCGATGTGGTTCGAGGGTCCGAAGGTTTAGGCTACGTTTTTAATTAACGATTAATTCCCGGAAAATTATGGGAAATTAGTATGTTGTTATTTAAGCCCTTAGTGACACTAAAGTATGTTTGCGGACAGGATTTGGAATTTCTGGAAATATCGAAAATTCCGGGCATGCGTGCGGCGCAAAACCGAGCCTTAAGGATGGTGTGTGAGTGGACGTTGCTTTCTAAATTTAATGCATGCATAAATTATTTCTTTGATTTATGATTATGATTATAAGTGGTGATTGATTTTGAGTCCGTATTTATACGTATTCGATTCCCATATTTATACGTATTTTTTTACTATACATGTGGAATTACTCGTATTTCGAGACTATGGTCACTCGTGTGCTTAATGATGGTTTAATGAAAGAAGATATATGAAATGGGTATAAAATGATTTAAGAAGGTTGTTTATGATTTGCGAGTGTGACCTACGATTTTGACACGTTTTTCAAGAACGTTCCGGATTTGCACGTTTTACGAGATTTTGAGTTATTGTGATTTGATCACTGTTGATGTTTGAATTGGGGAATTGAAATGAGACTTGTGATTTTGAGGATTTTAAATGAGGGATTTGAGTATGTTTTGCTTGGATCGTGATTTTGGTAATTATGATTGTGGTTCGGATGTTTTGATAATGAGATTTGAGAAATGAAGTGATTTCAAGGAATTAAAATGGATTTTGGAAAATACGATTTCGGGCTTGATGCTCGGGGCATAAAAGTAGTTTTAACGAACGAGATTACGGTTTTCAGAAATTTTAAGTGGATTCTTGGTTTGGGTTCGGGATGATACTTCCGGATGCCGGCTTACGGAATCATTATTGCGAATTCGAATTCGGGAATGAAAAAGGATTTAATAAAGTGATTTGGTCTGTTTTTGCATGCCCCGTGTTTCATGATGATTTGATTATGTTTGTAAAGTATGATTTGGGGAAAATGAATGTGGAATTTCGGACCATGGGTCCTGTTGTGAAAAATGTGATTTTGGGATGGATCCCACGTGGTCGTGATTGATAAACTGTTTTGGGGTTTAAAGACCCGCTGAAAACTGCTTTGGATTTGAAGACCGGTTGTTGTGTTTGAAAACTGTTTTGGGTTTAAAAACCCGGTGCTATTGCTGGAGCACGTTTTGAGTTTAAAGACTCGGTTAGTTGATGGCGGGGGAGGGCCCTTAATGAGTTTAAAGACTCGTGAGTTTAAAGACTCGGTTACTGTAATACCCCCGAGGCCTATTGATTATGTTCTGAGTTTAAACACTCGTTGATATCCCGGGAAGGCCTGTTTATGCGCATGGTTTTGAGTTTAAAGACTCGGGCGCACTTGTTATCCAGCAAAATGATTGACTTGTGTTTATTGATGATTTCTGATGTTTCGGTTGAGTTGGGCAGTGGCCCGGTATATGGTTGTTGGTTTTGGATCATGTTGTGCATTTGGTTTTGATGCGTGGTTTTGGGCTGAGGCTGGTGTTTATGGTTGCGGGCTGAGACCCGATGGTTGAGAAAGGAAAAAAATAATAATAATAAAAATAAAAAATTTTGAGGTTCATACGAGTTCTTCCTTGTGTTGGAATTTGATACACAGTTTTTATTTTGTGGAAAATCTTAACCGATGACGAAATGTTTTTGTATGCTTGCATTGGTTTTACGCGGAGGGTAAAAACGTTTGTTGTAACTGTTTTGCTAAACTGATTTATTTTTGTCCACTCACACCTTTTGGTTTTTATTGACCCTCCAGGTCGTGGCGCATTGTTCGAGGCTGTACGTGGAGCGGAGGCATGAGTAAATACGTGTGGCTATCCCTGGTTTGGCAAGCACTGAGGGTAACATGGGTTTTTCAGTCATCTTGCCAGACGGGAGCAGGACCGGGCACGGTTATCAATGCCCCTTTCGGGGGCGGTCCTGTCATATAATCATCATTAAACAGTTATGCATGCATAGAATTTATAAAACCAATGTCCACTCACAGACCGTTTAACCATGCACCTCGATACCGTTTAACCATGCCCTTCAATTCCAGTTTGATTCCTTCCGTTTTTTATCCTAACATGTTTATTAACCATCTAATTAAAGTTCTGTGTCAATAATCAACCTTAATAGTCCATTAAATGGACCTTCGACCCGTGATCACCCAAACGGGGTCGATCACCATAACTCTTTGATTCCAACACCATTGCCCAATTAACTTCACAGGAAGTATCCTAGGACTAATACGAACTAGAATGAACGATCAATTGAACCAGAAATTAGTTGGAAGTTTTCGTCCCAAGCTCTGCAATTTCCCTGAAACAGAGACCTCAGTTCCAGCTCAACCCTGGCTGGTTCCCTTCGAATTTGATATGGCTGAGTTCCAATCACTCCCAGAAGGCTAAACCTGTCCTTGGTTTGGTCCAACAAATCCTCAGAGATTAAAATATGAATTTCCCTCCAATTTTCCAGTGTTTGGTTTTTCACGGTTTCTCTCAATCTCTCAGACCTCCCCTTAGCAGAAATGAGTTCTCATCTCAATGGCACTCAGTTAAGCTAGCTGTTCCACTCAGAACCCGTGGGAATCCTTCTAATCCCAATGGGAAAATGTTCCCCGCAACGGTTCGAAACTCAGATTTTAAAAACCACCCGTGGCCTGCACCAAGCTTCATCCTATACTCCACTGCCTTAATACACTTAAACTAATCCCACTGTCCAGTCCACTACAGGTTTAAACAATTGGGATTGTTCAGAATCACCACACACGGTGGTGCAGCAATGTCCCCCCACGGCTGCTACAGTAACCAGCTGTAAAATGACCAAAATGCCCTAAATTCAAAATTTACCAAAATGCTCCTCACACATCCAGACCCGTAACTTAGTCATTCGGACTTCGATTGACGCGTGCCGCCTGCCTACGGACTTAGGGCATCGAGACCTTCCTAACGGTCCTTGGCCCTTGGCCATCGGACCTCCCGGTTGAAAAGTCAACATTTTCCCCCTTTTCGTCCAAATTACGAAAATGCCCTTTGACTTCCAAACGTCGGAATCGAACGTGCCACCTGTCTATAGACTCGCAATGTCCCAAATTACGTCACGATCATCGGTCAAAGTCCATTTGACCTCCCGAATTAAAAGTCAACGTTTTACCTACGACCAGGGGCAAAACGGTCATTTTACATCGTTCGTCCGATTTCGCCCAACTAATCACCGATTAACCCTGCTAATCATGATTAGTTACTACTAAATCCCGAATTCAGGGACGGGTCGTTACAAATTATGACAGGACCCATCCCAATCCCCCCGGGATTACCGTGGAATGTGCCCTGCTCCCGTCCAACAAGGGGTGTCGGACAAGGGATAACCAAGAGCCACTGCCCAAACGGGGCATCCAGAGTGCGCAAGGATCGATGGAGGAGGTGTGCAGTGTCCCAGTCTCTGCTGCAATCGCATCCGTGTTCAACCTGAAGGGCATTAAAACCAAAAGCTGTGAGTGGACAAAACCAATAAGTTTACCCAAATACATTTATAAGACATTTATGCCCTCCAATAAAAACGTATGCATGCCACAAAAACCAGTAACCAAAATATTTGCTCAACCAAGCCATTAGGGCCTTTGCCCAAAAACCGTTAACCAAAAACCAAGTGTGGGAACTCAGCCCAAAACTGTGGAATACCACCACCATACATATTAAACCATGTGGGTCACCACCCACGACCATAAATGAACATCAATTCAAAATCCAAAACCATTTAGGGTCCCCGACCCTACATACCATTTCATAACCAATAATCCATTTTTACCACATAACACATATCCAACCAATAAGCCATCTTATTCATTAATCCATATTTTACCATTACCATCACCAGCATCCCAGATGCTTAGCGTCCCAGACGCTAGACGTCCCTGACGTCATATCTCACGGTTTCATAAGCTACGCGTGCTGCCCGGGGTCTCTCCGGGTCCATATATCTGACATCCCTGATGTCTGACGTCCCTGACGTCAATCATAGCAATCCTGCTCCTGAGTCATCATACGGTCCGGCTGCTCCGTACAATGACCCCTCGCATGCAATGCACCGTGACTTCCCCAGTTTCCCAGACATCTGGAGGAGACCATCATATATCCTTGTATCCAGATGGTATATGGAAAACAGTTTTATTAAATCCTTTTATCACATCATTACCATTGGGGCCCTGCCCGAAATTTCCATAAAACCATGTAATTCCATTTAGGGTCCTTGACCCAAAATCACAATTATTAAATATAGGGTCCTTGACCCGAAATCACCATTATAATCCAATTGGGCCTCATGCCCGATTTTATGAACCACTGGGCCCACGGCCCAATTTGTAAACCAACTGGGCCCGCATCCCGACTTTATAAATCCACTGGGCCCCACGGCCCGAATTCACAAATCAACTGGGCCCCTGGCCCGATAACATAACTCAAATGGGTCTCAGCCCGATTTCATACCAACTGGGCCCCTGGCCTGATTTCCAAATGGACTCCAAGTCCGAAATTTCCAAAACAAGTGGGCCTCAAGCCCGAGATTATATTTCCAATTTCAAAACCATTTCAACATATTATATCCAAGTCCTAAATATGGAAATCCATGTAAAATCGGAAAACCTCGATCTACGTGCAAGCACGTAAATCACCTCGAAATACGTGAAACCGTACAATTTACCAACAACCAAATCAACATCACACAATCACAACCATAATCCATATAAAAAATTTAAGCATGCATAGAATTTATAAAACCAAAGTCCACTCACAGACCGTTTTAACGGTATGCCTCGATACGCGTGCCACCGGCCCTCCCGGGCCTCACCACTATCACCGGGACTCCCAATCCTGTCCAAATCACATTAGAGGGTCACTAACCTCATCATTAACATCCTATCAAAGTCCCGTAATTTTCCCGAATTTTTACTTATTTTTAAACTTAATTTAAAACCTTCGGATATCCCGAACAATATCGAGACGGTGTCCGATCGACATGAAACCAATTCCAAAATGTCCGTTACATTAAATAGGACAGAAGTCATGTTGACCTCACCTCGAGATTCGTACCCACGCGCCGTCACGCGCCGCCGTGAGTGGCTGCGCGTGAAACTCACGCGCCTGCTACAGTGTCACCAGCCCAACCCGTTTGTCTGGTAAACGGGTCCAATTCACCCGCGACACGACCCGGTTCAATGTCCATCAATTCAGCCTTAATTCCTTCAATTAATCGTTCAGTTAGTTTCGTTTTAAGTCTAATTTATGTTCTGTAACGTTGATTACACAAAACATTACCTACAATTCCACGATTCAACGATGATCCACGAAGAACACCCGGTTACTGTGCAATCATGGAACTCCCTCAATTGCTGCAGGTTTCATCCAATTGATGATTCCAGAAGCATCAACGGACCCTGAGGAACAATACCCCCACATCAATTGCATCAAACCTGTGCCCAATCGTCACGACTCAAGCTCGAGCACCGTCACTGTTCAACAATGGAGTTCTGTCAACCACAGCCGTTTTCCTTCAATTGATGAACCCAGAAGCATCGTGGGATCATGAGAAGTAGTTTCCCCACCTCAATTCCGTCCATCGAAGCCTCCAATTCCACGACTCAACTTCGAAATTCCTCCTCTGTCACCAAGTGTGATCAGAGCCAATTGGTGGCCAAATCCCTTCGTTCCTTCAACAAAACTGATCGTGGCACTCCCAGGAAGCTGAAGGTAATCTCCAATTTGATCCTCACGGCTCAATTCCTTCAATTCGAATTTTCCCTCTCATTTTCCCGAAATCAAAAATCCAAAATTCAACCCACACTCAAACCCTCGTGTTTCCCAGTTAAATCAAACATCTTAGTCTCTCATTTTTCTCTCAGGAACGGCAGAGAGAGGGAGCCAATTCTCCCAATCTGATTCCCCCAATTTTGTGCACGGTTTAGGAACAAAGAAGAGGAAATTAGGGGAAATGGTGGATTAGATAATGATGATGTAGCAATGATGGTGTTTGGAGGGAAACAAGGAGCTGGAAACATGGGATGGGTGACACTTGTCACTCATCCGGATGTGCACAGTCAACGGTCACTATTCATTATTATATTATTATTTTAATCCCGGCCTCGGTTCGTTAGTTCGTTTCCTTGACCATAACGTCGTCGTCGGATCTCCGATTTCGGCATGCCGCCTGTCGTTGGATTCGTATCGATGATACCTACGTAACGGTCCTTGGCCCTCGCCCATCGGACCTCCCGGTCAGAAAGTCAACATTTGGCCCCTAATAAGCCAAATTACCAAAATACCCCTCAACTTCCGAACACCATAACTTTCTCTACGAATGTCGGGAATCGAACGTGCCACCTGTCTATGAACTCGTGACGTCCCGAACTACGTCACGGTCATCGGTCAAAGTCCATTTGACCGCCCGAACAAAAAGTCAACATTTTGCCCACGACCAGTGGCAAAACGGTCATTTTGCACAATTTGTCCGATTTCGCCCTACTAACCACTGTTCAACCTCACTAATCGAGATTAGTCACTAAACTAATCCCAGAATTCGGGACGGGTCGTTACAAATTACATGTTGGACACTTCCCCAAAGGAAGGGTCACGCGCCCTCACGCGCCCAAGAAAGGTCATGCGCATGGGCCTCTTGCGCCGGACTGTTCATCTTCTTCTTTGGCTGAACCAGCCGGTCTGGTCCAGCCTGTGCAGCTAGTCTAACTAGACCGGCGTGACCGGTCCAGAGCTCTACACTCTTCATTTTTCATCAATCTTCTCCTTTTCGATCCTAATCTTCCTATTTTGATGTTTCCTATCCAATCCAATCATCAAACCTAATCAAAACACCCTAAATCCTATCCAAGTAATAAGGGCCTCACGACCTTTGTTTTCCCGGCCACCCTCAAGGTCTCCTTAGCCGTGAACCACCCTTCAAACTGTCCTAAAACCTTCCTAGCAACCCACTAATCCTTATCTAAACGTCCAAAACAATCCATAATATGTAAATCGAAATATATGGGAAAAATGGGCAAACCGAGCCCTTACCTTCACTCAGCCGTGTACGGAGGCCCAGTCGCCTCCTGCCACCATTCTCAACATCCTCAGTCTGCTCTCACTCTCCTGGTTCCTCAGGCATGGTCATATGGAATGAAGGTTTGGATTGAGGTTGGGGGTTCGATCGGTTTTGGGTTTGGTTTGGTGAATGATCGAACACAAAGGGAAGGAATGGATATGCATGAATGTAAAGTGATGTTCAGTGGATGAGTAACACTTGGCACTCATCTATTGGGCAGCACATAAATATATGGGCCCCACTTAATTCCAAAAAGCATCCATTTCGTAATTCGTGCAATAGTACATTCAGACTTCCGTGAACCGTAACTTTTTCGTCGAACTTCCGAATTCGACATGCCGCCTGTCTACGGATTCGTATCGTCCTTATCTACGTAACGGTCCTCGGCCCTTAGCCATCGGACCTCCCGGGTCAAAAGTCAACTATTAACCACTATTCAACCAAATTACCAAAATGCCCTTGGACTTCCGATCGTCATAACTTCTACCTCGAACGTCGGAATCGAGTGTGCCACCTGTCTATGAACTCGTGACGTCCTGAACTACGTTACACTCATTAGCCAAAGTCCATTTGACCACCTGAATGAAAAGTCAATGATTCGCCTACTCTAGGGGTAAAATCGTCATTTCGCCCTGCTCGTCTGTTAATCCTTGTCTAATCTCCGATTAGTCTATCTAATTCGTCATTAATTCTTAATTAATCCCGCTAATTCGGGACGGGTCGTCACACATCTCGAGTCTCATGAAAACATGTTCACCAATCCTCTTTATCCAATATCCAATCATCTCACATCATTACCAGTCACGATATCGTCGCTACGCGTGTGATTCGGGATTACACATCCGAATATACTCCAGGTTCGGAGCGCATGGCTCGACGTCAAGGTGCTCTAACATAGGATCACACATCACACAAGATGGTCGACGTCTGAGTGATGGCCTCTACAGGCTCGGAAGCCCATGGCTCGACGTCTGCAAAATGTCCATCTCTGACACTCTTGCAGGCAGTGTTAATGTGACCTCTTCAGGATCACACATCACACAGGATGGTCGATGTCTGGAGGCTATTATCAGATCATAGAGGATGGTCGTGTGGAAAACATTTCACAAATAATCTCAAATCATCTCAAATGAGCCCATGCCCGAAATATAGTTTATCAAATCAGTTTCCACTAAACAGTGTTCAGAAATACTTCATAAATCCAGGATTCCTTGAACTCTATCAAAACCAACTCATAAATCCATAACAGGGTCACAGCCCAAAAATCTCAGAAATCATAATTGGGTCACAAGACTGATACATTCCACGTTTGACTATACTCTAAATCAAACCACAAATCAACTAGGATACATGCCCGAATATCATTTCCAAACCCGAAACCATTTCACGATTCAAAACACTTTTCAAAATCATCCTTGACTTCAATCCAAGTCAAGGTTTATCAATTGGGACTCAAGCCCGTAATGTCTATTTCACGCATCTTTGTGAAATCATTCAAAAGTGATAGTCAAATCCTCAATTTCACGCTTCTCCGTGAAACTATTTAAATCACATAAATCATATGCACGTAGAATACTCGGTCTAAGCCCAAGTATCATATAAAAACAGTGACAGGACCCACCGCCAATCCCCCTGGATTAAGGGCTAAATCCTGCTCCCGTCTAACTTACGCATGACACGAAGGCTAAACCGACGTCTAACCTCCATGTGACACATAAGTTGAATAAAGGATTCCCGATACGATCGTCCAAAAACTTCCGGACTTCCCAGAGTGCGCAAAATCTATTGTGGATCTTGTGTGATGTCTCTGTCCTTCTCGACCAACAGCCCGCACCGCTGCAACCTACAGGGTATCGAAAACATGAAAAGACTGTGAGTAGACAAAAATAAAGTATAAGTTCAAAAACAGTTATCGGAAAGCACAAATACATTTTTACCCTACACGCAAAACCAATGCATGCATATAAAGTACATGTCATAAAATCATTTCATATAAAAAAAACCATCAATGGAAACTAGAATCATTTCTTTCTTTCAAATCCAGGGCCTCAGCCCAAAACCAAAAATAAATCTCAAAGTACGGGAACTTAGCCCCAAAAACTCTTTAAATTCAATTCATCCGGGTCATTGCCCAAAACTTCTAAAAACCAATGAAAAACCAGTGAAAATATCAATCATACAAGTTTGCTGGATCTCAAGTGCGCCTGAGTCTTTAAATTCAAAACCATGCACATAATCAGGCCTTCCCGGTATATCAATGAGTCTTTAAACTCAAAACACAATCACAGCCCTCGGGGGGTATCATAACCGAGTATTTAAACTCAAAACATATACCGAGTCTTTAAACTCAAAAAATATCAATTCAGGGCCCTCCCCCCGTCAATCAACCGAGTCTTTAAACTCAAACCAGATCCAGCGGTTTTTCTTTTTCTCTTTCCGGGTCTTGAAACCCAAAACCATTTTTCAATCAACAGTGAAAGCCATAGGAAATCCACATCCGAGTTCGCAACAATGATTCCGTAAGCTGGCATCCGGAACCATCATCCCGAACCCAAATCCAGAGTTTCTCCTTTCCAAGTTTCAAAACCAAATCTGAAATATCATTTCCGAAATCCAGTTCCCGAAATAGTACAAAAAGAAATGATGAAAAATGATGATGAATGATGATTTTAGGCATGGTTTGGGCTAATTTGTTTCTGGAAAAATCAGAGAAAAGGAGAAAGTGGGAGCAGTTTGGAGTGGGTTTGGAGTTGTTGGGCTGGTATGTGGCTGGCTGGGCTGTTGGCAGGTGCAGGAAAATCAGAACAACAGCTGGGTAGTGGGCTGGCGCAGGCGAGTAGGCTGTGCAGGCGGGTTGTTGAGCAGTTAGGCTGGCGCAGGCAAGTGGGTTGTGCAAGTGGAGCGGGTGTACGGCCTGGAGCAGTGGTAGGTGGGCTGGCACATTAGTTGGCTGATCTCGCAAGTGGGCCTCAGGCGCAGATATACTGGCTGGTTGTTGAAGGGACTGGACCGGGATTGTTGAATTGTGCAGGAGGCGGGCTGAAGAGCAGTTGGATCAGTCGACTGAGTGGGAGCGGGCCGAGCTGGAAAGACGGGCCGAGCAGGAGACACGGGCCAGGCGTGATGGAGCAGATGCGGGCTTGGGGCGCAGGTGATGGGCTACTGTGTTTGTAATTAATTAAATTGGGCTGGCAATGAATCTGGGCTGCAAAATAACAGAAAAATGGCTCAAATTAAAACTGAATTGGGGCTTAATAATAATATATAATTTAATCGAATTTCGTCCATAATTTCTTCGTTATAAATCCGATCGGGGACGATTCTTTTGCCAAAACGCTCCAAATTACAAGTTTTATTTCTTTAAACAAAAATATCACAAAATAAATTATTTTATCTAATTATTTATTATTTTAATATTAAAAGTCAAGTATAAGGGTATAAAATAATTTAAAATAGTGCTTATTTGACGACCTATCAGGCATCACAAAATATATTCTAAAACAATTGTAAAACATTTATGCATGCATTGAATTCATAAATCAAGTCCACTCACATACCGTCTGAAGCCGCGCCTCGATACATGTGCCATAAGCGTTTTCCCCGGCCAATCGTCGCCTCCGGGATTCCCGAACCTGTCCAAATTAATTTAGAGGGTTACTAACTACTTATATAACCCCTCACTAAAGCCCCGTAATTTTCCGGAATTTCTAACTATTTTTAAACGCGAACTTAAACTTTCGGACAACCCGAACTATATCGAAACGATGTCCGATTGACACGAAACCAGTCCCAAAATGTTCATTACATCGAATAGATGATTTCACTTGTTGGACACTTCCCCAGAAACCCCACCATGCGCTGTCCACCTGTCTATGAACTCGTGACATCCCGAACTACGTCACAGTCATCGGCCAAAGTCCATTTGACCGCTTGAACGAAAAGTCAACGATTCGCCCATTTCAGGGGCAAAATTGTCATTTCGCCTTGAACGTCCGTTAATTCTCTTCTAATTCCCGATTAGTCTCGCTAATCCGTCATTAATCCTTAATTAATCCCACTAATTCGGGACGGGTAGTCACAATCTTCCCCCTTAAAGAATTTCATCCTCAAAATTTAAATCGACCCGATTCCACAATCAAATTGTGGAATCCAACCATGTCCCTTGACTCGGATATTGCACCCACACGAGAATACCCGAGTAACAGTACGCGTCCAACACAAACGCCGTACTCATCGGTACGCATTGTCACGAGAGCCACCAAAGCTCCAATTCATTTTCGATAACTACACGTTAGTTCATACGTCTCACTCGAGACAGAACATCGACACTCGTCGATCTCGCCTATCACTCACTTTGACAGGTCAACAATACCATACTCACATCAAAACGGTTTTTCACTCTGCCACTCTAACACGTTCCATCCTACACTCGTCAGGCTGAATTATGTACTCCCACTAAGGGCTAACACATTCAAGCTGGCATCCTGCTCAGCATCCAATCAGACAACATTCTATATATCCTGCCATCACCATGGCACAAATCCCATCTGATAGGTCATCCTCAAACTTATGCCCATACTGGCTCTAAGTACTCGCACGAATCAACTCTCTCAAATTCCTATATTCAAAACTGATTCTAAGGAGAGTCCCAACAGTCATACCTCTCTGAACTCGTCGGATACCGATTAATCCGTTACCACGATATGACACGACTTCGTGACCAGCCGACAACTCCCGGCTCCACTGCGCTTCGCTGCTCTACTCTGATCTCGACTCGTCTTCGAATCCTCGTAGCGTATCTCGCATCACTCAGCGATCTCCGCTGACATCTAGACTCACCTCGAGTCTCCACCTGTCACTATCGGATCTAATCCCATCGCCACTTATGTCCATCTAGGACTCTATCCAATCCACAAAACACTCAAACTATCAGAACACTCGAAACCCGACATACCGATTGACCGTGGTCAATCCCATCATCCAACATGCACAACACACCAGTGCACGCACATCACATCACATCGGTGCGTCACCCGACCAACTCAAGGATTGCACTCTGGCAATGTCCAACCGCATACTACCGTCCGCACTCCAACCATGGTTCGGACCCCAACCGTCTATCACCAGGCGAACATCAATCTATCACCTAGGATGTAACGACCCATCCCGAATTCCAGGATTAGATTAGTGACTAATCATGATTAGTGAGGTTAATCGGTGATTAGTTGGGCGAAATCGGATGAACGATGCAAAATAATCGTTTTGCCCCTAGCCATGGCAAAACTTTGACTTTTCATTCTGGCAGTCAAATTGTCTTTGACCGATGACCGTGACGTATTTTAGGACGTCACGAGTTCATAGATAGGTGGCACGTTCAATTTTGACATTCGAGGAAGAAGTTATGACGTTCGGAAGTTTATGGGCAATTTGGTAATTTTGGTTAAAAGGGGCAAATAGTTGACTTTTGGACTGGGATGTCCGATGGCCGAGGGCCGAAGATCGTTATGTAGATCGGGACGATACGAATTCGTAGACAGACAGCATGTCGAATTCGGACGTTCGACGACGAAGTTACGATTCACAAAAGTTCAAGTGCACTATTGCACGAATTACGAGACAACCTGACTTTTGGACTCTAGTGGGCCCCAGATATTTTATGGAGACCCAATGGGTGAGTGAGACTTGTCACCCATCCACAGGCCATCTCTTTTCCTTCATGCATTCATCTTCATCGATCATTCTTCCTTTCTCCCAAAACAAACCACCCGATCTTATTCCAAAACTTTGAACCCCAAACCAATCCAACCCAACCACAGATGATCATGACAGAGAGGCCAGGGAGAGAGAGTAGGGATGTTGGGATGATGGTGGCCAGCCTAGGACGACGCAGCCGTGGACGGTGGAGGCAAGAAACTCGAGAGGTTCGGGAGTCCCGGTGACGGTGATTGGCTCGGGAGAGCCGTATGGCACGCGTATCGAGGCGGCAGCTCGGACGGTCTATGAGTGGACCTTGGTTTTCTAAACTGGTGCATGCATAAATGTTTATTATATGTTTTAATACATGTTTGGTAATGCCATGGGTGCATTTGGTTGTGGTTACGTATAAGCACGTATTTCGAGGTTTCGGCCTTATACGGTGCTTATACGGGTATGTATTTCTTTATTGGTGTAAATGAAATGGTTTTGGGATTTCAAAGGATAAACTCGGGTATGAGACCCATTTGGTTTTGTCTCGGGCATATGACCCTATTGATGACCTACATGTCCGAGTCGTGGTCGCGGCAGGTGCTTGGTACACGGGGACAGACGACGTGACGCTCGCCTCCGAATTGGGATGTGTTTCTTTCGGAGAGGTCACGATGCATGATTCGTGGTCGGGCAGCCTGGGAAGGCTCGACTTCGGAGTGCTGACGGTTCAGGATAGCGATCGGTGATGAGTGCACCATGATCTTGTAGTGGTAGCGTCGGTTGATTTGTTCACGACGACATACCAGGATTGAGGGCGGTCCTGGATGGATGGTTGCTCGCATCACTATGATCGGAGTCGTGACTGACCCTTAGATATCGGGCAGGATGCCCAACTGATGTCATATGTTCGGGCACGAGACCCAGTTACTTTACGGTTATGATTTCGAGTCAGGGACCCTACATGGATTTCCAGGTTCATGACGGTTTATGGGAACCGGCATGAACCCTTATTATGTTATTGTGGTACATGACGGTTTATGGGAACCGGGCATGGAATGGATGTTATGGATCATGACGGTTCAGGGGAACCGGGCATGAATATTTATGTTATGTATATATATATATATATATATGTTTATATACCTTCCTTTACTTCTATTATCTCCTCCGGGGAGGGTCGTTGGCCTGGGTGGACCCTGGAGTAGTCACGGAGCACCGACTGAGTGGAGTCACCCCCCAGTTGGGTTTCTTACTCTCAGGAAGGCTATGATTACTATAACCTCGGGTAGGATCAGTGGTCTGCAGACATTGACCTTGACTTTCAGAAGACTCGGATTGAGACCCGGGTAGCACGCACGTAGCTTTGGAAACCGTGACAGGATTAGTTGTGTGACCTATATATGATATATGATATGTGATATGTGGTGTGCACAGGTGTGCACAGGATTTGAGCAGTGGCTCGTGTATTTGGTTTCTGTATGGTTATGGTTTTGGGCTGAGTCCCTTATTGGTTTCTTATGGATTTGGGCAGTGGCCCGTATGGTCTATTTCATTATGGTTTTGGGCTTAGTCCCACATATGGTTTCTTTGGTTAAACGGTTTTCAAATGCATGCAGGCTTTTTAGTGAAGGGTACAAATGTCTTCTTAATGGAAATGTTTTTATAAACTGGTTGTTTTGTCCACTCACAGCTTTTAATGTTTTGACTGCCCTTCAGGTTGACAGCGGATGTGGACTGTAGCAGAGACCGAGATATCACATACCTCATCCGGATCCTGGCGTACTCTGATGGCCTGAGAGGGCTAAGGTCGGCATTATCCCTGGTCTGACACTCCGTGTCAGACAGGAGCATGGAACATCCCGTGTAATCCCGGGGGGATTGGGATGGGTCGTGTCAGCGTGGTATCAGAGTGAGGCTGGCTTATATCAAAGCTCGGCTAGCTCATATCAGAGCATAGGATTGCTCGTAGGATTGCTTATCAGAGCAAGGTTTGCTCTTACGGTGTGCGCAGGTCGAGGATGTGATATCTCAATAGGCTACAGTTCGTGATCAACCTGATAGTTAGGATGCCGGTACGATAGTTAGTAGGTTTGAATCGTGGAACGTCTTGGTTCGGCACTAGATGCGGGGGTTGCCATAGTTCTATCGTGGATGACAGTGTGGGACCCTATAAATGGATAAACGTAATTGTACGTTAGAGTTGTGATCATGTGATGGTTAGTTGGGATCGTCTTTCACGATATTGTGGGTTCAGTTTGACGATAGTTTGGTGCTGTGATCATCTGATGATCAGATATGGTTGAGTTGAATGGATTTACTGCTCCTGGCAGTTAGCAGCTGGATTGTGGAGTGTACTGCGGTTGGCAATTAGCAGTCGAGTTTGTGGAACTCTAGTTGAACTTACGGTAGGATTGGATTGACGTCTTTAAGATGTCAAGACCGCGTAGATGGTCAGATTGTGGAATATACTGTCTTATGCAGTTGGGTTCAGATTAACCGTAGGTGTGATTATGGAACCCTACCTTTGGGTGTATGGTTCGGAAAGGTGAGTTGGCGAGTGGTTTGACTTTGACGACTATTCAGATTTGAGGCCGTTAGTCTGTTTAGTCATGTCAGCTTGTGATGGGACTGCACCTTGTAGTCAGGGTTGTACTTATCGGTTAGACCTAGTTGGCTATCGTGCTACTTTAGTTGTGATGGATTGTTGGTACAACTAAGGTCGTGGGCGACCTGGTAGACGACATTGGTTGAGTCGTGGTACGACTGGTTAGAGTTTAGTTGGACAAGTTACCAGGGTTGGTACTTGTCGATGGAATCCCTGAGTGGAATACAGAGTAGTTGTATGGGCGATTGGTTCCGTTGGATGCGGAGTCTCGATCGCGAGGTCTGGTATTTAGGTCTGCACGAGTCTTTGGTAGGCGCTACTACCGAGAGTGGTCGTAGTTACGATTGTTGGGAATCGGGGATGTTTCCTTTTCTCGTGTGAATTGTCAGGTTGACGGTACCCAGAGTTATTGGGTACGAGGGAGGCAGAGTTTCTCCAATTTGAGTAGAGGTACGGGATCGTCGTTCGGTATGAGCAGAGATCTAGAGTTGTCTGATTTGCACACTTTGTGCTGATGCTAACAGGTGGTGTACTGATACTAGTGATGGTTCTGGTGCCAGTGATTGTGATGACGATGAGTTACGAGTCGGGATGTGACACCGTCGAGATGAGCATATGTTCGATATCTGTGGTTCGAGAGTGGATCACAGATAGTGATGGACTAGATTAGATCCAGCAATATTTGAGGCTCGAGGTACGAGATGCGAGTGTTGAAGGCCGTTTATGCACATCCGTAAATAATATACAAGGTTTAACCTTGAGTTGCGTGAATTCCACTCGGAATGAGTGTACCTACATACATAGTATAAACGGATAGGCGAAATGGGCATGTGTCCCTAACTAGTCAAAAAGAAACACGTGGATAATGTCCGGGTGTGTTGGTTCCGACATGGTTGGAACTTCGGAATCGCGAGAGTTTGTAATTGAGGTGACGAGAGGAATGCGGGTTTTCCGCATTGGTAATGGGTATTTCGAAGTCCTTTGGGTGACTTCTCAGGTTCTACCATGGGAGATGATGGTAGATGAGGGTAGATGATGGTTGTTGTCCCGAGTACGTTGATCGTGTACTGATTAGTAGACCTGGGATTTGTCCTGGATCATCTTTGGTTTTTCCTAGGTGGAATGCCAAGGATCGATACGAAGTAATCAGAGAGAACCCACAGTCTCAGCGTGTCTCGTCGTTGACTGATTTGTGGGAATTGGTCGAGGAGTAATGTGACTGGCGATGGATTCATGAGGGTGTAAGACCTTATGATCGAATTCCAGGTGGATTCTTAGCTGAGTGAGCTTGTGTAGATCGCGATATGGATCGGGATTTTGATGTTGAGGACTTTGGACGTTGTGACGATCAGGATCATGACGTTTATGGTCGGGTGACGTAGTGATGGATCTGGATCGTGATCGTGATGATTCAGATAGGTGGAGAATTTATCGCTCTTACGTGGATATTGAGTTGAGGGTGATGGGACTGAACTTCTTTTCGAGGTAAATCCCGTATGGTATATTACTCAGGTCAGTAGTTTTCCGACGAGGTTGGATTTTTGTCAGCTTTAGAGGTGTTGATGTTGGGATTGGCTTCCCTATGAAGTCAATCGAACGTATTGAGGTAATTGTTTAAGCGAGTAACCGAAAGGTTCGGTTTTGATGTGTCTCAGTAGACGAGAACGAGATTTCGGGATTTGAAATCAGATTTTTGGATGACGATTCAGGATTTGATTTTGGAACTTGGAAGGGGATTTCTGGATTTGGGTTTTGGAATCGGATTCTGGGTGACGATTCAAGATTGGATTCTGGAGCTTGACAGTGGATTTTATTTTATCGATTTGGGTTCGGAATGTTCATTCCTGATACTAGTCTACGGAATGATGATTTCGGATTCGAATTTGGACATGATTATGGATATGATTTCTGGGTTTAGATTCGGGATTTCTTACGAAATTTTGGATTCGGATTCGGATTTGGAAACAGATGATGGGCTGGAGTCTGGGTTCGTCTGATGCTGGATTGGACAAATGAACTCCATAATTGAAACATGATTGGCTACAACCTAGGTGGTTGTAAGCTGGTTGATGGATAGATATACGTACCTTGTACGTTGTTCGAGGTATGATATCGGGCAGAATTGTGGTGTTTGGTGACGGTATATAAGATATACCAGTAGTAGGTTGGTCAGCGTGTTAGTAGTCGGTTTAGTTTTGATACCATTGGGTTGGTTGAGATCGTGAACTGGCCATTGGATACTGTGCGTTGGGTCATGGTATTTCTGATGGGTCTAGTTACACACAAGTCGAGTGAATTGTTGGTTAGTGTTCACTCAGGTTGAGTAAGTTGGTGGTTAGTGTAACCACAAATGGATATAGTGTTAGTTTTTGACTGGCGACTGTCAAGTGGTGACAGATTGTCGAAGGTGTCAACGTGGATCGTTGTGTGAGGTTTGATGACTCCCAGTGGGAGCAGACGTCAGAATAGATTAGCGTTCGGGTAAGGAACCGTAGAGTTGTTCGTGTCAACGAAATGGTAGATTTGACAAGTGGTGTCATTTCAGAACGTATGATTACTATCATTCGATGTGGTCGAATGTAGTCGATGTAACGAGAGTGTTAGTGGTACGTCTGGTTACAGACATGTTTTGTTCTGGTTAGTTGGTGTACTAGTGTACACGTGTTGCGAGGTCAATTGTACTTTCCGCGAGGTGGATGTGGAATTAGGATAGTTGGAGTTTCGAGAATGAAACTAATTAAGGAGGGAAGAACGGTTGGAATTAGGTCGGTTGGAATTTCGAGGACAAAATTAATTAAGGAGGGAAAGTTGTAACGACCCGTCCCGAATTCCAGGATTAGATTAGTGACTCTTCGAGGACGATTAGTGAGGTTAATCGGTGACTAGTTGGGCGAAATTGGACGAACGATGTAAAATGACCGTTTTGCCCCTAGCTGTGGCAAAATGTTGACTTTTCATTCTGGCCGTCAAATGGACTTTGACCGATGACCGTGACGTATTTTAGGACGTCACGAGTTCATAGACAGGTGGCACGTTCTGATAGGACCCGCCCCGATCCTCTCTGAGACCACATGGGGACGTGCCCTGCTCCCGTCTGACACCCAAAATAATGTTCCAATTTTAACCTTAAACGTTCAAATGCATAAAAACCAAAATTAAGTTTTACATCAAATCCGAAATAACAGATGTCAGACAAGGGATGAAATCCAAACTACAAGTTGCGAGCACGACTCTAACATAAACCTGCGGGTACACCACCCAACAGGGGTTCAGGTACGCAGAAGTGGATCTATGCCTCAGCCTCAGGTTCCTCCTCTACCTCATTAGCACGACCTGGAGGGGTTACCAAAACAATAAGGGTGAGTGGGCCGAAACTCAAGTTTATAAAATCGTTTAGTAAGTAAAACATATAATTTACCCCTCCGTTTTCCAAACATGCATGCAGCATTATTTAAAATCATTAATCATATAATACAAACCATAAGGCATGTAATAAAACCATAAACATAATTTAGCCACTGCACTATACACTCCAATCCCGACATCCCCGATGTCTGACGTCCCTGACGTCTAATAAGGTCACAATCACAAGGCTACGTGTGCCACTCGGGTCTCAATTCCGAGTTCAATCCCCGAACCCCGTTCGGGTACAGCATCCCCGATGCTTAGCGTCATAGACGCTGGACGTTCTAGACGTCCGTGACCACTCCGGGGTACCTCATCCGGAGGAGACAGTATCATAAGAATGGATTTATACAGTGCAGTATTAAATACATTTTATTGATATCCACATGCAAAACATATATGTATACATAGGTAAAATCTAAACCGATCATTACGTTTCATCAGACGGGTCACATGCCCAAATACCGTGAAACGTGCCATAACCGAAATTTCAATATCATCAAAACCATATCTTGATTCCAGCATGTGAACATATAAGTAAATCAGAAAACAATTAAGCATGCAAGGGTTTAATGAAATCGGGCCCACCCACAGTACGATCCCGCTGTGAACCTGCGCGTACGAACTTGTACCGGGATTATCGTACAATTCTTGTCAGTCCAAATCACATGTAAGGGTCACTACAAGTCTTAAATGTTTAACCAAAAAATCCGAAATAGAAACCGGCTCGGGGAACTCGTCAACACGTTTTCCGAGATAACCTGCCCTAAACTGACCCATCAAAACTATCTCAGATCAACATGGTTAATTCACCAAAAATGTTCAGAATGAAGAGAGGAACAAAAGTCATGTTGATCGTGATCGGAGATAAGGTCCAACGCGCCCCCACGCGCCGCCCAAAGTGGCTGCGCGTGAAAGTCACGCGCCTAACACTGTAGCTACAGTGTCACCACCTTCACCCGTTTGTCTGTAATACGGGCCTGCCACCCACGGCTTGACCCGGTTGATTACCCATCAATTCCTACTCGATTTCAATCCAATTTGATCCTAACATGTTCATTATCCTTCCAATTTAAGTTCTGTGACACTAATTTGCCTCGACAAGTCCTTTAACTAGCCATTCGACCCGTGATCAACAAAACGGGTTGATCACCAGAACTTCCTAGTTTCTAATTCAAACTTCAATTAACTTCACAGGCAGTATAATAGGATCAAAACGAACTAATATGAACGATCAATTGGGTCTGAGAGTACCTGAAGATTGTCGTCCCAAGCTCTGCAACTCCTCTGAAGACGGCAGCCTCCGTCCCAGCTCAACCGTGGCTGATGGCCTTAGTTTTCGATGTGGTTGAGTTCCAAACACTCCCAGAAGACTAAACCAGGCCTTGGTTTGGTCCAACAGTCACCAGAAATCAAAACCCGATTTTCCCTCCAATTTTGCCCGAAAGGGTTTCTCTGGTTTTCTTCACCTGTTCTCAGTTCTTTCAGCATCAGAGTGATGCTTACTCACGTTCTAATCAGTTTTAAATAACCTCAGCCGTCCCAGAGGCTCGTGGAAGTCCAATCTGTCCACAGAAAATTGTTCCCCGAAAAGCTTCGATCTTGAATATAAAAATTGTGGCTTTACTGGATGTATCCAGCCATGTGCTGATGTCTAAAGGGTTTAAACAAATCCCAGCTTTCCAACTCACACACTGATTAATCAATTGGGACACAGAACCACCGCACATGGTGGTGCCGTCCACGGTTCCCCGCGGTTGCTACAGTGACCAGGGCAAAATGACCAAAATGCCCCTGGTTCAAATAATTACCAAACTGCCCCTCACTTTCATGACCCGTAACTCAGCCATACGAAGTCCGATTTCGGCGTGCCGCCTGTTTACGGACATAGGACATCGAGACCTACCTAACGGTCCTTGAGTCATGTGAAAATTAGTTGCCAAACGAAAATTCAATATTTTCGCCCGTGAAGTCCCAATTACGGTAATGCCCCTGAACTTCGATAGTCATAACTTTTTCCCTGATCGTCCGAATTGGACGTGCCACCTGTCTATGGACTCGTGACGTCCCCGAACTTCGTCACGGTCACTAGTCAAAGTCCATTTGACCCACCAATCAAAAAGTCAATAATTTGGACATACCATTCACAAGGGTAAAAACGTCAATTCATATATTAAATTACACTATTAAAATCCCCGAATTTTCGGGGTGTTACACGTTCAATTTCGACATTCGAGGAAGAATTTATGACGTTCGGAAGTTTATGGGCAATTTGGTAATTTTGGTTAAAAGGGGCAAATAGTTGACTTTTGGACTGGGATGTTCGATGGCCGAGGGCCGAAGACCGTTACGTAGATCGGGATGATACGAATCCGTAAACAGACGGCATGTCGAATTCGGACGTTCAACGACAAAGTTACGGTTCACAGAAGCTCAAGTGCACTATTGCACGAATTACGAGACAACCTGACTTTTGGACTCTAGTGGGCCCCAGATATTTTATGGAGGCCCAATGGGTGAGTGAGACTTGTCACCCATCCACAGGCCATCTTTTTTCCTTCATGCATTCATCTTTATCGATCATTCTTCCTTTCTCCCAAAACAAACCACCCGATCTTATTCCAAAACTTTGAACCCCAAACCAATCCAACCCAACCACAGATGATCATGACAGAGAGGCCAGGGAGAGAGAGTAGGGATGTTGGGATGATGGTGGTCGGCCTAGGACGACGCAGCCGTGGACGGTGGAGGCAAGAAACCCGAGAGGTTCGAGAGTCCCGGTGACGGTGATTGGCTCGGGAGAGCCGTATGGCACGCGTATCGAGGCGGCAGCTCGGACGATCTATGAGTGGACCTTGGTTTTCTAAACTGGTGCATGCATAAATGTTTATTATATGTTTTAATACATGTTTGGTAATGCCATGGGTGCATTTGGTTGTGGTTACGTATAAGCACGTATTTCGAGGTTTCGGCCTTATACGGTGCTTATACGGGTATGTATTTCTTTATTGGTGTAAATGAAATGGTTTTGGGATTTCAAAGGATAAACTCGGGTATAAGACCCATTTGGTTTTGTCTCGGGCATATGACCCTATTGATGGCCTACGGGTCCGAGTTGTGGTCGCGGCAGGTGCTTGGTACACGGGGATGGACGACGTGACGCTCGCCTCCGAATTGGGATGTGTTCCTTTCGGAGAGGTCACGATGCACGATTCGTGGTCGGGCAGCCTGGGAAGGCTCGACTTCGGAGTGCTGACGGTTCAGGATAGCGATCGGTGATGAGTGCACCATGATCTTGTAGTGGTCGCGTCAGTTGATTTGTTCACGACGACATACCAGGATTGAGGGCGGTCCTGGATGGATGGTTGCACGCATCACTATGATCGGAGTCGTGACTAACCCTTAGATATCGGGCAGGATGCCCAACTGATGTCATATGTTCGGGCACGAGACCCAGTTACTTTACGGTTATGATTTCGAGTCAGGGACCCTACATGGATTTCCAGGTTCATGACGGTTTATGGGAACCGGCATGAACCCTTATTATGTTATTGTGGTACATGACGGTTTATGGGAACCGGGCATGGAATGGATGTTATGGATCATGACGGTTCAGGGGAACCAGGCATGAATATTTATGTTATGTATATATATATATATATATATATGTTCATATACCTTCCTTTACTTCTATTATCTCCTCTTGGGAGGGTCGTTGGCCTAGGCGGACCCTGGAGTAGTCACGGAGCACCGACTGAGTGGAGTCACCCCCCAGTTGGGTTCCTTACTCTCAGGAAGGCTATGATTACTATAACCTCGGGTAGGATCAGTGGTCTGCAGACATTGACCTTGACTTTCAGAAGACTCGGATTAAGACCCGGGTAGCACGCGCGTAGCTTTGGAAACCGTGACAGGATTGGTTGTGTGACCTATATATGATATATGATATGTGATATGTGGTGTGCACAGGATTTGAGCAGTGGCTCGTGTATTTGGTTTTTGTATGGTTATGGTTTTGGGCTGAGTCCCTTATTGGTTTCTTATGGATTTGGGCTGTGGCCCGTATGGTCTATTTCATTATGGTTTTGGGCTTAGTCCCACATATGGTTTCTTTGGTTAAACGGTTTTCAAATGCATGCAGGCTTTTTAGTGAAGGGTACAAATGTCTTCTTAATGGAAATGTTTTTATAAACTGGTTGTTTTGTCCACTCACAGCTTTTAATGTTTTGACTGCCCTTCAGGTTGACAGCGAATGCGGACTGTAGCAGAGACCGAGATATCACATACCTCCTTCGGATCCTGGCGTACTCTGATGGCCCGAGAGGGCTAAGGTCGGCATTATCCCTGGTCTGACACTCCGTGTCAGACAGGAGCATGGAACATCCCGTGTAATCCCGGGGGGATTGGGATGGGTCGTGTCAGCGTGGTATCAGAGTGAGGCTGGCTTATATCAAAGCTCGGCTAGCTCATATCAGAGCATAGGATTGCTCGTAGGATTGCTTATCAGAGCAAGGTTTGCTCTTACGGTGTGCGCAGGTCGAGGATGTGATATCTCAATAGGCTACAGTTCGTGATCAACCTGATAGTTAGGATGCCGGTACGATAGTTAGTAGGTTTGAATCGTGGAACGTCTTGGTTCGGCACTAGATGCGGGGGTTGCCATAGTTCTGTCGTGGATGACAGTGTGGGACCCTATAAATGGATAAACTTAATTGTACGTTAGAGTTGTGATCGTGTGATGGTTAGTTGGGATCGTCTTTCACGATATTGTGGGTTCAGTTTGACGATAATTTGGTGCTGTGATCATCTGACGATCACTCCGGCATCCACTACCAGTCGACATCTCTCTGGGATTCGACACACCGAAACATGGTTCATCATGCCAAAAGAATCACATGTTCCTATTCCCAACCGTCGTGACTGTAGTCGTACAGGGTCATCGTAAATTGGGCGACCCTGACCTCCGACCACCACTAGTATTAATCCGTACATTCTCTATCCGACACAACCCTACCGTCGAGCGGTCACGACTCTCAAGTCGTCATACTGTGTCTACCGATCCACTGGATCCTACTCACCAGTAAAGCTACGGTTCTAAGCTGTCGGATTCACAAGAATACTGATCCTCATCAGGATCAAACATCGAAACACTTGGCCTTGGATGCCAATCGAACCTCAAACTACTATATCGAATTTCGTTTAGCACGTGGTGCTTCCTACTCATACCCTAACTATCAGGTTGATAACGGGATGTTACTACTTCAGAGACATCACATCCTCGACCTGCGCGTACTCCACGCTCTGATACCACTTTGTCAAGACCCGTCCCAAATCCCCCGGGATTAACGTGGGACGCGCCTGATCCCATATGACACGAAGTGTCAGACCAGGGAAATTCCGTCTCTAGCCCTCACCAGGGCATCCAGAGCACACCAGGATCGTAGGAGGAGGAGTGTGATGTCTCGTCTCTGCTACAGCCCGCATCGCGATCAACCTGAAGGGCATTTAAACACGAAAACTATGAGTGGACAAAATAACATTTTCATTAAAAACATTTTCACATATAGACATTTATGCCCTTCACTAAAAGCATATGCATACATTCAAAAACCGTTTATCAAAACGTTCATAAAACCATTTGTCAAACATTCTCAAAACCTTTCAAGGGTTCATACCCGGTTCCCATAAACAGTCATGGCCCATAAAAACCTTGCGAGGGTTCATGCCGGTCCCTATAAACCGTCATGAACCCTAAATCCATTTGGGTCCCCGACCCGAAATCACAATCTTAAAACATGGAATACGAAAATCAAATCATTAGGGACTCAGTCCAAAACCATTCTCCGTGAAATACCAAAACATACAAACCACTTTCCGAAATATAAAACATGGAACACGGGGTCTCCGCCCCCAAATCACTTTCAATAAACCATATACGTATCAATATACGTATAACCCATCTGCGGCACTTCCGAGAAGATGCCAACTCGGGGCACACAGCCCCTAGGGAACACATCCCCGATATATGTCACGATTAATCATATCTATATTAGTGTGCACACTACTCGGGGTCTCACTCCGAGTCTTCTCCCAGGAATTCTCTATCTGGGAGGCTCAATCTCTGGATCTAGTCCGAGCTCTCTCTCCTGATCTAGTCCACACATCTCTCCGGAATCTGGTCCTGGACCACAACATAAATCGTAACCCCCACTCTTGGAAGGGGATCCCTATGGGGATACCCATTCTGGTCTGTGGATCGTGACTCTCCAGGTCGAAGTCTGGAGGAGACCATATAATCATATGGAGGGTATAATATATTTTTCAAATCATTTCCTTTCTCAAAACATGTTTCCAACTAGGTCTTATTCCCTATTCGTCTCAACAGGATTCCTCGAATCTGATTCAAATCAATTTCACAAGCCTCGACCTAAATCCACAGTTCAATAGGGTCTCATGCCCGAATTCTCATTTCATAAACCTAACTGGGACTCAAGCTAGATGTTACAATCAACTGGACCTCTCACCCGATATCACGACTAACTGGGCCCTAAGCCCGAAACCATAACTCAACGGAACCTCAAGTCTGATTTCACAATCAATAGGGCCTCAAGACCAAACTACAGTCAAATGGGCCTTGAACCCGATATTACAACCAAATGGGCCTCAAGCCCAGATCATAAATCAACGGGACCCTCGGTCCGATCGTATATCTCAAATGGACCCTCGGTCCGATTCCTGGTCAAATCAAATGGACTCCAAGTCCGAGAGTTTCCAAATCAAATGGGTCTCATGCCCGATTTCATATTTCCAAATCCAAAATCAATTTATGAAACCCTCATTGAAAACCTAGCACGTATAAGCATCGTATAAAACAGAAAATCTCGAAATACGTGCAAATAC
This sequence comes from Prinsepia uniflora, assembly GCA_032719365.1. Lineage (NCBI taxonomy): Eukaryota > Viridiplantae > Streptophyta > Magnoliopsida > Rosales > Rosaceae > Prinsepia > Prinsepia uniflora. The sequence continues at coordinate 10,301,021 of CM064870.1, read as the reverse complement.
GTAAATCCTAGGCTACCACAAACAAATGAACTCATGGCATCACAAAATATATTATAAAACAATTATAAAACATTTATGCATGCATTGAATTCATAAAACAAGTCCACTCACAAACCGTCTGTTAGGACCCACCCCGGTTTCACCCCGAAAACCGATGAAATCCTGCTCCCGTCTGACACCCTGACACACATACAGTCAGACGCAGGAGAAATTATACTACATATCCCGAAGTCGACAGTTTACAGAGCATAGTACAACATACACAGAAACGACAAACCGATAAACTAACAAACACGCACGCGGAAAGACTTGAAATACTCCGGGATCCCTCTCGTGACTTCTATGCCTCAGACGTTTCATCGACGCTGGAACCCCACGCTAGCTCCACAACCTGGAGGGTAGTAAAAACAGAAGATGTGAGTGGGCCATAAATAAAAGAAAAGTTTCCAAAATCATTTATAAGAAAACCGAGTTTAGCCCTCCGTTTTGAAATCACATGCATAACTCTGTTATTAAAATAGTTATAAGTCGATCACCATAAAACATCATAAGAAACAGAAACACTATAAAACGGGTATAAAAGTCATATCATGAGCATCATAAAACCGTATCATAAACTGTGAACATCAAACCGTTCTTTTCCGATCAAACCTGCTGGACCTATCCGAGTCTTTAAACTCCCGAGTCTTTAAACTCAATCCAGGCCTCAATAATATGCGAGTCTTTAAACTCCTGAGTCTTTAAACTCAATAGGCCTATGGGGGAAATATCAATATATCCGAGTCTTTAAACTCCCGAGTCTTTAAACTCAATCCGGGTCTTTAAACCAAATCTGGGCCCGTCCCCCGTCAATCAATATCCGGGTCTTTAAACCCAATATCCAGATCCAGCAAATCCAATCAAAACCATTTGAAAACCATTTCCGAATTCACATCCAATTCGAATCCGAAATCACCGGTCTGATGCCCTTCGGCAGCCCGAACCGTCATTCCGAATCCAAATCCGGAAATCCACTTTCCAATCTCAAAACCAAATCCCGATTGTCAAATTCCGATTTCAAAACCGAAACCTTGATCCTCAAAATCATATTCCAAAATCCACTTATAATCATTAGAAATCATTTAACGTTTGAAACCCCCAAAACCATAACTTTATATTCAAAATCACCTTTTTCTCGTAAAACGTGCAAAATACGTTATTTCTCGAAAACCGTGCAATTATATAAAATCACATCATAAATCCAACAAGCATGAAATCACAGATATAAAACAATTCTAGGAAACAGTTATGCATGTTCGAGTTTAAGGAAAGGGTCCACTCACAGTACCTAGCCCTCAATCGCGTCCCGAACGTCCTGCACGTTCCTCAGCTTCCTCGGGAAATCCCGATCCAGTCAACAACCGCCAAAGTACGTTACTAACATGTCTATGAAGATCCACCTAAGTTCCCTCAAAAATCCCCGAAGCCTAAATGTAATAAACCGGAACCCTCAGCTTTCACCCTCGCGAAACTAAACTCAAACGACGTCCGAACAACCCGAAACCACTTTCATTTAACTCGTCATAGCATCTAGACTAAAAACCATGTTGACACCTTCCCCAAAGACCGCCGCACGCGCCCCCACGCGCCGCCCAAAGTGGCTGCGCGTGGCCCTCACGCGCCTGCTACAGTGTACCTTCAACCTCGAGCAGACCCGGTTCAGCACAGTAGTCTGCAACTTGAACCGGCGTCAGCGGTTCACCGCCGTGCCTGCACCAAAACACCTCCTTTCTTCACCAACAGCTTCTTCTAGTCCTAGGCTACTCATCCCCCTCACTCTAGCACCTCGACTCACCCTCAAACCTATCGACTCAAGCTCGAACAGAAACTCGTACTTTCCCCTGTTCTCCTTCCCGGCCACCCAGGTCCTCCCCCTTCACGGTGTCGACCCTAAACTCTTCCTAAGACCTCACTGAGTCACACCCAACTCACAGAAACCCTCGACTCACTCCCTAAGTCCACGACTTCCCGTCTGAAACTCACGGCCAAAACAGAGCACACAGAGTCCCCTCCGTCGTGCCAACCGCCACCGTGCACCTCCCGTCACGACAGCACAACCAGTAACCTCCTAGGACTCAACTGAACTCCCTAGACCTCCCTAACCTCTTCGATTCAACTCCTCAACTCACGACTTTCGATTTGAAACTCAACGGGAAAACAGGTCAAGTTTACAGGGATGAGGGATTACCTGCAATCATCCACCACCGTGCTCGCCACCGTGTTCCCTGGAGTCCACAAAGCCGCCTCAGCCTCCTCTCGAGGTCAATTGCACTTACACACGGCCACAGCACCACCAGCTCCCTCAGTTCTTCTCTGTTTTTCTGGTTTTTCCCCGTGGCTCTCAACTCACTCACACACCACCAGCACGCCTTCTAACCTTCTCCTGATCACTCTTCACTCACCAGAACTCATCAACATCCACGATCACCTTCCAATTTTCCTCACCGCCTCACTCTGTTTCTATCTGGGTCGAAGAACACTCACACTTGCACGGTTGCACCCCAATTATTTGGACCGTGCACACACTGGAACCCCCCAGAAGCCACTACACACTTGCCACATGTCACCAATCCACTCCATCCTCTCACACATGGCCCAATCTCAGCCCTCCATCTTCCTTCTCTGTGCACAATTCCCCAGACAACCAAAAGACCAAACTGCCCCTCCTTTTAACTCAAAATTACGGTTTTACCACTAACTTTCTTGACCCGTAACTCGCACATTGTAAGTCCGATGAATACGTGCTGCCTGTCATCGAACTCAGGACAACGAGATCTACGTAACCATCCTCGGTCAACGTACCAAAACCCGATCGTCCAAAAAGTCAACTTTTCCCCTTATGTTAGCCAAATTACGAAAGTGCCCTCAACCTTCCGAACATCATAACTTCCTCTTCGGATGTCGGAATCAGGCGTGCCACCTGCCTACGGATTCGTGACTTCCTAAATTACGTCCTCGTCACCGGTCAAAGTCCATTGGACCACCCGGACTAAAGTCCACTTTTTCCCCAAACTAGGGGCAAAATCGTCATTCTAGGCTAACGACCTTATCGGGACCAACGAACCCCCGATTTAAGCTCACTAATCTCATCTCAATCACTATACTAATCCCGACTCTCAGGACGGGTTGTTACAATCTACCCATGTAACAACCCGTCCCGAGAGCCGGGATTAAGATAGTGTTTAAGGTGTGATTATTGAGGTTAAGCAGTGGGTAGGTGGTCCCGATGGGTCATTGGCGTAGAATGACGATTTTGCCCCTGGTTCGGGCAAATAGTTGACTTTTAGTTGGGAGGTCGATTGAGTGTTGACCGGTGACTAGGACGTAGTTTAGGATGTCACGAATCCATAGGCAGGCGGCACGCCTGATTCCGACATCCGAGGAGGAAGTTGTGATGTTCGGAAGGTCGAGGGTATTATCGTAATTTTGGTAAAATAGGGGGAAAAGTTGACTTTTTGAAGAATCGAGTTTTGGGTAGGTTGACCTAGGATGGTTAGATAGATTTCGTCGTCCTGAGTTCGTTGACAGGCGGCACGTATTCATCGGACTTACGAGGCGAAGGTTACGGGTCTAGGAAGTTTCGGTAAAATCGTAAAAATGTGTAAAACTTGAGGGTATTTTGGTCTTTTTGGTTTCTGGGGATCTGTGCAGAGAGAAGCAAGATGGACGGCTGGGGTTTAAGCAGGTGGGATAAGGATGGCCTGGATTGTGACACATGGCAAAGGTGTAGTGGGTTCTGGGGGGTTCTTCTGTGTGTGTGCGGTCCTAAATAATTGGGTGAGCCCGTGTGTGTGTGTGGTTCTTCGACAAACACAGAGAACAGAGGGTGAGAGTTTGAGATCAATTGATCGATCTGGGTGCAAGGGTGAGTAAATAGGGAGTTGTGAGAGTGATAGTGAGGCAAGGCGGAGCTGGTGGCCGTGAATTGGTGGTGCAATCGTGCACGGCGGCACGGCGGAGGTGTGGAGAAATTTTGGGGGAAACAGGGAGTTTGTGAGGTTGAGGTGATGGCTACGCCGTGAGGCGAGGCAAACCAAGGCAAGGGGAGGCTGAGGAGACTGCAAGGAGTCCAACGACCACAGTGGTAGGCGGCGGTGCGCACGGCGGAGCTGCAATCGAAAGGTAAGGCTTCTTTGCTCTGTTTTGCCGTGAAACTTCAGTTGGAAAGTCGTGGGTCTGGGCTGAGAGTCGAGAGGATTGGAGGTCGGGGTAGTTTTCAGGGAGGTCCTAGGTGTCGACTGGGATGGTCGACGTGACGGGGGTATCCACGGCGGAGCTCGGGCAATGATGAGCACTCTGATGCTCTGTTTGGCCGTGGAATTCAAACGGTGAGTCGACGAGCTTGGGGGTGAGTCGACGAGCTTGGGGGTGAGTCGAGGGTAACAGAGGTTTGGTCTAGGTTCAGTGAGGTCTTAGGGACCGTCTGGTGTCACCACCGTGACGGGAGGTGACCGGAGTTGAGGAGTCGTGAAACAGGGGGACATATAGCCGTCTGGTTTTGAGTTTAGTCGACGGGCTAGGGACAGTGTCGAGGTGAACGGAGTTGGGGAATCGATAGGGTTGATCTGGACGAAGCTGCAGGTGAAAGAAGGGGCTGAAATGGTGGCTGGACGGTGGAGAATGCTTCTCGCCGGTCCAAGCCACGGCGGCCGGTTCAGTACAGTGCGGGAGGTTGAAGATGGCACTGTAGCTGGCGCGTGAGGGCCACGCGCAGCCACTTTGGGCGGCGCGTGGGGGCGCGTGCGGCAGCGGTTGGAAAAGTGATCAACATGACTTTTGGTCTAGGAGTTGTGGTGAGTTCAAAGGAGTTGGTTTCGGGGCAATCAGACGTCGTTTGAGGTTAGGTCCGCGAGGGTGAAGGTTTCGGGTCCCGGGTTTAGGTTTTCGATTCGGGGATTTTTGAGGAAAATTAGGTAGTTGTTTTGTAGACGTATTAGTGACGTATTTTTGATGGTGTTTGACAGGATCGGGATTTCCCGAGGAAGCCGAGGAACGTGCTGGACGTTCGGGACGCGAGTAGGGCTCAGTACAGTGAGTGGACCCCTTTCTTTAAACTCGAGCATGCATAACTGTTTTCTATAACTGTTTTATGGTTTTGATTATGATTCTATGTTTATCGAATATGTTTGGTTGGTTTTACATTATTACACGTTTTTCGAGGAAATCGGTTTTAGCACGTTTTACGAGGAATGGTTGGTTTCTGAAATTGATGCTATGGCTTTGGGATTCCAAATGTTAAGTGGTTTTCAGTGATTATAAAGGGATTTTGGAACGTGATTTCGATGATCAAGGTTTTCGGTTTTCGAATCGGATTTCGGAAAGCAGAATTTGATTTTAAAGTTGGAAAGTGGGTTCCGGATTTGGGTTCGGAATGACGGTTCTGGATGCCGGAAGGGCATCAGACCAGTGATTTCGGATTCGGGTTTGGATGTGGATTGGTAAATGGTTTTTAAATGGTTTTGGGATTGGATTTGCTGGATCTGGATATTGGGTTTAAAGACCCGGATATATGTGACGGGGGACCGGCCGGATTGGGTTTAAAGACCCGGATTGAGTTTAAAGACTCGGGAGTTTAAAGACTCGGATATGATTAAGGCCTGGATTGAGTTTAAAGACTCGGGAGTTTAAAGACTCGGATAGGTCCAGCAGGTTTGATCGGAAAATGATGATTTGATACTGAACTATGATTTCTCTATCCGCTTGTTAGTGTATCTGTTTCTTATGGTATTTTATAGTGTTTCTATTTCTTATGATGTTTTGATGATTGGATTATAACTGTAGTAATAACTCTGGTTATGCATGTGGTTTTCAAAACGGAGGGTTAAACTCGGTTTTTGATAAATGGTTTTTAGAACTTCTCTTTTGTACTTTCTGGTCCACTCACACTTTGTGTTTTAAATTGCCCTCCAGGTTGTGGAGCGAGCGCGGGGTCTTGACGTCGAGGCAGTGTCCGAGGCATAGAAGTGACGTGAGGGATTCCGGAATAGTGTAAAGGCTTTTGTGTGCATGTACTTTATCGTTTTTTTTATGTTCCTTGTGTTTCCTACTATGCTCTGTAAACTTTAACTTTGGGACATTTTGTTTAATTACTCCTGCGTCTGACTGGGTTTGAGTGAGTTTTACTGGGGTGTTGCGTGTCGGGGAGTCAGACGGGAGCGGGATTGACCTCGGGTTTCGGGGTGGAACCGGGGTGGGTCCTGACAATTGGTATCAGAGCATAGGTTTGTCGGGTTTGTGGGGTTTGTTGGTTTGTGAGGCTGTGTTCTAGTTGTTTAACTACTTCTATGCCTCTTTCAGTGTGCGGTTGACGATGCCTCCGAGACGTAGACCCTCTCCACAACCTGAAGAAGTAGCAAGAGAAACGGAGAGTGCCACGATTGAGCGAGCCCAGCGGCTCGGGGCTACTACGTTTAGTGATGGGGCTGATCCTGAGGAAGCCCAGAGGTGGATTACCAGACTGGAGCAGATTTTTGCGGTGATGCATTGTCCGCCGGAGGAGCGAGTGTTGTTGGCTACCTTTTTACTGGATGGTGCAGCTTACGAGTGGTGGTATACTCTTGAGTTGTCCGGTTGGGATGTCCATAGTGTAACTTGGGAGACGTTCAGGGAACGGTTTCTGGAACAGTATTATCCTCGTTCTTTCCGAGATGCCAAGGAGGCGGAGTTTCTGCAGCTCCAGCAAGGGAATATGACAGTGGCAGAGTATGAACGGAAGTTTCAGATGTTGTCTCGGTTTGCTCCTGTTTTTGTGGCCACTGAAGCCGAGAAGTGCCGTAGGTTCGAGTTGGGTTTGCGCGGTGAGATTCGAGCCATAGTGACGGCCGGATCTTTTGTTACCCTCTGAGACTTGTCAGACGCTGCAGTGCGGGTGGAGGCTAGTTTGCCGGTGCGACGCCGGGAACCATCGATTCCTGGAGCTTCGAGCCAGCGGACACCGAAAAGAGGTAACTTTGGTGGATCGTCTGTAACAACCCGTACCTACGGGAAGGGTAAAATGTAATTTTTGTGAAGTTTTGTAAAAATGACGATTTTGCCCTTGTGAATAGTAAACGAAAAGTTGACTTTTTGTACTATCGATTAGATGAGTGTTAGCCTTGACCGTGACGTAGGTTAGGACGTCACGAGTCCGTAGACAGGCGGCAGGTTCGATTCGGACAACCGGAGGAAAAGTTATGATGTACGGAAGGTTGGGGGCGTTACCGTAATTTTGAGTTAAGAGGGGAAATGTTGACTTTTTGGAGGATTTGTGATTTTCACGTAGACCGAGGACCGTTGGATAGGTCTCGACGTCCTGAGTACAACGACAAGCGGCACGCTGTCATCGGACGTCGGACGGAAAAGATACGGGTCTGGGAAGTCTGAGGGCAAAATGGTAATTTTGTGCAGGAGGGGCATTTTGGTCATTTTTCCTCAGCCCAATCAGATAAGGGCAAGTGGCAGATATTTTTGGGATGGCCAATAGCTGAGGGACACGTGGGGGACACTAGATGGTTCTAGGAGAAACTTAAGTGTGCACGGCCACACTTGGTCATTTTTGAACCGTGCACAAATTCGAAGGGAACAGAAAAACAGAGAGAGGATTGGGTGAGGCGGTGATCGATTTGGATGCTAGGGAGAGTGAAGTGTGAGTGGAGAGAGAGACAGGGAGGTACGGAGGAGCTGGTGATCGTGGTCTGGTGGTGCAATCGTGCGCGGAGGCGACGTGGTGGCTGGTTGGATACTTGGAAGAAATAGAGGAGGCCGTGGACGGTGGAGGCTGTTGTGCCGTGTGGTGAGGCAAACCAAGGCGGTAGGAGACCCAGGTGGTTGCAGGGAGTCCCACGAGCACCGTGGTGGGTGACGGTTCCCACGGCGGCGCCGGAATCGAAAGGTAATTTCTTTTACCCTGTTTTTCGTGGATTTTCAAATGCAAAGTCGTGACGTTGGGCTTAGAGTCGAGGGATTAGGAGGTCAGGGTGTTGTTTAGTGAGGTCTTAGGATTGGTTTGTGATGGTGCCGCGACGGGGGCGTACACGGCGGGGCTCAGTCGACGGCGAGTATCCAATACTCTGTTTTTGGCCGTGACTTCAAACGTGAAGTCGTGGACTTCGGGGATGAATCGACGGATTCTGTGAGTTGGGTAGGACTAAGTAGGGTCCTAGGATGGTGCTGGTATCACCACCGTGAAGGGGGAAGCAGTGGACGGCCGGGAAGGAAAACAGAGCTCACGGGCAAGGTTTTTCGAGGTTGAAGACGAGGGGTTTCAGGCCGTGATTTCTGGATTTTAGGACTGGGTTTGGTTGTAGGGGACTGGACGAAGCTAAAGGTATTGAAATGGAGAAGAATGGTGGGTGAACGGCGGAGAACCGGTCACGCCGGTTCAACTGTGTTGAACCGGGTGACTCGAGGTTGAAGATGGACTGTAGCAGGCGCGTGAGGCCCACGCGCAGCCACTTTGGGCGGCGCGTGGGGGCGCGTGGGGAGGAATCCGGTTAAGCGTCCAACATGAGTTTGGCCCTAAATGTCCTAAGGAATCCAATGGTACAGTTTTCGGGTTAATCGGACGGTGTTACGGAATGGTTCGGGAATCCGTGCGGTTTAGGGTTTAGGATTAAAATATTATTAAATTCCCGAAAAATTGGGGAAAATAGGGAAGGTATCCTTGATGTTATTGTGACCCTATTTGGTATCTATTGACAGGACGGGAGACACCAGAGACGGTTGAGGAGCGCGAGTGACGTGTTGTAAACTGTGAGTGGACTCTTTCTTATTTCCGAGCATGCCAAACTGTTTTAATTACTGTTTTATGATTACTATGTGTGTTTTTATGTCCTGATGATGATTATACGTGATTGAGATGTTTTCACGTTTTTCGAGACATTTTCGGGATTTTGCACGTTTTTCGAGAAAAAGCGGGTTTTCAGAGTTTGATCTTATAATTCAGAAATTTAACCTAAAAACGTTTTCTAATGATGGTAAATGGGTTATGAAACATGGTTAGGGATTTCCTATGGTTTTTGGTATGGAAATGGATTTTCCGGATTTGGGTTCGGAATGTCGGTTCTGAACGCCGGAAGGGCTTCGAACCGGGGATTTCGAATTCGGATTTGGCGATGGATTTTGAATTGGTTTTACACTGGATATGGATTGGATTTGCTGGATCTGGATATGGGTTTAAAGACCCGGATTGATATTGATGGGGGACGGGCCCGGATTGAGTTTAAAGACTCGGGAGTTTAAAGACTCGGATATTATGATATTACCCCCATAGGCCTATTGAGTTTAAAGACTCGGGAGTTTAAAGACTCGGATTATGTGAGGCCTGGTTGAGTTTAAAGACTCGGATAGGTCCAGCAGGTTTGATCGGGTTATACTCTGGTTTCTTATGATGTTTTATAGTGTATCTGTTTCTTATGATATTTTATAGTGTTTCTGTTTCTTATGATGTTTCATATTATGACTTTTCTAATACTTCATTGGCATGCCTGGTTTAAACCGGAGGGAACAAATGATTTTATTTCCTTACTTTGATTTGCTGGTAAACGGTTTTAAAACTTTCATTCTTTTGGTCCACTCACACCTTTTGTTTTTAATTTCCCTCCAGGTCGTGGTGATAGCGCTGGGGTGAACGTTGAGGCAGATATCGAGGCATAGGGCTTCCGACGTTCTTCCGTTGCGGACTTAGACTTGTAGGACTTTTGGTGCCCATTTTGTAGAACTATGCTCTGACTTACTGTTGTATATATTTACTCCTTCGTCTGATGGTTATGCTTATAGTGGTATTAAGTTTATTTTTGGTATTGTAAGTGTGATTGTCAGACGGGAGCAGGGTTCATCCCGAGTATCGAGGTGATATTTGGGACGGGTCCTGACAATTGGTATCAGAGCCAGGTTTGTGTCAATTTGTGTTGGGTCTAGGTTGTTATACTAACTCTATGCCTCTTTCAGCGTACGATTGATCATGCCTCCGAGACGTGAACCCCCTCCACGACCTGAAGATGAAGCGGCGAGAGGGACTGAGAGCGCTTCGATTGAGAGAGCCCAGAGGCTTGGGGCTACTACGTTCAGCGGTGGGGCTGATCCCGAGGAAGCTCACCGATGGATCACCCGACTAGAACGTATTTTTGGGGTGATGCACTGTCCTCCCGAGGATCGGGTCTTGTTAGCCACTTTTCTATTGGATGGAGCTGCCTACGAGTGGTGGTACACGCTGGAACTGTCCGGCTGGGATGCACATACCGTGACCTGGGAGACCTTCCGGGAGCGGTTTCTAGATCAGTACTATCCCCGTTCTTTCGGGGATGCGAAGGAAGCGGAATTCCTTCACTTGAAGCAAGGAAACTTGACAGTTGCTGAGTATGAGCAGAGGTTCCAGATGCTATCTCGTTTTGCTCCGGCATTTGTGGCGACTGAGGCGGAGAAGTGCCGCCGGTTTGAGTTGGGCCTCCGGGGAGAGATCAGGGCCATAGTGACAGCCGGCTCTTTTGCTACATTCCGAGAGTTGTCTGATGCTGCTGTCAGGGTGGAGGCCAGTTTACCTGCTCGACCACAGTATTCGGGCAGTGTTCGACGCCGAGAGCAGTCATTCCCAGGAGCATCGAGTCAGAGGCCCCCGAAACGGGGTAATTTTGGTGGATCACTATCGGCTGGTGGAGCCCGGTATGGCAGACCAGGCAGTTTCCAGGGCTCAGGATTTCGAGGAGCTAGGTCACAGCCGACTCCTCAGGCGAGTGCGACTTCAGTGGCTTCGACAGGGAGGCATACCGGTGGACCCGGTAGAGACACTTGCTTCTATTGTGGGGAGCGAGGACATTTCCGTCGGGAGTGCCCATTGTTAGCTCCGGAAGGTGGAGCAGGTAGAGGTGCAGCAGAACCCGGGCGGAGTACTGCTTCAGTATCAGGGGCGGCAGGCCCTAGGGGTGGCGGAGGTGCCACGAGCAGTTCCAGAGGGCGCGGTAGGTCATCGGGACCTCAGGCGCGAGTTTTTGCGATGACTCAGCAGGAGGCTAGGTCAGCACCGGGAGTGGTGACAGGTACACTTACCATACTTGGTCACACTGTTTTTGCTTTGATAGATCCCGGGGCTACCCATTCATTTATAGCTCGGAGTTGTAGTCTGGTTAAGGAGAGGGAGGTGTCTACTTTGGATTGTGCGTTAGGAGTGAGTACACCTACTGGGGAGGTGTTGGTAGTGACTCAGGTTTTGAGAGAGTGTCCGGTGATGGTAGGCCAGGTGGAGTTACTGGCAGATTTGTTACTCTCGGATTTACGGGACTTTGATGTGATCTTGGGTATGGACTGGTTGACGAGACATCATGCTTCTATCGAATGTTTCGATAGGAGAGTGACTTTTCGGAGTCCCGGATTATCAGAGACTACATTTCAGGGGGATCAGCGTGCACTTCCTACGGGAGTTATTTCGGCACTCGAGGCTAGTAAACTGTTACGTAAGGGGTGCCAGGGTTACTTAGCTCATGTGGTGGATACACGTGCTACGCCAGAGAAGGCGGAGGATATACCAGTGGTACGGGAGTTTCCCGATGTTTTTCCCGAGGAGTTGCCAGGACTACCCCCACACCGAGATCTTGAGTTTACGATTGAGCTTCTGCCAGGTACACAGCCTATTTCTCAGACTCCTTATCGTATGGCACCTGCCGAATTGAGGGAACTTAAGGCCCAGTTGCAAGAGTTGGTCGATATAGGATTCATTCGACCGAGTATGTCACCTTGGGGAGCACCTGTTTTGTTTGTCAAGAAAAAGGATGGAGGATTGAGATTGTGTGTGGATTACAGGCAACTGAATAAGGTAACTATTCGGAATAAGTACCCCCTACCCCGAATTGATGATTTGTTTGACCAGCTCAAGGGAGCACAGTATTTCTCGAAGATTGATCTTCGCTCCGGCTATCACCAGTTAAGGGTTAAAGAGGAGGATATACCGAAGACAGCTTTCCGGACCAGGTACGGTCACTATGAGTTTGTGGTGATGCCTTTTGGTTTGACTAATGCCCCAGCAGCTTTTATGGACCTTATGAACCGAGTGTTCCGGCCCTACTTGGATCGTTTTGTGATTGTTTTCATTGATGATATTTTGGTGTATTCGAAGAGTGCGAAAGCGCATGAGAAACATCTGAGGATCGTGCTTAAAACGTTGAGGGAGCATCAGTTGTATGCGAAGCTCAGTAAGTGTCAGTTCTGGTTAACCAGTGTTGGATTTCTTGGCCATGTGATTTCGGCCGAGGGCATTCGTGTGGATCCTCAGAAAGTTGAGGCGGTAGCCAATTGGGAACAGCCTAAGACGGTGACGGAAATTCGGAGTTTTCTGGGTTTGGCAGGGTATTACCGGCGTTTTATTGAGGGCTTTTCTATTCTCACAGCACCGTTGACGAGGTTGACACGGAAGGGAGTTCGGTTTGAGTGGGATGAGAACTGTGAACAGAGTTTCCAGGAGCTTAAAAGGCGGTTAACATCTGCTCCTGTGTTAGCCCTTCCAGATGATAGTGGGGAGTTCGAGGTGTACAGTGACGCTTCTTTACAAGGTTTGGGATGTGTCTTGATGCAGCACGGGAAAGTGATTGCTTATGCTTCCCGGCAATTGAAACCCCATGAGGTGAACTACCCTACACATGACTTGGAACTGGCTGCGGTGGTTAATGCATTGAAGATTTGGCGACATTACTTGTACGGTGAGAAGTGCAGGCTCTTCACGGACCACAAGAGTTTGAAGTATTTGTTCACTCAAAAGGAATTGAATCTGAGACAGCGCCGTTGGTTGGAGTTACTTAAGGACTACGACTGTACTATCGAGTATCATCCAGGGAAGGCTAATGTGGTAGCCGATGCTCTGAGCAGGAAGTCAGCTGGATCTTTGTCGCATCTGAAGACAGTACGGTTACCTTTGCTGGTTGAGCTCCGTAAGTTGGGAGTAGAGTTGACTGTGGATGATCAGGGAGCACTCCTAGCGAGTTTCCATGTGCGACCCGTTTTGATTGATCAGGTGATTGATGCTCAGTTTGAGGACCCTATTCTGGGCATCATTCGGATTGAGGTCGAGGCTGGAGAACGACAGGATTTTGAGATCCGTGAGGATGGAGCCTTGGTTAAGAATGGACGGTTGTGTGTACCTGAGGATGAAGTTTTGAAGAAGGTGATACTGGATGAGGCTCACTGTTCAGCTTATGCGATGCATCCTAGTGGGACCAAGATGTATCGTACACTTCGAGAGCATTACTGGTGGTCAGGGATGAAACGTGAAATTGCAGAGTATGTCAGTAGATGCTTGATTTGTCAACAGGTAAAAGCCGAGCGGCAGAGACCTTATGGAGCAATGCAACCTTTGCCGATTCCCGAGTGGAAATGGGATCACCTGACTATGGATTTTGTGTTCAAGCTTCCGAGAACACCGAAGGGACATGATGGTGTGTGGGTTGTTGTGGATCGACTTACGAAGTCTGCTCATTTCTTGCCAGTACAGGAGAACTTCAGGCTGGAACAGTTTGCACAGTTGTTTATTAATGAGATTATTCGATTACATGGGACTCCGGAGTCGATAGTATCTGATAGAGATCCGAGATTCACTTCTCGTTTTTGGCAGAGCTTACAGGAAGCTTTTGGGACTAAATTACACTTCAGTACTGCTTTTCATCCTCAGACTGATGGGCAGTCTGAGCGGACTATTCAGATTCTCGAGGATATGATGCGAGCTTGTGTGCTTCAGTTTCAGGGTACTTGGGAATCACATCTGCCCTTGATGGAGTTCGTTTACAATAATAGTTTTCAGGAGAGCATTGGGATGGCTCCTTACGAGGCTTTGTATGGGCGGCAGTGTCGGACTCCATTGTGTTGGACTGAGGTTGGTGAGAGGAGGTTGACTACTTCTGAGCTGGTGGAGCTTACTCAGGAAAAAGTGGCATTGATTAGGGATCGATTGAAAGCAGCGCAGGACCGCCAAAAGAGCTACGCTGACCGTAGGATCAGGGATTTGGAGTTTGCTGTTGGAGACTGGGTTTTCCTGAAGCTATCTCCTTGGAAAGGAATTGTACGATTTGGCAGACGAGGGAAGTTGAGTCCTCGTTACATTGGACCGTATGAGATTTTGGAGCGGATTTGGAAAAGGTACATAATGTCTTTCATGTTTCCATGCTTCGGAAATATATTCGAGATGATTCGCATGTTTTGGAAGCACAACCAGTGGAACTGAGGGAAGACTTGAGTTTTGAAGAGCAACCTGTTGCAATCTTGGATCGGAAGGATAAAGTGTTGCGAAGGAAGACGGTTCCCCTAGTGAAGGTATTGTGGAGGAATCATCAGGTCGAAGAAGCTACTTGGGAACCCGAGGCCTTGATGCGAGAACAGTACCCTTATTTATTCCACTGAATTTCGGGGACGAAATTCTTTTTAGGGGGGTAGATTGTAACAACCCGTACCTACGGGAAGGGTAAAATGTAATTTTTGTGAAGTTTTGTAAAAAGGACGATTTTGCCCTTGTGAATAGTAAACGAAAAGTTGACTTTTTGTACTATCGATTGGATGAGTGTTAGCCTTGACCGTGACGTAGGTTAGGACGTCACGAGTCCGTAGACAGGCGGCAGGTTCGATTCGGACAACCGGAGGAAAAGTTATGATGTACGGAAGGTTGGGGGCGTTACCGTAATTTTGAGTTAAGAGGGGAAATGTTGATTTTTTGGAGGATTTGTGATTTTCACGTAGACCGAGGACCGTTGGATAGGTCTCGACGTCCTGAGTACAACGACAGGCGGCACGCTGTCATCGGACGTCGGACGGAAAAGATACGGGTCTGGGAAGTCTAAGGGCAAAATGGTAATTTTGTGCAGGAGGGGCATTTTGGTCATTTTTCCTCAGCCCAATCAGATAAGGGCAAGTGGCAGATATTTTTGGGATGGCCAATAGCTGAGGGACACGTGGGGGACACTAGATGGTTCTAGGAGAAACTTAAGTGTGCACGGCCACACTTGGTCATTTTTGAACCGTGCACAAATTCGAAGGGAACAGAAAAACAGAGAGAGGATTGGGTGAGGCGGTGATCGATTTGGATGCTAGGGAGAGTGAAGTGTGAGTGGAGAGAGAGACAGGGAGGTACGGAGGAGCTGGTGATCGTGGTCTGGTGGTGCAACCGTGCGCGGAGGCGACATGGTGGCTGGTTGGATACTTGGAAGAAACAGAGGAGGCCGTGGACGGTGGAGGCTGTTGTGCCGTGTGGTGAGGCAAACCAAGGCGGTAGGAGACCCAGGTGGTTGCAGGGAGTCCCACGAGCACCGTGGTGGGTGACGGTTCTCACGGCGGCGCCGGAATCGAAAGGTAATTTCTTTTACCCTGTTTTTCGTGGATTTTCAAATGCAAAGTCGTGACGTTGGGCTTAGATTCGAGGGATTAGGAGGTCAGGGTGTTGTTCAGTGAGGTCTTAGGATTGGTTTGTGATGGCTGCCGCGACGGGGGCGTACACGGCGGGGCTCAGTCGACGGCGAGTATCCAATACTCTGTTTTTGGCCGTGACTTCAAACGTGAAGTCGTGGACTTCGGGGATGAATCGACGGATTCTGTGAGTTGGGTAGGACTAAGTAGGGTCCTAGGATGGTGCTGGTATCACCACCGTGAAGGGGGAAGCAGTGGACGGCCGGGAAGGAAAACAGAGCTCACGGGCAAGGTTTTTCGAGGTTGAAGACGAGGGGTTTCAGGCCGTGATTTCTGGATTTTAGGACTGGGTTTGGTTGTAGGGGACTGGACGAAGCTAAAGTTATTGAAATGGAGAAGAATGGTGGGTGAACGGCGGAGAACCGGTCACGCCGGTTCAACTGTGTTGAACCGGGTGACTCGAGGTTGAAGATGGACTGTAGCAAGCGCGTGAGGCCCACGCGCAGCCACTTTGGGCGGCGCGTGGGGGCGCGTGCGGAGGAATCCGGTTAAGCGTCCAACATGAGTTTGGCCCTAAATGTCCTAAGGAATCCAATGGTACAGTTTTCGGGTTAATCGGACGGTGTTACGGAATGGTTCGGGAATCCGTGCGGTTTAGGGTTTAGGATTAAAATATTATTAAATTCCCGAAAAATTGGGGAAAATAGGGAAGGTATCCTTGATGTTATTGTGACCCTATTTGGTATCTATTGACAGGACGGGAGACACCAGAGACGGTTGAGGAGCGCGAGTGACGTGTTGTAAACTGTGAGTGGACTCTTTCTTATTTCCGAGCATGCCAAACTGTTTTAATTACTGTTTTATGATTACTATGTGTGTTTTTATGTCCTGATGATGATTATACGTGATTGAGATGTTTTCACGTTTTTCGAGACATTTTCGGGATTTTGCACGTTTTTCGAGAAAAAGCGGGTTTTCAGAGTTTGATCTTATAATTCAGAAATTTAACCTAAAAACGTTTTCTAATGATGGTAAATGGGTTATGAAACATGGTTAGGGATTTCCTATGGTTTTTGGTATGGAAATGGATTTTCCGGATTTGGGTTCGGAATGTCGGTTCTGAACGCCGGAAGGGCTTCGAACCGGGGATTTCGAATTCGGATTTGGCGATGGATTTTGAATTGGTTTTACACTGGATATGGATTGGATTTGCTGGATCTGGATATGGGTTTAAAGACCCGGATTGATATTGATGGGGGACGGGCCCGGATTGAGTTTAAAGACTCGGGAGTTTAAAGACTCGGATATTATGATATTACCCCCATAGGCCTATTGAGTTTAAAGACTCGGGAGTTTAAAGACTCGGATTATGTGAGGCCTGGTTGAGTTTAAAGACTCGGATAGGTCCAGCAGGTTTGATCGGGTTATACTCTGGTTTCTTATGATGTTTTATAGTGTATCTGTTTCTTATGATATTTTATAGTGTTTCTGTTTCTTATGATGTTTCATATTATGACTTTTCTAATACTTCATTGGCATGCCTGGTTTAAACCGGAGGGAACAAATGATTTTATTTCCTTACTTTGATTTGCTGGTAAACGGTTTTAAAACTTTCATTCTTTTGGTCCACTCACACCTTTTGTTTTTAATTTCCCTCCAGGTCGTGGTGATAGCGCTGGGGTGAACGTTGAGGCAGATATCGAGGCATAGGGCTTCCGACGTTCTTCCGTTGCGGACTTAGACTTGTAGGACTTTTGGTGCCCATTTTGTAGAACTATGCTCTGACTTACTGTTGTATATATTTACTCCTTCGTCTGATGGTTATGCTTATAGTGGTATTAAGTTTATTTTTGGTATTGTAAGTGTGATTGTCAGACGGGAGCAGGGTTCATCCCGAGTATCGAGGTGATATTTGGGACGGGTCCTGACATCGTCCTCGTCGGGCGATGATCGTTTTGGTAGGCCTGGCAGTGCCCAGAGTTCAGGATTTTGGGGTTACCGAGCACCGCCGACTCCGCAAGCGAGTGCGACGTCGGTAGCGTCCACAGGGAGACCGAGTAGTGAACCAGGCTGGAATGTGTGTTTCTATTGTGGGGAGCGAGGTCATTTTCGACGTGAGTGTCCACAGTTGCCACATGAAGGTGGTATAGGCAGAGGAGCAGCGGAGCCTAGGCAGAGTACAGCGTCAGGGACAGCAGGTACGAGAGGAGGTGGTGGCACAGCCACGAGTAGTTCGAGGGGACGTGGTAGAGCGTCGGGATCTCAGGCCCGGGTGTTCTTGATGACTCAGCAGGAGGATCAGGCGATACCAGATGTGGGGACAGGTACTTGTTTTACTTTTGGTTGTTCTGTTGGTTTGGTTGTTGGATCCCAGGGTAGGGTCTAGGAGTTCGCCTAGAGGACTTGGAGTGTACAGTAAGTTCCGTAGCAGGTTGACGGGAAGTATAGGAAAGGAGTGACTATAACTGATCGATCTGAGACTATTGAAGGAGAGAACCCACAAGCTAGAGTTTGCCTTTAGGACTTTGTGGAGTTATTCCGACCGTGGCCGGAATGGCAGCCGAGGGAGATGGGTGGACGATTGTTTGGGTTAGTAGTCGAGTTGGTTTGGGAAGGTATGGGTGGTTGTATACGAGGATGTACTCTATGACTTCTGTCGGGTACTGTGGAATGAGGTATTTTATAATACCTTTGTTTTCTGTTCATAGAGTTTCCCTTGCGTACTCCATGCAGCTGTTACATAGCTAGGGCCGGGCGTGGTAACAGTAGTTGGGGATGGAGTGAAATACCCAAGGTGGAGTTGATAGACAGGGAACCCAGGAGAGGTTGTTATTGACCGGGTAGGAGACCCTAGGTGTTGGGAACTAGCTGTGGAATTTCGGGGACGAAATTCTATTTAGGTGGGTAGATTGTAACAACCCGTCCCGAGAGCCGGGATTAAGATAGTGTTTAAGGTGTGATTATTGAGGTTAAGCAGTGGGTAGGTGGTCCCGATGGGTCATTGGCATAGAATGACGATTTTGCCCCTGGTTCGGGCAAATAGTTGACTTTTAGTTGGGAGGTCGATTGAGTGTTGACCGGTGACTAGGACGTAGTTTAGGACGTCACGAATCCATAGGCAGGCGGCACGCCTGATTCCGACATCCGAGGAGGAAGTTGTGATGTTCGGAAGGTCGAGGGTATTATCGTAATTTTGGTAAAATAGGGGGAAAAGTTGACTTTTTGAAGAATCGAGTTTTGGGTAGGTTGACCTAGGATGGTTAGATAGATTTCGTCGTCCTGAGTTCGTTGACAGGCGGCACGTATTCATCGGACTTACGAGGCGAAGGTTACGGGTCTAGGAAGTTTCGGTAAAACCGTAAAAATGTGTAAAACTTGAGGGTATTTTGGTCTTTTTGGTTTCTGGGGATCTGTGCAGAGAGAAGCAAGATGGACGGCTGGGGTTTAAGCAGGTGGGATAAGGATGGCCTGGATTGTGACACATGGCAAAGGTGTAGTGGGTTCTGGGGGGTTCTCCTGTGTGTGTGCGGTCCTAAATAATTGGGTGAGCCCGTGTGTGTGTGTGGTTCTTCGACAAACACAGAGAACAGAGGGTGAGAGTTTGAGATCAATTGATCGATCTGGGTGCAAGGGTGAGTAAATAGGGAGTTGTGAGAGTGATAGTGAGGCAAGGCGGAGCTGGTGGCCGTGAATTGGTGGTGCAATCGTGCACGGCGGCACGGCGGAGGTGTGGAGAAATTTTGGGGGAAACAGGGAGTTTGTGAGGTTGAGGTGATGGCTACGCCGTGAGGCGAGGCAAAGCAAGGCAAGGGGAGGCTGAGGAGACTGCAAGGAGTCCAACGACCACAGTGGTAGGCGGCGGTGCGCACGGCGGAGCTGCAATCGAAAGGTAAGGCTTCTTTGCTCTGTTTTGCCGTGAAACTTCAGTTGGAAAGTCGTGGGTCTGGGCTGAGAGTCGAGAGGATTGGAGGTCGGGGTAGTTTTCAGGGAGGTCCTAGGTGTCGACTGGGATGGTCGACGTGACGGGGGTGTCCACGGCGGAGCTCGGGCAATGATGAGCACTCTGATGCTCTGTTTGGCCGTGGAATTCAAACGGTGAGTCGACGAGCTTGGGGGTGAGTCGAGGGTAACAGAGGTTTGGTCTAGGTTCAGTGAGGTCTTAGGGACCGTCTGGTGTCACCACCGTGACGGGAGGTGACCGGAGTTGAGGAGTCGTGAAACAGGGGGACATTTAGCCGTCTGGTTTTGAGTTTAGTCGACGGGCTAGGGACAGTGTCGAGGTGAACGGAGTTGGGGAATCGATAGGGTTGATCTGGACGAAGCTGCAGGTGAAAGAAGGGGCTGAAATGGTGGCCGGACGGTGGAGAATGCTTCTCGCCGGTCCAAGCCACGGCGGCCGGTTCAGTACAGTGCGGGAGGTTGAAAATGGCACTGTAGCTGGCGCGTGAGGGCCACGCGCAGCCACTTTGGGCGGCGCGTGGGGGCGCGTGCGGCGGCGGTTGGAAAAGTGATCAACATGACTTTTGGTCTAGGAGTTGTGGTGAGTTCAATGGAGTTGGTTTCGGGGCAATCAGACGTCGTTTGAGGTTAGGTCCGCGAGGGTGAAGGTTTCGGGTCCCGGGTTTAGGTTTTCGATTCGGGGATTTTTGAGGAAAATTAGGTAGTTGTTTTGTAGACGTATTAGTGACGTATTTTTAATGGTGTTTGACAGGATCGGGATTTTCCGAGGAAGCCGAGGAACGTGCTGGACGTTCGGGACGCGAGTAGGGGCTCAGTACAGTGAGTGGACCCCTTTCTTTAAACTCGAGCATGCATAACTGTTTTCTATAACTGTTTTATGGTTTTGATTATGATTCTATGTTTATCGAATATGTTTGGTTGGTTTTACATTATTACACGTTTTTCGAGGAAATCGGTTTTTAGCACGTTTTACGAGGAATGGTTGGTTTCTGAAATTGATGCTATGGCTTTGGGATTCCAAATGTTAAGTGGTTTTCAGTGATTATAAAGGGATTTTGGAACGTGATTTCGATGATCAAGGTTTTCGGTTTTCGAATCGGATTTCGGAAAGCAGAATTTGATTTTAAAGTTGGAAAGTGGATTCCGGATTTGGGTTCGGAATGACGGTTCTGGATGCCGGAAGGGCATCAGACCAGTGATTTCGGATTCGGGTTTGGATGTGGATTGGTAAATGGTTTTTAAATGGTTTTGGGATTGGATTTGCTGGATCTGGATATTGGGTTTAAAGACCCGGATATATGTGACGGGGGACCGGCCGGATTGGGTTTAAAGACCCGGATTGAGTTTAAAGACTCGGGAGTTTAAAGACTCGGATATGATTAAGGCCTGGATTGAGTTTAAAGACTCGGGAGTTTAAAGACTCGGATAGGTCCAGCAGGTTTGATCGGAAAATGATGATTTGATACTGAACTATGATTTCTCTATCCGCTTGTTAGTGTATCTGTTTCTTATGGTATTTTATAGTGTTTCTATTTCTTATGATGTTTTGATGATTGGATTATAACTGTAGTAATAACTCTGGTTATGCATGTGGTTTTCAAAACGGAGGGTTAAACTCGGTTTTTGATAAATGGTTTTTAGAACTTCTCTTTTGTACTTTCTGGTCCACTCACACTTTGTGTTTTAAATTGCCCTCCAGGTTGTGGAGCGAGCGCGGGGTCTTGACGTCGAGGCAGTGTCCGAGGCATAGAAGTGACGTGAGGGATTCCGGAATAGTGTAAAGGCTTTTGTGTGCGTGTACTTTATCGTTTTTTTTATGTTCCTTGTGTTTCCTACTATGCTCTGTAAACTTTAACTTTGGGACATTTTGTTTAATTACTCCTGCGTCTGACTGGGTTTGAGTGAGTTTTACTGGGGTGTTGCGTGTCGGGGAGTCAGACGGGAGCGGGATTGACCTCGGGTTTCGGGGTGGAACCGGGGTGGGTCCTGACAACCCACCTAAAAAGAATTTCGTCCCCGAAATTCCACAGCTAGTTCCCGACACCTAGGGTCTCCTACCCGGTCCTCAATACTAAGTCAATAACAACCTCTCCTGGGTTTCCTGTCTATCATCTCCACCTATTTCACTCCATCTCCACCTACCAGTTACCTTTCATGGTGTACACAAGGGAAACCCTATGAACAGAAAACAAAGGTATTTTCCAATACCTCATATGGAGTACCCGATAGATACTTCCTCACGTACTACCACAGATACTTCCTTACTGGCTGGCTCCTCTCTCGGTTAATATTTCGGCCGCTTATCGGAATAAATCTACAAAGTCCTAAAGGCAACTCTAGCTTGTGGGTTCTCTCCTTCAATAACCTCATATCGATCAGTTATAATCACTCCTTTCCTATTCCCTCTGTCATCCTTCCACTGTAACACTCCCCAAATCACCTAGGGAAATCCTAGACTCTACCCTGGGATCCAACAACAAAGTAGGTACAACACATCCAAAAATAGTAAAACTACATGTCCCCGCATCTGGTGCCGACTGAACCTCCTGCTGAGTCATCGAAAACACTCGGGCCTGAGATCCCGACGCTCTACCACGTCCCCTCGAACTACTAGTGGCTCCACCACCACCTCCTCTAGTGCCCGCTGTCCCTGACGCTGTACTCTGCCCAGGCTCCGCTACTCCTCGGCCTACACCACCTTCCTGTGGCAACAGTGGACACTCAAGTCGGAAATGACCTCGCTCTCCGCAGTAAAAACAAACATCCCGACCGGAAAGACCTGGTTGCCCTGTCGACGCAACAGACGTCGCACTAGCTTGTAGAGTCGGCTGTGCTCGGTAACCTCTAAATCCTGAACTCTGGAAACTACCAGGTCTACCGAAACGATCATCACCCGACGATGATGCTCCACCGAAGTTACCTCTCTTCGGTGTCCTCTGGCTCGAAGCTCCAGAAAAATATGGCTCTCGGCGTCGCACCGGCAAACTAGCCTCAACCCTCACCGCAGCATCCGACAACTCTCGGAGAGTATCAAACGATCCAGCCGTCACTATGACTCGAATCTCGCCTCGCAGGTCCAATTCAAATCTACGGCACTTCTCAGCTTCAGTAGCCACAAACGCAGGAGCAAACCGAGACAACATCTGGAATTTCTGTTCGCACTCAGCCACACTCATATTCCCTTATTGAAGCTGCAGAAATTCAGCCTCCTTGGCATCCCGGAAAGAACGAGGATAATACTGCTCTAAGAATCGTTCCCTGAACGTCTCCCAGGTCACCATATGGGCATCCCAACCAAACAACTCGAGGGTATACCACCACTCATACGCCGCACCATCCAGTAAAAACGTAGCCAACAACACTCGCTCCTCCGGCGGGCAATGCATCACTGCAAAGATCAGCTCAAGTCTCGTGATCCACCTCTGGGCTTCCTCAGGATCAGCCCCGCCACTAAACGTAGTAGCTCTGAGCCGCTGGGCTCGCTCAATCGTAGTACTCTCAGTTCCCCTCGCCGTTTCTTCTTTAGGTCGTGGAGAGGGTCCACGTCTCGGAGGCATCGTCAACAGCACGCTGAAAGAGGCAAAGAAGTAGTCAAATAACCGAAACACAACCTCACAAACCGACAAACTCAACAAACTCGACAAACCTATGCTCTGATACCAATTGTCAGGACCCACCCCGGTTTCACCCCGAAAACCGAGGTAAATCCTGCTCCCGTCTGACACCCTGACACACATACAGTCAGACGCAGGAGAAATTATACTACATATCCCGAAGTCGACAGTTTACAGAGCATAGTACAACATACACAGAAACGACAAACCGATAAACTAACATACACGCACGCGGAAAGACTTGAAATACTCCGGGATCCCTCTCGTGACTTTTATGCCTCAGACGTTGCCTCGACGCTGGAACCCCACGCTAGCTCCACAACCTGGAGGGCAGTAAAAATAGAAGATGTGAGTGGACCATAAATAAAAGAAAAGTTTCCAAAATCATTTATAAGAAAACCGGGTTTAGCCCTCCATTTTGAAATCACATGCATAACTCTGTTATTAAAATAGTTATAAGTCGATCACCATAAAACATCATAAGAAACAGAAACACTATAAAACGGGTATAAAAGTCATATCATGAGCATCATAAAACCGTATCATAAACCGTGAACATCAAATCGTTCTTTTCCGATCAAACCTGCTGGACCTATCCGAGTCTTTAAACTCCCGAGTCTTTAAACTCAATCCAGGCCTCAATAATATCCGAGTCTTTAAACTCCCGAGTCTTTAAACTCAATAGGCCTACGGGGGAAATATCAATATATCCGAGTCTTTAAACTCCCGAGTCTTTAAACTCAATCCGGATCTTTAAACCCAATCCGGGCCCGTCCCTCGTCAATCAATATCCGGGTCTTTAAACCCAATATCCAGATCCAGCAAATCCAATCAAAACCATTTGAAAACCATTTCCGAATTCACATCCAAATCCGAATTTGAAATCACCGGTCGGATGCCCTTCGGCAGCCCAAACCGTCATTCCGAATCCAAATCCGGAAATCCACTTTCCAATCTCAAAACCAAATCCCGATTGTCAAATTCCGATTTCAAAACCGAAACCTTGATCCTCAAAATCATATTCCAAAATCCACTTATAATCATTAGAAATCATTTAACGTTTGAAACCCCCAAAACCATAACTTTATATTCAAAATCACATTTTTCTCGTAAAACGTGCAAAATACATTATTTCTCGAAAACCGTGCAATTATATAAAATCACATCATAAATCCAACAAGCATGTAATCACAGATATAAAACAATTCTAGGAAACAGTTATGCATGTTCGAGTTTAAGGAAAGGGTCCACTCACAGTACCGAGCCCTCAATCGCGTCCCGAACGTCCTGCACGTTCCTCAGCTTCTTCGGGAAATCCCGATCCTGTCAACAACCGCCAAAGTACGTTACTAACACGTCTATGAAGATCCACCTAAGTTCCCTCAATAATCCCCGAAGCCTAAATGTAATAAACCGGAACCCTCAGCTTTCACCCTCGCGAAACTAAACTCAAACGACGTCCGAACAACCCGATACCACTTTCATTAGACTCGTCATAGCATCTAGACTAAAAACCATGTTGACACCTTCCCCAAAGACCGCCGCACGCGCCCCCACGCGCCGCCCAAAGTGGCTGCGCGTGTGTCAGGACCCACCCCGGTTTCACCCCGAAACCCGAGGTAAATCCTGCTCCCGTCTGACACCCCGACACCAAACCCAAAGTAAAATCATGGAAATCACCAAAATAGCACTGTCAGACGCAGGAGGATTTAAATACGACACCGAAATCATACTTTACAGAGCATAGTGCGAACTACAAAGAAATAAAAACTGATGATAATTGCACGCACGCGGAAGAAAAACTTAAACACTTTGGTATCCCGCTCGTCACTTCTATGCCTCAGACGCTGCCTCGACGTCAAGATCCCGCGCTAGCTCCACAACCTGGAGGGCAATTAAAAACAGAAGGTGTGAGTGGACCATAATCAAAATAAGAATTTCCAAAACCATTTATAAGAAAACCTTTTTTTTCTTACCCTCCGTTTTGAAACCACATGCATAACCCAGTTCATAAAACAGTTATAAACTAAATCACCATAAATCATATCATAAGAAACAGAAACACTATAAAACAGTTATAGAAATCATAGTATGTGCATCATAAAAACGTATCATGAATCGTGAATATCAAATCATCATTTTCCGATCAAACCTGCTGGACCTATCCGAATCTTTAAACTCCCGAGTCTTTAAACTCAATCCAGGCCTCAATCATATCCGAGTCTTTAAACTCCCGAGTCTTTAAACTCAACAGGCCTACGGGGGAAATATCAATATATCCGAGTCTTTAAACTCCCGAGTCTTTAAACTCAATCCGGGTCTTTAAACCCAATCCGGGCCCGTCCCCCGTCAATCAATATTCGGGTCTTTAAACCCAATAACCAGATCCAGCAAATCCAATCCAAAACCATTTGTAAAACCATTTCTAAATCCTCATCCAAACCCGAATCCGAAATCACCGGTCTGATACCCTTCCGGCATCCAAAACCGTCATTCCGAACCCAAATCCGGAATTCCACTTTTCAACTTTAAAACCAAATTCCGCTCTCTGAAATCCGATTTTAAAACCGAAAACCATTACTCATCGAAATCGTGTTCCAGAATCCCTTTATAATCATTGAAAATCCTTTAACATTTGAAACCCCCAAAACTATAGCTTTTTTTATGCAGAATTCATACTTTCTCGGAAAATGTGCCAAATAATTATTTCTCGAAAACCGTGCAATCATATAAAACCACATCATAAATCCAACAATCATGAAATCACGTATATAAAACAAGTATAGAAAACAGTTATGCATGTTCGAGTTTAAGGAAAGGGTCCACTCACAGTACCGAGCCCTCAATCGCGTCCTGAACGTCCTGCATGTTCCTCAGCTTCCTCGGGAAATCCCGATCCTGTCAACAACCACCAAATTACGTCACTAACACGTCTACGAGTAACCACCTAAATTCCCTCAAAAATCCCCGGGTCCTGAACGTACTAAACCGGGACCCTAAACCTTCACCCTCGCGAAACTAAACTCAAACGACGTCCGATTAACCCGAAACCACTTCCAATGGACTCAACACAACTCCTGGACCAAAAACCTAGTTCACCGTTTCTCCAACCGCCGCCGCACGCGCCCTCACGCGCCGCCCAAAGTGGCTGCGCGTGGGCCTCACGCGCCAGCTACAGTGCATCAGCTACCTTGAGCAGACCCGGTTCGACACAGTGTCTGTAAATCGAACCGGCGAGAACGGTTCTCTGCCGTCCCGTCTCCATTTCCTTCCCTTTCTTCCCCATCTTCATCTTCCAGACCTACTCTGTCCAACCCTATCCTCTTTAGACCTCGACACGGCCCCTAAACCGTCGACCGAAGCTCGAAACAAAATCTGATCCCTGCTCTGTTTTCCTTCCCAGCCACCCAGGTCACCTTCCGTCACGGTGGCAACACCAGACGGTTCCTAGGACCCTTCTAAACCTAACCCAACTCACCCTAACCGTCGATTCACTCCCAAACTTCACGACTTTAGGTTCGAACATCGACAGCAAAACAGAGCACCAGAGTACCCGCCGTCGTGTTAACCCCCACCGTGCACCACCCGTCACGGCAGCACAACCAATAGAAGCCCAGACCTCCACTGAGTCCCCTAGACCTCCCTATGAACTTCGATTCGACCTCTAGACTCACGACTCACAAGTCAAAACTCAACGGAAAAACAGGGCACAGACACGGAGATTAGAATTTACCTGCAACCGCCCACCGCCGTGCTCGCCGCCGTGTTCCCTGGAGTCCACCGCTTCGCCTCAGCCTCCTATCGAGGTCAATCGCACCCGCACACGGCCACAACACCACCACAAGCCCTCAGTCTTCTCTGTTTTCTCTGGTATTTCCCCGCGACTCTTACTCACCCACACACCACCATCACCTCTTCTAACCCTCTCACTGTCTTCCTCTCATGCTCTGATCAATCGCACACACTTACAACTCACTAGCACACACACCATCATCGATCAATTCTCTCAATTTCCCTCACGATCTCCCTCTATTTCACTCTAGTTGAGGAACACGAACACACACCACTTGCACGGGTGCACCCCAATTATTTAGCCCGTGCACACACACAAGAACTCCCCCAGAAGCCACTACACACCTGCCACATGTCACCATCCACTCCCACATGGCTCAATCCCAGCCGTCCATTTGTCCCTTTCTCTGCACAATTTCCAGAGCACAAAAGACCAAACTGCCCCTCCTTTTAACTCAAAATTACGATGTTACCACTACCTTCCTAGACCCGTAACTCTCACATCGTACGTCTGATGAATACGTACCGCTTGTCATCGAACTCAGGACAACGAGATCTACGTAACCATCCTCGGTCAACGTACCAAAACCCGATCTTCCAAAAAGTCAACTTTTCCCCCTATTTTACCCAAATTACGGTTAGGCCCTCAACCTTCCGAACATCATAACTTCCTCCTCGGACGTCAGAATCGGGCGTGCCACCTGCCTACGGATTCGTGACGTCCTAAACTACGTCCTGATCACTGGTCAATACCCACTTGACCACCCGAACTAAAAGTCAACATTTTGCCCGAACTAGGGGCAAAATCGTCATTCTAAGCTTACGGACCTATCGGGACCACCTAACCACCGATTAGCTTACTCACCCTATCTTAATTACTCTACTAATCCCGGCTCTCGGGACGGATTGTTACAGCGTGGCCCTCACGCGCTTGCTATAGTGCACCTTCAACCTCGAGCAGACCCGGTTCAGCACAGTAGTCTGCAACTTGAACCAGCGTCAGCGGTTCACCGCCGTGCCTGCACCAAAACACCTCCTTTCTTCACCAACAGCTTCGTCTAGTCCTAGGCTACTCATCCCCCTCACTCTAGCACCTCGACTCACCCTCAAACCTATCGACTCAAGCTCGAACAGAAACCCGTACTTTTCCCTGTTCTCCTTCCCGGCCACCCAGGTCCTCCCCCTTCACGGTGTCGGCCCTAAACTCTTCCTAAGACCTCACTGAGTCACACCCAACTCACAGAAACCCTCGACTCACTCCCTAAGTCCACGACTTCCCGTCTCAAACTCACGGCCAAAACAGAGCACACAGAGTCCCCTCCGTCGTGCCAACCGCCACCGTGCACCTCTCGTCACGGCAGCACAACCAGTAACCTCCTAGGACTCAACTGAACTCCCTAGACCTCCCTAACCTCTTCGATTCAACTCCTCAACTCACGACTTTCGATTTGAAACTCAACGGGAAAACAGGGCAAGTTTACAGGGATGAGGGATTACCTGCAACCGTCCACTACCGTGCTCGCCGCCGTGTTCCCTGGAGTCCACAAAGCCGCCTCAGCCTCCTCTCGAGGTCAATTGCACTTACACACGGCCACAGCACCACCAGCTCCCTCAGTTCTTCTCTGTTTTTCTGGTTTTTCCCCGTGGCTCTCAACTCACTCACACACCACCAGCACGCCTTCTAACCTTCTCCTGATCACTCTTCACTCACCAGAACTCATCAACATCCACGATCACCTTCCAATTTTCTTCACCGCCTCACTATGTTTCTATCTGGGTCGAAGAACACTCACACTTGCACGGTTGCACCCCAATTATTTGGGTCGTGCACACATTGGAACCCCCCAGAAGCCACTACACACTTGCCACATGTCACCAATCCACTCCATCCTCTCACACATGGCCCAATCTCAGCCCTCCATCTTCCTTCTCTGTGCACAATTCCCCAGACAACCAAAAGACCAAACTGCCCCTCTTTTTAACTCAAAATTACGGTTTTACCACTAACTTTCTTGACCCGTAACTCGCACATCGTAAGTCCGATGAATACGTGCCGCCTGTCATCGAACTCAGGACAACGAGATCTACGTAACCATCCTCGGTCAACGTACCAAAACCCGATCGTCCAAAAAGTCAACTTTTCCCCTTATGTTAGCCAAATTACGAAAGTGCCCTCAACCTTCCGAACATCATAACTTCCTCCTCGGATGTCGGAATCGGGCGTGCCACCTGCCTACAGATTCGTGACGTCCTAAATTACGTCCTCGTCACCGGTCAAAGTCCATTGGACCACCCGGACTAAAAGTCCACTTTTTGCCCAAACTAGGGGCAAAATCGTCATTCTAGGCTAACGACCTTATCGGGACCAACGAACCCCCGATTTAAGCTCACTAATCTCATCTCAATCACTATACTAATCCCGACTCTCAGGACAGGTTGTTACACTGTCCGAAGCCGCGCCTCAATACGCCTTCCCTGCTCGTCTTCTTCCTCATATTCTTCCTTGCTTTTAAAGAGCTGTAAGAATCCGCTTCTTTTTTTCTCTTCTTTTCTTTCTTTCTTTTTTATAGGTATACACACAAAATCTAATAATGCGATTTCTCCCTCTTGTTTGCCGCATGTGTAGCATTCCTCTCCATCGATCGTTTGTAATTCAAATATCAATTGGGTTCCTCCTCTTTTTTCTTTACTTTTTTTATTTTGACATAAGCGTCTCCCGGGCCAATCGTCGCCTCCAGGATTCCCGAACATGTCCAAATTAATTTAGAGGGTTACTAACTACTTATATAACCCCTCACTAAAGCCCCGTAATTTTTCGGAATTTCTAACTATTTTTAAACGCGAACCTAAACCTTCGGACAACCCGAACTATATTTAAACGATGTCCGATTGACACGAAACTAGTCCCAAAATGTTCGTTACATCGAATAGATGATTTCACGTGTTGGACACTTCCCCAAAAACCCCACCACACGCTGCCACCTTTCTATGAACTTGTTACATCCCGAACTATGTCACAGTCATCGGCCAAAGTCCATTTGACCGCCTGAACGAAAAGTCAACGATTCACCCATTTCAGGGGCAAAATCGTCATTTCGCCTTGAACGTCCGTTAATTCTCGTCTAATCCCCGATTAGTCTCGCTAATCCGTCATTAATCCTTAATTAATCCCGCTAATTCGGGACGGGTCATCACAGTGATGGGCGACTTAAAAGAAGTCGTAGTTAGAGGATGCCAATTCGTCGAGGACATGATGCAGTGCAACTCGATTATGGTAAGTTTCAAACTGAATTTTCACGTTCGTGGGTTTTCGCTTTTTCATACATTTCAATCCACGAGGACCAATTGTACCAAGCAAGTGACCACCCTCATATTTAAATAAGTATACAAAGCCAAAAATACGAAAAATTCAGTTTGAAACTTACCATAATCGGGTTGCACTGGATTAGGTCCTTGACGAACTGACATCCTCTAACTTCGGCTTCTTTCAGGTCGCCCTTCCCTTCGATTAAAATCCTTGCAATCCGCATGCAATTTGGCTGCTAATTTCTATTGGTTCCCCAAATTTGTCGAAACCCTAGTAGACGAAAATTTCCCTAATTCGATCTTTTATCAATGCTCTCGATTTTGAGTTCCACCTTATTTTATACATCCTCCTCCATTGTGTCACATCACTTCCATATCTGCAAAATTAAACATCGTCAACAACGACATCAGTTAGATAGTGCAATATTTTTAACGTTACACTTGTTTATAGTATAAAATGAGGCAAATTTCTATTTATGGTGCATTTTGAAACTCAATGACATGTTTCTGATGCATTTAACCTAAAAAATTATATATTTAAATAAGTGGTGCCAAATAAAAAATACATCATATATAGTGACCAAAATTATGTCCAAAGTGAGGAACTTAGAGCAGAGCATAAGCTTATTGACCATGACAATTTCGGCAATTCCTCCCATTGATCTATTCTTCAACTGGCTGGAACGATGCTTCACCATTTGACATTTTGGCCTTCCGCAAAAGGCAATAAAATGAAATGAAATAAAAAAATAAAAAAATAAAAAAAAATACAGAAAATGGGGTCCATTGAACCTCCCCGTCTCCCGTCTCCCGTAGGGGTGGCAATGGGTCGTGTCGTGTCGGTTTCGTGTCGTGTCATGAATTCTGTTTTACCCATTTATGCCCAATCCGAATCCGACCCGTTTAATAATCGTGTCAAGAATGTCCAACCCAAACCCAACCTGTTAATGACCCGTGTAACCCGTTTAACCCGTTTAACCCATTTAATAAACAGGTCATACTCAAAACCCAATTAACCTATGACCCGTTTGACCCGTTTAACCCATTTAACATGTTTAACCTATTTAAATTATAAAATTTAATAGATATTTAGGTAGTAAATGGGTAGATATATGGGTTAGTAATGACACGTTTATTAAATGGGTCAATATATAAGTCAATATACGGGTTAACCTGTTAACCCGAAATCTACCCATTTATTAAACGGGTTAACAGGTTATTAAACGGGTTAACAGGTTGACCCGAAACCCACCCGTTTAATAAACGGGTCATAACGGGTTGACCCGAAAATGACCCGAAATTTTAATCGTGCGGGTTGACCCGCATAAATTTCGTGCGGGTTTCGAGTCGTGTATCGGGTCGTGTCAAAAATTGCCACCCTTAGTCTCCCGTCTCCAGTCTCCAGTCTCCACGCGCACAAGGATGAAATTGAGATATGTGAATATGATTAGCTCCACCCTAAATCTAATGGAATTGGAATCACAATCTCATCAACCAGCGCGGAACTCATAATATTTTGGTGCCAACCAGCCACCAACCCTTTAACACATGCCTCCATCGTAAGCTCTCAGCTTTGCCCAAAGCGCGCGAACGGCGCCGTATTAGCCTGGTCAATCACGCAAAGCGACGTCGACGGCTCAAATATATTCCTTTTCAGAGTTCCAAGGGAGGTCTTGATTCTTGTAACTGTCAAATTGTTGGTTTCAGAAACTGGCAAATTTCAACTTCATTGGAGGGCCGTTTTCAGAAACCCCTTTAAATTCAACTCAAGCTTCCTTATTCTTCTTCTTCTTCCTCGCTCTCTTAAGGTATGTCTCAAATCTTTACCCCTTTTTTTTTTTCTGCCCAGTGGTTTTCACATATTTCCTCTGCTCTTATTTTTTCATTTTACTCTTGCCTATATTGGTTTTAATTCATCGTCTGATTGATTCTTATTACGCGTAGTTCGCTTGAATGATTTACTGCTTGATATTTCACCCTGGCATACAGTATTAATGGCTTTTCTTATCAAATTTGGAATTTAAATTTTGGGTGTTTCCCATTGTTTCTGTGACTGCCCTGTTGATGAAAGCATGGCTCTTTAACTCAGTTTCTGGGTTTTGAAGTATCATGCTTACTTTTTTTACTTTGTAAAGTTATGGCTGTTCATGGATAATGATGTTTATCTAGTAAGGGTTATGTGAAGTTTTTTTTTTCTCAATTTTTATGTTTATCAACTGGGTCGTTTCTATGTATGAAGTTTCAGTATTGATTAATAGTTTTTTGTTCTTTGGGTTACCTCCTGGGTTTAGAAGTCTTCTGTTTTGATTGTTTTTTACTTGTAGATTCCTTGCTTCCGCTTCTTTCCGAGAACGCTTTTCAGTTGTTTATACTCAATCTTCAATCCAATGCATTGCTCGAGTTTCAACTTTTAACCCTAGTGGAAGCATTGAAGAAAAGTGCACATTGTAACCGAAAGAAGAATTAGTAAATATTGAGATCTTGATGTCACAACTCTGATATTGGTTGTCAAAGGCTTTTCTTGATTTGAAAATGGTTTTAACTGATAATGGAAACCTCAAAGTGGAAATTGAAGATTCCAATGGTGGTGAAGTAAAGACTCAAGCTCCCTTTGGCGTTTCAGTGTCCCATAACACATTGTTAAGTAATGAAAAGTCTCCAAGAAGGTTCCTTGGTGCTCAGCCTAATAGAATACAGTTCCTCAAATTTGGTTCTGCATCTGCCAGATTCAAGCGGATAGCTGAGGAGAGAGATGAAATGTCGCGGTCTGTGCCTTCAAGTGACCATGGTTTCAAAGAACGAATCAATGGGGTTTTTTCCCGGAAAATTGAATGGGGTTCACTCTTGAAGATGGGCAAAAAATGGATTAGAGACCCAATGAACATGGCTCTTTTTGCGTGGATCTTCATTGTTGCTGTATCCGGCGCAATTCTGTTTCTTGTCATGACTGGAATGTTGAACAAGGCATTACCAAAGAAGTCCCAAAGAGATGCATGGTTTGAAGTGAACAATCAAATTCTCAATGCTCTTTTTACTCTTATGTGTTTGTACAACCATCCAAAACGGTTCTACTACCTTGTACTTTTGTGTAGATGGAAACCAGAAGACATTGCTAAACTTAGAAAGGTTTACTGCAAAAATGGGACTTATAAGCCACATGAATGGGCCCATATGATGGTTGTTGTTCTTCTGCTTCATTTGAATTGTTTTGCTCAATATGCACTTTGTGGTTTAAATTTGGGTTACAGAAGAGCTGAACGACCACCCATAGGAGTTGCAATATGTATATCTTTTGCTATTGGTGCACCTGCAGTTGCTGGTATATACAACATTGTCAGCCCCCTCGGAAAGGACTATGTTACAGAAGTGGATGAGGAAGCACAGGTTCAATTTGGCACTGGTGAACGAACAGAAAAGTTAAGGTTAAAATCATTTGAGAGAAGATATTCTTTTGCATTAAGGACTGAACAAAGAGTTGTTGAGAATAGACCACAGTGGAGTGGAGGGATACTTGACATTTGGGATGATATTTCTTTAGCATGTGTTTCACTGTTTTGTAGTTTTTGTGTCTTCGGTTGGAATATGGAAAGGCTTGGATTCGGGAACATGTATGTTCATATCATGACATTTATTCTCTTTTGCATGGCTCCTTTCTGGATTTTTAACTTGGCTGCAGTTAATATTGACAATGAGACTGTTCGGGAAGCGCTCGGAGTTACTGGCCTTGTTCTCTGTCTATTTGGTTTGCTCTATGGAGGCTTTTGGAGGATCCAAATGAGAAAGAGATTCAATTTGCCTTCTTACAACTTCTGTTTTGGTCAACCAGCACTTTCTGATTGCACATTGTGGCTTTTCTGTTGTTGGTGCTCCTTAGCTCAGGAAGTGAGAACTGGGAATTCCTATGACATTTTAGCAGAAAAGTTTTATAGAAAGCAAATAGACAGTGGCAGCCAGCTACCGATTTCACCCTTGCCCCGTGAAGATGGAGTGGTTGAATTTAGATCTGCTCCAAATTCTCCTCTGGGGAACTTATTAAGCCCAACCAAGAGCCGCGTTGGTGGTTCTCCAAGTCCTGGTAGACGTTCACAGGAATTCTATACTTCAGATGGGCCACTTTCCACGGTAAAAGAGTCTCACGTTAGAGGTAAGGATGAAACTATGACCCCACCTGCACCCTCACTGATAGGAAGAGAAGGCACATAACCCCACGATTGAGCATAATACTTCTATGCCATTATGCTTTGTATATGAATTACCTTAGAATTAGTTTTGAAACAAGTTTCTGTTGTGTGAGAATTAGTTTTGAAACAAGTTTCTGTTGTGTGAGTTCAAATGCATCAATGTTTTTGTTTTTGAGTTTCTTTTTTCACCATAGTTAACATTCCATAATTGATATTTTAATAGCACTTTTGATTCGGGTGCAAAGATATCTTCTCCATTATTTTTACGAGCAATCTTTCTGTTCTGAGTAGTATAATTATGTGTTTCTTTCTCTTTATTGTTTTATCTGACGTAGAAACTCTTCTTAAGTTACCCGTGTTTGAATTTTGTGGTTTTCAATCTCTTTCTTTTGATTTTATTCTATTGAGATGGAAATATGTGAAATTTTGAATTAACACTCTTGTTAGTACTGTCCAAAAAACACTCTTGTTAGTTAGCTGTGTTTTGGGCAAGGCATCTGAAAATTGTGGGGTTTGCTTAGTGATTATGAGAACTTTTGCGTGGTATTGTACAAGCCCACTGGACTTGGGAGGTTCAAAAACCATAAGAAATTCCTCCTTGTTAGCTCTTGATCAGTCTTGACTGCAGGAGGTTCTGCCACTGGGGCCTGGCCATGGTGATCGCTTCTGCTCTCAAGGCCTCTGTTCTGAGTAGTATAATTGTGTGTTTCTTTCTCTTTATTGTTTTATCTGACGTAGAAACTCTTCTTAAGTTACCCGTGTTTGAATTTTGTGGTTTTCAATCTCTTTCTTTTGATTTTATTCTATTGAGATGGAAATATGTGAAATTTTGAATTAACACTCTTGTTAGTACTGTCCAAAAAACACTCTTGTTAGTTAGCTGTGTTTTGGGCAAGGCATCTGAAAATTGTGGGGTTTGCTTAGTGATTATGAGAACTTTTGCGTGGTATTGTACAAGCCCACTGGACTTGGGAGGTTCAAAAACCATAAGAAATTCCTCCTTGTTAGCTCTTGATCAGTCTTGACTGCAGGAGGTTCTGCCACTGGGGCCCGGCCATGGTGATCGCTTCTGCTCTCAAGGCCTCTGTTCTGAGTGGTATAATTATGTGTTTCTTTCTCTTTATTGTTTTATCTGACTTAGAAACTCTTCTTAAGTTACCCGTGTTTGAATGTTATGGTTTTCAATCTCTTTCTTTTGATTTTATTCTATTGAGATGGAAATATGTGAAATTTTGAATTAACACTCTTGTTAGTACTGTCCAAAAAACACTTGTTAGTTAGCTGTGTTTTGGGCAAGGCATCTGAAAAAATTGTGGGGTTTGCTTAGTGATTATGAGAACTTTTGCGTGGTATTGTACAAGCCCACTGGACTGGGAGGTTCAAAAACCATAAGAAATTCCTCCTTGTTAGCTCTTGATCAGTCTTAACTTCCGGAGGTTCTGCCACTGGGGCCTGGCCATGGTGATAGCTTCTGCTCTCAAGGGCCAATGGAGCGTAAAGGAGCAATACACATAGAAGTTTTGAGTCATAGAACTTGAGCCAATAGATGAGGGAAGCATCAAAACGGATGCAAATTCAAGTAGAGTCGCGGAGGGAAGATGTCTTGATGCTTAAGTACATGACAAGCTCTTCGCAAATTGGAGTTACAGCGATACTCGTAAGCTTTTGGGATTATTGGGAGTTCTTACACATGATATGATCGGCATCTACATGAATCTCAATTTTTAATTATAATTTTCCCTCTTTCATAAGTGCATGATTGATAGATTAAGACCTGGATCTCTGATATTATATGCAGTGATGAAAATATCGGTGGATATCTGCGAAATGTCATCGATATTTCGTTAAAAATGGCTGGCGGCATATGGGGGGGGAGATATCTCACGAAATTTCGATCTTTTTTCTTGTTTTAAGGAGATAGATCTCATTATTTACTTAAAACGATCGAGATCGGCTTAAATTGGGTGAAAAACGGACGTAAAATGAGCTTAAACCAGTCAGGTCAAGTTGCCAAGTCAAAAAAAACCCACGTGAGGTAGAGTATGATTGGTTTGACATTCGTATTTGTACTTTATATATTATTTGCTTACTTATATTTTCAATTGGGCTTGTTGGTGGAGTTGGTTGTGGCTTGTTTTTAAATCAAACTCATCTGGGTTCGACGAATTTTCGTCATTTTTGTTGACCGTAAATGATATCGATATCGATATTTGGAGCGAAATATTCGTAAATTTGACTAGCGGTATATCTATCGATATTGATATTTCAATACTTGATTATATGGCAGCAAACGAAACATGCTTTCAACAAGTTGTGACATACGCCAAAACACATTCCTTAATATAATAGAGGAGGAGAGTTGGTACCATGTCGCATGATGACAGGGGCCACGGGCCCCGGCATAGTTCTCTAGCAAAACTCCTTTGTTTTGTAGTTCATTTGTGGGGCTTTCTGGATTACGTTAGGTTTATGACTTTGATAATTTGTTTCTCATGGTGCAGTTCCATAATATGATCCACGTTCCACTCATTTCCAGCTGTCATAAATTCATTCAGTGGGTGTGTACTAAATAATGCAGTAAGTAGGTTCACAGAAAGCCTTTAGTTTTCTTCATAGCAGAAACCAAGTCATCCCCACTTGAATCCACCTCGCTAAATCTTTTGATTCTTTGCTTTTTTTACTATCTGGTAAATTTTACTTTAACCAGTTTTCGGTCTTCCTTCTCTTGTGACCTTTTTAGCATAAGCCCTTCCCCAGGTATTGCTATACTCGAGTAGATCTTTCTCCATTTTTGTGTCTGTTGTATGCAGAACACGTGCCCATTGTAATGTGATATTATATGATGTGTTTTGATTAGTTGGCATGCTTTTCCCAAGGTATTGTAATGTTATATTATATGATATGATGCTATTGTATCATCTTTATTCTAGGCTGCCTAGAATTTTAATATTTGATGATGTTAGCTGCCAAAAGTGGCCATGAAGGCCGGTACCGAAAGGCGGGCCTACTGGGAGATGATAAGGACTCCATGGTTTCTTATAATGTATGCCATTAGGAAAAACACACTACTTAGGGCTTGTTTGAAAGTGCTTTAAGCTCTTTACTTGCTTGGATTTAAAAATTTTACCACTTTGACAAGTTTGTTAACATATAATCAGATTAGGAAAAACACACCACTGAGGGCTTTTTTGGAAGTGCTTTTAGCTCTTTACCTGTTGGGTTTAAAAATTCTACAACTTTGTCAAGTTTGTTAACATGTAATCAAATTAGGAAAAACACACCACTTAGGGTTTGTTTGGAAGTGCTTTTAGCTTTTTCTTTTTTTTCGGAGCTAAAAGTTCTCTAGCGTTGACAATTTTAATCAGATTAGGAGATTTGGAATTGAGGTGGGATAAAATTGGATTCCAAATTCAGGATTTTGGAATCCAACTTTGAGATTGTTACTTTTAATGTATTGGATTAGATTGGATTAGATTATATAACTTATCAAATTCATTGTATTCTGAATATTGAAATAAAAGACTCTTTATGGTAGAAATTGGATTGAATGCGTTTCATTCTATATCTCCTCGCCTCACAACTACTCATTTTATCTTCAAAAAATGTGGAATTTGATAAAGTGATATGATATAATTCAGTCGACTCGTCAAATTCAACATGATGTTTATGATTCCAATAACATAGTAGTATAGCATTGTCATAAATGATTTAGGGATTAGGTAGTTCCTTAATGAGTTAAAAAGAAAACCATCCCCAAAAATGATGCTATTGTTCCATGGGGAAAGTGGCGAGGACAATATCTCAATCCCACTTTGATATTGCACTGCACACTTGGTGAATGCCAGTCTTTGTCACTTACCTTGGCTTCCAAAATATTTTATCTGCCAGTGGCCACTGGGCAGCCAGACTTGGCACCCACTGGGACACGAATGTATGCATCATGGTGAGCTGGAATTACCTTTCAAACTTTTTCACTATCAACCTGTTGTTTTACCTTTCAACTTCTTTACTGTCACTCTGTATTCTGTAAGCCTCTAGTTTTCAAAAGAGTGATTTAGAAGTGTATGGACATCCATGAATTATCCATTCCATGTTCGGCACACTTTGGAGCTTTTGGAGCTTTTCAGTCCTACATTTTTCATTTCACCTCTGAATGACAGAGGAAGATGGTCTGGATTCAGTGGCATCCAGTCTAGCATACTGTACTACTATGAATAATGGTCTCCTTCTAGGTTCTACTGAGAGTGGAGAACACAAAATCAGTTTGTCTTTATTGGTGAAATACAAAATTCAATTTGTTTTCATTCACCTTGAAGTGACCTAATTTTGATGGTTCATAGGCAGCCAAGTTCAAACTAGGGTTGGGTATAGCCCGGTTAATCAGACCAGCCCGCCAAAATTGAGAATTGAATCAGGTTATCCAATTTTCATTTACTCAAAAAACGAAATCAAAACATTGAGAATTGAATCAGGTTATCCGATTTTCATTTACTCAAAAAACGAAATCGTTTTGATTGGTTTCAATTTTTTTTTTTTGTCAAGATTTGTTTCAAATTGATTGGTTTGGTTATTTAATTTGATTAGTTAGAAAAGGGTCATTAATGGCTTTACATTTTTATTTATTTATAATTTGTTGATACGAGAAATAAACTAATTTAGAATTGTCTTATTCTTTTCGGGGTAGTAAGACTAGGGAGAAGGTTTAAAAGAACTCTAGTGTGATATCGACCTAACAATTTCTGATACTTAAGTCAGTTTAAGTGATGAACGTACTATAATAATTTAAATAGCGTGGTGGCAAGATTATCATTACAATTTGGAGGAGAGGTGCATTTGTATTTATAGTGACATTGAATGTTGTATGTAGAATAATTCGATATGGGATAAATCATAAATGTCCTTACTTCTATGCTTGATCCGGTCGGCCGAGAAATAGATAAGTTGACCAAACCTGGTCGATCTAGTGGTTTTAGGTGTATTTGTTCATTGTTTGTTTGAGGGATGAATCTTGTGTTTTGGATGTGTATTGTTGTGTTTCTGTTGAATCGAGAATCAAATGTGATTTTGATATGACTAATCGGTCTTTGTCAAATTGATCAAATTAAATACAAATATAATCAAAACGGAATATTTTATAAATTTTGAGAACACAAATAGAGAATTAGTTGGATTAGTTGAAATTTTGAAGTTTAAAGAAAAGCAAATTTGCTTATCCAACTACCACGACTAAAATGAGCAACTAATAAAGGAATAGCTTCCCTCTCGTATTGATGGGCAATTTGGCTATCTACTCATTTTTGTGGGGGACCCAATAATGTCAATTTGATTCAACTTTTTAACAAAACCTCGCTTTCAAGAAACAGTGTCGTATTCTTTGTGTCGGTCTAGTTGCCCCCTCCGGTCTAGTTTTCTCTCTGAAGTTCAAATCCATCAGCTTCAATTTTCAACCTCCACTCCTATTAATTTCAAAATTAAAACGATGTTAACCCAATACCAACGTTTCAAATTACACACAAAATGAAAAATAATTAGGACATTGAATTTCGTATATCATGTAATTTTTCAATAAAAATTCAAAAAAAAAAAAATGCATGTAAGTGTGTTTGAACAGGCTACACTTATTGAAGACTGCAGTTTTCTTTTTGGTCAATATTAAGGATTAAAGTTATTCAAGAAATAGACCAACTTAGACTCGTCTCATTGAGCACCTTCAGCTGCTCCTCTCGTGGTAGGGAAGACCTGCACAGGGAGAAGGTGAGAGCAAAGGGACACCGGTGTGGTTCCGGCATAACAGTCTCTGATGCTTAAGTGAGATTAAGTAGGAAGGGTACTGTAATAATTTAGACAGTGTGAGGGCAAAATGGTCATTACCTTTTGGAGGGGGATACCCTTGTATTTATAGTAACATTAAATGTGTTTGTTGAAGATTGTCGATGTGGGATAAATGTTGTGGCCTTTAGGGACTAACACGTGTCCTAAGGTGGTCGTAGGTAGTATTTCTGACCTGTCAGGGCGATCGACCAGATGTGGTCGACTTGTAGGTGGGTTGACCTTATGCTGATTGCTTAGGGAAGCCGAGGGAGTGGTCAAGCCGATCAGATGATTGGTCGATTAGATGTGATCGACATATGCTGTTCTAGCCTTGTTGATATGATCAAGAAAATGCTTGGATGGGCTGGCCGATCAGATAGGGTCGGTTAGCCTTGACTGGTTTGAGGTTGGCACATTTGGTTGCTAAGGCAGGCCGTCTCAGCCTTTGGTCAGACCGAATAGTTTAGGTAAGAATAGAAGTCCCCCAAGTCATTGACTGAGGTGGATTTCCTCCGTCAAAGGCTTGTATTGTACTTATCGGCATGTGTAGATGTACACTATACTAGTCCCCAGTCCCCCAAGCCCTTGGTGGAGAATTGATGTAGAGGGATAGGGTGATAATCGGTCAGCTTGTGCAGACCCTCGCCCGATAAGGTGGCAGATAGCCCTGGGAGGCGTCCTAAGACCGACTGAGAGCTACTTGTGCCAACATGAGTGTATGTCACCTTGGTTGGTCAGCTTGCGTAGACCCTCGCACAATGAGGTGACTAATCGGCCTAGGAGGTGTCCTCAGACTGACTGAGAGCCACTTGTGCCAAGGTGAATGTATGTCACCTTGGTCGGTCAGCTTGCGTAGACCCTCTCACGATGAGGTGGTCGATCGGCCTAAGAGGGTGTCCTCAGATCGACCGAGAGCCACTTGTGCCAAGGTGAGTGTATGTCACCTTGGTTGGTCAGCTTGCGTAGACCCTCACACGATAAAGTGGCCGATCGGCCTGGGAGATGTTCTCAAACCGACGAGAGCCACTTGTGCCAAGATGAGTGTATGTCACCTTGGTCGATTAGCTTGCGCATACTATCGCACGATGAGGTGATCGATCGGCTTAAGAGGGTATCCTCAAACCGACCGAGAACCATATGGAGGTAGTGCAGATTTAATGTTTGGTTCAATCAATGTGCGACCTTTCCACTAACTGAGGTAGTGCGTGTAGTAATTGAGCGACTCTTGGGTTGGCCAAGTAATTGACCAATGACTATTTTTAACCATAGTTACTTTTTTGCTAAAGTATAAAAGAGTTTGAGAGAGATTCACTTTTCGCTTTTCATCTTGAGCATCTTGAGAGTGATTGTGAGTGACTAAAGGCGATTTCCGGCAACCGCAGAGGCGATTTTCAACGTTGATCCACGGTGGTGTCTACGACCTACTTCTGAGCAAAAATAAGTTATGTCGCTATTTCTATCCTGAATTTGGATTCAAATTAGCTGTTAAGCAAGAACATTATATGAACAGGCTTGAATGTTCATGCCCTGTTGTCTTGATTTCCTAGGTCGGTTAGGTGTTGTGTCTTGCATGTTTCCCTTCTTAGAAGTCTTCCATTTTGTATTTGTAGATGTCGTTTGAAGATTCTCAAGGCATGGACAATCGGTCTAACAATGAATCAATGACCAGCTCGCCCGCTTCGGACGCTTAGTTACAGACAAGTGAATCGGCTTCAACTTCAAGGACATCTCGACCAGAGGTGAATCTTAGGTCAAAGGCCGAAAAAGAGAGATGTCTGAAAGAAGAGCTTGATAAAGCCTTTGTGCAGATGTTGGATAGGACTGTCTTGGCCAGTAGCGAGGCCGAGTAGGTGATGTTGGAATGGAATTGGTCAATCATACCATGATCTTTGAGGGCATATCGGTAGGGTCCGATTAGAAGAAAGGGAAAAATTGAAAGATAAGATCGATGAGGGGGCAACCACTAGGCCGATATTCATGGAGATTGATGTAGAGAAGGCCGTAAGAGAGGTTACCGTGGCAAAGTCAGGGTATAACATCAATCGGCAATGTAAGACCCGTGCCCTGGAGGGAACGGTGAACGATCCCACATTCCTACGAGGGGGAATGGTCTAGGAAGGGAATGGTGGTATGCCTTAAAGGTGTTGGCACACGCCTATCTAGTACGAGGCCTCCCTTGGCCGCATTGGTAAAGGTACGCCCTGCCAAGCGTGAGGTCTTGGGGTCAAAATCCAGCGAAAGTGGCTTTGGTCGCTCGATCTGGGACAATATCGTGTTAGGTAGAGTGGGCCGATGCGCAACTCTGATCTAAACGAGACCTTTTGGGAGCTCATTGGCTTTGGGTTCGGTTGAAACTCCAAAGTTAAGCGAGTTGAGGCTGGTGCAATTTTATAATGGGTGACCCCCTGGGATGTTGCACCGTGAGCTCCCGAAAACAAAACCGTGAGGGCAAGGGCAAAGAGGCCCAAAGCGGACAATATCGTGCTAGATGAGTCGGGACCTGACAGAGGAGGGTCGGACAATATCGTCCAGAATTTCGGGATTAGATTAGTGACTAATCAAGGATGAGTGAGGTTAATCGGTGATTAGTTGAGCGAAATCGGACGAACGATGCAAAATGACCGTTTTGCCCCTAGTCGTGGGCAAAATGTTGACTTTTTGACCGGGAGGCCCTATGGCCGAGGACCGAGAACCATTACATAGATCGAGTCGATATGAATCCTTAGACAAGCAACACGTCGAATTCGGACGTCGAACGGAGAAGTTACGATTTAGGGAAGTT
Organism: Prinsepia uniflora; assembly: GCA_032719365.1. Classification (NCBI taxonomy): domain Eukaryota; kingdom Viridiplantae; phylum Streptophyta; class Magnoliopsida; order Rosales; family Rosaceae; genus Prinsepia; species Prinsepia uniflora. The sequence goes on along the minus strand of CM064870.1, from coordinate 10,258,185 downwards.
CCGAAGAATTATTGCACGATTTACGAGACGAATACCTTTTGGCATTAAGTGGGGCCCAGATATTTTGGGAAGGCCCAATGGATGAGTGACAAGTGTGACTCATCCATTGCTCATTATGATTGCACACATGCATCCCCCTTCCTTTGTTCGTGCAAACCAACCCAACCAAACCCAAAACCCGATCTCACCCATTTCCCCCTTTCTGTACAACCCACACCCACTAAGTCTAACCCAAGGCTGGTGGCACATGATAGAAACAGAGAGGAAGGAAGGTGATGGTGGAGACTGGCAGGTCGGCCTGAACCGCCGTGGACGGCGGCGTGGAGGAAAACCAGACAAAGGTATCGGTTTGGGTCCATTTTCTTTTCTTTTTGATTTGCGATATTCTGGACCGTTTTGGTTGATTTGAATAGGTGTATTAGGTTTCTAGGAGGGTGTTAGGGTGATTTTGGTGGTGGTTAGGGGCTGAGGAACCCTGGGGAGAAATCTGGGAAGGTCGAACCGTTGGGGGGGGGGGGGGTGGGGGAAATCGGGTTGATAGATTTTTATAGGTTTTAGGTTGTTTAATTCATATGTTTAGGTTCCTAGGATCAAAATAGGTAGAATAAGATTAATTAGGAAGAGAAAGGACAAAAAATGAAGGAGGGAGAACCCTGGACCGGTCAAGCCGGTCCAGTTGCAGGAGTTGGACCGAACTGGCCGGTTCGGATCGGTTTGGCTGAAGAAGATGATCCACAGTGCCCAGCGCGTGTGGGCATGTGGCCCACTTTCTAGGGAGGGTTCCAACACACGAAATCATCTATTCGATGTAACGAACATTTTGGGACTGGTTTCGTGTCGATCGGACATTGTTTCGATAGGTTTTGGGGTGTCCGAAGGTTTAGGATCGAGTTTAAAAATAGTTAAAAATTCCAGAAAATTACGGCGCTTTAGTGATGGGTTATTTAAGTAGTTAGTAACCCTCTATTACGATTTGGACAGGTTTGAGTCTCGGTGACGTTGATTGGCCCAAGAGAGCCGTATTGCACGCGTATCGAGGTGGCAGTTTGGGCGGTCTGTGAGTGGACCTTGTTTTCTAAATTGATGCATGCATAAATGTTTATTATGTATTTTAATACTTGTTTTGTGATGCCATGAGTGCATTTGTGTGTGGTTACGTATTGGCATGTATTTCGAGGTTTCGGCCTTATACGGTGCCTATACGGGTTTGTACTTCTACGTTGATTTAAATGAAATGGTTTTGGATTTAAAAAGGATAAACTCGGGCATGAGACCCATTTGGTTTTGACTCGGGCATGTAGCCCTATTGGTGACCTACGGGTCTAAGTCGTGGTCGCGGCAGGTGCTTTGTACACGGCGACGGACGATACGACGCTCGTTTCCGGACTAGGTTGTGTTCCTTCCGGAGAGGTCACGATGCACGTACCGTCGTCGAGCAGCCATGGGAGGCTCGACTTCGGAGTGCTGACAGTTCAGGATATCGATCGGTGATGAGTGCACCATAAGCTAGCGATGGTCGCGTTGGTTGATTCCTTCACGGCGACATACCAGGATTGAGGACGGTCCTGGATGGATGGTTGCACGCATCACTACGATTGGAATTGTGACTGACCCTAAGATATCGGGCTCAATGCCCAGTTGAGTCATGAGTTCGGGCACGAGACCCAGTTACTTTATGTTTATGATTTCGGGTCGAGGACCCTAAATGGATTTTCGGGTTCATGACGGTTTATAGGGACCAGGCATGAATGTTTTATATATATATATATATATATATACTCATATACCTTCCTTATTTGGAATGTCTCCTCTGGGGAGGGTCGTTGGCCTGGGTGGACCCCAGAGTAGTCACGGAGCACTAATTGAGTAGAGTCGCCCCCGTTGGGTACCTTACTCTCAGGAGGGCTTGGATTATAACCTCAGGGAGGGTCATTGATCTACGAACATTGACCTCGGTGGACCCTGAGAGAATTGGCTTTGAGACCCCGGGTAGCACGCACGTAGCTTTAGATACCGTGACAGGATGAGTTATGTGATTTATATGTATATGTTATATGATATATGATGTACTGGTTTTGGGCTGAGTCCCACATGGATTTGGGCGGTGGCCCCTATGGTTGGTTTCATTTAAGGTTTTGGGCTAAGGCTCTATTAGTTTGATAAGTTGGTTTTCGAATGCATGCATGATTTTTAGTGAAGGATACAAATATCTTTATGAAAATGTTTTGATAAATTATTGTTTTGTCCACACACAGCTTTTAAATGTTTTGGCTGCCCTTCGGGTTGATAGCGGATGCGGGCTGTATCAGAGACCGAGACATCACATACCTCCTCCGGATCTTGGCGTACTCTAAAGCCCGAGAGGGCTAAAGTTGGAATTTCCCTTATCTGGCACTCCGTGTCAGACGGGATCAGGAAAGTCCCGCATTAATCCCGGGGGATTGGGACTGGTCTTAATAGGCAATGAAGTACGATTAGATGGGATGATGTATAAGTTTCAGGGATGCCTTTCATATTCGTGATTCAATGGTGATGAGGCTAGTTAGGGAGAAAGATAGTCGAGTGACCCTCTAGAGCCCTGGACGACCTTTCACCCAGATGTGTTCACGTATGGGTTGACCTTGCCGTTACGTCCTTGGATCCAGGAAATGGTAGCTCATATAGGGGTGGCCATCGGTCAGATAAATCCTAACACCATAGACGACGCCAAACTGTTGATGTAAGAAATGGACCAACTTAGACTCGCCTCGTTGACAACCTTCGGCTACTCCTCTCGGGGTAGGAAGACCTGTATAGGGAGAATGTGATAGCAAAGGGACACTGGTGTGGTGTCGGGCTAACAGTCTTCGATGCTTACGCGAGATTAAGTAGGAAAGGGTACTATAGTAATTTAGGTAGCGTGAGGGCAATATTGTCATTACCTTTTGGAGGGGGATACTCTTGTATTTATAGTAGCATCGAATGTGTTTATTGGAGATTGTTGATATGGGATAAATGTTGTGGCCTTTAAGGGCTGACATGTGTCCTGAGGTGGTCTTGGCAACATTTCTGACCTGTTAGTGGGTCTGGCCGACCAGATGTTGTTAGCCTCATGCTGATTGCTCGGGGAAGCCGAGGGAGTGGTTATGCCGATCAGATGATTGGCTGATCAGATATGATCGGCCTTTGCATTTCTGGCCTTGTTATTTAGATTAGGAAGATGCTTGAAGGGGTTGGCCTATCAGATAGGGTCGGTTAGCCTTGATTGGTTTGAGCTTGGCACGTTTGGTTGCTAAGGCATGCCATCTCGGCCTTTTGTCAGGCCGACCAATTTAGGTACGAACAAAAGTTATGATTGAAATTTCTCATTCGCTATTTTAATTTAGTGAAATATATGTACGAAATTTTGGCCTTAAATTTTGCATTAAATATGACGCGGTCATAATTCATTGTTAGGAATATAAATGTGCATAACAAACACTATATTACACCATTTACATTAGACTAATTAAATTTTTGGACAAAATTAAATTAAAATGATCCAAAAGTTATTAATAGTTTGTCAGTTTTTACAGCTACCAAAGTCGGACTCTTTATATTTCACCAATTTTGAATATTAAATTTGTTTTTTTTTTCAATTTGAATACATAACAACATAATTTTCCTATACTGATTAGTTTTTAACGGTTCAAATAAATATGTCTATTTTGGGTGTAAAATCGATACAACCCATAATTCGTGCAATTTACTACATATATAACTAATTTTTTAACAGTTAAAATAGATATATCTATTTTAACAGTGAAATTGAATATAACGAATTCAGAGCCAAACACAATAACTAAAATTTCAAATGGAAATCCATCTCAAGGGGAAAATATAGTAACAACACTAAACTTTAAGTCCTTATTTGGGAGAGGATATCTGTGGCGAAGGATATTTTTCGCCCCTAAGAAAGTGAGGAGTGTCATTTTGCTCAATATTATCACAATGGTTTATGATCAAACTTCTAACTTTTCTTCATTTTTTTCTCTTAATTTTTTGATGTGTTAAAATTATTATATCTTATATCTGTTCACGAAAACTCGGCTTTTTCGATCGTTAAGTCTACTACTACTTCTATTGAAACCTCCATTTTCCAAATATAAAAAAGAAATAAAAAAAAAAGGTGGAAATGATGATGAGTTTTTGGAATGAAGAAGATGATTTTTGAAGAAGAGATGATGAAGAGGATGAAGAATAAAGGAGAAAGAAACCAGATAATAATAATAAAAAAAAAACAAGCTTGCAAGAGGTAGTTAGCTACTGTTAGTTAGTCCAAATAGAAAAATTAAAATTTATATTAAATTTAGTTAGTTACTTTTGATATTTTGGATAAATTTTTGGTTAAATTTGTACAAAAATTTAATTTGACTATTTCGGTACAGATACTTCTAAAACCTTTGAAAATTAGCAAATTTAACAAGTGGTATATCTTTGTTGTTCGACCTCTACTCTTATCTTAATTAAAAAAAAAAAAAGGTGTAACTTGTAGTATATTATCATATTTCTTTCATATATTATCATATTTCTTTCATATATTATTAAGACATCTTATAAAGCTTTTGTTAGTTCTTTCAGAAATGTGGTCCTGGTTCTTTAGGACATGTAAACTTGTTGGTCCTCCACAAATTTATGAAGATCAAATTGGATACGAAATAACAAATATTTCACTATGTGATTAAGACATCTTATAATCAATTGAGACTTATATTTATGTTAACAAAAAAAAGTTTAAGAAATTATATTTATATTATAAATTATACTTTTAATACAGATAATGGGACACTAATACTATTATGATAATAACATATACTTTGTCTTAAAATACAAATTTGAGTCCGACCATGAAATTATGAATCTGTTAACAAGCCAATAGCGTACAGAATTAAGGTTAGCGTTTATCCAACAGAGAAACTCCCATAACACAACAACGTAATTAGGTGCGGGTTTTGAATCAAAAACCACAAAACTAGGTGGGACCAATTTGTCAAGAAAAGTTGGCTTGACTCCGTCTCCCTCCTTCCTCGGCTCACGTGTCCCCCACCACCTCACCTTCCTCACTATTTACGAGACGCGTACAGTAACATAAACCTATACCCCACTGCATGGTACCTAGTCCAACCCATCTGACCTATCAACAAAAGCCACCTCATCCATACCCACCAAGTGGCCACTCACAGTTCACGCCACCATAGAAACGGCTATAGAAAATTCCAAACTCCCCTCCCAACCCAATCCATCTGTCTATAAAACACGCCTCGCCTCATCTTCTTCAGTCTCCAAATCCACATTTCCTCTCAAATCCCCAAATCCTTCTCTGTCCTTTCTCTCTCTCTCTCGACCCTCCATTTTTGTCCGCCTGCCTTGGTGCTTGTACTAGAACTGGCTAACTCTCAGGAAGCTCTGGAAGACTGCGATTCCAGCAATCGAAGGGTGGTGCTCGCCCTTTATGAGGCCCTGAGCTCGCGCGACGTCGACACGGTGCACCAAATTGTAGCCCCGGACCTCGAGTGGTGGTTCCACGGCCCCCCTACTCACCAATTCTTGATGCGCCTCCTCACCGGCGACAAAAGCGAGTCGTTTCGGTTCATTCCTCAGTCCATCGCCTCCTTCGGCCCCACCGTCCTCGTCGAAGGCTGCGACCGCGACTGCTCCATTTCCTGGGTCCACGCCTGGACCGTGACTCATGGGATAGTCACCCAGGTCAAGGAGTACTTCAACACTTCCCTCACCGTCACCATCCTCGGTAACAACTCTCCCTCTTCCTCCGCTCAGTCCTCACCGTCCGCGTTTTCTTCCAAGTCATCGACGACCGAGATTACCTCGTTCCACTGCCCGTCCGTCTGGGAGAGCAGCGTCTCCAATCGGGTCGGGAAGTCCGTGCCCGGTCTCGTCCTCGCAATCTAAAATCCAAATAATCCCCTGCGGTCCTGAGCGGTGGATCCCTTTAATAAGTAAATAAAAGGTGCTGAGGTGTCATCGCCTGATTGTTTTTCTGTTTATCCTTATGGGCTGAGACTACTCTGATATAGTACTCTCATGGTAGAAATGTAAAGCCCCTTGTTTGTGGTTTGTTGGAGTCCTTTGCATTTTGGTTTTTTATATCTTCAGTTCTTATCTGGGTGTGATGCTGACGTTGGGTGGAACCATGGGGTTGAGGCTCTTTTGGTCATATCCTGACGTCGCGTCCATTGTATTACGGTACTCTCCTTTTACAAAAAAGACGTGTTTGTTTAATAGCCTTTCGGATTTTGGATTCTTCTAACTCAGACCCACGTTTATGATATAAAAGCACATGTCAATTTGCTCCAATCACAACACGGCGACCCAAGTTCGGATCTCCTTTTCTTAATTTTGATCGTAGGGTAAGATATGATTTGTATTACGAAACTTGTGACGGAAAAACTATATGTTAAGGGATATCGTCGGGTGGGTTTAAGCTAAATGTGATTAAACAAAAGGACAAACAGAATCCTAGGTGAATAAGACCCCAGTTCCTCAGAAGCTGGATGGATGAATGAACAGCATTTGACTTGTTGAAAACAATGGGAAGAAAAAGTAAAACCGCCCACCGTGGGGCTCGAACACACGACCACAAGGTTAAGAGCCTTGCCCTCTACCAACTGAGCTAGACGGGTCTTTTTTAGGAAATTGTTAATACGATATGAAGATAATGACGTGCAGTTTTGGACTGAGCTAGATGGGCCTGTTAGTGAAGCTGTTAATAAGACACACACTATCGCCGTCTACATAAATTCAAAATGAATATTCGTTATTACTAAGTGTTTGTCATAATTAATAATTGAAATATCAATATCGACGAATATATCGCTAACTAAATTTTTGGATATCTCGCTTTAAATATCGATATCTCGATATCGTTTACGGTCAATAAAAATAATGGAAATTTAGTCTAAAAGTTAAATTTTTTTAATAAAATTTTGGAAAAAGTACTCAATAATGATTATATATGACTAATAAAATTTTAAAATGACTTTAATATAGTAAATATATGATGAATAATATGATGTAATATGATTCTGACGATAAATAATAATATAAAATCCTAAATATAAACATAAATTGAAGTGAACTACTATAATTGAATGTTAATATAGTTAAAAACATAATAATAAACATACAAAAATTCAATGTAAAAAATCATAAAATAAGTTTAAATATATTTAAAATTGAGAAAAAAATAGGGTCAAATTTTGTTAAAAAATTGGAAATAATTGATATATTTAAAATTAGACAAAAAATGAAAAAAAAAAACCAAACTTTGTTGAAAAGTGGAAAAAATGGATAAAAAGGGGGAAAAAAAAGAGAAACAGCAGTTATAGACAAAGGGGGGATAAACCAGAGACCCCCAAAAATGAGAAACAAAACCCAAAGCCAACTCTACTTACCAGCGTTTTTGTAGTTTAACCAACGTCAAATATATAAATATAAAAACTAACAGTCATCTTTTACCTCCAGTTGGGTCTGTAACTTGGATTTTCCGACTCGACGGCATGACCCGACTCATTCTCTTTCGTTTTACGTTCGATTTTCACGAATTAATAGTTCATATTGATGTGGATATCATACCACCATTTCGATTTATCGAATTAATAGTGCATATTGGTTAGCTATTAATAACTTTTGGGTCATTTTAAGTTAAATTAATCCAAAATTTTAGTTAGTCTGATGTGGATAGGCCTGTTAATTAATTTTTTGGTTCAATTTTTTTTATCAAAACCGTAATCGAATCTGTTAGGGAACCGATTTTGGTTAGATTCAGTTCTCAAGTCCAAACCGTTTGAACCGAAAACCGATTAAACTAGTTCGATTCCGTTTGAACCGATTTAACAGGTTCTCAAGCCCAAATCCATGCGCAAACGAAACAAAAAAACCTTCAATTTTTCAAAACACAAGAAACAACAATCAAAACAACAATTGAAACCACAATCGAAATAATAATCAAAATAACAATAAAAAAATATTAACATTATTTGCAGACCCCAAATAAAAACCCTAAATTGAGACCTCAAGTCAACCCTAAATTGAGACCTCAAGTCAACCCTAAATCGAAACCCCAATTCGAAACCCTAAATCAAAATGCCAAATTGAAACCCTAAATCGAAATTAATCGTCCTCAAAGACGAAGATGATGAAGAATATTCATCCCCCAACTCTCGATCGATCACCATTTCCCCTAACCTTCGATCGATCACCATCTCCCCCAACCCTCAATCACAAGACCGTGAGTCAGATGAAAGGGATAAGTAGAGACCGTGAGGAACCAAGAACAGAAGAAATGAGTAAGAGTTGGAGACTGAGAGGGCTGAGAGATATGAGTGAGAAGTAGACGATCAGTGGATGAAAGGCTTGAGTCCTTGAGAGGAGAGGCTTGGGAGTTGAGATATAATGAGAGTGTGTCTCTGTGAGAATTGGGAAATCAAAAGAATAAGCGCAGATCACACTTCACATAGACTGAGAAGATGAGTTTGAGAAGGAATAAGAGGCGGTGAAGGGAGAGGAATGAAATGAAGATGTATCAAATGCACCATTTCACTCAATTTTTAGGGTTTTGGAAATGGCTTCGATTTGGAGACAGAGTGTAAGACCCGGTCATGGAAGCAAGAACGATGAGTAAAACCCGTGAACTTAAGAAACAAGAACGGTGAGTAAGACCAGTGAGTTTGGAAAGGCAAGATCGGTGAACAATCTCACATCGCTCGGGGAGGAAAAGGTGAAGTGTCTTATATGTGTGGGCACGTATCTATCCAACACAAGGCCTTTTGGTAGTTCACTGACTTTGGATTCCTTGGGAACTCCTTAAGCGAGTTGAGGCTGGTATAATCCCAAGATGGGTGACCTACTGGGAAGTTACACGTGAGCTCCCGAAAACAAAACCGTGAGGGCTGGGCCCAAAACGGACAATATTGTGCTAGATGGACCGGGTCGTGACATAATGGTATCAAAGCCCGACCCCGATCGAAAGTGTGCCAGCGAGGACGCTAGGCCCCATAGGGGTGGATTGTAAGACCCGGTCTTGGAAGAAAAAATAGTGAGCAAGACCCGTGTGCTTGAGAAGCAAGACCCGTGAGCTTGAGAAGAAAGAACGGTGAGCAAGACCTGTGTGCTTAGAAATGCAAGATCTGTGAACAATCCCACATCGCTCTGGAAGGAAAAGATGAAGTGCCTTATATGTGTGGGCACGTATCTATCTAACACAAGGCCTTTTGGGAGCTCACTAGTTAAGTGAGTTAAGGTTAGTGAAATCTCAAGATGGGTGACCTACTAGGAAGTTACACGTGAGCTCTCGAAAACAAAACTGTGAGGGCTGGACCTAAAGAGGACAATATTGGGCTAGATGGGCCGGGTCGTGACACAGAGTGGGGTTGGGTTGGGCTTGGGCTGCCACTTGGTTTCTTGGGCTGGGCTTCCAAAAACAGAAGCCCATTTCTTAAAGTTCGAGTTTTCAGTTCGGTTCAATTTTGGTGAATCGAAAATCGAAACCGAACCAATTTAGACCCACTTTGGTTTGATTTTTACTATTCGATTTCAGTTTTCTTTCAGTTCGATTTTTTAAGGTTTGATTTCGGTTCGATCCGATTTTCGGGTCGATTTTTTCGAACCAATTAATAGGCCTAGATGTGGATGCTCTTATAAAATAATTCTTCATCCTTAACTTCATCGGTTCTTTCATTTTTTTATTGATAGAAAAATGTATACTTAAAAGTTCGATTTTCAATCTCCCATCTCCAAATGTAAAGAAAAAAATTATTCTCCACATGTTTTCAATTGGGGGAATTGGACCTTCGACTTAAGCATCCAACATTTGAATTGAAATGATCTTATGTGAAATTTATTCCAAAATATCCCATGAATAGTCACCCTCAATCTTTTCATCCCAATTTTTATTAACAAGGATTTCTAAGGGAATACGGTAGCCATTAACAACTGTTAACATCTCCTTTTAGTCCTCTCTTTTTAACCCTTTTTCTCCCTGCTCGCTCTTTAAAAAAAACACAAACCCAACTCCCACACTCAACCGCCGCTCCTTTTTGGGGATGGCGGTAGCCCCTCCCCCTCTTTTCCTTCCAACCCCTTCTTTCCTCTCTTCTCTTCTTCCTCTTCTTTAAGTTTCCGTTTTTTTTCTCCCCCTTTATTATCTATTTTTCTCTGGTTTTTGTAACAACCCCTTCATCCCCTTTCTTTCCCCTCCATCTGTCTCTTTACCCACTTCTCTCTTTCCTTCCAACCCCTTCCTTCCCCTCATCTCTTCTTACTTCTATGTCAGTTTCCCTTTTTTTTTTCTCCCCCTTTCTTATCTATTTTTCGCTGGTTTTTGTAACAGCCCCTCAATCCCTTTTCTTTCCCCTCCATCTCCCTCCTTCCCCACTTCTCTCTTTCCTTCTCTTTCCATTTTTTTCCTTTCATTTCTTTGTTTTTTTTAGCTATGCCATCTGTTTCCCTTTGTGGTGCCCCTCCGGCTCATCCCTCTATGGAGGATTTATCTTCTATTTTATTAGAGAATTCTAGAGTTCTCTTAGATCTACATTTCCATATCCATTTCAGTTTCCTTCCACCATGCCCTAAATCTTTCATCTTCCCTCATCCGATGTTCTTGACACTGCTGGATCTTGAACACTTTTCTACCAAAGTCCATCTCCTATCTCAGTAGCTATCTTCACACTGTGGTTTTTTTAAAGTGCTTTTTGCACTCGTCGAATGAATTATAGGAGCGCTCACTATGTGGGTGACCCACTCACCCCCATTTTCGCTGATTTCCTCAATTTCACCTTCACCTTTCTTGCTTCTAGTGGTACTGTGTTTGCAGGTTCGTGGCGGCTCCAGCAACGGTTGATGGCGACGGGTTGGATGATGAAGGATTTTCATTTTTTAGATTTAGGGTTGCTTTTGGGATATGTTTATTTTTCTGTTATTGGACTTTTCTACACATAGATTTGGTGTTTTGTGTGTATGCTTATGTCCCATCTAAGTATTTTTGTATATAGATTTCCATTGCTTTGTAATGTTTACTTATCAATGAAATTCTTATGCGTTTGATTAAAAAAAAAAATAAGGTGGCCCATTATATCACAGTTTCGCTAGTAGAGAATCTGAATTGACGTACTCAAAAAAAGGTGTTGCATACATGATACATGCATAACAGCAAATGATATTCATCAGATTAAAACTCGACATGAGATAAGATAGTGCATAAATGAAATAAGACGTTAAATTACTTAAAATGCACCCAGAACAAGTTAGCGATTCTTAATTTGCACCCAGAATTGAAATTTGCCTCAAAATGCACCAAGAACAGTAGTAACTTCAAAACCATTGCACCAAAAAACTGACTCCGTTTTAAACTCCGAGAAGTGTGCAAATATGGCATCTATATGATAGTTTTTAGGTGGGTATTTTAGTCGTTTTTTGAAGGAGGAGTTCTTCTTCTTCCTCACTAGTACTTCATCTTCCTCATAATTTTAGACCCAACCGCCGTACTCCTACAACCATTATTTTTCTTCCTCACTTCACCTTCCTCACCTAGCTAACCACAATATCTCCCTCTTCTCTTTGATATCATTGAATTCCGAAGACACCTTCACGCCTCACAGCCTCGCACCCATCGCTTGAGGCCCTGAATCTTCTTGGACGAAGGCTCGAAGCCTCCTTCTCCGTCAAACAGTTGAAGGGTCAAAGCCTCCATCTCCGTCAAAGCATTTGTCTCCCTCGAGGCCTCCGTCTTAATCGTGGCCACTTTTTGAATATCTGCTCTGAACTAGTTGAACTACAAGTCTCTTAAAGTTTACCATTATTAACCAAGATAAGGGTTTTAGGTACAAAAAGAAAGTTCACAATTGAATAGGAGAAAAATAAGAAATGCTTAAGATACATACATAAAACTTTGTGGTTCCTAACTCAAGTGTTCACCCCAAGAACAAAACCATTGTTGTATGAAGGAAGATTGGTAGAAGGCTCCTAATGTTTCACTGGCGAGCGGAAAGGATTTGGCGTCACAGGATGTGTGATATGCAGGCTAGCATTTCGTAGAGCCTGTTTAGCATTTGCACATGAGATTTCGGTTTGATTTGTGAAGAAGGTTGGAATGGCCATGAACTGGATTGAACTAAAAGCTCCAACCCAATTTGTGCAGTTACCTAATCCACAGTTGAGTGCAACGATAACGTGAGGTGAAGGTAGGTAGGAGGCTTCCTCCTGATAAATACCCTTAACGAGATTTACTCTTACTCTGCTGCCGATTCCTGAAGTTTTGCGAGTCAAATTTGTTGGAACTTCAGAACCCACCATGATGATCTATACATTGCCTAATCCATTGAGCAAGTGACCGACTTCCGCAAATGGTGGCATCCAATCCAACTCTCCCTCTGGCCCTAGGTAGTGAACAATCACCACCTCACCTTTCTGAAGCAAGTTCTTTGAACGGATGTTGAGAGTTGTTAGAATGTAATAGACCATCAATCCATAAGAGAGGATGTCAGCAGGGGGCTTAACAAGGACAATGACCAAATATTATAGTATTTTGACCAACCAGAGAGGAGGATTGGACTTGACATACTATCTCTAACATTATGGTGAAAAGAAGAGTCTGTGGAAACTCTTCATCATCAAGCCCTTCCCATGAATCCCAGAGTCCACCTTTAACCGAAAAGGCCAAAAGGGCAGTGAGAATAGCAACTACACTTTCTCCGCCACATGCCCTTCTGATGGATACCTAATGATTCAAGCCATTTACAAGGCTGGTCAGCGTCACAGGGAAACATGAAGATTTTCTTTTCCAGCTCTTCGTCCCTTTCCATCATAGCCTTGTAAAGATGTACATACTCTTATGTGTTTCCTTTGAATGCTGCTTCTGGCAGATAGAACTGCAGTTGATTACTACTATACAACATCCACAAGAGAGGGCATGTACACCAGGGAATTCTCTCTCACAAGCCGCACACTGCCTCAAGCTGCCATTTGAGTGGACTTTAATATCAACAATACTTTCATCTTTCAATAGTTCTCCATATTTAGTTGGCATTGAGCTAGCTATTGAACTTGTCTTTTCTTCGTATGCCTGACCAAGTAGGTGTGAGATTGTAACTACAACGAGATCATAACCTTTGACCATTTTCTGAGGCCACTAAACATCAACTGTCTCGAAAAACGGTTCAAAGTGCATTAACCTTGACCACTTTGGACCACCTTCTTTGTCTACCTGAAGCAATGGATGCACCAAAGCTATGGTTTCCTGAATGGATACATAAACCTATGCTTTTCAGGAGTTGGGTGCCTAAACCTAAGAATCCCTGAGGACGTGCAACGAGCCACATCAATAACTGGGAAACGATCAACCCTTGACGCTTCTAGTGACATAGATTTGATCATTTTTCGATTTGAGGGAAACATCAATGAATCACGTTCATATGTGACCCGTAAAAGCTCAATATTGGGCACCTGAACTGTTTCCCTAGAGCTTGTCATTTTCTTAGCATCATTTTGAGAACGAAACATGTTGAATCCAACATCCCCACCATCACCTACAATGAATTGTACACAAGGGAAAGGCTGTTTCTTTCCAGACCAATCTGTATATTTACCAACTCTGTTTTAAACCCTTATCATAGAGAGCCCTCCTGCCCCGTCCAAATGCTTGATCAACAGATCTTTGATGCCTCTGACTCCTTCTCTTCTACTGGACGGACTGATACTGCTCTTTCTGCTACTTATTCTCTCTTGAGCTTCCAAGTCATTGTCGCTTTCTGCAAAAGACCCAGCCTTGTTATCTTTGCCGATGTCGTTTGAGGATATCAGCAGATGAGTATCATCGCTGAATTCCTCTCCTAATCAGATGGAATGAGAAATGATGGTGGATTTGGGGAAGAAGTACCAGATTGGGTGCAATCTTCAAACCCCAACTCCTCCTTCACAAAATGACTAAAATACCCACCTAAAAACTATCACATAGATGCCATATTTGCATACTTCACGGAGTCAGTTTTTTGGTACAACGGTTTTGACGTTGCTACTGTTCTGGGTGCATTTTAAGTAATAAGCCTTAAATTATTATAAACAATATAATCTCACTAAATATCAACTAAAAAGTCAGACGATTTTTCAAACTAAACAAAATCTTAAGCCACATGTGGTACTCCGTATAAGGAACCAGATATAATAATATAATGGGAAATCAATATTTGATACTGCTCATATTAATTAGCCATCTAATAAGCCAATATAGTTAAATTGACAGGACCAGTCCCAAATCCCCTGGATTATCATGGGACGTGCCTGCTCCCGTCTGACACGAAGTGTCAGACAAGGGATAATTCCAACCTTAGCCCGTTCGGGGCTTCCAGAGTGCGCTAGGATCGGAAGAGGAGTGTGATGCCTCGGTCCCCGCTATAGCCTGCATCTACGATCAACCTGAAAGGTATTAAAATCATTGAAAGCTGTGAGTGGACGAAATATTTAATTTTTAAAACATTTCACAAAGAAGACATTTATACCCTTCACTAAAAAGCATGCATGCATTCGAACATCAGTTATCAAACCATTTATCAATATTTAAACCATTAGGGCCTTAGCCCAAAACCATAAACCAAAGTATATGAGAACTCAGCCCAAAACAGTAATTCAAACCATATGGGAACTTAGCCCAACTTCAAATCCGTAGGGACTCTGCCCAAATAAAAATACGTGGGTCTCAGCCCAAATTCGACACAAGTGGGACTCAACTCAAAACCAATACCAGTAGGTCTCAGCCGAAAACCAATCCTCGGCATCCCTGATGCTTGACATCCCAAATGTCACAATCACACCACTGTCACGGTTCCAAACTACGTGTGCTACCAGGGGTCTCAAATCCCAAGTCCTCCAAGGTCCACCCAGGTCACTGACCTGCAGATCAATGACCCTCCCTAGGGGGAGGTTTTAACCTCTAGTAATCCTGCTCTTGAGTCACTATACAAACCAGTCGATCCATGCAATGACCCCTTGTAGGAAATGCCCCGTGACTACTCCAGGATACTACGAGACATCTGAAGGAGACAACCCGCCACTTCAGGATACTACGGGACGTCTAGAGGGCGACCGTTCGTGAGTATGGTATACGAAAAACCATTTTATAATTCATTTCAAAACCATTCAAAGGGCTACGCCTGGGTTTTTCATAACACCATCGTAAATCCAAATCTCGTTGGGGTCCCCGACCCGAAATCACATTTATAAACCATAACAGGGCCTCACGTCCGATATCATACCTAACTGGGCCTCAAGCCCGAATTCGTAAACCAACAGGGCCCCAGGCCCGATCATAGAACTCAAATGGGCCTCCAGCCCGATTTTTAATTAAATCAAATGGGTCTCATGCCTGATTCCATATTTCCAAATCCAAAACCCTTTCATCAAACCATCATTGAAATACTAGCATGACATGACTCGTCCCAACTGGACTTTGATAACCGTTCCTGGCCCTGCTCCCGTTTGAAAAGTCAAGTGAAGTCCCGAAACTATCCCTCAGCACCTGTCAGACAAGGGATAACTGCATTGATTTCCGCTCATGCATCCGCCTCTCGATCAGCCCCGAACGTCGTGCCACGGTCTGAAGGGTCATAAAAACAGAAAAGTTGTGAGTGGACAAAAATAATATCCTTTGAAAATACATTACAAATAGACCATTTCCCCTCCAGTTTATCAAACTATGCATGCATAGGGTAAACTATATGAATAACAATCACCGACTTTCCAGCCAAATCACATGAAAAGTATCAAATCTCGGCTCTCAAGCCATACATATGAAAATCAGTTCATAAAACCATTTTATCATAAAACAACTAACATAACTTGGGAATTACACATCTGAGGTTCCTCTGGGAATTACACATCCAGAGTCTATGGGAATTACACATCCAGATCTGCTGGGAATTACACATCCAGATCTGCTGGGAATTATACATCCAGCCTCACCGGGAATTACACATCTAGTCCCTCCGGGAATTACACATTTGGAGTCACTCCGGGAATTACACATCCGGAGTCTACCCCAGGAATTAAACATCTAAGGGAACTGAACATAAATCCAATCAAAATCTTTATTTCAAAATTATCTTTAAAACCAAGTCAAAACCATTTGCAATAGGGTCTCAAGCCCAAAATCTCATTTCACATAAATCCGTAAAATCATATACATAAACCATTAATTATTCCATAAAATCATTATCAAATCACAATCCAAGTCAAAACATCATTTTAAAATCTCGAGCCTAGCCCAAACATCAATTGCACTTTCCTCGTAAAACGTGCCCAAAACACTGATTAAAATAATCATTAAATCAATAAATAACCGTATCACATCATCATGCAATCATTACAACTCCAATCATGCAATAAATCATGTAAAACATTTAACTATGCATGCATATCAGTTTATAAAACAAACATCTACTCACACACCGTCCATATTGCTTGCTTTCCTAGCTACACGCTTTTTCGTAATTTCCGACACTTTCCAAGAATCCCAAGTCCTGCCAAAATCATTATTAAGGGTCACTAATGACTCAATGAATATCATATTAATTTTCCATAATTTTTCGGGAATCAATTACGAATTAAAAACGTAACATAAGCCTTCGAACCATTTAAACAATATCAAAACGGTGTCCGATTGACTCGAAACCAACGCTAAAATGTTTGTTACATTAAATGGAACAAAAGTCATGTTGACCTCACCTCGATAATCGTGTCCACATGCCCTCATGCGCCGCTGCAAGGGGCTGCGCATGGGAACCACGCGCCTGTACAGTAAAATGCTACAGTGTCGTCTCTTCTACCTGTTTCCCCTGCAAACGGATCCCGCGAAGCAACCCGGTTCAATCCCTGTCCATTCTCAGTTGATTTCCATAATTGATCAAGCCAATAACATCGTTTTAGGTCTAATTATAGTTTTGTAATCTCAATTACATAAACACTTACCTCGAACGATCGAATTTAACTTCACGATTTCCTCTCTGTCGCGGGCACTGTTCATCCATCAGTCTCAATCAATTCTCATTGTTTTCTTGCAATTGATTCATCAAGAAGCATCGTGGGATACTTATAAACGTTCTTGCAATGTCAATTTCATTGTTCAAGCCTTCTCATTACTCGAACTCAATCTCGAATAATTATGAGATTTGAGGCTTCTGTTCTTGACCAAAACACCATCAATTTCCTTCGTTCTTGATTGGGTTCAACTCAGTTTGAGCTCAATAACCATAATCCAATGTCAATTTCACTCATGGATGTCCACAAATTCAAATTCTAACTTAAGTTTCATTGAGGGTTTTCGGGTTTTTGAGTTTGGGTCCACCTGGGTTCGAAGTCCAGCACTCACCATTCAATCCCCATTCTTTTCCTCTCTGGATATCCCATTCAATCTCTCTGTCCCTAGTGTTGTTTCAATTTGATTCTCTCTGTTGTCTGATGATCAACTATGGATGTTTTTATCCTTATTTTGATTTCAAGCGGCAACAATTGCCACCAATCTCAATTATAAAGTGACAGATGTCACTAAATACACTGAATGAGTCACTAATTAGGCTGAATCGGCCATTAACCCGTCCAATTTACCATTCTGCCTTTCTTTGACAAATTACCCTTCGTCGTCTTAGACCCGTATCTTTTACATCTGAACTCCGATTGACGCATGTCGCCTGTCTACGGATTCAGCTTTTCGAGACCTATCCAACGGTTCTTCCGGAAAGTCCAAATAAGGTCCGATCAAAAAGTCAACTTTCATGCCTCAAAACTAAGGGCAAAATCGTCATTTCGAATTTTCGGGTCGTCACATAGCACGTATAAGCACGGTACAAAACCATAAACCTTGAAATACATGCAAATACGTGAAACCAAATACCAAAAACATATGCACTCAAGGCATCTCAAATCATGTATTTAAAACATATAAAAAAATTATGCATGCATCAATTTAGAAATCAAGGTCCACTCATAGAGCGTCCATGCTGCGCCTTAATACGAGCATCATAAGCCTCCTCGGCGTAATATCCATGTAAGACCCGTGTCCTGGAGGGAACAGTGAACAATCCCACATTCATCCGAGGGGGAATGGTCTGGGAGAGGATGATGGTGTGCCTTAAAGGTGTAAGCACACACCTATCTAGCATTAGGCCTTTTGGGAGCTCAAGTGGCTTTGGGGGGGATTGGAACCCCAAAGTTAAGCGAGTTGAGGCTGGTGCAATTCCATGATGGGTAACCCCCTGGGAAGTTGCACCATGAGCTCCCGAAAACAAAACCGTGAGGGCGAGGCCCAAAGCGGGCAATATGGTACTAGATGAGTCGGGTCCTGACCGAGGAGGGTCGGGTCCTGACAATTTGGTATCAGAACCAGAGCCCGACCGGGAAGTGTGCCAGAGAGGACGCTGGGCCCTAAGGGGGGTGGATTGTAAGACCCGTGTCCTGGAGGGAACGGTGAACAATCCCACATTCGTGCGAGGGGGAATGGTCTGGGAGAGGATGGTGGTGTGCCTTAAAGGTGTAAGCACACACCTATCTAACATTAGGGCTTTTGGGAGCTCAAGTGGTTTTGGGGGGGATTGGAACTCCAAAGTTAAGCGAGTTGAGGCTGGTGCAATTCCATGATGGGTAACCCCCTGGGAAGTTGCACCATGAGCTCCCGAAAACAAAACCGTGAGGGCGAGGCCCAAAGTGGACAATATGGTCCTAGATGAATAGGGTCATGACCGAGGAGGGTCGGGTCCTGACAGTTGTAACGACCGGTCCCAAATTCCTAGATTAGATTAGTGACTAATCACGATTAGTGACTAATCACGATTAGTGAGGTTAATTCGTGATTAGTTAGGCGAAATCGGACGAACGATACGAAATGACCGTTTTGCCCCTAGTCGTGGCAAAACGTTGACTTTTCATTCTGGCAGTCAACCGGACTTTGACCGATGACCGTGACGTAGTTAGTGACGTCACAAGTTCATAGCCAGGTGGCACGTTCAATTCCGACGCTCGAGGGGGGAGTTATGGCGTTCGGAAGTTTAGGGGCATTTTGGTAATTTTGGTTAAAAAGTGGCAAATATTGACTTTTTGACCGAGAGGTCCGATGGCTGAGGACCAAAGACCGTTACGTAGATAGGGACGATACGAATCCATAGGTAGGCGGCACGCTGAAATCGGACTTCGAACGGGGAAGTTATAGGTCACGAAAGTTCGATTTCACTATGCACGTACTTTGAGGTGGGATGATTTGGAAAAATCTGATGTACTAGATATTTTAGGTGGGTCCCATGGATGAGTGACAAGTGTCACTGATCCCATTGGCTAGATCCCCTAAATTGTGGATCTAAGTTAATTAAATAATATTATAATTATTATTATATAATTAATCCTAACCACACTAAATCCTATCCATCCATTCTATTTTAATCTCTCAAATCCTCACCCTCCATTTCTCTTCTCTCATCTGATCCATCTCCCTCATCAACTATCATCATTTTCTTCTTTTCTTCTTCAAACCCGAACCCCCCCGCCATTTTCTTCATCCTCCATTTTCAAACACCACACCATGCACATACCACCACATCTCATCATTTTTCATCTTATGTGTGACCGTGAGGAAGGACTGTGATGATGAGGACGCGACAGCGAGGACTCACGGCGGCGGACCACGGCGGGGGAACCCGAAAACCCGTGAGGTACATTTTATTCAAAATTTAGATTTTTAGTTTCAGGGGTTGTCGATGGTTTCTCAAGATTGGGATGTGTTTCTGGGGACCTAGGGAGAAGTTTAGGATTAGTTTTAGGGCCTGGAGTGGCCGTGAACGGCGGGGGAAAGTCCGGCCACCATGGCCGACGGTGAAGGTGCGGATTTCGGGATATTTTTGGGGTTTTAATGTTCAAAATGATTAGAAATAGGATTAGGATTATATTAGGATAAAAATGAGATGAAATGGACCCTAAATCGGTCCAAAAACCAGAGAAAACCGAGGTTGAAGACGGGTGAACAGTGCCGTGAACAGTAAAAACTGGTTCAGTCCAAGGTTAGGGACGATGAACAGTGTTTTCGACCTTCTTTGGGCGCGTGAGGGCGCGTGGGCCATAATTTGGGAAAGTGTTCAACATATGAAATCTTCTATTCGATGTAACGAAGATTTTGGGACTATCTCGCGTCCGTCGGACATCGTTTCAATAGGTTTCGGGGTGTCGGAAGGTTTAGGATCGGTTTAAAAATAGTTAAAAGTTCGGAAAAATTACGGGGCTTTGGTGGGAGGTTAATTTAGTAGTTAGTAACCTTCTATTACGATTTGGACAGGTTCGGGAGTCCCGGTGACAGTGATCGGCTCAGGAGAGCCTATGGCACGCAAATCGAGGCGGCAGCTCGGACGGTCTGTGAGTGGACCTTATTTTCTAAATTAGTGCATGCATAAATGTTTATTATATGTGTTATTACATGTTTGATGATGCCATGGGTGCATTTGTATGTGGTTACGTATATGCACGTATTTCGAAGTTTCGGCCCAATACGGTGCCTATACGGGTCGGTATTTCTTTATTGGTTTTAATGAAAAGGTTTTGGATTTATAAAAGGATGAATTTGGGTATGAGACCCATTTGGTTTTATCTCGGGCATATGACCTCAGATATCGGGCACGGTGCCCAGCTGATGTCTTATGTTCGGGCACGAGACTCAGGTTACTTTACGGTTTTGATTTCAGGTTAGGGAACCTTAAATGGATTTCCCGGTTCATGACGGTTTATGGGAACCGGTATGAACCCTTGTTATGGTATCATGGTTCATGACGGATTATAGGGACCGGCATGAACCCTGGTTATGTTATTATGGTACATGGCGGTTTATGGGAACCGGCATGAACCCTGGTTATGTTATTATGGTACATGGAGGTTTATGGGAACCGACATGAACCCTGATTATGTTATGGTGGTACATGACGGTTTATGGGAACCGTGCATGGAGGATGTTTTCTATATATATATATATATATATATATATGAATGGCATGGATGCTATGGATCATGACGGTTCAGGGGAACCCGGCATGGATATTTGTATTATGTATATATATGTGCATATACCTTCCTTTACTTCTATTATCTCCTCCGGGGAGGGTCGTTGGCCTGGGTGGACCCCGGAGTAGTCACGGAGCACCGACTGAGTGGAGTCACCCCCTAGTTGGGTTCTTTACTCTCAGGAAGGCTATGATTACTATTACCTCGGGTAGGTTCAGTGGTCTGCGGACATTGATCTTGACTTTGAGAAGACTCGGATTGAGACCTGGGTAGCACGCGCGTAGCTTTGGAAACCGTGACAGAATTGGTTGTGTGACTTATATGTATATATGATATATATATATATATATATGATATATGATATATGATATATGAGATGTGATGTGTGGTTACACAGGTTTTGGGCAGTGGCCCGTATGGTTGAATCTTTATGATTCTTTGATATGTGGTGTGCACAGGTGTGCACAGTATTTGAGCAGTGGCTCGTGTATTTGGTTTCAGTATGGTTATGGTTTTGGGCTGAGTCCCTTATTAGTTTCTTATGGATATGGGCAGTGGCCCGTATGGTCGTTTTCATTATGGTTCTTTCAATCTTGGCTTTGGGCTTAGTTCCCGCATATGGTTTCTTTGGTTAAACGGTTTTCGAATGCATGCATGCTTTTTAGTGAAGGGTACAAATGTCTTCTTATGAAATATTTTTATAAACTCTTGTTTTGTCCACTCACAGTTTTTAATATTTTGACTGCCCTTCAGGTTGACAGCGGATGTGGACTGTAGCAGAGACCGAGATATCACATACCTCCTCCGGATCCTAGCGTACTCTGATAGCCCGGGAGGGCAAAGGTCGGAATTATCCCTTGTCTGACACTTCGTGTCAGACGGGAGCAGGGTCATCCCGCGTTAATCCCAGGGGGATTGGGATGGGTCATGTCAATCCATCTTCGGGACTCCCGAACCTGTCCAAATCATACTAGACAGTTACTAACTACTTTAATAACCCCTAATTTTCTGGGATTTTTAGCATATTTTAACTCGATCCTAAACCTTCAGATATCCTGAACTATATCGAAACAATGTCCGATCGACTCGAAACTTGTCCCAAAATGTTCGTTATATCGAAAGGATGATTTCATATGTTGAAGTCATCCCTAAACAATGCTTCATGTGCTCCCACCCGCCGCACAAAGGCCCTGCGCGTGAAGCCCACGTGACATACTATTCATCGTCTTCAACCTCCAAATGAATCGGTCTGAACCGGTTCTCTGGTTTTTCTATCCGACCGAACCGACGAGTCCAGTTTTCTCCAATTTTTCAGCCATTTTCATTCCTTCCAATTCCTAATCCTTCGTCCCATCCTATGCAACCAATCCACGGACTCAAAAATTGTAAAACGACCTAGAAGATACATGTTCGAATCGATGAACCCTTGCCCAGTTTCTAGCCTCTGTTTCTGGCCGTTTCCAACCACCTCCGGCCACGATCCTAATCCCTAGAGGCTCGTTCACACACCACAAACATCATCAAATCATTAGAATTAGCGCCCCAACTTCCAAACCAAAATCTCAAATTTGAAATCAAAACGGGGGTTCTCGAGTTTACCTTTCTCCGCCGTCTACGACGGCTCAGCCTAGCCCTCACGGTCGCCTGATCTCTTAGCCACCTTCTATCACCCTCTCAGGTAGCCAAGTTGCTGGTTTCAATCGAAGGAAATGGGGAGGGGTAGGTTTGTGGGTTTCGGGTGAGATCGAGTAAAAATTCGATGAGGATGAAATAGGGTGATATGCATGTATGTAATCATACTGGGAAATGGATGAGTGACACATCCATTGGGCTAGAAACAAAATATCTGGGGCCCACTAAGTGACAAATGCCACATGTCTTGTAAAACGTACAATAGTTCCTCGGAACTTCCGTGAACCGTAACTTTCTCGTCGAACGTCCGATTTTGACGTGCCGCCTGTTTACGGACTCGTATCGACCCGATCTATGTAACGGTCCTCAGTCCTTGTGCATTGGACCTCCAAGATCAAAAGTCAACTTTTTGCCCTTGTTTAGAGGTAAAATCGTAATTTTTCCATGAACGTCCGATAATACTCGACTAATCCAAGATTAGCCTCACTAATCCATAATTACTCTTAATTAATCCTTAAAATTAGAGACGGGTCGTTACAAACTTTCCTCACTAAACGACTTCCAATCTTATTCATTTTTTATGAAGATGGTCTTGATAGGATGATTTAGAAAATAAACAGTTCTGGATCTGAAACATGTGTAAAAATAATTCGATAAATTGAAAAAGTGGTACGAAAATGTACAAACATGATGGGATGCAAGTATTTTCTTTAATTGTTTATATATAAATTTTATAATAATAAATTGATATATAAGTTATCGTTGGACAAAATGTTTGGTTGTATTTCTTTTTAATTGTGTGATATTTGGACGATGCTTGGTATAATTTTCTTCAATCATTTTGTTAAGTTTTTTGGTGGAGTATGAGACAATCCATTACTCAATTAATTATCAAGTTGTAATTTCTTAAGCTACCTGCGGCCTTCAAAGTTAAAACTTGATAATTAATTGAGTATTTGACCAATAGAAATTAATGCACAATTTATATTGATCTCGTTCTTTATTAAAATCGAATTAAAGAGACGTTATTTTTGACTTATTACTCAAAATGCTCCCTAAACTAAATATTGAGTCACAATTTTCTACCCAAACTTCAAAACGTAACAATATCTTCTTGAATCCCCATTTTGTCAGCTTTGTTGCACCAAAACTTATAGTCCATTACTAACGTTAATAGGAGGTTACATGGCAGCAAAGGATTAGAAGTTTTAATATTAAAAGTAAACATTAAAAATAAAAAGATGATGAATGAAGGGTATAGTTGGCTTTGCCGACGACTACACCATCATCTCCCTCTTTGGACCTCTGGCCACTAGCCACAACCCATCACCCATCTTGGTTTCACCTCTACCGTCATCTTCATCTCTCTAACAACTGGAACACCAACACCACCATCCAAGATCCTTCGTGTCAAATCTAAGGGCGAGGGCGGTGATGAAGCTGTGGAGAAGGCGGGAGTCGCTGCTAATGATGACAATGTCATAGACATAGAAGCTAATGAGGATAGTATGGGTTCCATAGTGGAAGACAAAGAGGGGAACATCAACGAGACTCTATGTGAATCCAACCTTGGGCAAGAAGGTGCTCATGCGGGAGAACCATGCCCTTGAAGCTTGTTTTAGGCCATAGAGGGCCTTGTGGAGTTTGCAAATATGGTGAGGATAGTCTGGATCGAGAAAATAGGAAGTCGGGCCATGTAGACGTCCTCTTGAATAAAACCATGTTGGAAAGCATTTTTCAAGTCAATTGGCGAAGGGGCCATGTCAGGACCCACCCCGGTTCCACCGCGGAAACCGAGGTAAATCATGCTCCCGTCTGACACCCCGACACGTGACTAAAGTAAAACACCCAACAAGCACAGTTAGACGCAGGAGAAACTATAAACATCCCGAAGTTAAAAGTTTACAGAGCATAGTCCTACATACACAGAAAAGAAAAAAACGATAAACAGTACACGCACACGGAAAAATTTAAAACACTTCGGGATCCATTTCGTGACTTCTATGCCTCAGACGCTGCCTTGACGCCGGAACACCGCACCTACTCCACAACCTGGAGGGCAGTTAAAAACAGAAGGTGTGAGTGGACCAGAAAGAAAGAAAAGTTTCCAAAAACCATTTCATAATAAAACCAGGGTTTTAGCCCTCCGTTTTGAAACCACATGCATAACCCAGTTATGAAAACAGTTATCAATCAATCGCCACAAAACATCATAAGAAACAGAAACACTATAAAACAGTTATAGAAACCATATCATAAGCATCATAAAACCGTATCACAAATCGTGAATATCAAATCATCATTTTCCGATCAAACCTGCTGGACCTATCCGAGTCTTTAAACTCAATCCATGCCTCAATAATATCTGAGTCTTTAAACTCCTGAGTCTTTAAACTCAACAGGCCTACAGGGGAAATATCAATATATCCGAGTCTTTAAACTCCCGAGTCTTTAAACTCAATCCGGGTCTTTAAACCCAATCTGGGCCCGTCCCCCGTCAATCAATATCCGGGTCTTTAAACCTAATAACCAGATCCAGCAAATCCAATCCAAAACCATTTGAAAACCTTTTCTAAATCCACATCCAAACCCAAATTCGAAATCACCGGTCTGAAGCCCTTCCGGCGTCCAGAACCGTCATTCCGAACCCAAATCCGGAAATCCACTTCTCAACTTTAAAATAAAATCCCGTTACCGAAATCCGATTCTAAAACCGAAAACCCTTGATCATCGAAATCATGTTCCAGAATCCCTTTATAATCATTGAAAATCATTAATCATTTGAAATCTCCAAAACATGGCATTATACTCAGAAATCGACATTTCTCGTAAAACGTGTCAAATATCGTAATTTACTCGAAAACCGTGCAGTTATGTAAAACTAACATCACATATTCAACGATTATGAAATCACATGTAAAACCATAAAACAATTATAGAAAAACGGTTATGCATGCTTAAGTTTAGAGAAGGGGTCCACTCATAGTACCGAGCCCTCAATCGCGTCCCGAACGTCTCGTACGTTCCTCAGCTTCCTCGGGAACTCCTGATCCTGTCAACAACCGCCAAAGTACGTTACTAACACGTCTACGAAGACTCTCCTAATTTCCCACAAAAATTCCCGGGTCCTAAACGTAACGAACTTGAACCCTAAACCTCCACCCTCGCGAAACTACTTCGATTCGACGTCCGATTAACCCGAAACCAATTCCCTTAGACTCGTCACAGCATCTAGACCAAAAACCATGTTAACACCTTCCCCAAAGACCGCCGCACGCGCCCCCACGCGCCACCCAAAGTGGCTGCGCGTGGCCCTCACGCGCCTGCTACAGTGTCACCGTCTACCTCAAGCAGACCCGGTTCAGCACCGTGTCTGCAACTTGAACCGGCGTCAACGGTTCTCCACCGTACCTGCACCACAACTGCTCCTCTCTTCACCCACAGCATCGTCCAATTCCTAGCTATCCATTCCCCTTATTCAAACACCTCGACACAGCCCCTAAGTCATCGTCCCTAACTCGAAACCAGACCCGTTCAGTCCCCTGTTTCCTTCTCCGGCCACCCAGGTCACCCCCCGTCACGGTGGCAGTCTCAACTTCTTTCTAAGACCATCCTAAACCTCACCCAACTCACCAAGACCGTCGGCTCACTCCCTAAGTCCACGACTTTCAACCTAAGCAAAACGGAAAAACAGAGTACCTATGTATGCTCCGTCGTGCCAACCTCCACCGTGCACTCCCCGTCACGGCTGCCCCACCAGAAGACTCCTAGGACTCCACTGAACTCCCTAGACATCACGAAACTCCTCGATTCAACCCCTAAACTTACGACTTAGCTCTTGAACCCAGACGACAAAACAGAGCAAAGAAACGAGGATGAGGAATTACCTGTCCTCCTGTCGCCGTCGTGAGCTCAGCCGTGAGGCAGTAGTTCCTCCCGTCCTCCTCCGTCCTCTGGACACTTCCACTGGCCTCGATTGGTTGATCACGGCCACAACACCACCCACAAACACTCACGTCCTCCCTGTTTTTCTCTGATTCCCGTGGCTCTCAACTCACACACAAACCATCACCGCACCTCCAAACCTCCTCACTGTCTTCCTCTCAAACTCTAAGTCACTCCTCACTCACCAGAACACACCAACACTCACCATCATCTCTCAATTTTCTCTCGACCCCCCTCTCTGTTTCTCCCTGGTTCAAAGAACATACACACGGGCACGATTTAACCCCAAATAATTGGACCCTTGCACACAATCCTGGAAGCCTCTAGTCAAGCCCCACGTGTCACCATCCTACCCTTCCTCTCACAAATGGCCCAATCTCAGCCATCCAATTTCCCTCTCTGTGCACAAATCCCCAGACAACCCAAAAGACCAAAATACCCCTCATTTTAAGTCAAAATTACGATTTTACCCTTACTGTTTTAGACCCATAACTCACACCTCGTAAGTCCGATGAATACGTGCCGCCTGTCATCGAACTCAGGACGACGAGATCTATCTAAGTATCCTAGGTCAACGTACCAAAACCTATTCGTAACGAAAGTCAACTCTTCCCCCTAGTTTAACCTAATTACGGTTATGCCCTCAACCTTCCGAACATCATAACTTCCTCCTCGGAAGTCGGAATCGGGCGTGCCACCTGTCTAAGGATTCGTGACGTCCTAAACTACGTCCTAGTCATCGGTCAAAACCCAATTGACCACCTGAACTAAAAGTTAACTTTTTGCCCAAACTAGGGGCAAAATCGTCATTCTAGGCTAATGACCTTATCGGGACCAACTAACCCCCGATTAAGCTCACTAATCCCATCTTAATCATTGTCTTAACCTAAATTTCCGGGACGGGTCGTTACAGGACACCCCTTAGACACGATAATGATAAGGACGATGCGAGTGGTGGTAAGTTTCACTACGGGACTGAAAGTCTCCATATAGTCCAGACTAGGATGCTGGTGAAAGTCTTTGGCTACCAAACGAGCCTTGTAGCGCTCAATGGAGCCATCCGAGTTGTACTTCACGCAAAAGACCCACTTGCACTCGACTAAGTTGTGATTATGTGGTGGAGGGACAAGTGACAAGGTGTAGTTCTTGAGAAGAGCATTGATCTTTTTTAACAAGGCTTCATGACATTCCTAGTGTTTGAGTACCTGGATGTATTAGGTTAGGTCTGTGGTGGAGATTGTGTGAAAAAGAGCTTTGGGAATAGAGTAGCACATGGTGCTATCTGTAGGTTGCGTGCTTTGATGATGCCACAGTGAAGACGGGTGACCATAAGATGGTTGAGGGTTGGGTGTGGTAGTGTAGGTGAAGGAGCCTGAAGGGGAGAGGGTAAGGATGTCTTGTATTGAGTGGTATGGATGGAAAATGTGTGAAGCATGATGTAGCTAGGGCCTACTGTCACGACCCGACTCCCATAGCACGATATTGTTAGCTTTGGGCCCACGCCCTCACGGTTATGTTTATGAAAACTCACATTCTATTTCTCAGTGGGTCACCTATCTTGGGATTACTCTAGCCCAATGTCGTTTAACTTCAGAGTTCCAAAGAAATCCAAAACTAGTGAGCTCCCAAAAGGCCTCCCACTAGGAAGATACGTGTCTACACATTTAAGGCACTTCACTTTTTGTAATGACCCGTTCCAGAAATCAGGATTAGACTAGTTATTAATGACGAATTAGTGAAGGTAATTGGTGATTAGTTGGATGCGTTCGGACGGACGGTGAAAAATGACGATTTTGCCCTTGAAATGGGCAAAAATATTGACTTTTCGTTCATGCAGTCAAATAGACTTTGACCGATGATCGTGACGTAGTTCGGGACGTCACGAGTTCATAGACAGGTGGCATGTCCGATTCCGACATCCGAGGAGAAAGTAACGACATTCGGAAGTTGAGGGTACCATTAATGAAAACCATATGAAATCCCGAATCAATTCTGTTATTCAAATCCAGGCCTCAGCCTCAAATCACAAATCAAACATCCGGGCCATTTCCCAAAACATTTGAAATCCAATGAAAATCAGCGAAAAACTAGTGAAAAACATCAATTATATGAGTTTGTTGGATCTCAAGTGCGCCCGAGTCTTTAAACTCAAAATCATGTGCAATATCAGGCCTTCCCGGGATATCAACGAGTCTTTAAACTCAAAACACAATCACAGGCCTCGGGGGGTATCACAATAACCGAGTCTTTAAACTCAAAACATATACCAAGTCTTTAAACTCAGAACATATAAATCCAGGGCCCTCCCCTTGTCAATCAATCCGAGTCTTTAAACTCAAAACCAGATCCAGCGGTTTTTCTTTTTCTTTTTCTTTTTCTTTTTCTTTTTCTTTTTCGGGGTCTTTAAACCCAAAACCATATTTAAATCAATAGTGAAAACCACAGAAAATCCTTATCTGAATCCGTAACAATGATTCCGTAAGCTAGCATCCGGAACCATCATCTCGAACCCAAATCTAGATTCCCTTTCCAAGTTTCAAAACCATATCCGAAATCTCATTTCCGAAATCCAGTTTTAAAACCGAAATCTCATGAACAGGCTCCAAGCCCGAAATCACTTTTCCGAAATCCATTTCAAATCATTGAAATCAAATCATCTTTCAAATCCCGAAATCAAATCATCAAAACCATCGTTCAACCATAGCATCGATCGGAATCTCATAAAACGTGCTATTTCATAAATGCCTTAAAAATCGTGCAAAATCGTAAACCATCAAGATCATAAATCAAATCATAGATTCATGTATACAAAACATATAAAAACATATATACATGCATCAAAAGTTAGAAAACAAAGTCCACTCACAGACCATTTCGCCGTTGCCTCGATAGGCGCGCACTTACGCCGTTCTCGGCCGATCCACTATACTCGGCTTCCCCAAACCTGTCTAAATCCCATAATACTGTCACTAACTACTTCACAATGATCGTACTTAAGCCCCGAATTTTTAACTATTTTTAACTGAGGCCTAAAACCTTCAGACATCCCGAAAACTATCGAGACGATGTCTGATTGACTCAAAACCTGCGCCAAAATGTTTGTTACATCGAATACTTTAAAAGTCATGTCGTAACCTTACTCAAACTCCGTGCCATGCGCCCGTACGCGCCACCCAAAGGGGCTGCGCGTGGGCTTCACACGCCTGCACTGTTTGTCTTCAACCTTCCGCCGAATCGGGTCCAGACCGGTTCGGTTCTGATCGATCCAATCGAACCGACGAGGGCTGTTCTTCCTGGTTTTTTCATCTTTTTCAGTTCCGTTTAGCCCACTAATTTAGTTCCCAAATCTACAGATGTTCTAACTAATTAAATCCAGAAAATAGGTCCTATTTAATACCTGTCCGAACAAGCTTTTGAACCATCAATTCTTCTCCACTATTTCCATGGTCTCACCCTTCCCTGTCCCTGGTTTTTACTTCCAAACTACCTCTGTAACTTCCATAGACGAGTTCCAACAAAGAAAATGAATCAATAATCACAAAATTATGATGAACCATTTCTGAAATTAACTGAACCGTTCACTGCACTAAAAGCTTACCACCGTCACCGTTCATCTCAATAGGCACCACCACACACGTCAGAATCCTCTATCCAACCACTCATTCACACACGATGGCTAAAAACTGGGGTTTGAAGGTGACTGTGTATACTTGAGAATTACGGGTTGCACACGAAAGCCACCGTAGAGTCTGCACGCTCTGGGAAGTTCGGAAGTTTGAGCGGTTTAGTCAAGAATCACTTGTCCGACTTACGTGTCACATGGAGGTTGGACGTCAGTTTTGACAGGACCCACCCCAATTACCACCTCGATAACCGGAACGAACCCTGCTCCCATATGACAATCACACTCAAAAGACCAAAATAACCTCAAAGCAACCACAAAGCATACATTGTCATACTAGGGAGAAGTTATGATACAACTAGTCAGCAGTAATACAGAGCATAGTAACAGTACAGGATAAGAACAAAAGTCCTACTGTGAGTTGACTAAGCACGCAACGAAAAACTCTATGCCTCTGCCTCTGCCTCGACGTTAACCCCGACGCTTGCACCACGACCTGGGTGTATTTAAAACCAAAAAAGTGTGAGTGGACTAAAAATAAATAAGAGTTTAAAAAACAGTTTTATAAACAAACTAGGATTTTACCCTCCGTTAAAAAAAACACATGCATGCATATCTAAGTATCAGAAAACAACTATATAAACCGTATGATCATCGTTATGAAAACATCATCATAAAAATCTGAAATACCAAATATCATCATCCAATCGAACCTGCTGGATCTATTCGAGTCTTTAAACTCAATCCAGGCCTCAATATAATCAGAGTCTTTAAACTCCCGAGTCTTTAAACTCAATAGGCCTATGGGGGAAAATCATAATATCCGAGTCTTTAAACTCCCGAGTCTTTAAACTCAATCCGGGTCTTTAAACCCAATTCGGGCCCGCCCCCGTCGTAATCATAATCCGGGTCTTTAAACCCAATAACCAGATCCAGCAAATCCAATCCAGAACCATTTTTAAATCATTTCTAAATCCAAGTCCAAACCCGAATTCGAAATCACCATTCCGAAGCCATGCCGGCGTTCAGAACCGTCATTCCGAATCCAAATCCGGAAATCCCTTTTTCCAAACTTTAAAACCAAATCTCGATTTCCGAAATCCGATTCTAAAACCGAAAATCTTGATTATCGAATCATGTTTCAAAACTCATTTATAGTCATTGAAAAATTAGTTATATATTTAAATCCCAAAAGCATAGCATCAGAATCATAATCAAATCATATCTCGTAAAACGTGCTGAAATACGTGAATATCTCGAAAAACGTGCAAGTACGTAAAACAGATATAGGATAATTAATAACATGAAATCATATTTAAAAACATAAAAAAAGTAGATAAACATAGTTATGCATGCTCGGTTAGAAAAGAAAAGTCCACTCACTAGGTCTGAACGCGTCAATCGCGCTCCGTACGCTCCTCGACTGTCTCAGGAGTATCCCGACCTGTCAAATACCACAATACCGCGTCACAAACACTTCATTAAGGCTCACACTAATTTCCCCAATTTTTCGGGATTTTTAAACGTAATTAAATTAACCCCTAAACCTTCGGACACTCAAAACTAACCCGAGACGGTGTCCGATCGACTCGAAACTTGTCCCAAAATGTTTGTTACATCGACTAGAGTGAAAACCATGTTGGACACTTCCCCAGAACATGCTCCATGCGACCTCAAGCGCCGCCCAAAGGGGCTGCGTGTTTGAGCCACACGCCTGCTACTCTTCATCGTCAACCTCTAGCCAACCCAGTTCAGACCGGTCCGATCCAACCGAGCTGGCGAGGCCGGTTCCCACCCATTTTCAGTCCATTCTCAGTCCTTTGTTCACCATTAGGATCTTCCTTGAGTTTATGATTGATTCCCTTAACTAAAACACGAAATAAAGCACGAAACCTTACCGTCCAAACGTCGAACCAAACCTCTGAATTTCCAGTCACAATTTGTGGCTACCAGCCGCCTTCTCAGGGCACGGGTTCGATTCCGCAGCTCACTAAGAACTTCCTACAACTATTAGGACCAATAGATCGATACAACTATGCTCCAAAACCCACGACTTTCGATTTGAATTAAAACGGGAAAAACAGGGGAAACAGAATCTCACATGTGTTCTGACCTCCGTCGTGATCGCGCCGTGATTCTCTGGTTTCAATAGGTGGTCCTCAGCCTTCCTAACAATCCCTCAAACTAAGTTGGATCAATTTGATCGATTGTGGTTGCACCACGACCCTCGACTCCCTCTCTGTTTCTCGGGTTCTGCTCACAACACACAGTCAACACTCTAGCCTCTCTTAACTACGATCAATCAACACACAAGGAATCCTTTGATCACTCACTCAAGCTCAAAGCACTCACACACTAAACATTGATCGATTTTACCTCACGGCCTCAGTCTCTGTTTTTATCTTTGAACGATTACCCAGCCATTTTAAAATGTAAAACTGTGTACAAATAGGCTAGAAACCTCTAGGATGTCACCAGGTGTCAACCACCCTGTGGACACAGCCCAAAATATCCAATCCTAGCTCCCCAGATGGCCTTATCTGATTGGGCACAATTCCCCAGGCGTTAAAAGACAAAATTGCCCTTGCAAGTACAAATTACCATTTTACCCCTCATCTACCTAGCCCCATAACTTAACCGTCTGACGTCCGATGACGGCGTGCCGCCTGTCGTTGTACTCAGGACGTCGAGACCTATCTAACGGTCCTTGGTTTGCATGAAAACTAATGGTCAAACAAAAAGTCAACAATTTCCCTCTTTTAAACCAAATTACGAAAATACTCTCGACCTTCCGAACACCATAACTTCTTCCCCGATTGTTCGAATCGGACGTGCCACCTGTCTATGAACTCGTGACGTCCAGAGCTACTTCACGGTCATCGGCCAACGTTCGTTCGACCTACCAAGAAAAAAGTCAACATTGACCACACTAATCACATGGGTAAAATAGTCATTTTATACAAATCTTTTCCAATTTTACATTTTTGCCCTTTTTGAAGGTCCGGGTTGTTACAAGTTTAGCCTTCGTGTCACTCATATGTTAGACGGGAGCATGACTTAGCCGTTAATCTCGGGGAATTACGGGCGGGTTGTGACAATTGGTATCAGAGCAAGGTTTCGTGTGTCCTGCGCGAGGTTTGGTTCCTAGAGTCGTTGGTTCGTCGACTTGAGTGGTGTGATGCTACTGTGGATGTGATGTCTCAATGCGGAACAGCCTGTCAGTAACCTGGATGCGATAGTGAGAGTACATTCGTTGTGGTTAGTTAGCCGCGATTGTTAGTGTCAAAATGATAGTTGCTCGATACACGGTATGAGGTATGACGTACGTCGGCTTAGAGCCGGAACGGTTAGTGTGTTGGCGCTAGTTTTGCTTGATGGTTGGATGATAGCTGGTGAACTACGGATGAGTAGGTTGGTCGGTTTGTGGGGCTCGAGAGTAGCCCGTTGAGCTAGTGAGATACGTGGTCCGAGGAGGCCGATTGACGGTGGCCTGCTGGGCCAGCTGGTGTTTGGAAGATGACAGTTTGGATTTGTGACTGTTTTGACAAGACCCATCCCGATTATCCCTCAATAATCGTGAAAGATACTGCTCCCGTCTGACAATAACTCGAAGGTACCAAAAGTAGTTTAACATATATACATATAGAACATAACAAACGATAAACATTGTCAGACCAGGGATAATTCAGTATTCCGAGACTGTTGACCTAGTCAACAGTTGTACAGAGCATAGGTAATATTTACAAGTAGGGATCAAAATCCTACGTTGCAAGGTGACTGAGTACGCAACGGTCTGTTTATTCCTCTCCCTCGATACTAGCCTCAGTACCTGTGCACTGGCATGGAGGGTACATAAAACTTCAAAGGTGTGAGTGGACAAAAAGAAACGTTTAGAAATACATTTATCAAAATATAGTCTTACCCTCCAGTTTCACAAACATGCATGCATATCATAAAGTATAAGTTAAATAATCAAGGCACAAATGTAAATCTCAAACATAAATAAAACCACAGAATCCAGGTCCAATATATAGTCACGTTATCCCTGCAACGCGTGCAAATCAATAGGCTCAAGGACCGCTCAAAATCCGAGCATCCGCCGCTGTGAACACATCACCAGCCGGCAATCCAGGTCGTCGTGAACATATCACCGACCGACCTCCATATCAACCAGCACATCTGATCTGAGTCGAGCCTCCCTCAGCTGCATGACAACAGACCGTGCTACGTGACCTCTATGGGGTAAACACTTCCATCCCGGAGGCTAGCGTTATCTCCAGGGTGCACTTCGGGGGAAACATATTCCACACCGAAAGCCCTAATAGCCACAATATATCATCATCATGAAAATCAGTGAAAAACAGTTGCATTTAATATCAAAACCATTTTTCAAAATCCGTAAACCAGTTTCACGCAAATCCGTACAATCACAATCTCAGTCATAATACAATCCATCAAATCCATTTCCAGACTCATAATCCGAGTCAAAATTAAGCTCAAATCCCGGGCCTTCGCCCAAAACAATAATATCAAGGGTTTCTCGAAAATCGTGCCCAAAAGCATATAAAATAATATAATCTTCCCAAATTCCGAAAATCATCATATCGAAACATCAATCATACCAAATCATTTCAAATAATATCATAAAGCATTTAAAACATATATGCATGCATTCAGGGTAGAAAACAAAAGTCCACTCAAACACCGTCCAGATTGTTCAGTTTCGAGTTGTTCGTTCTCTTCCGACGTCCTGGAAATATTCTGGCCTGTCAAACAAAGGAATAGCAGGTTACTAGGTTATCACATGACCCCATGTACGAATTCCCTCGTCTTCGGAATAAAATAATATTATTTAAACTTAACCTACACGCTTCGGGTACGCAAAACTACTTTAAATTCATATCCGATTGACCCGGAATCAACGCTAATAGGTTCGTATCATCGAGAACATTAAAAAGTATGTTGGACCCAAGACCAAATTCCCAGCCACGCGCCCTCACGCCCCGCCACAAGCGGCTGCGCGTGAAAGCCACGCGTCGTGAACAGTGTCGTCCCTGTTACCCGTTTCTCTGTTATACGGGTCTGCAACCCGCGGTGCAACCCGATTCGTTTTCCATCAATTTGAACTGAATTCCTCCAGTTCTTTCACTCATTTTCATCCATTCCATGTTTATAACTGATCTGTGACTTCAATTTCATGAATTGAACCCTAGAATCCCTCGACTCAAGGTGGACACCCGACGGGTCCTAAATCGGGTTCTACCCAAAATCGACCTGTTTCATTCAATTAGTTTCACCAGAAGCATCCTACGTCTATTCTAAATACAAATGTGAAATCAATTTCAAGGTTCCTTACCTCCAAGTAATCGAACACAATCTCCAAAATTCCAAGAGATCACAGGGTCTGTTCTTCGTCAATTCACCATCAATTGACTTCCCAATTGATTTGGTTCGAGTCGTCTAGCTCCCAGAAAGCTAAAAATCACGTCAATTGCAATCGAAACCGTCTAAGAAATCAAATTCGACAATTATAGTTTTGGGTGATTTTTCGGGTGTTCCCAGTATGGTCTTCTTTGGGTTTTCTCTGTTCCCTTTCGGTTTTTCACTCCACAATTACACTTATTGTTCACTCAATTACGCTTGTTTCCTTTATTCTGCTGAGAATCAATCAAAGGGATGGGAATGGTGTTCTCTGTGTCTTTTACAATATGAACACCCTATGATACTTAACACTATATGATAATGCAACAGATTAATTAATTTAATTAATGATACAACAAAGCAACCAAGTGCCACTACTTGACATTTACAAGTGACACATGTCACTCACAACCACTCCTGAGTCATCTAAAGGGCTGATTCAGCCAATTACCCCATTTAATTAAGTTTACTGTAGCCACTTGTCCCATTTAATTAAATTACTATTCATAATTACCATTTTACCCTTTAAGTCACAAT
This sequence comes from Prinsepia uniflora, assembly GCA_032719365.1. NCBI lineage: Eukaryota > Viridiplantae > Streptophyta > Magnoliopsida > Rosales > Rosaceae > Prinsepia > Prinsepia uniflora. The sequence goes on along the minus strand of CM064870.1, from coordinate 10,221,974 downwards.
TGACCATTTTGCCCCTGAACTTCCCAGACCCGTAACTTTTTCATCCGAGCTCCGTTTTCGACGTGCCACCTGTCTACGGATTCAGCGTCCCGAGACCTACACAATGGTCCTTGACAAATATACAAAAAGTATTCCAAACAAAAAGTCACTTTTAGCCACATCTTTCCAAGGGTAAAACGTCATTTTTCAGATTAATATTTTACATTCTGTGAATTTTTGGTGCGTTACAGTTTGGTCAGATTGTTCAATCTTGGACTTGTACAGCTATGAGTAGCTAGATGTTTTGAGTGGTAGGGTTTAGGAACTACTTTGAGATTCGAGGGATTCCCCCTAGTGATGGATACTAGTTGATGTTGGTGAGTAGAGTTGATATGCCACAAGATGGGATGCTGGTGAATGGTCGGATGGGCACATCGAGTCGAGGTTGTGGCCAGTCTTGAAGTGACAGTATCGGGAAGGAAAAATTAACTGAGCAGGGATATGTATGATGACCATTGGTAGGTCATGTTTCGGACGAACGGTCAGGATTCCGTTAGTTGATCAGAGTAACGCAGCGGAAGCACAGTGGACCTAGGCCTCGGGCTAGGTTTGTATGGTCGGGGTTGACCACTCGTGAGGTTGGTTTTAGTAGACGCCCCCTGGCATGTTGGCATATGTCGGTTGGTGCCGAGGTTGGCACTTGGTGAGTGGCGACTTCGAGGGTGGTACTTGGGTAGACTGAGGTCAGTGATTGAGGATTTCGGGAGTTGGTGACTTGTGTTCTAGGGAGTGCCCGGAGTTACACCCCTGGAAGGTGGGAATGCGATCATTAGAAGGAGTGATGATTGATACCCTTTTGGGATGTGCATAAACAGTGAGAACCGACATGCGAGTTGGTCGGTGAGTTGATGTGGCTACGGACATGTGGTTGTGAACTGTAGAAGTTGTGGATCGCCTAAGTATAGCGGAGTTGATGTCTGGACAGGTGGTCCAATAGTGTTACTCGTGTTACGGATTAAGTTTCATAGTTGGAATCTCAGAAACAGTAGATGATGAGGTTAAGACGTTGAGGTACTGTGTTTGGTTCCGAGGTGGTGAGTAGGTTGGGTGGTAGCTACTCTGGAGTTGAGTTAGGAGACTCACTATTGGGATGTCAGGATTTGTGACCCCCCTTGATCGTGGACACTTGTGGATGTGTTCAGGAGTAAGAAGAGTACTTGGTGACGTCGAGTGTGGCCTGTAAAACGAACGTCTTGGGATTGTGCTAAGTTGGCTTAAGACAGGATGAAGTGTGATGTCGTAGTTGTGAACCATTGTGTGTTCCGTTGGAAAATGACGGAAGGAAATGGAAAATGAGTGACTATAACTGATCGATATGAGGTTATTAAAGAGAACCACAATCTAGACGTGCGGTATATAAGATCGATTGGATTTGATGCAGTGGTCTGAAACCTAGTCAGTCGGATCCACTTAGGCGTGTGTGGATCGGGATTAGATTTCTTCTGACAGGTTTGAGCAGTTGTGGAGCAGGAGGATCGCATGTGAGACACAAGTTGGATAGCTTGACCACCTTGGAATTGTGCAGGACATGTGTGGGTTGTCTCGCAGATGTATGAGAATTGGACTTGGATCTAGTGCGGGGTCTGCTCTGTGTACATAATGAGAGGAACGATAGGTTCTTACTGAGCGACCCAAGAGATTGGAAGACTCGAAATAGACTCGAGCTGGTGTTCTTTGGAAGACGTGTCAGCTCTGACGTGATGGCCTAGTATTGGCTTGGATCGCTAGGCTCTAAAAGTGACACGTGTTTGACTCGTAGTCAGGTAGTGGGCGTACTGTAAGATGACGTTAGAAGCACGCGAGGATATACTCTACGAGCTGTGTTTAAGGTATTCTAAAATATCTTTGTTTTCTTTAAAGTTCGTAGGGTAGTCCTTGCGTGCGTATGGTGGTTTACAACGTGGTTTTAGTTGATGGTAGTTGGTGCATGTACTTGAAATGTGTACGTACTCGTTCTGCAATGGCCAGCACCATACCGATGGAATTGAACGTGCAGCGTGATGTTCTGAGGATCGGCTTAGTGCCGAGTGAGGTTAGGGATAAATGGATGATCCACGTAGTTCCGATAGGATGGATTTTGACAGGGCATGTGGATTGGATCTGGGTGACCCAGAGGGATGACTGACATGAGCTGGATGCTCCGAATCATGAGTGACTGGTGGGACCCTGACATTAAGATGTGTGATCACAGTTTGACAGGTGGGTAAGAGGGTTCAATTGCAGACAGGTGGTGTAGGACGTGGATGAAGTTCCACAGGATGACAGTGTTGGTGGTTAGTGGAACCACCGGTGGAAGGATTGGTTGAGTTAGGGGTATAAGACAAGTACGTTGTGACTCCGGTGAGGTCGACGCAGATCGCTGACGGAGGTAATATGGAATATTGTACAAATCTTGATGCATAGAAGTACCGAGACTGGTAAATGTCGTCTTGTGAGTGGGTGTACTTGAGTTTGTGATTGTCGATGGCGGACTCACAAGATATACTGTGACATTGGTACGAGGTACGCTCAACTCGAAGGGAGTCGGGAGTGTTGAACTTGATAGCAGTGGTGTGTACCTAGTGATAGTTGAGTCGTGAGTGTCGGCTGGTGTGGTGTTGGAACTATCGCGGGAACGAGATGAATTTGTGATGATCCCAGTGCGGTTGGGACGATCTCCTAATGAACTAAAAGTTGGATGAATTGATTTACTAGGAGAGATGCGGTGACAGTTTGGGCACTGTCAGGATACTTTGGGTTGGCAGGTGACGGACACTGGGTAGGAGACCCAGGTGTGAGATCAGTTGGATTTCCCCCAGTTGTTTACGGACGTATGAGATTCGGAATTTCAAGGACGAAATTCTTTAAGGGGGGTAGATTGTAATGACTCGTTCCAAAAATCAGGATTAGATTAGTTGTTAATGACGGATTAGTGAAGGTAATTGGTGATTTGTCCCTGAGGGTTATTCTGGACATTTCCTACATTGGGATCTGTGCCCACTCCGAGATGGACACTTGGCTATTGATTGGAAGGGGTGCCATAGGATTTTTGACGCGTGGCTGGGTCGAGATGGCTGTGGAACAACCAGTGACCGCCTTATTCCTTTTTAAAAAAAATGAATGAAGGTATGCACGGGCTGGAAAACAGGAAAACAGAGTGTCTGAGGTTGGGGGTGTGCGTGAACCATGAGAAACAAGCCAATCCTCCTCAATTGAGAGTAGTGTGGGATGGAAATGGTGGAACTCGATGGTGGGAGGGTAGTGCCACCGCGAAGACCGTCGTGGGTGGCGGTTGTAAACAGGAAACTCTGTGCACCCCGTAACTCTCAAGTATACACAGTCACCTTCAAACCCCAGTTTTTAGCCATCGTGTGTGAAGGAGGGGTTGGATAGAGGATTCTAACGTGTGTGGCGGTGCCTATCGAGTTGAACGGCGACAGTGGTAAGCTTTTAGTACAGTGAACAGTTCAGTTAATTTCAGAAATGGTTCATCATAATTTTGTGATTATTGATTCATTTTCTTTGTTGGAACTCGTCTTTGGAAGTTACAGAGGTGGTTTGGAAGTAAAAACCAGGGACAAGGAAGGCTGAGACCATGGAAACAGTGGTGAAGAATTGATGGTTCGAAAGCTTGATCGGACAGGTATTAAACAGGGCCTAATTTCTGGATTTAGTTAGTTAGAACATCTGTAGAGTTGGGGACGAAATTAGTGGGCTAAACGAAACCGAAAAAGATGAAAAAAGCAGGTAAAACAGCCCTCGTCAATTCGACTGGACCGATCTGAACCAAACCGGTCTGGACCCGGTTCGGCAGGAGGTTGAAGAAAAACAGTGTAGACGCATGTGCGCACGTGGCACGGAGTTTGAGGGAGGTTCCAACATGAGTTTTAAAGGATGTAACGAACATTTTGCCTCTGGTTTCGAGTCAATCAGACATCGTCTCGATAGTTTTCGGGATGTCTGAAGGTTTTAGGCCTCGGTTAAAAATAGTTAAAAATTCGGAAAAATTACGGGGCTTAAGTATGATCATTGTGAAGTAGTTAGTGACCGTATTATGGGATTTGGACAGGTTTGGGGAAGCCAAGGATAGTGGATCGGCGGGGAACGGCGTAAGTGCGTACGTATCGAGGCAGCTGCGAAATGGTATGTGAGTGGACTTTGTTTTCTAACTTTTGATGCATGCATATATGTTTTTATCTGTTTTCTATACATGAATCTATGATTTGATTTATGATCTTGATTGTTTACGGTTTTGCACGATTTTCGAGGCATTTATGAAATAGCACGTTTTACGAGATTTCAATCGATGCTATGGTTGAACGATGGTTTCGATGATTTGATTTCAGGATTTGAAAGATGATTTGATTTCAATGATTTGAAATGGATTTCATAAAAGTGATTTCGGGCTTGGAGCCTGTTCATAAGATTTCGGTTTTAAAACTGAATTTCGGAAATGAGATTTCGGATATGGTTTTGAAACTTGGAAAGGGAATCTGGATTTGGGTTCGAGATGATGGTTCCGGATGCTAGCTTATGGAATCATTGTTGCGAATTCAGATAAGGATTTTTTGTGGTTTTCATTGTTGATTGAAAAATGGTTTTGGGTTTAAAGACCCGGAAAAAGAAAAAGAAAAACTGCTGGATCTGGTTTTGAGTTTAAAGACTCGGATTGATTGACGGGGGGAGTGCCCTGGATTGATATGTTTTGAGTTTAAAGACTCGGTATATGTTTTGAGTTTAAAGACTCGGTTATTGTGATACCCCCTGAGGCCTGTGATTGTATTTTGAGTTTAAAGACTCGTTGATATCCCATGAAGACCTGATATTGCGCATGGTTTTGACTTTAAAGACTCGGGCGCACTTGAGATCCAGCAAACTCATATGATTGATGTTTTTCACTGGTTTTTCACTGATTTTAACTAGTTTTCAAATCTTTTGGGCTGTGGCCCGGATGTATGATTTGTGATTTGAGGCTGAGGTCTGGATTTGAATAACGGAATTGATTCGGGATTTCATATGGTTTTCATTAATGGTTTTGATATGAATGGTTTTCTGACATGGCTTGTGATATGCATGCATTGGTTTTAAATGGAGGGTATAAAAGTAATTGTTTAATTTGAAATGTTTTGAACTTATACTTTATTTTTGTCCACTCACAATTTTTTTTTTTGTGTTTTCGATACCCTCCAGGTTGTTGCGATGCGGGTTGTTGATCGAGAAAGATGGAGACATCACACAAGAAAGCCACCGTAGAGTCTATGCGCTCTGGGAAGTTCGAAAGTTTGAGCGGTTTAGTCAAGAATCCCTTGTCCGAGTTACGTGTCACATTGAGGTTGGACGTTAGTTTAGCCTTCGTGTCACTCGTATGTTAGACGGGAGCATGACTTAGCCCTTAATCTCGGGGAATTGAGGGCGGGTTGTGACACTTTTCCCTCCCAAAGGCGATGTGGGATTGCTCACTGCTATTTCGTTTTGAAGCTCATTAGTCTTACTCATCGTTCTTGCTTCTCAAGTTCATGGGTCTTACAATCCACCCACCTTGGGGCCCAGCATCCTCACTCGAACACTTCCGATCGGGGTCCAACTCAGATACCATTTTGTCATGACCTAACTGCCCTAACACAATATTGTCCGCTTTGAGCTCACGCCATCACTGCTTTGCTTCTGAGAACTCACATGCAATTTTACAGTAAGTCACCCATCCTAAGATTGTTCCAGCCCAACCTCGCTTAACTTCGGAGTTCTAAAAGAATCTAAAGCTAGTGAACTTCCAAAAGGCATCGCGCTAGGAAGATACTTTCCCACACATATAAGGCACTTCACATTTCCTTCCCTGAGCGATGTGGGATTGCTCACTATTCTTGCTTGCCCAAGCTCACGGATCTTGCTCATCGTTCTTGCTTCCTAAGCTCATGGGTCTTGTTCACCATTCTTGCTTCTCAAGTTCGCGGGTTTTACACCTATGCCGCGTAAAATGGCAATGACAAAGTACTCATGACCGACGAGTTTGTTGATTGAGGCTAGTTAGCACATCAGCGAGAGACTTTGCATGGTGGAGATAGTCATCGACAGGTCTTGTGCCTTTGGACATATCCATGAGTTGAAATTGAAGAGAGGTGGAGCTTGCAACAGATTGATGAGTAAAATGATGTTGGAGACAGTCCCAAATATCTTTGTATGTCTCACATTCAATGGTAAATGAGATGATATTCTTTTGTGAGGGTGGTGGTGATATAGCTCACAATGGGTTGGTCTTGTTGGTGGAAAGTATGAGCAGCAAGATTGGGAATGATGCTAACAGTTGAGGAATCAGCGGAGGACGGTAGAATGGTTGGTGGTGGGGTGGAAGAGTCATCAATGAAAGGATATAGACTTTGGCCAATAAGAAAGGGTTTCATTTGGCGAAGCCATTTAAGGTAGTTGGTTTTGTCATGCTTTAAGAAGAAGACGGTGTTAGGACCAGAGAAGTGAAAAAAAAAGGGAAATGATGAGGATGAATTTGAGGAGGTCATGAGGATCAGCTAGGGTTTCAGTAAAGGAAAGCCTAGACCTAGTATGATATTTCTTATATTACATCAAACAAATATACATCATATTAAATAGAGTATAGTAAGTGAATATTTCAAGTACAAAGGATTTGACGGAGATTAGTAAACCCTAATGGGATTCTAGTTGTCTTGTTGAGGTCATTCACTTGGATTGTGGAGTAATATAGAGAAGCAAAATCCTCTCCCTAACAAACAACAACACCTCATTTCCTCAACTTCTCCCTAATTTCACTAGTTTTAACCATCCAACAACCTAAAAACTTCTACACATCTGCATGAGTTCGAATCTGGCCTTGGTTCTTTGAGATTTTACCTGCATAAAACGTAAAATGACTAAGAAGCTTCAAACTTCACATGTCAATGACCCTCAAATAGCAAGCCACGGGCACATATTGTCGTGACGTAGGGAAAAATTGACTTTACCTTGCTTAGATGAAGCGATTAGGACTAGTCCCGCAGTCTGGGTTGACTAGAGGTAGCGTCGATGATGGCGAGGTTCGCTAGGTTCACTGCATTGCTTCATCTTCTACAGTGAAGATTGATGGGTTCACTAAAAGATTAAAAATTCAACTAACCCAAATTGGAGATTGGATAGGGTGTGGCTAGTTAGAGGTAAGATGATGTCTACCCAATCAACTTCAGAGCAAACGAGGAGGGCATGGGAGAAAAGTAGCCATCGACGTCAATGAAGGAGTAAGTGCGAAAGAATAGTGAACTAAGCCTTCATCATCTTCACCTTTTTTTTTTTTTTTTTCATTTTTAGTTTTAATATTAAAATATCCAATCCCTTGCTACAACGTAGCATTCTAAATGGGATTAGTAATAGACTATACCTTTTGTGCAACGGAGCTGATAGGATGAGAATTCTAGAAGCATATAATTATGATTTGACGTTAAGAAAACAAATTAACACTCAGTATTTGATTTATGGAGCATTTTGAATAATAAATTTTTATTCTTTATAAGCTCAAATTAAAATATTTTTTCTTTGCGGCATTGATTAGGAAACTGCATGGAAGGACCATAGCAATTTATGCAAAGTTAGGGCCCAAGTAGAATCCAAGACGCCAATTTGTGTTTAATACGAATAAACTTTGACTAAATGCACATTTTGCCAAAAAATGAGTTAATTATTCCTAAAGATAATCATGTTCTTTTTTTCTCCTTGTTTAGTCAAGCAATTATTCATGTACTGTTTTTTTTTTAAGTACGCTATTTAAACATACTAAATTAATTATATATAAAATTATATTTTATTTAATATAAAAATAAATATAAATTATTTAATTTATTGAAATAATATAATTTATTAATTGTCATATTATATAGTCTAATTAATATAATCAATACAAATGATTCAAATTTTTTTTTTTTACAAAACTAGGAGTTGGAGTCTAACATGTGAATTTTTTTAAACAGTGTATTGATTTGAACATATGGGATGGGGTTATGGAATTTATGGGAATGGGATGCCAATCATTTTTTAAAAGTAAAAAAATAAAAAAATAAAAATTGAGAGATATATTCAATTATTCCAAGTAACCGTCCAATATACTAATGTACATGAAAATACTCTGTCTGTATGGACGTAATAAAAAATTCAAGGGCATATTATACTTCTCAAAAGATTACTAAAATGTAATATATAATTTTGAAATAGTTATGGTCACTTTAAACTGGAGTGTAAGTGTAACTCCTCATTTTGAAGTAATTGTATATTAGTTAAAGAATTACTTTTGTGTGCCTCCGTATATCATTGTATCCAAGGATGAAAATATCGATATCGACGGATATATCGCTCGGCGAATTTACGGATATCTCACCCCAAATATCGATATTGATATCGTTTACGGTCAACAAAAATAACGGAAATTGGGTCCAAATGACGGAAATTTGGAATGAAACTTTGGGAAAAAATTAAGTACCCAATAATGGTTATATATGACTAATAAAAACTATAAAATGACTTTGATATAATAAATATATGATGAATCATATGATAGAATATAGATCTGCCGACCACTAACAGTATAAAATCTTAAAGATAAACTTAAATTAAAACATAATTCTATTGATATTTGGGGTTAAAAAAAGTAAATAATAATAAGAAAAATACAAATAGTAATAATAATAAAAATATATGATATAATTTAATTTATATAAAAAAAGTAATAATAAACGATATATGATATATTTTGAATTTTGAAAAAAAAAAGTTTAAGGCTTACTCTATTTTTTATATTTGGGGTTAAAAAAAAGTAAATAATAATAATAATACAAATAGTAATAATAAAAAATACAAATAGTAATAATAATAATAGATTAAATATGATATAATTTAATTTATATAAAAAATTTAATAATAAATGATATATGATATATTTTGAATTTTGAAAAAAAATGTTTAAGGCTTAATTTATTTTTTATATTTGGGGTTAAAAAAAGTAAATAATAATAATAATAAAAATAAAAATAATAATAATAATACAATAATATATGATATAATTTTATTTATAAAAAATACAAATATAAAAAAATATATTTGGGCTTAATCTTTTTTTTTATATTTATTATAAAAAAAAGTAAATTATAAATGATATAATTTAATTTGATAAATAATTAAAAAATATATGTAAATTAAAAAAAAAATTAAATGAAAGGAAACGAAACGGAGCGTTTCATTTCATTCCTCTCCTTTACATCGACTTCATTTTCACACAACAACAAGAGACTTTGGGGAAATCGGAAATCGCACTTCTCCTGGGTGACTGAGGGGCGACTTCGAGGGAGGGAGGGAGGCGACGAGACGGCCGGCGTGGAGGTTCGAGACTTCGAGCAGAGCGGCAGAGGCGGTTGAGGTTGACTGAGAGTCTGAGACTGAGTTTGAGACTTTGAGGATCGATCGATTTCGACCGGCGACGAGCGATGGGTTGGAGATCTTGGAGGTTTTCTTGGTTGCCCTCCCCTCCCCCCGCTCCTATTTATGCTTGGTGACGCATAAGCATCCAATAGGCAAGCACCATTCGCAGCCGCTACTTCATCGAATCATTAAGAACCGTTCCTTGTCGCATATGTATTCGATCGGTAAACATCGTTTCTTGCCGCTTTTCAATTTTTTGACATGTTCGTGGTTCTCACAACATTTCCTTCCTTCTTATACCAAAATCAGTTCTTCTGGTTTTTATTTCTCACTTTATGCTTACAATTTTTTGTTTCAAATCTGCTTAATTTTTTGTTCTTATTGATTGTGGGTATTTTTGTTTCTCAGTTCGTTTAACCTCGCCTCTTCCACGTTGGCCTCTTCTCAATTTCGTGACCAATATCGGTAATATCGACCGAAATCGTCGATATTGTTCGATATTCGACGATATTCCCGATATTGGCGGAAGAACAACCTTCACCCCCTCCTTACCTCTCGCCGGCCGGAAATGACGATATATCTAGCGATATATCGTCGATTCCACCGATTTTTCAATCCCTGATTGTATCACACAGGGCTCACCAACTTTGATCTATGGTCATTTGTCATAGACTCATAGATGTAATGGGGCATTTTGGAGGAGTCCCATCATTCATCAAAGAGTTTACATGATTTCGTGTTTGCTTCATTTTACTAGTCTTGATGGTTTCACATCTTTGTTGTCTAATGAATGGGCAAACTCATTTTCCACCACTTGACAACTTATAAGTTATAATGATGCAATAAAATAATGATTTGGAGGTGGATTAAGAAATGAATACAAATTTTGTGTCTTTTCAATAAAAGAAACAAAAGATAATTTATAAGTCGTGATTAAAATATTTATCTTCAGTATTTTAACTCTTCTAACTCATATGGTAGTCCCTATATACGATGCAATGAAATGTAGCTTATGGGCCTCAAAAGAGCTGCAGACATATAAGATGGGCTTGCACCCTTAAACTTAGGTTTAAGTCCATGAAAAGCCCAGAATTTTATTTATGAATTATGATGCAACAAATAGAAAAAGGTATCTACAGCTGATAGAACTCAGTAACTCACCAACAAAAATGGCCTCTAACTTCATTTCACTTTAAACTCGCCTTATTAAACTCAATTTTATTTCAAACTATCCCTTAAACAGGAATTCCGTCAGCAAGCTTATCCTAATTGCATCTACACTTTAAGAATAATGTGACATAATAAGATTACTAGGTGGACTATTGATTACGTTCTAGGATTACTAACATTTAGGATGCTTACTGAATATAATTTTTTTATCTAAAATTTCCGAATTTTTCTTTTTATATTTAAGTTATTCTATTTAAATTTCTTTTACTTCTTGTTGTATTAAAATTTTTATTGTTAAATTTTTTACTTTTAGATTAATAATAAAAATATTTTTTAATTAAATTTAAGTAATTATCCATTTAAAAAAATTCATTTATTACAATATATTAAATTTCAAAACAAATATAAAGATAAAACTAAAAAAATACAAATTTAATAAGACTCATTAAAAAATATGATTTTCCCGAACAGATATGTAACCAAAAAAAATTATATAAAATATGTTTATTTTGTAACAATCTGAAAAATAATTAAAATATAAATTTAATATATTTATTAATTTATTATACATAAAATTAAAAAATATTAAATGAAATAATACATAATCATCGAACATAATAAAATATAAACCTACATTATTTATTAAAAATTTATTTTTAAAGACTTAAATTTTACTTTATGTGGTCCGGTGTAGCTACATATATGCCCTTACAATCTGCCAAATCTGTAAGTCCCAGAAACTTCACCAAATTCATACTATGAAAACCAGATAACATTTTATCAAAAAAAAAGAAAAGAAAGCCAGAAAACGAATCACACTCATTAAATCGCAACAAGTATTCAATTTAATTCCCGCATACTATGAAAACCAGATAACGAATCACTCCCATTAGTATATCCGTAATGGGAAAGGCACTTCCTTCAGCGACCAGATTCCAAGAATTCTCCAGAATCGTCTCTGCGGATAAGTTCCCAAGGCCCCAGTGCACAAAGCAAGTACCCCAAGTCCAAATTTTGCCCCCTCAGGGGCCCAAATTTGACAGTCTCCGGGTCGACCGGACCCGAGTTAAGCCGCGGATGGAGAGCCCCGAGGGCCAGGATCGGGTCCCGCTGGCCCGGGTGGTCTCCGACTGTGCGAAGCGGTGGTTCCAGGACACGCTCAAGGAGGCCAAGGCGGGTGATAGCTCCATGCAGGTCTTGGTGGGACAGATGTATTATAGCGGCTATGGTGTTCCGAGAGACCCCAAAAAGGTCATTTCTTTTTCCTTTTTGGATATATAATCAACATTTCGTTATTTTGCTTCCTTGAATTGCTTAGCTTTTAATTTCAGGTAGTTATATTTGTGCCCAGTTTTTGTTGGTTACTGAGTTTGAGTTTAATTATTCTGTTTACATTTAATGGTTATAAAATTAAGCTTAATAGTTGTGTTATGAACATTCAGATCGGAGATTATTGTTTGATTATACCGAACTCTAATATTACGAAAATTTGAATCTGTTTTGCTGGACTTGTAGTTATTGGCCTAGTATGAAATAGGAATCATTGATGAATGTGATGTTGATTCATCACTAGAATGCCATTTGCGAGGTTGCTTTAGTTTCTTCTTAACTTGTTCCGAATTTGTGAGTTCTGAAGACGGTAGTGTTTTGTTTGTAATTAGGGGCATGCTTGGATGAATAGAGCTTCCAAATGTCGATCTTCAGTTTGGAAAGTGAGTAATAAGCCTCCAGGTACTGTTTCTCCCTCAGGTTGGATCATCAGTAAATTAGAAGTGACCTTACATGCTCCTAAATTGAGTTGTTGTTGGTCTCAATTAGGTTACCAGGCAAGCGATTCCAACTCAGATGAATTGAAAGATGAAGCACAATAAGGCCGAATGGATTTCCCAATTTTGATTTTACTTTTGAGGTTCGATTTTCTTCCAATCACACCGTTGTTTATTAGAGAAGTTTGGTTCGTTAGTTTTCATGTATTCTTCCTTGACTCAGTAATAGAACAACTTATTTTAACTATTACTTTGCATAAGATGTTTGTTCATTCTCTAACTCCTCTAAGAAACTCCATGTCAATAAGCTAGGTAGCTCGGATTCTGGTCAATAAGAACTTACGTGCTTGAATGATTAAGGGGAAGGAATTTCTTTCTTCTATGTGATTTAATTTTGTCATATTTAAGAAAGTATATATCCAACACTTCTTCTAGCGACTGCATCATACAATATTGTGCTAATTACAGCTTTTATGAGATCAGAAAACGGCCATTTCTGTGACTACAGAAAACATAAGGGCCGTTAGCAAGGTATAATGAAAATGATAGTGAGAATGTTTCAGGTAGCAGGAGACGAGTCTCTTTATAAAATGCTGAAACTGATTTAACCAAAATGATAATGAATCTTTTGTGTAAAAGACACCATGGACTTCCTATGATTTTAGTGGAACGAGTGGGAACATATTGCATTTTTTCTTTTTTTCTTTTTGTTATAGTAAAAAGATCTTCATCTACCGTTGAACAACTCCAAAGATGATACTCCATGGAACAGTTGTTGCTGCAATGTTGATCAGTACATGATGAATGCAAACCATTTTTCACCTTGCTTAAATTTATTGTCTTAACCGTAATGCTTCATTCTCCATAGCTGAATACACCATTTGTTTTAAGTGTCTATTGTTTCTTCATTCACATGACTTCAAAGTTTGATTAATTCACTGTATGTTCAAATAATTCTCCTAATTAAAATTAATATGATTGGGGTTGAAAACAAAAATGATTGATCTAAGGTTGTTTTATTATATATCTTCCTTTTCAGTAGTACATGAACAAATGGTTTGTTTACAGACGGAAGTTACTTTATTGTGCTTATCTTTCAAATCATCTTTGCTAACATTGAGCTCGATTTTCATTTTCAGTAATACAAGAAGAAACTATTTGTTTGCACAAAAAAAGTTTAGAAGCATGACTTATTGAAATGTTTGCTCATTAGTAGGGTGCATTAAGTTATTAACATTTGAGAGTTTGTATGGACTTCACTAATGTTGACTCATCCATATCGTGTGGTGGAAAAAATCCACACTGGAAGCATAGTTGTATCCCAAGTCTATTCTAAACTGTCATTTGTTATTCTCCAATATCTCAAATCATAATGATGTAGTCATTGGTGAATTCAGAAGTAATATATACTTATCTCATTACTGTGAAAAGTGCTACGTTCATACATTTTCATTTGCTTGCAGTAAGAATCATGAAAAATGTGTGCTATATGAAGTTGGTAGTTTCACTACCTTACAATAGAATCGTGAGATTTATTCATTATATTTTTTTACACATACCATTGAAAGTCTGGGGCATCTTCACCTCAATCAAATCCTGTTTTCATGAATTTATGGTAAGTGAAAAATGAATGAACTTAGTTAGCACTATCACTCATTTTTCATGATTCTATTTATATGCAAACCAGATCATTGTTGTTTAAAATTTATGAATTTTTTGAAATTACTATAACAACTTAACAAGATATGGATATGCATATTTTAATTCATCATTAACCATGTTATTAGGATGTGAGGTATTGGAGTGAATTAAAATAGATCTGAAGATGGAGTGAAAATGGATAGATGACAATCCAGGTGTGGCCAGCACCTATCAAGTAAAGCTGCATATGAGAGGATTGATTGTTGGTATCGCCAAAATTCTGAGTCTTACATTTTAGTTTCTCATGTCAGCTCAAAAACTGAAATAGTGTGGGCATGAAGTGTACTATATGAATTATCGAAGTGTTGATTTGATAGTGTTTTAGGTTTAAGGTTTTCAAAATTTTCATCGATCTCTTCTTGCATAAAATATGACAACCCACTACAAAATCAAAAACAGGTAAAATAAGGTACTCGATTCACCCAGTCTCTCACCCTGCTTCAAGTGCATCTAGAAAATTTAGAAAAACTGTAAAAGAGGCTGTTATTTCATTATTTTATTTTGATTTTTTCTCCGGCTAATCTTTTAGCGAAGTTGAGTTTTAGTGAAATACCTTATATTTGTATTCAACATATATTCGGGCTTATCATAATGTTTGTATTGTTTAGATGAGAATTTGAATTCCATAAAAAAGCTAAATTTGTTGCTTAAATATTACAATGCATGTATCATAAGTTTATAAGGTAATAATGTAAGTTTTGTCTAGAACTATTTGTAGGACTAGAATTTATCATATGCTTTATGAGGCCGTTTTCTCCCAATATGATAGATACAAGAAGAATTTAAAGAATTACTCGATCCAATTGTACTAATTACGCAATTCTTTAAAGGGCAATATCTGGTTACGCAATTCTTTAAAGGGCAATATCGAAAGGATCAGGAAGGGGGCAGTACCCTTTGTAGAAAGGATCGGAAGGGGGCAGTACCGTTTGTAGAAATGATCAGGAAGGGGCAGTACTTTTTGTAGTAATAGTGGGCACAGGAAAACCTAAGTTCTGAGTAAGTTCTGGGCACGGTACATATTTTTCTTTCTTTCTTTTGTTTGGCACTCAAGGCAAATGATTAATAAATTTGACTATTGCCTAAATTGTTATAGGTGTTCCTGCCTAAATACATTACATCAATAACAGATTGTCCAATTTAAAATAAACATAATCATATTTTAGCCAATTTAAAAAAATCTTGTTACATCCTTATCTTACATCTGCATCACAAA
Organism: Prinsepia uniflora; assembly: GCA_032719365.1. Lineage (NCBI taxonomy): Eukaryota > Viridiplantae > Streptophyta > Magnoliopsida > Rosales > Rosaceae > Prinsepia > Prinsepia uniflora. The sequence goes on along the minus strand of CM064870.1, from coordinate 10,206,695 downwards.
TATGATCCTCTCCTCTTATAAAACCGTGAATTTAATTTGCTCCAATATCTCAAATCATAATAGTGTATTAATAGTGTATTGATTGGTGAATTCAGAATCTCAGATATAACATTTTATGATTTATACTGTGATCTTTAGCTCGGTAAAGTGAAAGCTAAGTTGGTAGGTTCCCTTCTTTCATTATTTTACTTTGATTTTATTGAACTCTCGGGTGCATCTTCACCTCACTCGAATATAGTTTTCATGATTTTACTGTAAGAAAGTGAAAGCGGACGGGCTTAGCAATAGCACACATTTTACACGATTCTACCCTACATGAAAGTCATATGATCATAGTTTTCATATTGTAGCAAAGTGAGTTAATTTTTATCTGACAATCAGGATATGTATATTCTAATACACTGGTCACTATATTTTTATAATTTAAGGTATTTTAGTGAATTAAAAATAGAGATTAAAATGGATGGAGAACTTTGAATCTATTTATTATGTGAGGTTAGAAAATAATAATTGAAATACTCACTATTCACTAGAACCTTTTATGATGTAAGATTTGAAGAGAATAATTGAAAGGATACACTCATATAGATAAATTCAATGTTACTATTACGAGATTTTCCTCCATGGATGTGACCCACTCACCCAAAATTCATCCATGTCTAAAAGTTATAATCAGGAGGCTTGCATACGTAGAGGAATCAAGAGACCCACCGTCTCGAATTTGAGAGTGGCTACATGATCTAAAGTAATGACTATTGTGGCCAAATTCTTATCGAGCTCCGACCTAAATGTCCTCAAATCGTTTTACGTGATGATTTGCGATTATAATCGCGACCAATGACCAAATTATTCCTAACACAACACTAGCATTTTGAATATAACGTCCTAGAACATTGACATACCTTTAGAACGATTTAAGGCCAAGATTTGCTATGTATGCGCCCTCATTTTTCGAGAAATCAATACGTCCTATTTATTTTTACGTTGTAACTTTTCAAATTTTAACCATTAAAACTTAATTTTTGAGATTCTTTTAACTAATATACCTTATAACTAAAATTTACCAAGAATTCCGATTGAGAGGTTGCTTTCGTTTAACTTTTTCTGAATATTTGAATTGTCGAGCTCCAATGAATAGAGCGTGGATGATTTTTTTATTTTTTATTTTTGGGTCTAATAGAGCATGGATGAATAGAGCTTCAAAATGTCAAGCTACGATGAATAAAGCTGGGATGAATAGAGCTTCAAAATGTCGAGCTCCGGTCTGGAAAGTGGAGTAACAATTAACAAGCCTCCAAATGATGTCTATCCATTTGTTTGGATCATCAGTAAATTAGCGTGACCTTACTTGTTTCTAATTGAGTTCTTGTTGGTCTCGATTAGGTTACTACGCAAGCGATTCCCAACTCGGATGAAGTGGAAGATCCTCTGGTTGGATCATCAGTAAACTAGTAGTATGACCTTACTTGTTTCTAATTGAGTTATTGTTGTACTACGCAAGGGATTCCAATTTGGATGAACTACAAGATGAAGCACAAAAAGGTGAAATGAATTTCTTAATTTATAGATTCCAACTCAGTTGAACTGAAAAATGAAGCACAAAAACGTGAAATGAATTTCTTAATTTTGAAGAACTATGAGGTTTGGTTTATTTTTGAATTTGCTCTTGCGGTTCGGTTGACTTTCTTTCAATCCCGCTGTTTATTGAAGGAACTAGGCGCATAAGTTTTCTTGTGTTTTTTGCTTGACTCAGTAATAGAACGACTTATTTATCTATAATTTGCACAAGGACCCAATATTATTGAAGGGCAGGTAGAGCCGTAAAGAGTTTATGAATATGGAAAAGGAGAGAACTGCTATGTTAAGCATTGAAAGTAAGCGACACGCTGAAATTACAAAATATAAAAAAAAAATTTGTGAATATTTTCCAGCACCATGGCCTTGACCGTCATTGCTGTCACCTCAGGCTACAACCACGCTGTAATAGTCCGTCTCCGGATCAGAACTAGTATATTATGATTTCTCTTTAGCTTTTCAAGTACGAGTAGCTGGAAAGTCGGTGTCAAAATGGTAAAATTCACTTGCCCTTAAATCGTAGGGATATTCAAATCATGTCAATTGTTAATCTCATACCAGCATTACAAACTTGTGATCTTACCTATTATAAACACTTGAATTTAATTCGCTCCAATGTCTCAAACCAACATCTCAAATCATAATAACGTATTCATTGGTGAATTTAGATGTAGCGTATTATGATATATGTTTAACTCGATGTAATAAAAGCTAAGTTCATGTACATTTCCATTTGCTTGCGGCAGAACCATGAAAAGTGCACGGTATGCAGTTAGTAGGTCACTCACTAGCTTACAATAAAATAATGAAATTTCTTCATTACATTCTTTATTTTACTTTGCATGAGGCTTTCCCCAAAAACACTTCGCTCTGAAGAACCTTAACCAGCTCCAATTTGACTTCTTTTCTACAGGGCATCGAACTTTGTGGTGCACCTTCACGATTTTATTGTAAGAAAGTGAAAATGGATGAACTTAGCAATATCACACATTCTACAGAATTCTACTGCATATGAAAACCATATGATCATATTCTAATTCATCAACCACTATGTTATTATGATGTAAGAAGGGATTAAAATGGGCAGAGTACACCCAAAGCATCTATAATGGGAGGGGTGAAGACAATATTTGAAAGGATAGTCACTCGCAATGCTGTTTCATCCCATCACATTCTGCCTAATCCATAAGAAGAAGACCCTAAAAATTGGCACAAAGCTACAATACAATGTTACAGTACTTACAGATTTTCCTCTCTTGGTGTGAGCGCTTTGACGGCTCCTCCAAAAGTGCAGCCTAAAAACTCATAAGACTCAAGGTTTGTACACATGACGGATTTGGGGTGCACGTTTGCTATTGCTGCTATTAGCCAAATCCTTATCGAGCCAGACCTAAATGTCCTCAAATCGTTTTGTATGATGGGTTTAGAACTATGATAGTGACGAACGACATAACTATTCCCAACATGGCACCATTTTGAATGAAACGCCACAGAACATCAATAGAGCTTTGAAATTTAGAATGATTTAAAGTGAGAATTGTGTATGCAAAAGCCTCTATTTAAAAACCAATACAGTACTACCTATTTTTAAGTCGTAACATTTCTATTTTTAGCCATTACAACTTTGTTTTGGGATTTTTTTAAACTGATTTACCCCGATGTTGGTCTTACGACTAAAATCTGATAGGTTCTTCGTCTGAAAGAGGTAAAAGCTATTGCAGCAATAAGAGTTTTAACACTGGAGCGGACTAAAGCTAACTGCATACCTTACGCATAATGTATTGCATTTAAATACATAATTCTATATTTTACACCTCATGTTACATACGGAAAGAATGCACCTACCGTTGATATGGGTTAGTGTCATCTGCCTTCGCGTTTATCCTTTCTCCAGTCCCATGGCTTTTCAGGGTTTGATGAAGCCCATAACCCAACTCGCTTCTTTCGAGCCTCTTCTTCCCACTGTATGAAAATTCACAGTGACAATTCTAAGGTAGTGAGAACCCATATATGAGTGAAAATGTAGATAAATAAACCATGAAAATGTAGAGAAATAAACTATGTTACTACATTCAGTTAAAATCTCGTCAAAGTCCATATCTTAGCGAGGCGAGGCAACTGGCATGTCTCGACATGTCTTTGACCCCCAATTTGTGTCAAAAGAGTGCAAAATTGTGTCAACGGCATGCCAACCTTGCCGTGCATATTGTTATATTTCCTTTCTCAACATTCTAATCCATACTTCCATATTCATATACTGTAAGAAAATCACTCTCTGAAAAATCACTTACCTAGAAGACTGTTTCTGTTGTAAGAAGATAAAGGGAAACCCATATCAACTAGGAAAAGCAAACAAAATCTACTAAATCGCTTACGTTTCCAACATTTTAAAATACTAGATCAAATAGCATAGCAATGATATTGAATTGACTCACCCTTGCAAATTCTGGGCGTTGGTCATAGGCTGAGTAATGCCATGCACATCCTTTCTTAAGCATTACTTCCTGGTTTAGATTGAAAGCCAGAAATCAAAGGACTTGTTGGAATATAAAGCAGCGGACAGATTAAAGCTAGGTGCCATAAAGTAGTGTACCTGTACAAATACACCATTACTATAAATGTCACCGACACAACGGCCATAACGGTCTTCCCCATAGACGAGGACCCTCAAACACTTGCCCTCTAGAAGCTTAGTCATCTCCTGCTTCGCTTCTTGTCCATACGGCATTTTACTCTCCGGTGCATCTATACCCCTGTTTTCTCTTAGAAGCAATTAGCTTTCACAAGGAAATTAATAAATATGTTCCAGCTAGTTGGAATCCAACAAGGAGGTCAGTTTACCTCAATCGAATCCTATACTTTCGCGCAAGGATCTCCTCATTTTGAATATTTAGTACCCTGCAAGAGGAAAAATTTATTAGAAACCCTTTCTATTGATAAAAACCTTCAGTTCAATGAATTCCATGCAAGAGGCATATGTCTGACCGATATCCAGCACCAATGATCTGTTTGTGGAGTGCATCCGCCTTTGTATAATCCCTTACGGCACGTGCTTCCGATCTTTGGATTGCTGCTGTTTGCACTTCTCTTGGAACGCAGGATGACTCCCGGGGATCTGCTGTGCTGACATAGACTGCCACCGTATCACCATCTGCAATTGCTTTTAAATCAACCTGGTTTCATAAACACCTTTCACTTATCAGAACTAATTTCAAGGAAATTGGTTGTGGTGAAATTGAAAAGAAATGAAATCTTGGAGAGCAATATTGTTTTTCTTACTGGTAATGTCTGAAACTCATACTTCACTCCTTGAGGCAACGAAGGTGGGACCCCGGCCGAAAGTTGGACCAAATCATGGGGTAGAGGGAGACCATAAAAAGCCAACAAGCCCTACAGATCAACAATCACACAAAAAAAAAAAACAAGTTATATGTCGCTATATTTTACTATAGTTGTGACTTGTGAGCAAAATGTAACATGTTAGAAGTTTTGGCAATGCTTTTTCTTTAAGTGTACCTCAACATCTGCTTTTTGGTGTCTCTTCAGGGTTTGTATAACAAGCCTAGCAGCGTCCTCGGCCGTTCTTGGTGGTGGCTGTGCTTCTCTCCATGTCACAACTAGTTTTCTATACCTTCACAAATTTGCAAATTTACAGAAATCAAATTCAGCTAACTAAAATACAAATGAAATTCCAAGATATTTTTTTTTCAAGTGTAGACTAAATACCAGTTAGCTTGAGCCTTCTTGGATGAGACTACATGCTGATTGAGTCCTGCTGGTACCTTGAAAATTACGATGACAAAAATTGAAAGAACAAAAAGAATATTTATTAAAAAAGTCAACTTTAAGCAAATGCTATCAAAATTAACAAAACCCAGAAAGGCTTAAACTTCAATCAACATGAATTTGGTCAGATTAACCCTGATTAAGTTCTGCTGAGACATGAAACAAATGAATGCAAATTGAGAAGAAGACTGATATAAGGCTTTCATTAAATCTGAAAAGTTCGAAGATTTATACCTGGGAGGTGATCTCAAAGTTGTAAAGGTCTTGGGCAAGAGCTGAAACGCCAACATTGGCGACGGAGACGCCGTGTGGTCCGAATGATTCATCGCCGCCGGTGGTTGTGGGCTTGCAGCAATGAGCCAATAGAAACCTTAAGAAGCTTTTTAACAATCCCATTTTCCAATGTCCCTAAATAATCTGAGGCTTTGCGGCTCGGAGCCTCAGATTATATATCAGGCTTTTCACTCATGGTCCTGAATTTTAAATATAGTCTAAAAGTTGATTCTGAATTCGATTTTGTAACAATATACAAACTGGAACTTATTTTCTTCTCAAATTGCCAATATTCTGTTATGTCACTTAGCGTCAAATTCAACGGTAAAATTATCAAATTCAAAAACTAGTCTTTTTGCTCCTCAAACGCAGCTTCAAATGGATCCTTCGATTGCTGCGCCTTTCTCAAACACCCATAGAGAAGGATTCAAGTAGGTTTGGAGCTTGGAGATCTCAACGTTTCCAACTTTTTTTTTTAAACTAGAACCAACTCAAAATGAATTAATGGGTGAAGGGAGAAATCAAATCATGAACTCCGGAAAATAAAAATCTCAAGAAAAACTCCTTGAAAGAAACGGAAGCTTTACACAAATCTAGAAAACGAAACTCTTAAGAAAAGCTCTTCTTGAAAAAGACAGAAGCTTTACACAAATCCACCGCGAAGCTCGATCACAGAGGCTTCGTCTTTGGCTAGCGGCTCTGGTCACTGACGCGTACAACTACAACAACTACGTTCCCATTTTGCCGAGACTAACTACAGTGAGCTCTGTAAGTTCAATGCTTGAAACTTTCTCTACGGGCTTTTGAGAAAGAGGGAGGGGCCCTTGAATTTTGACGGTAAAGTAGCAAGCATGACGGAATATAAGTCATGTGAGATGAAAAGTGGTTTCAGAGAGTATTTTATTATAAAATCGAATTCAAGATCTACCTTAAAATTAAAGTTCAAATTGAAGGGCATGTTGTGTAAAGAACCATAATATTATATTGCGTTGGCAGGAGCATAATGGCAATTGCTGAAAACGAGTAAGAAGAAGCGGAGGGAAGAAGCAACGAATCAGAGATCAGCCAGACACGTGGCTAGTCGTCGTTGGGTTGGTCACGGTTTGACGTAAGCATCCAAGTGGACGATTTTTCTTGCTCTGTTCATCAGTTTTGTTTGTTACTAAAATGTTAGAAATCCTTTTAGCTTAACTAACTGAGGTTTGTTCTTCGCCTAATTTGCGTGAAACGAGATAAAAAAATAACGGTCTTTAAATGGGTTAAACCTGTTCCATTAAATTAACAATTTAGAAGTCATGTACTGATACAATAAATGGATTAACTTGGATTTATCTTATTGAACTTTTTTAGATGCTCTTCTTGCGGTTCATTAAATTAACAATTTAGAAGTCATGTATTGATACAATAAATGGATCAACTTGGATTTATCTTATTGAACTTTTTTAGATGCTCTTCTTGTAGGGGTGAGACATGTGTAGAGAGAGGTAAGATCAAAGTGACACTAGTGTGATGACAGCCTAATAGTATCTGATGTTTAAGTAAAATTAAGTATGGAGGATACTGTAGTAATTTAGATAGCGACGCAGCGTGAGAGTAAGATTGTTATTATCATTTGGAGGGAGGTACCCTTGTATTCAGGGTAATAGTGAATGTTGTTGTTAGAATAGTTCGATGTGAGATTATTGTTATCGCCTTAAGACTTGACACATGTCCTAATGTGATCCTGAGCAACATTTTTAACATGTCAGTGGGCCTGGCTAAGCATATGTGGTTGGCCAGTACTGTTTCGGCCTCTTGTTGAATGATCAAGAATGGATGATTGGGGGAGGTACTTAAGCATACTTAAGGAAAATTAAATATGGAAGATATTGTAGTAATTTAGATAGCGACTTAGCGTGAGGGTAAGATTGTTATTACCATTTGGAGGGAGGTGCCCTTGTATTCATGGTAGTAGTGAATGTTGTTGTTAGAATAATTCGATGTGGGATTAATGTTGTTGCCTTAAGACTTGACACATGTCCTTATGTGACCCTGAGCAGCGTTTTTAACAAATCAGTGGGCCTGGCTAAGCATATGTGGTTGGCCAATACTGTTTCGGCCTCTTGTCGAATGATCAAGAATGGATGATTGAGGGATTTGGCCGATCAGTGACCATGCTGACTAGGTGTGGTCGACCTGTGCTGCATTGATCTCCTGCTGTATGGCCTGGGTGGTCGATGAGGGGACCTAGTCGAGGTTGGTGCTTGCCGATCAAATGTGATCCGCTAGTGTTGCTCGGATGCAGACTTGGCCTTATACGATTTGTTAATTGGAGGGTTTGGGAAGTTTTAAGGCGGGACTGCTTGGTCTTGGCTCAAACTGATCATATTAGGTACGAACAGAAGTCTCATAAATCATTGACTGAGGTGGATTTCCTCGGTCGAGGGCTTGTTGTGTGCGTATTGACCTGTGTAGGTGTACACCATGCTAGTCCCTAATCCCCCAAGCCCTTGGCCGAGGAATGATGTTAACAAAAATTATTCGGCCCATTTGCTTGGGACCTCGCAGGATGATGTGGTGACAGAACCCATCCCGGGAAAACTACTCGTAAAATACGTCCAAACCCTCCTCCTGATACGCTTTAACTACACATTTAAATAAACACGTAATTCAAGTATATACTTATTTAAAAACCTTTTTGTGTAATTGTAGTATTGGTAAATATGGATTGTTCTTAACCGGGGAAGTTAGGGACATTAAATAATGTTTAGTGAAAAAGAATAAAAGAATAATATGTGGGAGTTTGAACAAAGTGTAATAGTAAAAATACATGTATAAGCAACTATGGAATTAACTCCTAATTTAATCTTTGTACAAGTGATTTTCTTCAAACACACATCTTACCAACACTCTAGCATTTGCACATATTGAACTAATCATGAAATTTTATCTTAATCATCTCAATTACCTTTATACATTTTTCAATATTATAAATGGACTGACAACGACCGACACTTACAATATAATTCACTTTTCATTTTTTTACTGAATGCGCCAACAGGGGTCAATATTAAATCTCTTCAATCATATTCTAAGTGCACCGATAGCGGATAAAACACATAGCGTCAAATTGAAGTATGAAGCACTAAAATGTATTAAATAACTAAAATTCATGACGTAAAACCCATGGAGATTGTATTTAATACTTACAAATATTAGAAAAAAAATACCACACATATATTGAATTATAAATAAAAACCAATAACAATAATAACAGTTTAAGTAGACGGAGAGCAAATGTTACACTTTCGGGGTGGATGGAAACAATGGATTGCTATTCACACGATTCTACGACAACGGACAGAACCTTGTGAAGATTGAGGAATAAACACGGGAATTTCGAACTTAAACTCTTAAAATTGCACTGGAAATATTTTGCCTAAGTTTTCCTTAAGGAAAACTCAAAATGTGTCTAAAAAAAAAGGGCTTAAAAATGAGAATCACTTCCCTATTTATAGAGATGGTTCAATGAATGCTAAAAAAAATACAAATTAAATACAAAAACAATTAAAATAAAATGATGAAATGATGGTTTTATGCTGAATTTTCGGTGGATTAAAGCTGAAAAACTGGGCAAAGGCTTGCTGGAGTGATGGTTGCTGCAGGTGGGTAGGTTTTCGGTAAGGAGCTGCTAAAAATGCATGAGGAAATCAGCAGCTAACGCGCTGACAGGGCAGGTGGGCTTTCGACGTGGGCTGGCAGAGGGAGCAGAGCATGGGTTTGGTAGGTAGAGGCTGACATGGAGTGGCATGGTCAGCGGATTAGGTACTGAGGAGAACGTGGGCTGAGCTAAAGGCTTTTCAGCAGGCGCGCTATGAACTTGTCAGAGCGGTTTGGCAGGCGCGTGTCGAAGGCTCCTTGGCTGATGTGACTTGGGTCGCGGTTGGTTTGGGCTTGCACTGGGCTGGGCTTCACATTTTTTGGGTTAGGCCTCGCATTTTCTAGGCTGGGCCTCGTGGGTTGATGGGTTGGATTGGATTTTTGGGCTTCAGCTTGCTAAATTTGGTAGCCTCCTACCAAATTCCTTTACATGATTTGGTGGCCTCATAACTTCTTCGTTATAAATCCGATTGAGACAATTTTATCGCCAAAATTTTCGTAATTCCAAGTACTATCCAATTCTGCACATTTCTCACAAAATAAATTATTTTTTCCAATTGTTTAGAATTTTAACATTAAAATATAAGTATAAAGGGTATAAAATAATATAAAATCAAGCTTAAATAAAGGTTATCACCTCCCGCCTGACAAGTAATGCAGATTATCAAAATTACCCTTAGCTTGTTAGAAAAAGGATATTCACCTTCTCAATCATGCCTCCAGCTCTTGTTCAGTCTCGAACTTCATGCAACGACCCTAAAAGGTTATAAAAACTACGAAAATTGTGTGAGTGGACAAAAATAAATATTATAAAAATATAATTTGAAACATAACATTTTACCCTTTTGTTTTCTAAAAATATGCATGCATATAGACTGTTCAAAATCCAAATAAAACAAAATTCAATTCATAACCTCGAAAAATGTGTAAACTGAGCATAAAGAAAAAAACATTAGTAATCATGACAACCTACACACAAATCACCACAATGGTCAACACAAAGCCATCACAACAATCACATAACCAATCCCTAACTAACTCATCCTCAATGCACAACATCAGTCACCACGTCCACTGCACTACTAGCAGGCAAACCATTCGGGATTTGAAGCCTAGCTTGACCTCCGAGTGTGGACCGCACACACTCACTCAGGATCAGGAGCCCAACTCGATATTTGAGCGAGAAATGACTCAGGAACTGAAACCCAACTAGACGTCTGAGTCAGCACCAAACTAGTCTCAGGATCTGGAGCCCCCAGCTTGAGGTTTGAGATTACTAACCAACACGCACCTCGAGGATGGTTATCCAAAATCATCACACATCAACACAACATTTCACATCACCAATATCGAGAAATCACATATCCATAACACATGTCAAACCATAATCAGAACCTCAAGCCTAAGCCCAAAACACCACTCAATCACAACATCGTAAAATGTGTCATAGAAATATATCTAAAAACCCATCCAAAAATCATATGGAAATCACCAAAATACAATATCACAAAATTTCATGTCATAAATCACATTCAATTCAAATCCACAATCAAAACGGAATTTGAAAAAGTAATTCATGAAAAATCTCGTAAAATGTGTAATAAAATAATAACAAAATATAAAATTATCGAAAATCATATAAATTTCTAGTCAACCACATATCATAAAAAACACATAGAAACACTAACAAGACCCCTCCTGGTTAGCCGAGGAGATCCTGCTCCCGTCTAACAGATAACACAAAACAAACTAGTTTGACCCAAGATAAAAGCGATAACTAAAATATTTATGTCAGACAAGGGATATCATAGCCGTTTATGGAGCATAAGTACTGTTAAATATACACAAGGAGAAAAGTCTAGTTCTACCCTAGCAAACGGTAGAGTGCGCATAGTCCAACTTATTTATATGCCTCCGGCAACAAAATTGATCCCTGATTCCTCTTCCAGCCTAGAGGGTAATTTTAAAACTCAAAATTGTGAGTGGATGAAAAGGAAATAAGTATATGATAAAATAATTCTGAAAATATATTTAAAACATACAAGTCACCATTCATTTTATAAAACATGGCATGCATACCGGAAACTAAGAACGTTTAGTAAAACAAGTAATCAATTGAGAAAACTCAAGATATGTGCACTTATATGAAATCCATCAATACTATAAAGCAAGTTAACACATAAAAGTACATCAGAATTAGGCTCACAACCATATACCACCGGTCAACCCATCCTCGTTGTCTGCAAGACATATCTCACACCAGACACGCAATACCGGTAAGTCGAATCACTCGAGAACTAACGGAGCCCCAGGCTCGATGTCCAAGTGTGGACCAGCTCAGGAACTAACGGAGCCCCAGGCTCGACATCTTAGGCATGGTCCTAGTCTCAGGAATTATAGAGCATTACCTCGACGTCTATGACTACGCACTAGTCTCGGGAATTACGGAGCATTACCTCAATGTCCGAGATTGTCCAACCAATTGGCATCCTAATGAGGGTTTCCACAACACATCCCAATCCACAATCACATCAAAGCATAGTAACATATCCAGAATCATATAATAAGCATTTCATATTTCAACACTCGGGCCTAAGCCCAAATCACAAACCTCGTAAAATGTGCAATTAAGATATTAATTAAATATTCATAAAATCATCAAATTCACATGAGATCTCACTTAATCAACATCAAGAAAACACGTAGAAAAACCACTTAAAATAATTGGGTATGCATGCACAAAGTATAAATGAAGAAAATTACATTCACAGGTGTGATATCGCTGCTCAATCGCAATTTGGCTGCTCATCCCCAGTTCCTGAAGTCGTTTTGCCTGTCAATATATACCATTCTTAGGTCATAAAATTCCTAAACAAGTTCTCAAAGGAAACCCTAAGTCCCGAGATTTAAATATGATTTTTTATGGATTTTAGAACGCGAGACATACACTAAAAACCCTTAAAAAAACCCCTCGAGATGGTGTCTGATCACCTTGAAACCACCACCATTGGACTCAAAAGGTCAAAAACTATCAAACGCGTGTCTTCGTGTCTCAAGATTCGTGCCCATGCACCGTCATGGGTCGGCAGAAGTTTGACTGCATATTCACGCGTAGCCACGCTCTAGCATGTGCAACCTCAAGCGCACACGTGTGCTACAGTACCTGCTAACGTCGCCTGACTTCTGACAACGTCTGATAGCATGCCATGTGTAACGCCCCGAAAATCCAAAAGTTGTAAAATATTAAAATAATGTGAAAATGACGTTTTTACCCTTGATGACATATGGCTAAAAGTTAACTTTTTGTTTAAAATACTTTTTGCACATTTCTCGAGTACCATTGTGTAGGTCTCGGAACGCTGAATTCGTAGACAGGTGGCACGTCGAAAACGGAGCTCGTATGGAGAAGTTATGGGTCTGAGAAGTTCAGGGGCAAAATGGTCATTTGTGACCACAAGGGTAAAATGGTAATTGTGAACAGTAAAGTAATTAAATGGGACAATTGGCTGCAGTAGACTTATTTAAATGGGCTAATTGGCTGAATCAGCCCTTAGGATGACTCAGGAAGAGTTGTGAGTGACACATGTCACTCACAAATGATCATTAGTGGCACTTTGTATAATTAATGGAATAAATCAGCTGTTAACTATGTTCCTATACTTGCAGTCTTCGACTAACTAAGATACACAGAGAACATCCTTCCTTCCTTGTGATCGATTAGCAACAAAACAAAGGAAACCAGTGCAATGAAGTGATCAATTAGTGTGAATTGGAGAGAAAAATCGAAAAAGGAACAAAGAAAACTCAGATAAACCTATACTGGGAATGCCCGAAAAACCACCCAAAACCTTAATTTTCGATTTTAATTTTTGAGACAGTTTTGTGTGAAATTGAGGTGAGATTAAGCTTTCTGGGAACTGAACGACTTGAACCCAATCAACTGGAACAAAAATTGGAGCTGACTTGGGGATGAACAGACTCTGCAACTAGTTCGGAAAATCGAGCTTGAGTTCAGTGACTTAGAGGTAATAACGCATGAAATTGATCTCGATTTTGTGTTTATAATAGTCCTATGATGCTTCTGGTATGAACAATTGAAGGAAACAGGTGATATTTGGATAGGACCCGAATCCAAACCCGACGGGTGTTCATCTTGAGTCGAGACGTTCTAGGGCTTATTTGATTAAATTGAACCTATAGACCTGTAAATTAGATTGAACTGATATTAATGAATGAAAGAACGGAATAAATTGAGTTGAAATTGAAGGAAAGCGAGTCGGGTCTGATCGCGGGTTGCAGACCCGTTTATCAGAGAAACGGGTGAGAGTGGTGCACTGTAGCAGGCACTGTTCACGGCGCGTGGCTGTCACGCGCAGCCTCTTGCGGCGGCGCGTGAGGGCGCGTGGACGGGAATCTGAGGAAGGGTCCAACAAAAATTTTGATACTCTCGATGATACGGACCTATTAGCGTTGATTTCAGGTCAATCAGATATGAACTAAGAGTAGTTTTGTGTACCCGAAGCGTATAGGTTACGTTTAAAATAATATTATTTTATTCCGACGATTAGAAAATTCGTACAGGGGATTATGTGATAAGCTAGTAATATTATATTACTTGTTTGACAGGCCCGAATACTTTCAGGATTTCGGAAGAATACGAACAGCTCGAAACGGAACAATCTGGACGGTGTGTGAGTGGACTTTTGTTTTCTACCCTAAATGCATGCATATATGTTTTAAATTCTTTATAATATGATTGGAAATGATGTGGTATAATTAATGTTTCGATATGACGATTTTCGGATTTTTGGGAATATTATATTATTTTATATGTTTTTGGGCACGATTTTCGAGAAAACTGTGAAACGGATATTTCGAGCTAAGGCTCGGGGTTTGAACTTGATTTTGACTCGGATTATGAGTCTGGTATTAGATTTGATGGATTTATATCATGAATGAGATTGTGATTGCGCAGGTTTGCGTGGATTGATTTATGGATTTGAGAAAAGTGTTTTTGGGCTTAAAGCCCAGTTTAAACCTGGTTTTGATATTACATGCAACTGTTTTCACTGGTTTTCATGATGATTATATATGAGGGCTTTCGGTGTGGAATATGTTTCCCCCGAAATGGACCTTGGAGATAACACTCGCCTCCGGGATGGAAGTGTTTACCCCGGAGAGGTCACGTAGCACGGTATGTTGTGGTGCAGCCAAATGGAGGCTCGACTCAGACCAGATGCGCTGGATTATATGGAGGTCAGTCAGTGATATGTTCATGACGACCTGGATTTCCGGCTGGTGATGTGTTCACAGCGGCGGATGCTCGGGATTTGAGCGGTCCTTGAGCCTATTGATGTGCACGCGTTACAGGGATAACGTGACTCTATATTGGACCTGGATTCTGTGTTTTTATTGATGTTTGAGATTTATGTTCATATCTTAATTTTTGATTTATGAGTTATGATATGCATGCATGATTGTGAAAACTGGAGGGTAAGACTATATTTTGATAAATGTATTTCTAAACTTGATTTTTGTCCACTCACACCTTTGATGTTTTATTTGCCATCCAGGCCAGTGCACAGGTACTGAGGCTCATATCGAGGCAGAGAAATAAACAGACCGTTGCGTACTCAGACACTTTGCAGCGTAGGATTTTGATCCCTACTTGTAAATATTTCCTATGCTCTGTAAACCTGTTGACTAGGTCAACGATCTCGGAATATTGAACTATCCCTTGTCTGAAAATGTTTATCGTTTATATGTGTTATATGTATATATTTGAAATTACTTTTGGTACTTTCGAGTTATTGTCAGACGAGAGCAGGATCTGTCACGGTTATCGAGGGATAATCGGGATGGGTCTTGTCACCATGTAGCACCTTCTCACACGTGGCACCACTGCCACTCCACGTGTCACCTTCTGACGTCATCATGACGTCATATAGTGACATCATGCTGATGTTATCCTACCACGTCACCTCCTGACACCCACTAACAACTTGCCATGTGGCACCACTTAGTCACGGCCACATGGCCTGTTGTCATGATGTGGCATTCCATATCATCGTTGTGCACTCAGTAGGTAGGTTGATACGTTGGCTCGTATCTAGTTGAGCAACCCTCTTCCAATGATGGCATTGTAGGCCGTTAGAAAATTGACCACGAGGAATGTCGTGATGGTTGTTGTGGTCTTGGAGGCCATGCACATAGAGACAGGAAGAGAGATGATGCATTTGGGTAAGACTAAGTCTCCGGGGAAACTAAAAGTGGTGTGACCTTGTGGTCAAGTTCTTTTTCATCTATGCCCATCTACTTGAAGGCCTCCTAAAAAGGAACGTTGATTGAAATTCTTGTATTGATGAGTATCCTGCTGACATCGTAGTTGGATATGTGGGCTCTGATGATGAGGGGTCCTCGTGTGGATACGATACCTTTATCTTCCTCTTTTAAGTAAATGATTGGTTCCCATCCTAATTTGGTTACCATGTTTGCTCAGCTTGCACTAATACTAAGCACCCAGTGATTAGATTGTGTGGCCCTGAGGAAGCACTTTTTCACTCTATTGTGTGGTCCTCTGTTGATGGTAGTGATCCGCCGGTGAGCTGCAGCGACCTATACACGCGGTAAGAACTGGTCGATTCTTCCTTTTCGGATGAGATACTCGACGATGTCTTTGAATGAAATGCATTCTTTGATGGTATGCCATTATACTTGTGGTATTGACAGAAAGCTTCCTTGTTGATGTTGGGGCGGTAGTGGGGGTTCCTTGGCTTGGCCTTTGGAATCACGTCTTCCACATTCAGTAGGACATTGTTCGTGGAAGTGTTCAAGATATTGCATGTCTCAAAACGACATTTGGGTCCAGAGTTGTCCCCTAACAATTCTCATCCTCCCTAATTGTTATTGTCGCCTTGTTTGAAGCTGCAATCGTCACAACCTGATCGACCCTTCTTATCATGCTTCCCAACGAAGTTGAGCTTCCTCTTCCCTTAGCTCGAGTGGTTTCTATCTTGATTATAGTTTCCTGGGACATGGTTGCTCTTACCCTGATTGTTATTGCAAGTGGGTGTGAGGTATGAGGTGGGCTTGGTCTCTCACGACCCTACTCCCCTAGCACGATATTGTCTAATTTGGGCCTATGCCCTTACGGCTTTGTTCCTGAAAACTCACGTACAACTTTCCAATGGGTCATCCATCCTGAGATTGCTTCAACCCAACCTCGCTTAACATCTGAGTTCTAAAGGAATCTAAAGCCATTGACCCTCAAAAGGCCTTGTGATAGGAAGATATTTGTCGGTACATATAAGACACTTCACATTTCCCTCCCCGAGTGATGTAGGATTGCTCACCATTCTTTCCTCACCAGCTCACGGATCTTGCTCACCATTCTTGCTTCCCAAACTCATGGGTATTATAATCAACACACATTGGGGCCCAGCGTCCTCATTGACACACTTCCGATCGGGGCCTAGATCTGATACCATTCTGTCACGTCTCACCTCTTATAACAAAATATATTCTGATTTGGGCCTCGCCACACGTGGGGCCTATACGATCCCATCAGCCCACCAGCATGTGGGCCTTATGTAACGACCCGTCCCGAATTCCGGGATTAGATTAGTGACTAATCTTGATTAGTGAGGTTGATCGGTGGTTAGTAGGGCGAAATCGGACAAAATGTGCAAAATGACCGTTTTGCCCCTAGTCGTGGGTAAAATGTTGACTTTTTGGTCGGGCGGTCAAACGGACTTTGACCGATGACCGTGACGTAGTTCGGGACGTCACGAGTTCATGGACAGGTGGCACGTCCGATTCCGACATTCGAGGAGAAAGTTATGATGTTTGGAAGTCGAGGGGCATTTTGGTAATTTGGCATATAAGGGGCCAAATGTTGACTTTTTGACCGGGAGGTCCAATGGATGAGGGCCAAGGACCGTTACGTAGGTCTCGTCAATACGAATCCAACGACAGGCGGCATACCGAAATTGGAGATTCGACGACGAAGTTATGGTCATGAGAACGAATTAACGAACCGAGACTCGGATTAAAATAATATTAAAATAATATAATCTGATTACTTTAATCAAATCAATCTGGACCCTTGGATGAGTGACAAGTGTCACTCATCCCCTATATCCCCTAAAACCTGGATCTTGGTTGGCCATTGGCTTAATTAATTAATTTTCCCTCCTGAAATCCTCACCCTTCATTTTAAACTGAGATCAAATCTGGGCCATTGATCTTATCTCTCCCTTTCCTTTATCTCTGATCACACTCATCTCTCTCACTCTGTCCTTTCTCCCACCCGAAACACATACACACACAAACCCTTCTCTGTTCTTGGAACCGTGAGCGAACACAGGGAGACTGAGAGGAGTTTGAGTCACATGTGACGGCGTGACCACCGTGGGCGGCGGTGGTGACCGGAAAACAGAACCCGTGCACATACACACCCACACGCGGCTCCCTATGGAGAAACAAACACACCATCACTCACTATCCTACCCTTCCCTGTACTCTGGTAAGAGACTAACCTTGTGGAGTGGCCTGAGAGGCGACGGGAGACGGCAGAGACGGCGGTGGGGGAAAAACAGAGGACTCTGTACAATTAAAAAAAAATCGTTGTTGGTTGGTTGTGATCGTGTTAGAGGGATGAAGGATGCTCCTGAGGTCAGTTTAGGCCTAGGGGTGGCCACGGTGGTGACCACGACGGCGAGGTAAGCCCCCAAACCCGTGAGTTGTTTTCAGGTAAAAACATGGCAGGATGGGTTTTACTATCTTTCAATCGATTTGGTGATTAGGATGATGATCTTAAGGATGCTACGAGTCTATTGGGACCATTTTCGAAGGGAATGGTGGTCGGAGCTGAAAGCAGTCGACGGAGGAATTTTGGCCGTGAGTTTCTCGATCAAGGAGGTACGATCTAGACGTGTCATCTTGTTTTTAATCCCACAGAACCCTTAGTTTAACTTGGACAATCTTGTAGGTGAAAACCCCATCGAAAATAATCGAGGAATGACTGAGAACCAATCGGCAACCGAGTTGCAGGACCCGTCTACAGCTAGACGATGATAAACAGTACTCGGCGCGTGGGTTTCACGCGCAGCCACTCACGGTGGCGCGTGAGGGCGCATGAGCACGAATCTCGAGGTGAGGTCAACATGACTTCTGTCCTATTTAATGTAACGAACATTTTGGGATTGGTTTCGTGTCGATCGGACACCATCTCGATATTGTTCGGGACGTCCGAAGGTTTTAAATCAAGTTTAAAAATAGTTAAAAATTCGGGAAAATTACGGGGCTTTGATAGGATGTTAATGAAGAGGTTAGTGACCCTCTAATGTGATTTGGACAGGATTGGGAGTCCCGGTGATAGTGGTGTGGCCCGGGAGGGCCGATTGGGAGTCCCAGTGATGGTGATTGTGAGTATTGATTTCGGGTATGTTGCATGTATTTCGAGGTGTTTTCCGTATTTCACGTATATCGAGGTTAACGGTTTTATTGTGATTTTACGTGCTTGTGGCTTAATGGCTTAATAAATAATGTGATAAAAAGGGTTTTGGAATTGGAAAGATGAACTCGGGCTTGAGGCCCAATTATTTTGGAAACCTCGGACTTGGAGTCCATTTGTGTTAATGAAATCGGACCGGGGGCCCAGTTGCTTGGTGAAATCGGGCCAGGGGCCCAGTTGTTTATGAAAACGGGCTAAGACCCATTTGAGTGATATTATCGGGCCAGGGGCCCAGTTGATTTACGAATTCGGGTCGTGGGCCCAGTTGTTTATAAAATCGGGCTGTAGGCCCAGTGGTTTACAAAATCGGGCATGGGGCCCAGTTGGGTTATAAATATGATTTCGGGTCTGGGACCCTATGTTTAATAAATGTGATTTCGGGTCAGGGACCCTAAATGGAATTGTGATGTTTTGTGGCGATTTCGGGAAGGGCCCATTGTAATGTTGGGAAATGATTTAATAAAACTGTTTTTCATATGCCATCTGGATACTAGGATATATGATGGTCTCCTCCAGACGTCCGGGACACTGGGGAAGTCACGGTGCATTGCCTGCGAGGGGTCATTGTACGGAGTTACCGAACCGTATAGTGACTCAGGAGCAGGATTTCTATGATTGACGTCTGGGACGTCAGACATCTGTGATGTCAGAGATATGGACCCGGAGAGACCTCGGGCAGCACGCGTCGCTTATTATACCATGAGATATGACGTCTGGGACGTCAAGCGTCTGAGACGCTAAGCATCTGGGATGCTGGTGATGGTAATGGTAAATATGGATTAATGAATATATGAAATGGCTTTTCAATTGGATTTGTGTTATGTGGTAAAAATGGATTAATGGTTATGTTATGGTATTTCGGGTCGGAGACCCTAAATGGTTTTGGATTTATGGATTTATGTTTATGGCTTTGGGCGGTGGCCCACATGGTTTTAATATGTCTGGTAGTGGTATTCCACAGTTTTGGGCTGAGTTCCCACACTTGGTTTTAAGTTAACGGTTTTTGGGCTAAGGCCCTAATGGCTTGGTTGAACAAATGTTTTGGTTACTGGTTTTCGTGGCATGCATACGTTTTTATTGGAGGGCATAAATGTCTTATAACTTGTGTTTAATGAACTTAAAGGTTTTCGTCCACTCACAGCTTTTGGTTTTTAATGCCCTTCAGGTTAATCACGGATGCGACTGCAGCAGAGACTGGGACATTGCACGCCTCCTCCATCGATCCTTGCGCACTCTGGAAGCCCGTTTGGGCAGTGACTCTTGGTTATCCCTTATCTGACACCCCTTGTTGGACGTGAGCAGGGCACATTCCACGGTAATCCCGGGGGGGATTGGGATGGGTCCTGTCACCTTACCCACATGAATTTGTTCCTGGGGGTCTCACCCACAAAACACGTCTCATTAGAAAGTGACGTGCCAACACATATAAGGCACATCCCCCATTTCCCCCCGAGCGATGTGGGATCTTACAATTGTAAGACCTGTGACCTTGGAAAGTAAGAACGGTGAGCAATCCCACATCGCTTGGGAAAGGAAAGGTGAAGTTCCTTATATATGTGAAAAACTATTTTCCTAGCACGAGGCCTTTTGGGGGCTCATTGATTTTGATTCCTTTGGAACTTCGAAGTTAAGTAAAGTTAGGCTGGAGCAATCCTAGGACGGATAACCCACTAGGAAGTTGCACGTGAATTCTCAGAAATAAAACCGTGAGGGCATGACCCAAAGAGAACAATATCATTCTAGGGGAGTCGGATCGAGACATAATGATATCAGAGTTGAACCCCGATCGGATGTGTGCCAACGAGGACGTTGGACCCCAAGGGGGGTGGATTGTAAGATCCCACATTTTTTGCGTGAAATGGGGAAGGTGCCTTATAAATGTGAACACGTCACTATCTAATGAGACACATTTTGGGGTGGGACCCCCAAAATAATTCCATGCGGGCAGGACCACGTACTGGCTTTCTGGTAGGATCGTGCAAAACTCACGTGTAATAAGGTCCAAAGCAGACAATATCTCGTTAGAGTACGCGAGGCGTGACATGGTCTCCATGGTAGTAGTGTGGAAGAATTCGGCATTGGTGTGGATGGCTGCCCTTTTCATGATCTCGGTTTATCTCCCCCAATCTTCAGTATAGGCTGCTAACTTGAAAGTGATTCCTTGATATCGCTCCGAAAAGCATTGAACGTAGCCTTGTGATCTGTGTTCTGGAAGTGGGAGTAGTCGAGGCTGAACCTTGCGGCATATTTATGAAGTGTCTATTCGTCTCCCTGCCTAAGGGAGAAGAGGTATTCCGTGAAGACAAGTCTATCTGTTTGAATCATGAGTTGGTTGAGGAAAATGTTTTGCAACTCGTCGAAGGTGTCAGGACCCGCCCCGTAATCCCCCTAACTTGATCCCCTCTGACACGTCATTGAAAAATTACCAAAATACCCTCAAAAAATAGATAATGTCTATTTTCCACATGTCAGACCAGGGAGCCAGACGATAGAACCAATTGAGAGCAGTGCCAGTGAGGGTTGAGCTGAAAATAAGGCACATCACCACGTCTGTCCAATTCTTGCAAGCTAAGGTAGAGACATAGTTGTTTAGGTGGGTGACAAAGTCTCCTCTTCCTGTGTACAGGGTGATCTTGAGGGGCTTCACTTCGGACCTATGCCAGAACTGGAGGATTCGTTTGGTGAATGGACCAGTGACGTTCCTCTTTAAGGCTGGCGCCTTGTTGTTATCCTCAGCTTCGAGGATGCATATTCTTCTCAAGAGGCTCTTCATGAAATTGTCGTTTTAGGAAGCTGGCTGATCGGGCTGGCACTTTGTTTGGCCAGTGCTTTTGTGTAACACCCCAGACTTTTAATAAAATGTAAATTCATAAATTTAATGTAAAATGACCATTCTGCCCTTGGACATCGAAAAATGTTAACTTTTAACCTGGCATACTATTTAGACTTTGACCAAGTCCCATTACTTAGATCGAGACGTCACAAGTCCGTAGACAGGCGACAAGTCAAAATCGGACGTCCAACGGGAAAGTTACGGGTCATCGAAGAAATTAGGTACTATTCATACTTTTCGAGATGGGTACAGTTGGCAGGATTTAATTGGTCTAAAATATCCAAAGTGGACCAATGGATGAGTGACAAGTGTCACTCATCCCATTAGCCCATTAACCCATGTTCATGCACCTATTTTCATCTCATTTCATCTTCATCTCATTCTCTTTGTTACCCGAAACCCACACAAACAACCCACACAACCCTCATACGTCATCCTCTGTGTTGCTTGAGATAGTGAGAGTGAAAGAGAGGTTGAGAGATGACATAGAGGACGGCTGACACGGTGAAGAGGCTGAGGAACCACGGCCCAGGTAAAACCCGAAACCCTATTTGGGTTTAAATTTCGAAATCCGTTTAGAAGGTTTGTTAGATGGTTTTAATGATCAAACGTGATTCCTAGGGATTGTACGAGTCCACAGGGACCAAAACTATGAAGGAAGGTGACCGGAATCGACCTAGAAAAGGACTGGAAATTCAACCGAAAATCATCAAGCTCGAACAGGTAATTTCAGGCTTTGTTAGGTGTGTTTGAGTCCATAGATCCCTTTCTAGGATCATTACGAGCAAGTAGGAAGAACAATGGGGTGAAATGGTTAAGGAATGAGAGAGATATGGCTGAGTTTGGGTCACGAGTCAAACAACCCGTTACAGAGAAACGGTTCAACCCAGCCAGAAGTTGACGATGATGATGTGGCAATCCACGTCATCATCTTGTCAGACCTGTTAGTCCACATGGCAAATCAGGTGATGCCACATGACAGGTTGTCAGGCCCAGTCAGAAACTGACATGTCAGACCACGTGGACCAATAGGATGGTGCCACGTGGTAACTTTTCAAGACTTGTCAGGCCTACGTGGCCACTGTTGTGGCAGGTCTAGTTAGAATTGTTAGAACACAAGGACCAATAGGGTAGTGCCATATGGCAGTGTGTCAGAGAACTCTTAGACGTGTCAGGACACGTGGCACCAATCAGGAGTGCCACGTGTTAGGCTGTCAGACCTGACAGGCTGACGTCAGCCGTTGACTGGACTTTAACCATCTAATGGGGGCACATGGACACGAATTTTAAGGCCAAACTAGTCTTGTTTGAAAGTTTTTGACGTTCTGAATTTAATGGTGGTGGTTTCAAGTCGATCGGGGACCATTTGATAGATCAATTAGGGGTTTTTAGTCTCAGGAAGCGTGTTCGAGACTCGTTTTTGTATCGGGATTTGTGAGGGTTTAGTGTATGAACTTGTATAGAACATTAGTGACCCTTGGATGTGATTTTGACAGACCCGGAGACTTTGGACTAGCTCGGGTGAGATTACATAGTGAATATTGAGCTTGCAACGTGGACCGAGCGTGGATAGATTTTTTTTTATAACTGCAATACATGCATAAATGTTTTAAATGATTTATTATATGATTTAAGTTGAAATTCTCTGAGTTGAAATGCTTTGATATCGTATTTGATAATGTTGTGGACTTAATCATCGGTTTATGAACTATTTTACGGATTTACGTGAAAATGAAGTTTTGAGCTTGAGACCCGGTTGACTAATGATTTAATTTAGATTTAGAGTCAATCGGGAATTAGGAAGAAAGGTTTCATTTTAACTGAATTTGAATGGCGATATGGCATGACCGGTTTGGATAAATTGGGATTTATAAATGAGTTATGGACACTATTTTCGGCTGGTTTTTGTGGAAAAGATCTATGAGAGTTATATCTCGGGCATAGGCCCAATTGAATAGTGTTTTGACTGGATTTGAGACGTAAACGGTTTTAAAAATGATTTTAAATGTATTTGGTTACTGTTTCACATATACCATCCTGGTGAGTTGGATGGTCTCCTCCAAACGTCGAGGATCTTAGAGTAGTTACGGTGCACTACCTGAAATGAGTATCTCCAAGGAGAGGTTCAAGTTCAGGAGTACGAGATTATGATATCACCCCGGAAGTGGTAGATCCGAGGAAGACACCCCATTATGATATCACCCCGGACGTTGTTGAGTTGGATCCTGGGGAGGTAGTCAGAGATGAGACCCCGAGTTGCACGCGTAGCATTGGAAATCATGATTAGTATTGGTTATAGACATCACAGATGTTGAGGATTGGGTATATTGTGTTTTACTGATATGTGTGTCCAGATATATGTATATATATATATATGTATGATTTGAACCGTTTTCATACGATTTGATTTGAATGCATGCATGTATATAAAACGATGGGAAAATGTTATTATTCTTAAACTGTATTTTGAAAATGCTTATTTTTAGTCCACTCACATTTTGATTGTTTTATTGACCCTTCAGGCCGTGACATAGAGACATGGGCGGATACCGAGGTAGAGGCATAGACAGTACTGTTGTGCATCTGATTACCCCTTTGGGTAGGATTTTGGTACTCTTACTTGTATAGACATATATGCTTGGTCGTGTATATAGATACTTATCCCTTGTATAATAATGTTTTAGTTGAACTCTGTTTACTTTTAAACCCATTAAGGGTCTTTTCGATACTTTGAGTATGATTGTCAGACGGGAGCAGGGCACATCCCACTATGATCCAGAGGGATCGGGACAGGTCATGTCATTTTGTCCCAGTAGACACCTTTCTTTCTTCAACTGTGGGAGTAGTTTCCCGATGTTGTGTCTATCTCACCCAACACCTCATGGTTCTGCTGCTGACGAGTTTCAGGCCTTTAAGCCATTTGTCGACCCTTTCTGTTTGCTTGTCCAGAGGTGCCTGCCATGGCCTGTCGACCATGCAAGCTGGAAGGATGGCATTTCCCTGTTTCTCGATGGTCAGATACCTTGTAAGTAAATCGTAAGGGTGCCATCTTGATCTGACGATCTTCTAGTAGCTGATAGGCATCCTAGTAAATCTTGGTTCTAGACGGACCAGCATTATTGGAGGGTTGGATGAGGAGCCGTCTGAAAAAGGTGGGGTTAGCTCTGGGTTGTTTCCTTCTTGGTCTATCAGGTGATATTTGTTCGATCGCCGGTTATAGGGTTTGAGCATAGTTGGCTTCTGCTTGGTCAGCTAGACCCTTGTCCTAATGGTTCTCACGCTGAGACATATTCCCGATGGCGAGGGTGCTTGCGTACTATTTTTCTAGAACTTGTTTCATTGCTTCTATTTTGGCGTTATGAGCCTTAAGCTTGACCACCTCACGCATGAGGTCTTCTAGTGTATGTTAGTAGATAACGGGGATGTTTTCCTTCGTGTTCCTTTGCAGGATTAAGGTATGAGTGAGCTCTCCTTCATCTTATTTGTCTGACATGGTGCTAGGGCAGTAGAGATGACATAAGTGGTGAATGAGAGCACAAGGTGTTACTTCAGAACTCTCACAAACAACGCCAAACTGGTGATATAATAAATGGACCAACTTAAACTCGCCTTGCTAGACTCTTTTAGATAATCTTCTCGTGGGGGTGAGACTTTCGTAGAGAGAGGTAAGAGTAAAGGGACCCTTGTGTTTGTAGTAGCATTGAATGTTGTAGTAATTTAGGCAACGTAAGGGAAAATTGTCATTTCCTTTTGGAGGGGGTTACCTTTGTATTTATAGTATCACTGAATGCTGATATTGGAATAGTTCTATGTGGGATTAATATTGTTACCTTAGGAGCTGACACGTGTGTTCATATGGTCTTGAGCATCATTTATGACATGACAATGGGCCTAGCCATCCAGATGTGGCTTGCATGTACTATTTTAGCCTTTTGCCTAATGGTGAAGAATGGACGATTAGGGGATCTGTCTGATCAGTGACCTAGCCGACCAAGTGTGGCCGGCTTGTGCTAAATTGACATCTTGTTGTATGGCCTAGGTAGCCGATGAGGGGACTTGGTTAAGGTTGGTGCATGCAGATCATATGTGATCGGCCAGTGTTACTCAGATGTAATCTTGGCCTTGTACGATTTGTCAATTGAAGAGTTTAGGAAGTTCTAAGGCGGGACTACTCAGCCTTGGTTCAGGTTGACCAGATTAGGTATAAGTACCATGTAATTCAAAGGTTTTTCATATTGTAAGCTCATATGGGGCATGTATGAGATCTGGTTTGATAGGTTTAGGGAAAATTTGAAGGGAAGAGAGCCTTCATCATCACCTCTTTCATTGGTGACGTTAGGGGTACAAGTTGGACAAAAAGTTCCAGTTTATACCAATTATTAATGGAAAGTTTTTCATTTTGGCATTTCCTAATCAAATTCTAGGTTTAATTATGAAATGCTTCAGTGATTATTGACCATATATTGTTCAATTGGTAAGAATGAGGCTCAAAACCTAATGGGTGCTACTTATGATTAAGAGTGGATATAAAAAGGTAGTTATTAATGGATATGAAAACACCTTTAACTTTTTCAAGTTATAAGGGAGATTAGTCTCATCTATTTGGATAGATTCAGCCTCAAGCTTTGGCCAATTTTTTTTTTATAGGTTTGAAATTCTAAATAAAAGAATTTGATCGGAATGCATTTTAAAATTCTGTAACTTTTCAAACTACCTAAATAACTTGTTCTTCAAATATATGAAGTACTGCGTTTTGCCTTTTTGTGTGAATTAATTGCAGTTTTGTTTTGACCTTTAAGTTGCTTGTAATTTTTTACACCCCAAAAATCCTACTATAAGCCAAAACCATGAATCAGCGAAAGACCTGACTTCTAAACGCCCAGGCTAAACAACTCCCACTTAGGAAGTAAGGAAATTGGCTTTGTCACTCCGAAATTGTCAAAATGCAAAGAGGATGAACACGACAAGATAACTGCAAAAAGACCCAAGTGGTGGCTTATTTGACAAAACTAAGTTCATCTTCAACTGCCTATATAAGAAACAAAAACTCTCTTCTCAAGAAACGACTAATCAATCATCAGACAAACAAATTAATCAACCTAATCAATTTCAAATAATTGCAAACTCTCAAAAGTTTTTTTGTTTAAAATCTCGCATTTTTAGGCATAACCTATTTCTACAATTTAGGATTGAGATTTAGTATCTTTTCGCACCTCCTTCTACAACTTGGAACTCAAACCTTCTCTTCATCTGACTACACTCTTAATTTTGTTTGAAGAGCACCGGACATTTACCTCGTCTCGACTGCTTTCTTAATTCAGTCTTCGAGCATCCATACACTCAACCTTTGACGCTCTAATGTCGTTTGAATGCTTTGCCACTAACATGGCATGATCCCGACTAGGGTTCACCAAGTTGAAAATTTCTAAAAGATCGTACTCTTCAAACAGTTTGATCCCCAAAGTAATAATGAGTCGTAGCGCTTATAATTCATTCAATCCATTTAATATTTAAGCATTTACTTTCTAAGTATTTTTAGTTCACTTCAATCGCAATACAACGGTTCTTAAGGTTGATTGAGATACTTGGGATACACCAATTAAATGTGTTTTATGGCTGATTCACCAAGTTCATCTTCGAATGCAAGACGACACTTCGGTCCAAATTCACAAAAAACGACTCTAGATCTGCTGTCAACATTTTTGGGTAGAACAGTAATATTGAAAATTTGAACTATTTTTCTAAAGAATATGAGAATATGCAAGTTCCGAATCAAAATGTGCGTCCATAATATTCCAAATTAAAAAAAAAAATCTAGATTATAAGAAAGCTTTTATTCCCAAAAAAAATTAAATTGAATTCAAACTCTTTTAGCTATAATTTGATTCATCAAGAAATTGCATCTAATTACTATTCAACTCAAAAGTAAAATGTCTTCAACGGTTCAACCCAAACATGTTGTCTTGTAAGTTTTTGAGATATAATCAATATCTCTTAATTCTTCTCCACATCGTCCTCAGATTAAGTAGATTATGACATGTTATTGTCTGATGTAGCCTGATAGTCCAATTAACATATTATTACATATCATATTACATACGTGAATTGCAAGAAAACCAAGAGAGGCAAGACTTCATAATTTGTCCTACTTGATTGACGGCAACTGTTACGGTTAGGCCAAGTCACCGATTTACCATTGTTGACAGTAAATAAAGGGTGGTAAGGTTTGTTGGGAAACATATACAAATAAATATCTCATAATCCAACCAATTATAGAGTAGACATTCTAGAGTCAAGTTCTTCAGCATGGTCTGCATTTGTGTATCCAACCAATTCAGACTTGCCACTTCCAAATACAAACTCATTTTGGAGGACATCTGAGATATCGCATAATCCATTTTATTGCTTCCCAGTGTTTTTATCACGATCCGACTCATCTAGCACGATATTGTCTGCTTTGGGCGCAACCCTCACAGTTTTTTTTCTAGGAACTCACGTGCAACTTCTCAGTAGGTCACCCATCCTGGGATTACACCAGCCTCAACTCGCTTATCTTTGGAGTTCCAACCAAACTCAAAGCCAGTGAGCTCCCAAAAGGTCTCGTGCTAGATAGATACGTGTCCACACATATAAAGCACTTCACCTTTCCTTCCTCGAGCGATGTGGGATTGTTCACCGTTGTTCCCAAGACACAGGTCTTACAATCCACCCCGCTTTGGGGCCCAGCGCCCTCACTGGCACACTTCCGGTCGGGGTCTAACTCTGACACCATTCTATCACGACCCGACTCATCTAGCACGATATTTTCCGTTTTGGGCGTCGCCCTTACGGTTTTATTTCTAGGAACTCACGTGCAACTTCCCAGTAGGTCAACCATCGTGAGATTGCACCAGCCCCAACTTGCTTAACTTTGGAGTTCCAACCGAACTCAAAGCCAGTGAGCTCCCAAAAGGTCTCGTGCTAGATAGATACGTGCCTACACATATAAGACACTTCACCTTTCCTTCCCCGAGTGATGTGGGATTGTTCACCATTCTTTCCAAGACACGGTTCTTATAGTTTTTTACGTGGTTTGCATAAGAATCTGCTAACAACACCAACTGTGTAAGTTATATCTAGCTCGGTGTACACCATCATATACATAAGACTTCTAACTGCTAAGACATATAGCACCAAGTTCAGCTCTTCATTCTCTTTGTCACTTGTATGATACTACTTGGAGCTGAGCTTGAAATGATTAGCAAGAGGAGTCACAATTGATTTTTCCTTGTCCATGTTGAGTTTCTTCAACACCTTCCTGATATAACGTTCTTGTAGTAACCACAACTTCTTATTCTTTTGATCGAGAGATATGCATACCGAGAATCTACTTAGCTGGTCCAAAGTCTTTTATTGAAAAAGACTTTTTGAGTTCTTTCTTCAACTTGCTAATCTTGTCCATATCACGACCTATGATCAACATGGCATCAACATATAAAAGAAGTATAATAAATTCTCTATTAGAGTACATTTTGAATAAAACACAATGATCAGAATTGGTCCTTTGGTATCCATGTTTGATCATGAAGGAATCAAATTTTTTTTCCATTATCGTGGTGCCTGTTTCAATCCATACAAACTTTTCTTTAATCAAAAAACTAGATCTTCTTCAACTGTGACTTTGAAACCTTCTGACTACTCCATGAAATTTCTTCTTTAAGATCTCCATGAAGGAGTGCAGTCTTGACATCTGGTTGCTCCACTTCTAGATTCAAACCAGTATCCAAACCAAGCATTAATCAGATAGACGTCATCTTCACTACTGTTGAGAAAACCTCTTCAAATTCAATTCCCTGTTTCTGATTGAAGCCTTTCACAACTATCCTTGCTTTGTATCCTGGTTGTGAGATGTTTGCTTCTATCTTCAATTTATACACTTATTTATTCTTGAGTGTTTTTCTTCCTATTTGAGCCAAGTTGTAATCTGACCACATCAAATGTAACGACCCGTCCTGAATTATCGGGATTAATTAAGAATTAATGACGGATTAGCAAGGCTAATCGGGGATTAGACGAGGATTAATGGACGTTCGGTGCAAAATGACGATTTTGCTCCTAGAATGGGTGAATCGTTGACTTTTCGTTCAGGGGGTCAAATGGACTTTGGCCGATGACTATGACGTAGTTCAGGATGTCACGAGTTCATAGACATGTGGTACGTTCGATTCCGACATTCGCGGAAGAAGTTAGGACGATTGGAAGTTCGGGGGCATTTTGATAATTTGGTTGAATAGGGGCAAATAGTTGACTTTTGACCCGGGAGGTCCGATGGTCGAGGGCCAAAGACCGTTACATAGATCGAAGCGATACAAATCCATAGACAGATGACACGTCGAATTCAGACGTTCGACGGAGAAGTTACGGTTCACGGAAGTTCGAGAGAACTATTGCACGAAGTTCGAGACAGATTGACTTTTGTCCTAAGTGGGGCCCAAATATTTGTCACTGGCCGAATAGATGAGTGACAAGTGTCACTCATCCATTGCACACTCAAACATACTAATGCATATCCACCCTTAACCGTGTTCGACCATTTTCCCCGTTTCCAACCAAACCCGATCAAACATCCAACCCCAATCCAAACCCTTACCCCATATGATCATGTCTGAGGAACCAAGAGAGTGAGAGAAGGCTGATGAAGCTGAGGACGGTGGCAGGAGGCGGCTGCACCGCCGTGCACGGTGGAGAGAAGGTAAGCTCGGTTTTGTGTTTTTGGATTCAAGAATTCGATTTTGACGTTATGGACGATTTTGGATGTTTAGAGTGGGTTTATTAGGTTGCTTAGGAAGTTTAGAGAATTTTTTGGGAATGGTTAGAGACTGAGGAAGCCCTGGAGAGGAATTGAAGATGTTGAACCGTGAGGACATAATCGAACCGTTGGGTTTAAGGAAGTTTTTCGTTGTTTTAATTCCATTTTTAGGTTTCTAGGATCAAATTATAGAGAATGGAATTAATTAGGAGAAAAACGAACGAAAAACAAGGAAGGAATAGGGCTACACTGGTCACGCCGGTCCAGGAGAACTGGAATTGCAGGAAAAACCAGACCGGCTGGTTCGGACCGGTTTGGCCGAGGAAGAAGATGACCTTGTGCAGTGGCGAGTGAGGCCCATGCGCAGGGCCATCCAGGGGCTCGTGAACCCTCCTTTGGGGAAGTTTCCAACATGTCAAATCATCTATTCGATGTAATGAACATTTTGGGACTGATTTCGTGTAAATCGGTCATCGTTTTGATTTAGTTCGGGTTTTCCGAAGGTTTAGGTTCGCATTTAAAAATAGTTAGAAATTCTGAAAAATTACGGGGTTTTAGTGAGGGGTTATTTAAGTAGTTAGTAACCCTCTAAAAAGGGGCAAATTTTTGACTTTTCAAACGACATAGACTTTGCACGTAATCCGAGGACCGTTGGGTAGGTATCGAGACGTTGAATTCATAGACAGGCGGCACGCGTCAATCAGAGTTCGGATGACCAAGTTACGGGTCTAGAAACGTGAAGGGCAATTTGGTAATTTTGTGCAGAAGGGCAAAATGGTAAATTCCCAAGGGCGCTGTTAAAACAGTGCAGTATGGGCTGAGCCACTGTGCTTTGGGTGGTTTGTTGAGTGATTTGTTTAGCAAATCAGTGACATTTGTCACTGAGAACTGAAGGATTAGTGGCAATGTGTAGTGGTGGGGAAACTCAAACTTTGAGATAGTGTGTTTAGTGCACAGTGAGCATAATGGTGCTGTGCTGGTGCCTTTGAAATTGGAAAAAAAAACTGAGACTGTCCCCATGCTTGATCGATTCCCAAGTCCAATTGAGAGGAACTGAGTGCTAGTGAATTCTTTATGTAATTGAGTGAGGAAACAGAGACAGGCAGTGCACGCTGATGAGTGTGGTGGAGTTGGGACTTGAAACTGGGCGTTGGTTTTGAATTGAAAAACAGAGCACTAAACTTGTTTATGCAGAGCACGGGTGACAGTGAGTGTGGGATTGATTTAACAAAACCAATTGCTGGGAAGGAACGAGAGAAACTAAGAGACTAAACTGGAGAGGAAAAACGAGGGACGAAGTGGAAATGCACCCAGAAACTCGAAACCTGTGTTTGAACAAGTTCAAATTCGAATTTGAAATGTAGGCCAGCCCATGGAAAATTAAGGCTTCATTGAGCCCCCTGGGATCAATTCAAGTCGATCCAGTGCGAGAAGGAAGTGAATTGATGCTGTTATGGGCTCTGAACGGACCTGGTGACCGAGAGGAAAATCGAGCATTGAGTCGTGAATTTGGAGGTAAGTTTTAATGGAATTGGTTACGAAATCATCTCTATAGTAAGCCCATGATGCTCTCTAACTAAGCAATTGATGAAACCAGTGACTGTCAAGTGGAACTGGGACGATGAACCTTGATTAGAACTTGAGTTCAATTGAGTTGGTTTTAGGCCGCGATGATTGGAATGATTACTACAGACCCTTAATTAAGTGTATTGCGATTCTACATGATGGAATAATTGAGGAAATTAGGTTGATTGTGGCAGGAATTGAATCGGGTCGAACACGCGGGTCGAACACCCGTTTAGCAGGCGAGTCGGGTGAGGAAGACAACTGTAGCATTACTGTAGCAGGCGCGTGAGTTTCACGCGCAGCCACTCACGGCGGCGCGTGGAGGCGCGTGGGCCAGATTCTCGAGGTGAGTTCAACACGATTTTTGTCCTATGCAATGTAACGAACATTTTAGCGTTGGTTTCGAATTAATCGGACACCGTTTCGATGTTGTTTCGAGGGTCCGAAGGTTTATGTTACATTTTTAACTAACGTTTAATTCCCGAAAAATTATGGGAAATTAGTATGATGTTATTTGAGTCCTTAGTGACACTGAGGAATGATTTCGGGCAGGATTTGAGATTTCTGAAAAATGTCGAAACTTACGGAAACGCGTGCAGCGAGAAAACGAGCGTTATGAACGGTGTGTGAGTGGACTTTGCTTTCTAAAATTTAATGCATGCATAAATGTTTCTATGATTTCTATGATTATGATTATGACTTGTGATAATTACGATTTCCGTATTTATACGTATTTTGATATGCAATATGAAATTGCACGTATTTCGAGACTATGGTTTCTCTTATGCTTTGATGATGGTTTGATGAACGATTATACATGAATTGTGAGTATGGTGTTTTAAGAATGTTTTGATTATGATTGTGAGTATGACCTACGGCTTTGACACGGATTTTGAGACTATTACGGTTTTGCGCTTTTACGAAATTTCGAGTGTTTCGTGATTTGACCATGGTTTGATGCTTTGACTTGGGATTTGAAATATGATTTGATTTAAAACGGATTTTGGAAAAGGTGATTTCGGGCTTGATGCCCAGGGCATAAAAGTAATTTTGATGAATGAGATTTGGATTTCAGAAACGTGAAAGTGGATTTTTGGATTTGGGTTCGGGATGATGTTTTCGGATGCTAGCTTACAGAATCATTATTGCGAATTCGGATTCGAGAATGGATGACAGATATGATTGAGGATTTGAATGCGAAATTCGGACATAAGTCCTATTATGACAAAATGTGATTTCAAATTGATTTTGGAATTTGGATCACGATGGATCCTAGATTGTTGTGATTTACAAATGGTTTTGGGTTTAAACACCTGGTACTATTGCTGGATTATGTTTTGGGTTTAAAGACCCGGTTAATTGATGATGGGGGCGGGCCCGGATTGGGTTTAAAGACCCGAAATGAGTTTAAAGACTCGTGAGTTTAAAGACTAGGTTATTGTGATACCCCCCGAGGCCTATTGATTATGTTCTGAGTTTAAAGACTCGTTGATATCCCGGGAAGGCCTGATTATGCGCATGGTTTTGAGTTTAAAGACTCGGGCGCACTTGAGATCCAGCAGATTGATTGACTTCTGAATTATTATTGATTTCCGATGTTTTCGAATGTGTTGGGCAATGGCCCGGTTTATATGGTTTGATGGATTTGGATTATGTTGTGTACTTGGATTTGATTCATGGTTTTGGGTTGAGGCCCTGTGTTTATGTCTACGGGCTAAGACCCGCAGGTTAAGAAAAGGAATATGATTTTGATTTTCATACACAGTTTTCTTATGTTGGAAATGAAATGGATTACGAAATGATTTTCGAATGCATGCATTGGTTTTTTACATGGAGGGTAGAAATGTATTTCTATAACCTGTTTTATAAACTGATTCATTTTCGTCCACTCACACCTTTTGTGTTTTTATTGACCCTCCAGGTCGTGGCGCATTGATCGAGGCTAATCGAGAGGCGGGGGCATGAGTGAGTACGTGTGTTGCTATCCCTGGTTTGGAAAGTATTGAGGGTAATTTGAGAACTTCAGTCGACTTGCCAGACGGGAGCAGGACCGGGCACGGTCATCAATGTCCCTTCAGGGGCGGTCCGGTCAACTTGGTATCAGAGCACTAGGTTGCTGATTCTATTGCCACATCATGCCTCCGAAATGAAAGCCTCGTGCGCGACCTGGTAGTGAGACGGGTAGACGAGGGTGTATGAGACCTCGTGATAGATCTCGAATGAGATGGACCCTGGATTGAGGGTCAGATGTCATGTAGAATACACTGTGAACTACTGTTTGTTAGACGTAGAATTGTGTGGGTCGCAGAGACAAATGAGCCTAGTGGCTAGAAAGGTTGCATAATCGCGCAAGTTGCACTCGTGATGGGATTATTCACGGTGGATTCCTTAAGTGGAATGTGTGTAAAGAGTCTAAAATGTGATGGGACCCTTCTTAGGTCTTATCGGTCGTATAAGATACGGTTGACCATTGGTATTTTCTCGGGGACTGGGTATGTCAGTGATGACATGATTGATTGGTATGAGATTGGACTCAAGAGGAGTCGAGATATGGGTACATGACTCAAAATGAATCTGGATATGGGTTAGAAACGTGAGATGAGTCATGGTAAGGTGTCAAGGCTCGAGAGGAGCTAGAAAGGCTGATTGAGGAACATTTGACACTTAGGATGCCAAGGACTGGTATATGGTCAGGTACTCAAGAATTAGGAAATGATGGCTTGATCTTGTTTTGGACTTGTGGGACATGTCCGTGTCCTTAGTGATTCCGGTTCGAGCGGAGACCTGAGGTATACAAGAATTTGGACTTAGGAGATAGTCCAGTTCAATGGGACGCAAGTTGGGTCCACTGAGAGGTAAAGTAACAAGGGTAATTATACAGTAATAGTTATGATTGTGAGAGGTCTTGTCACGTCATAAGGAAATGGTGATGTAGATTGATGGATATAAGTGAGATGGCATTGTCGGGGGTGTGTTAGAGTGAGGATTGGCGCCTGTATTGACTGTTGATATGACAGGCAAGGGAAAAGTTGGTGGGGCCCGTAATGGACCATAGGGGCGTGGTCAGCTGGGACCACATGCCCGGGGATTTGCGATTCCTTCGTAGGAAGCCTGAGTGGCCCTGGAGTGATGGTTTGGATACCTATTACTTGTGGTCATGATGCCAGTTTAACCCGAACGAATGTATTGGGTAGGTCCCGGGCTATCCACTCTTCCATGTCTTGAGATTGGCTATTGGTCGGGTATGGTGTTATTTGTGATTGGTTATGGTATGGAAGTTGTTGAACCGACTCGAGTTACCGATGTGATACTTTGATAATAGTTATGTGGTAACCTTGGTAATTATATATGGAAAAATTGGTGAGATATAAGGGGGGTAGACCTATCGATGTGAGGTTACCCAAGATGACTGGTGTTGTTCGCCTAGTGACGGACTTAGATTTGGATGAATTGGATGTTATCCTTGGAATGGATTGGTTGATGACCCATGAGATCCCTATCGAGTATGTTGATTAGAGAGTGATATGTGGAATCTAGGACTTCGTATCACGAGTTAAGGAATTGTGGTTTCGTGGAAAAGTTGTGGCCAACATGGTAGCGATTGTCGATTTTGAGTAAAAGAGAGAAAAGGATAATGTCCGGATTCGTTATGGCTAAGGTTAGTTGATGGTGATACTCTTGGATAGCCAAAGGGAGTCATAGTTGGGAGATGAGGAGTCGGGTAGTCTGACCCCATTTGGATGATGTATGGTACCATGATTGATGATTGGTTGGAGTACTTACATAGTATGTTGATTAGAGAGTGATATGTGGAATCTAGGATTCCAGAGGTTATATTTCAAGGAGACTCGAGGGTGTTACCCTCTAGGATGATTTTGATCCTCACAACCAATAGATGGTTGGTATGAGGTATTCAAGTTTGTTGGTCACATGTGTGGTGTATGAGCTGCGTGTATGAGACGCCGAGTGAGGGCTGGGGATGCCCAGATTTCTCAACATATTCCTGAGGTTCTGCCAGAATGGGGTTTTACTAGGATGAGGAATTGAGTTACGATGATTTGAGGTTACATGTTGGTTATGGACGACTTAATAAGGTAACGGTACGTGTGATGTACTGAATAGGTGAATTGAATATGCCCTCAGAAAAAGAGATAGTTGAATAAGTGTTAGGTCTGATAAACCAGAGTAGGTTTGGGGAACGTGAGTTGGTCTTACACTGGTTGGAGACCATAGAGGATTGTAAGGGGGTTCTCTACGTGTTTTCTAGTTATGGTGATTGACCTGGAAGG
The DNA here is from genome assembly GCA_032719365.1 of Prinsepia uniflora. Classification (NCBI taxonomy): domain Eukaryota; kingdom Viridiplantae; phylum Streptophyta; class Magnoliopsida; order Rosales; family Rosaceae; genus Prinsepia; species Prinsepia uniflora. The sequence continues at coordinate 10,170,432 of CM064870.1, read as the reverse complement.
AGGTCAGAGTTATTGGAACTGCGAACTGAGTGTTGATTGGTTGGTGTCCTCCTATGTACAGAGGAGTGTGTGAGATACTGGACAGATGTAGCGAATGCCTTAGGGCAAAACATATGGTTACAAGTGGAAAGATGATGACTTATGTTCGATCACTCACTATGAGTTTGGGATTCGGTGAGTCAAGCTTTGAGGCTAGTTAAACCCTCAGAAGTTGACCTTCCTTGAATAAGTTGAGATCGACCCACAGGGTTGAGTACGCAGAGATCATATACCTTTGGGAAGGACGAGTACTGCATCGAGCATCAGGATTTAAGTACTAATGGACAAAAATAAAGGCATAATGTGTGATAAGGCGATGGTCGGGATATATTGAGATGACGACCACATTGTCGGATCAGGTATTACTTGGGGAGAGGATTGTCATGTTTGATAACTGTTGATACCATATCGACCGACCACCCTAGCACAGGGCCCGCCAGGACAGGAAGGCCGCCGACCGATCGCCTGATCGGCACCCTCACGGCCTACGGTCTGCCGATCGGCACCAAACTGCAGACCCGCTGACAGGACCCGCCTCGATCCCCCTGGGACCACCCGGAACGTGCCCTGCTCCCGTCTGACACCCGACATTAAAATACCAAAATCACCCTTATTGAAAATAAAATGCATAAAGAAAACCAAAGTTAAGTCATACATAGCACACCACACAAATATCCGAATACAAATAGTGTCAGACAAGGGATAGTTCCCGAATACAGTTTATTGAGCACGACTCTAGACACACTACGTGCCAACCTACCCAGCAGTAGGGTTCAGGTACGTAACGTAAACCTATGCCTCTTCCTCGGGATCCTCCTCCTCCTCCTCCTCGGGATCCTCCTCCTCAATAGTACTACCTGGAGGGGTAGTAAAACAACAAAGGTGAGTGGGCCGAAACTCAAGGTTTACAAAATAGTTTACCATTTCGAAAACATATAGTTTTTTCCCCTCCATTTTCCGAATAGACATGCATTAGTATCATAGACCACAAAATCATATAATCATAAGCAGAATAATATCAACATAATATAATCTTAGTCACTGCACTATACATCCCAACCCTGACATCCCAGATGCCTGACGTCCCAGACGCCCAATAAGGTCACAGTCTCATGGTTACGCGTGCCACCCGGGGTCTCAATCCCGAGTCCAAATCCTGAACCCAGTCCGAGCATGGCATTCTAGATGCCTGACGTCCCAGACGTCCAATAGTAGCAATCCTGCTCCTGAGTCACTCTACGGTCCGGTCCCTCCGTAGAATGACTCCTCACAGGCAATGCGCCGTGACCACTCCGGTGTACCTACATCCGGAGGAGATAGAATCCTAGGGTAGATCTATACAGTGCAGTACCACAGATAATATCGAGATCCATTATACATATACATGACTCCAAACCATTCATAAACAACCAGACGGGTCTCATGCCCAAACATCGTAATACGTGCCATAAATCATACTCAAGATAAACAGATACTTTTACTTGAATCACATATAGATATAATAGAAAGTAAAACAGTTATGCATGTCGAAGTTTAGTGAAATCAAGGGCCCACTCACAGTACAATCCCGCTGCAATCACGAGCGTAAAGCCCCGTCCAAGGTTTAAAGTACAATTCCTATCATGTCCAAAGCATACGTAAAGGTCACTTTAAGTCCCTACTAAACAACTAAGAAACCCTAGACTGAAACCGGCCCGGGAAAGCCGTCCGAACACGCTTCCCAAGGCGTCAAACCCTAATTTGACCAACTTAACGATCTCCGATCGACACGAAACCACCGCCATTGGATCCGTATCATCGAAACCTTGAAAATGGCACTGGTCCCACACAAAATACTGTTCACACACGCCCCCCACGAGCCGGTCAACCCTCTGGTCAACAGTGCTACAGTGATGCTGACGTCAGCATGACGTCATCAGTGACAGTGTCAGAGGACACGTCTCAACAGCCCATTGGTCCCTGGTCTGACATTTTTCTGACATGATGACGTCATCATGACGTCACTGCTGACGTCAGCAAGATCACGTCATCAGCTACAGTACCGGGTCTGAGAACCGGGTCACCGCAGACCCACGGTTCAACCCGATCAGTTCTCATCAACCCGACGACCAAAATTGATGGGATTTGTTCCTATGAACTCGTCTAATCTTGCTCTATGGTTCTGTGGACTCAAAACTAGTTTTTAGGTTCGAAAATCTACCTGAAAATCGACTGAAAACTTGCTGCCGGCTCTGGTTCGTCTTCTCCGGCGAGTCGTCGAGCTCCCAGCCGCGTACTTAGGTCTGAAATGGTCGTCTAGTCCCCTAGGTTATGTCTCAAAAACAACCAAACAAGTTTAACGTTAAAAACAGACGTTTTGAGACAGGGAAGGAAAATTGGTCTTCTCGGGTTTGCAGGCTTATCGCCGCCGTGTCGCCGCCGTGGGCTGCCCAGTCCAGTCCTGAGTCGTCCAGCAGTCACAAAGGTCCTAGCCCTAGGTTGGTTCAAGCCCAGAAGTCATGGTTTGGACGGTTTGGACAGTTTGGGTTGATCGGGTTCCTTCTCGGGTTTGTGGGTTTTCCGGCCGTGCAGGGTGGCCGTGGTGGTGGTGATGGCCGTCTGGAGGTTACTGAGTGGTAGTCCGGTGTGTGGGTTGAGGCTGAGAGGTGGTGTAGTCGCTGGTGTGATCGTTTGAAGGGTGAGAGGGTGCACGGGTTTGAGAGAATGAAAATGTGAGAGTGAGTCTCTGATGAGTTTAAAAACAGAAGGAGAAAATGGAACCAACGGCTAGGATTGAGTCTGAGTGTAAGGATGGAAGGTGAGGATTTAAGGAAATTAAATTAATTAATTAATCACATGGCAGACCAAGATCCTGGTTCTAGGGAGTGTGGGGATGAGTGACACGTGTCACTCATCCAAGGGTCCAGAATGATTTTGAATAAAGTAATCAGATTTCATTATTTTAATATTATTTTAATTCCGAGTCTCGGTTAGTTCGGTTACGTTCTTGACCATAACTTTTTTGTCGTAAGTCCGATTTCGGCGTGCCGCCTGTCTACGGATTCGTATCGACGAGACCTACGTAACGATCATTGGCCCTCGTCCGTTGGACTTCCCGAGTCAAAAGTCAACATTTGGCCCCCAAATGGCCAAATTACCAAAATACCCCTCGACTTCCGAACGTCACAACTTCTTCCTCGAACGTCGGAATCGGACAGTCACACGCGCCCCTCACGCGCTGGTCAACCCTCTGGTCAACAGTGCTATAGTGATGCTGACGTCAGCATGACGTCACTGCTGACGTCAGCATGACGTCACTGCTGACGTCAGCATGACGTCATCACTGACAGTGTCAGAGGACACGTCTCAACAGCCCATTGGTCCCTGGTCTGACATTTTTCTGACATGATGACGTCATCATGACGTCACTGCTGACGTCAGCATGATGACATCATCAGCTACAGTACGGGTCTGACAACCGGGTCACCGCAGACCCACGGTTCAACCCGACCACCAAAATCGATGGGATTTGTTCCTATGAACTCGTCTAATCATGCTCTATGGTTCTGTGGACTCAAAACTAGTTTTTAGGTTCGAAAATCTACCTGAAAATCGACAGAAAACCTGCTGCCGGCTCTGGTTCGTCTTCTCCGGTGAGTCGTCAAGCTCCCAGCCGCGTACTTAGGTCTGAAATGGTCGTCTAGTCCCCTAGGTTATGTCTCAAAAACAACCAAACAAGTTTAACGTTAAAAACGGACGTTTTGAGACAGGGAAGGAAAATCGGTCTTCTCGGGTTTGCAGGCTTACCGCCGCCGTGTCGCCGCCGTGGGCTGCCTAGTCCAGTCCTGAGTCGTCCAGCCGTCACAAAGGTCCTAGCCCTAGGTTGGTTCAAGCCCAGAAGTCATGGTTTGGACGGTTTGGACAGTTTGGGTTGATCGGGTTCCTTCTCGAGTTTGTGGGTTTTCCGGCCGTGCAGGGTGGCCGTGGTGGTGGTGATGGCCGTCTGGAGGTTACTGAGTGGTAGTCCGGTGTGTGGGTTGAGGCTGAGAGGTGGTGTAGTCGCTGGTGTGATCGTTTGAAGGGTGAGAGGGTGCACGGGTTTGAGAGAATGAAAATGTGAGAGTGAGTCTCTGATGAGTTTAAAAACAGAAGGAGAAAATGGAACCAACGGCTAGGATTGAGTCTGAGTGTAAGGATGGAAGGTGAGGATTTAAGGAAATTAAATTAATTAATTAATCACATGGCAGACCAAGATCCTGGTTCTAGGGAGTGTGGGGATGAGTGACACGTGTCACTCATCCAAGGGTAAAGAATGATTTTGAATAAAGTAATCAGATTTCATTATTTTAATATTATTTTAATTCCGAGTCTCGGTTAGTTCGGTTACGTTCTTGACCATAACTTTTTCGTCGTAAGTCCGATTTCGGCGTGCCGCCTGTCAAAAGTCAACATTTGGCCCCCAAATGGCCAAATTACCAAAATACCCCTCGACTTCCGAACGTCACAACTTCTTCCTCGAACGTCGGAATCGGACGTGCCACCTGCCTATGAACTCGTGACGTCCTAAACTACGTCACGGTAATGGGTAAAAGTCCTAAATATTTCCCGAGGCAAAAGTCAACATTCCCCCCCCCCCTCAGGGGCAAAACGGTCATTTTACAATAAAATAAGAATTACGGAAGTTCGGGTCGTTACAATCTACCCACCTTACAAAAATTTCGTCCTCGAAATTTACTCGAATAAAACGGGTACTGCTCCCTCATCAAGTCTTCGGGTTCCCACGTCGCTTCCTCGACGTCATGGTTCCTCCATAGCACTTTCACCAACCGAATCGTCTTGTTTCTCAGAACCTTGTTCTTCTGATCCAGAATCTGCACTGGTTTCTCCTCAAAGCTCAGATCAGTCATCAGTTCTACTGGTTGTTCCGGCAAGGCATGTGAATCGTCCCGTAGGTATTTCCGTAACATGGACACATGGAAAACGTCGTGCACTCTGGCAAGTTCTGGAGGTAATGCCAACCGGTATGCCACTAGTCCAATCCTCTCAATGATCTCGAACGACCCAAAATAACGTGGACTCAACTTCCCGCGTCGACCAAAACGGATAATTCCTTTCCATGGAGATAACTTAAGGAACACAAAATCTCCCACCTCGAATTCCAAGTCTCGAATTCGTCGATCAGCATAGCTCTTTTGGCGATCTTGTGCTGTCTTCAATCTTTCCTTGATGATTCGAACTGTTTCCTGAGTCATGTCCATCAAATCCGGCCCTAATGATGCTCGCTCTCCTACCTCCATCCAGCAGATAGGTGTCCTGCACTGTCGGCCATACAGTGCCTCGTAGGGCGCCATCCCGATACTTGCCTGATAACTGTTGTTGTATGCGAACTCCATCAAAGGCAAATGAGTATCCCACGAATCCTGAAACTGCAGTACACAAGACCTCATCATGTCCTCCAGTGTCTGGATAGTCCTCTCTGACTGCCCATCGGTCTGTGGGTGGAACGCTGTACTGAAATGTAAGTTTGTACCCAAGGCGTTCTGCGAACTTCGCCAGAACCTAGATGTGAAACGCGGATCTCGATCAGACACTATCGACTCCGGCGTACCATGAAGTCGAATGATCTCCTTCACAAACAGCTGAGCCAGTCGGTTTGGCTTAAATGTCTCCTGTACCGGTAGGAAATGAGCTGACTTGGTTAATCGGTCGACAATCACCCAAACTTCATCGCATCCTCTCTGAGTCCTTGGCAACTTGAAGACAAAATCCATGGTAATGTGATCCCACTTCCACTCGGGAATCTTAAGTGGTTGCATAGCTCCATACGGTCTCTGCCGCTCCGTCTTGACCTGCTGACAGGTCAAACATCTGCTCACGAACTCTGCAATATCCTTTTTATTCCTGCCCACCAATAGTGGTCCCGGAGGGTACGGTACATCTTTGTACCTCCCGGATGCATGGCATAAGCCGAACTGTGGGCTTCCTCGAGAATTTCTGCCCGTAACCCTGCCACTTCAGGAACACACAAACGGCCCAGTTTCACCAGAGCTCCATCTCGTCGGATAGTAAAGTCCTGCCTCTCATCCGCGTCGACCTCGATCCTGTAGATACAAAGTGTCGGATCCTCCAATTGAGCCTCGATAATCCGATCGATTAGCACAGGTCGTACATGAAAACTGGCCAACAAAGCTCCCTGCTCATCCATCCCCAGCATAACTCCAGCTCTTCGGAGTTCCACTAACAAAGGAAGGTACACCAGCCTCAAGTGTGCAATCGATCCTGCTGACTTCCTGCTGAGTGCGTCTGCCACAACGTTCGCCTTCCCTGGATGATATTCAATCGTACAGTCATAGTCCTTGATTAGTTCCAACCACCATCGCTGCCTTACGTTCAGCTCCTTTTGAGTGAACAAATGCTTTAAACTCTGATGATCGGTGAAGATCCTGCAAGTCACCCCGTACAGATAATGTCGCCAGATCTTTAAAGCGTGAACCACCGCTGCCAACTCCAGATCATGCGTAGGGTAGTTCAGTTCATGTGTCTTTAGTTGTCTTGATGCATAAGCGATAACTCTGCCATTCTGCATCGGCACGTAACCCAACCCTTGCAACGATGCGTCACTGTAGACTTCGAACTCTCCACTGTTATCCGGCAAGGCAAGAACAGGTGCGGTAGTTAACCGACGTTTTAATTCCTGATAACTCTGCTCACACCGTTCATCCCAAACAAACTTTACTCCCTTCCTGGTTAAACGAGTCAACGGTGCAGCGATACTAGAGAAGCCCTCAACAAATCTCCGGTAGTATCCTGCCAAACCAACGAAACTCCGTACCTCTGTCCCGGTTGTCGGTCTAGCCCAATTTGTCACTGCTTCGGTCTTCTGGGGATCCACACTAATCCCGTCTGCTGACTCTACATGTCCCAGAAAACCAATGCTGGTTAGCCAAAACTGACACTTACTCAGCTTGGCGTATAACTGGTTCTGCCTCAGCTTCCCTAACACCGAACGTAAGTGTTTCTCATGAGCCTGAGCACTCCTCGAGTACACAAGGATGTCATCAATGAACACGATCACAAACTTATCCAAATAAGATCGGAAGACCCTATTCATCAGATCCATGAATGCTGCTGGAGCATTCGTCAAGCCGAAAGGCATCACAAGGAATTCATAATGCCCATATCTGGTCCGAAACGTTGTCTTCGGGACATCCCCTTCAGCAATCTTCAACTGATGATAACCAGATCGCAAATCAATCTTCGAGAAGTACTGTGCTCCCCGAAGTTGATCAAAGAGATCGTCAATCCAGGGTAAGGGGTACTGGTTCCTTACCGTGACCTTGTTGAGCTGTCGATAATCTACACACAAACGGAGGCTCCCCTCCTTCTTCTTCACAAATAATACCGGTGCTCCCCACGGTGATGTACTTGGTCGGATGAATCCCAAATCCACCAACTCCTGCAATTGAGTTTTCAGCTCTCGTAACTCCGCTGGTGCCATTCGATATGGTGCCTGTGATATAGGTCGTGTGCCGGGAAGTAGTTCAATCGTGAACTCAATCTCCCGATGTGGTGGTAAACCAGGCAAATCTTCCGGGAACACATCCGGAAATTCTCGCACCACAGGTATATCATCGGCACCCGAAGTATCACTCTTCGTCGTCACAACATGCACCAGATAACCCTGGCATCCTTTCTGTAGAAGCTTCGTAGCGGCAAGTGAAGAAATTACTTCAGGTATCGAACCGTCGCGCTCTCCCTGAAAAGTAACCTCCGGCAAGCCCGGACTCCGCAAAATCACCCGCCTACTACAACAGTCGATGAGCGAACCGTGCTCAGTCAACCAATCCATTCCCAAGATAACATCAAAGTCATGGATATCCATAAGGATTAGATCAGCTAGCAGGTCAACATCCTTCACCCGTACTGGGCATCTCCGGATCACCTGATTCACTATGTACACAACGCCCATCGGTGTACCAACACCCATTTCACTATCCAAGGCTGACACCTCGCGATCTAACATACCCGCACAACTTTTCGAAATAAAAGAATGAGTAGCCCCAGCATCCATTAACACCCGTACAACAATATTTAAGATATGAAGGGTACTTGTAACCACGCCTGGGGCTGACCTCGCCTGCTGCTGAGTAACTGCAAAAACACGAGCCCTGGGCCCCGCAGTCTGTCCGCGCCCACGCGCGCCACGCTCAGAACTCTGCCCCTGGCCTCCGGCAGGGTGGGAAGCCGAACTCTGTGCAACACTAACGCCTTTAGCCTCGTTGTTCCTTGACAGTAAAGGGCAATCTCGGGCATAGTGGCCCGCTCCTCCACAAGCAAAGCAATTAACTGTCCTCGGTCCATCCCAAGACCCTCCTGATGCACCACTCCAAGCCTGACGCTGTCCAGAACTGAATCTCGATCCGCCCCTCTGAGAGTTCCCATGTCGACCTGACCAGCCACGACCACGTAAAGATGAGGGTGCTCCTCGGTAATTTCCCCCCTTAGAGATCTTTGGGCCGGTTGGTCCAGGATGTGGACGATCCCGGCGCTGCCCCTCGCCTGATGATTGTCGCGCCTGGTGTGCCGCCAGACTGGCCTCGACACGAACTGCAGCGTCGACCTTGTCCCTCAGAGTCGCGTAACTAGTAGCCGTCACACTTGCCAGTAACTCTCCTCGGAGTCCCAACTCAAATCTTTGACATTTTTCCTCCTCAGTACCCACAAAAGCTGCGGCAAAACGGGAAAGCTTCCCGAAAGTCTGCTCGTAATTTGCCACGGACATATCTCCCTGTTCCAGCCGCATGAACTCTGTCTCTCGTGCCATACGAAAAGATCGCGGGTAATACTGATCTAAGAAGCGGGCACGAAAGACCTCCCATGTGGTGGTGTGGACAGACCACCTGGACATCTCAAGACCATACCACCATTGATAAGCCCCGCCTTCCAGTAAGAAGGCCGCCAGTGCCACCCGCTCGTCGGGTGGGCAGTGCATTACGGACAGACCACCTGAGTCACTCTACGGTCCGGTCCCTCCGTAGAATGACTCCTCACAAGCAATGCGCCGTGACCACTCCGGTGTACCTACATCCGGAGGAGATAGAATCCTAGGGTAGATCTATACAGTGCAGTACCACAGATAATATCGAGATTCATTATACATATACATGACTCCAAACCATTCATAAACAACCAGACGGGTCTCATGCCCAAACATCGTAATACGTGCCATAAATCATACTCAAGATAAATAGATACTTTTACTTGAATCACATATAGATATAATAGAAAGTAAAACAGTTATGCATGCCGAAGTTTAGTGAAATCAAGGGCCCACTCACAGTACAATCCCGCTGCAATCACGAGCGTAAAACCCCGTCCAAGGTTTAAAGTACAATTCCTGTCATGTCCAAAGCATACGTAAAGGTCACTTTAAGTCCCTACTAAACAACTAAGAAACCCTAGACTGAAACCGGCTCGGGAAAGCCGTCCGAACACGCTTCCCAAGGCATCAAACCCTAATTTGACCAACTTAATGATCTCCGATCGACACGAAACCAACGCCATTGGATCCGTATCGTCGAAACCTTGAAAATGGCACTGGTCCCACACAAAATACTGTTCACACGCGCCCCTCACGCGCCGGTCAACCCTCTGGTCAACAGTGCTATAGTGATGCTGACGTCAGCATGACGTCATCACTGACAGTGTCAGAGGACACGTCTCAACAGCCCATTGGTCCCTGGTATGACAGTTTTCTGACATGATGACATCATCATGACGTCACTACTGACGTCAGCATGATGACGTCATCAGCTACAGTACGGGTCTGAGAACCGGGTCACCGCAGACCCACGGTTCAACCCGACCACCAAAATCGATGGGATTTGTTCCTATGAACTCGTCTAATCATTCTCTATGGTTCTGTGGACTCAAAACTAGTTTTTAGGTTCGAAAATCTACCTGAAAATCGACAGAAAACCTGCTGCCGGCTCTGGTTCGTCTTCTCCGGTGAGTCGTCAAGCTCCCAGCCGCGTACTTAGGTCTGAAATGGTCGTCTAGTCCCCTAGGTTATGTCTCAAAAACAACCAAACAAGTTTAACGTTAAAAACGGACGTTTTGAGACAGGGAAGGAAAATCGGTCTTCTCGGGTTTGCAGGCTTACCGCCGCCGTGTCGCCGCCGTGGGCTGCCTAGTCCAGTCCTGAGTCGTCCAGCCATCACAAAGGTCCTAGCCCTAGGTTGGTTCAAGCCCAGAAGTCATGGTTTGGACGGTTTGGACAGTTTGGGTTGATCGGGTTCCTTCTCGAGTTTGTGGGTTTTCCAGCCGTGCAGGGTGGCCGTGGTGGTGGTGATGGCCGTCTGGAGGTTACTGAGTGGTAGTCCGGTGTGTGGGTTGAGGCTGAGAGGTGGTGTAGTCGCTGGTGTGATCGTTTGAAGGGTGAGAGGGTGCACGGGTTTGAGAGAATGAAAATGTGAGAGTGAGTCTCTGATGAGTTTAAAAACAGAAGGAGAAAATGGAACCAACGGCTAGGATTGAGTCTGAGTGTAAGGATGGAAGGTGAGGATTTAAGGAAATTAAATTAATTAATTAATCACATGGCAGACCAAGATCCTGGTTCTAGGGAGTGTGGGGATGAGTGACACGTGTCACTCATCCAAGGGTCCAGAATGATTTTGAATAAAGTAATCAGATTTCATTATTTTAATATTATTTTAATTCCGAGTCTCGGTTAGTTCGGTTACGTTCTTGACCAAAACTTTTTCGTCGTAAGTCCGATTTCGGCGTGCCGCCTGTCTACGGATTCGTATCAACGAGACCTACGTAACGATCATTGGCCCTCGTCCGTTGGACTTCCCGAGTCAAAAGTCAACATTTGGCCCCCAAATGACCAAATTACCAAAATACCCCTCGACTTCCGAACGTCACATCTTTTTCCTCGAACGTCGGAATCGGACGTGCCACCTGCCTATGAACTCGTGACGTCCTAAACTACGTCATGGTAATGGGTAAAAGTCCTAAATATTTCCCGAGGCAAAAGTCAACATTCCCCCCCCCCCCAGGGGCAAAACGGTCATTTTACAATAAAAATAAGAATTACGAAAGTTCGGGTCGTTACACCCGCCATTCGGCATCTGACAATGAACAGACGACAGCTGGCTGCGACAGTCACCTAACCAACTCTGCCATACCAACTCCCTGACGGAGGCAGGTTGGGACTCCAGCTGGCGCCTCCTCCGGATGTCCAGGGCTTGTCAGACGGCTCTCAGCCGCAAAGCACCACCTGCTCCCATAACAGTAGCCCACCTACTACAGTATGGCTACTATAAATACCCCGAAACCCTTCACAAAGGTAAGGGATTCAGAACCGATCCAGAGAACTGTTTTCACTTGCCCCTCGACACTCAGATACTAACTTAGGCATCAGAGCCCTTTTGGCCTGCACCACACCGGTGTCTAGCGTTTGCAGGATCCCTGCCGAACCACAACGCCCCCAGCGGGCCCGAGACACCACGCAGCTGGTCCTAGAACCCCCAGCGGGTCTCATCTAGTTGGTCATTTCAGGATCAAACAATAACCTAAGGATAAGTGAAATCCTGTTAGTTACGCAACTCCATAGGATTGGCATAGTACATGATTTCTAATAACTTGGGCGGTTGGCATCCAACTACGGGACCATACTGGGTGTATGGTGGAGTCGAGGTTAAGAAAGGGATGTGCCTTGCGATATAGTACGAATGATTGTACTGAGTGCTTATTGGCAATAGGAAGGAATCAGGAGGAAAGGTTAAAATCGTTATATGTCGTGGCCCTGGGAAGGGATATGATGTGATTGACCTAGTGAGGAGAATGAGTTCCCGAGTTATTGGACCTTATGAGTTTATTGGCCTGGTGGCCTGATGACATATGTGAGGATTTAGTCGTTGGATCATGTCACGAGTGGATGACATGTAAACGAGAAGATCTGACTGATTCTTATGTATCTTGATTGGTGTGGACTCGAACGTGAGCTAGGCTACGTATTTTGAGCCTGTATGTGGTATGACTGCCCATGGGGCAGGGTTTTATACAGAGGTTGTGTAAGACCCGTGTCCTGGAGGGAACGGTGAACAATCCCACATTCCTGCGAGGGGGAAATGGTCTGGGAGAGGATGGTGGTGTGCCTTAAAGGTGTAGGCACACACCTATCTAGCACTAGGCCTTTTGGGAGCTCAAGTGTCTTTGGGGGGGATTGGAACCCCAAAGTTAAGCGAGTTGAGGCTGGTACAATTCCATGATAGGTGACCCCCTGGGAAGTTGCACCATAAGCTCCCAAAAACAAAACCGTGAGGACGACACCCAAAGCGGAAAATATGGTGCTAGATGAGTCGGGTCCTGGCCAAGGAGGGTCGTGTCCTGACAGGTTGAGACTGATTGTGTTTCAGGATTATCGTAGACATGTAACCTTGGGAAAACATTATGGCTCCCACTAATTGGAATTTCGAGGATGAAATTCTTTAAGGGGGGTAGGTTGTAACGACCCGAACTTTCGAAAAAGGAAAATTGGGAGAAAATTTGAAGAAAAAGACGATTTTGGCCCTGGAAATTGGACGAACGGTTGACTTTTGGCTCAAGCGATCAAACGGACTTTAACCAAAGACTGTGACGTAGTTCGGGACGTCACGAGTTCATAAACAGGTGGCACGTCCGATTCCGACATTCGAGGAGAAAGTTATGATGTTAGGAAGTTCAAGGGTAATTCGGTAATTTGGTTAAAAATGGGCAAATTGTTGACTTTTCAAACGACATGGACTTTGCATGTAATCTGAGGACCGTTGGGTAGGTCTCCAGACGTTGAATTTGTAGACAGGCAACACGCATCAACCGGAGTTCGGATGACTAAGTTACTGGTTTAGAAGCGTGGAGGGCAATTTGGTAATTTTGTGCAGAAGAGCAAAATGGTAAATTCCCAAGGGCACTATTGAAACAGTGCAGTATGGGCTGAGGCACCGTGCTTTGGGTGGTTTATTGAGTGATTTGTTTAGCAAATAAGTGACATTTGTCACTGAGAACTGAAGGATTAGTGGCAATGTGTAGTGGTGGGGAAACTCAAACTTTAAGATAATGTGTTTAGTGCACAGTGAGCATAATGGTTCTGTGTTGGTGCCTTTGAAATTGGAAAAAAAAATTGAGACTGTCCCCACGCTTGATCGATTTCCCAAGGCCAATTGAGAGGAACTGAGTGCTAGTGAATTCTTTATGTAATTGAGTGAGGAAACAGAGACAGGCAGTGCAAGTTGATGAGTGTGGTGGAGTTGGGACTTGAAACTGGGTGTTGGTTTTGAATTGAAAAACAGAGCACTAAACTTGTTTATGCAGAGCACGGGTGACAGGGAGTGTGGGATTGATTTAACAAAACCAATTGCTAGGAAGGAACGAGAGAAACTAAGAGACTAAACTGGAGAGGAAAAACGAGGGATGGAGTGGAAATGCACCCAGGCACCTGAAACCTGTGTTTGAACAAATTCAAATTCGAATTTTAAATGTAGGCCAGCCCATGGCAAATTAAGGCTTCATTGAGCCCCTCGGATCAATTCAAGTCGATCCAGTGCGAGAAGGAAGTGAATTGATGCTGTTATGGGCTCTGAACGGACCTAGTGACCAAGAGGAAAATCGAGCATTGAGTCGTGAATTTGGAGGTAAGTTTTAATGGAATTGGTTACGAAAGCATCTCTATAGTAAGCCCACGATGCTCCCTAACTAAGTAATTGATGAAACCAGTGACTGTCTAGTGAAACTGGGACGATGAACCTTGATTAGAACTTGAGTTCAATTGAGTTGGTTTTAGGCTGTGATGATTGGAATGATTACTACAGACCCTTAATTAAGTGTATTGCGATTCTACATGATGGATTAATTGAGGAAATTAGGTTGATTGTGGCAGGAATTGAATCGGGTCGAACATGCGGGTCGCAGACCCGTTTACCAGGTGAGTCGGGTGAGGAAAACAATTGTAGCATTACTGTAGCAGGCACGTGAGTTTCACGCGCAGCCACTCACGGCGGCGCGTGGGCCCGATTCTCGAGGTGAGTTCAACACGACTTTTGTCCTATGCAATGTAACAAACATTTTAGCGTTGGTTTCGAATTAATCGGACACCGTTTCGATGTTGTTTCGAGGGTCCGATGGTTTATGTTACGTTTTTAACTAACGTTTAATTCCCAGAAAATTATGGGAAATTAGTATGATGTTATTTGAGTCCTTAGTGACACTGAGGAATGATTTCGGATAGGATTTGAGATTTCTGAAAAATGTCGGAACTTACGGAAACGCATGCAGCGCGAAAACGAGTGTTATGGACAGTATGTGAGTAGACTTTGCTTTCTAAAATTTAATGCATGCATAAATGTTTCTAGGATTCCTATGATTATGATTATGACTTGTGATAATTACGATTTCTGTATTTATACGTATTTTGATATGCAATACAAAATTGCACGTATTTCAAGACTATGGTTTCTCTTATGCTTTGATGATGGTTTGATGGACGATTTTACATGAATTGTGAGTATGGTGTTTTAAGAATTTTTTTATTATGATTGTGAGTATGTCCTACGGCTTTGACATGGATTTCGAGACTAATACAGTTTTGCGCGTTTTACCAGATTTCGAGTATTTCGTGATTTGACCATGGTTTGATGCTTTGACTTGGGATTTGAAATACGATTTGATTTCAAAGATTTAAAACGGATTTTGGAAAAGGTGATTTCGAGCTTGATGCCCAGGGCATAAATGTAATTTTGATGAATGAGATTCAGATTTCGGAAACGTGAAAGTGGATTTCCGGGTTTGGGTTCGGGTTGATGTTTTCGGATGGTAGCTTACGGAATCATTGTTGCGAATTTGGATTCGGGAATGGATGACGGATATGATTGGGGATTTGAATGTGAAATTCGGACATAAGTCCTATTATGACAAAATGTGATTTCAGGTTGATTTTGGAATTTGGATCACGATGGATCCTGGATTGTTGTGATTTACAAATGGTTTTGGGTTTAAAGACCCGGTACTATTGCTGGATTATGTTTTGGGTTTAAAGACCCGGTTAATTGATGATGGGGGCAGGCCCGGATTGGGTTTAAAGACCCGGATTGGGTTTAAAGACCCGGATTGAGTTTAAAGACTCGTGAGTTTAAAGAGTGTTGGGCAATGGCCCGGTTTATATGGTTTGATGGATTTGGAATATGTTGTGTACTTGGATTTGATTCATGGTTTTGGGCTGAGGCCCTGTGTTTGTGTCTACGGGCGAAGACCCGCAGGTTAAGAAAAGGAATATGATTTTTATTTTCATACACGGTTTTCTTATGTTGGAAATGAAATGGATTGTGAAATGATTTTGGAATGCATGCATTGGTTTTTTACGTGGAGGGTAGAAATATATTTCTATAACCTATTTTATAAACTGATTCATTTTCGTTCACTCACACCTTTTGTGTTTTTAATGACCCTCCAGGTCGTGGCGCGTTGACCGAGGCTAGTTGAGAGGCGGAGGCATGAGTGAGTACGTGTATGGCTATCTGACACGACCCATCCCAATCCCCCCGGGATTACCATGGAATGTGTCATGCTCCCGTCTGACAAGAGGTGTCAAACAAGGGATAACCTGTTGCCACTGCCCAAACGGGCTTCCAGAGTGCGCAAGGATCGATGGAGGAGGTGTGCGATGTCCCAGTCTCTGCTGCAGTCGCATCCGGAATCAACCTGAAGGGCATTAAAAACAAAAGCTGTGAGTGGACGAAAATAAACAAGTCTGTTTAAAACATTTATAAAGACATTTATGCCCCTCAGTAAAAACATATGCATGCGTCAAAAACCAATAATCACATATTTATTTAGAAATAACCATTAGGGCCTTAGCCCGGAAACCATAAACATAGTTTCAAATCCCAAAAGTCAATCCAAGAGTTATTTCATAAATCCAGTAATATACATTTATTATTTTTCCATCTCCGACATCCCTGATGCCTAGCGTCCCAGACGCTTGACGTCCCCGATGTCATATCTCACGGTATCAAGCAACGCGTGCTGCCCGGGGTCTCACCGGGTCCATATCTCTGATATCCCCGATGTCTGACGTCCCTGACGTCTAATCATAGCAATCCTGCTCCAGAGTCACTATACGGTCTGGTAGCTCCGTACAATGACCCCTCGCAGGCAATGCACCGTGACTTCTCCAGTGTCCCCAACACTTGGAGGAGACCAACATATATATATATATATATATATATCCTCATATCGAGATGGTTTTATGGAACACATTTTATTATTCATTTCCAAAATATCACAAGGGCCCTGCCCCGAATTTCCATAAAACCGTCATAAGTCCAAATAGTTGATTATTAAATCCGAAATCATTTATTCAATTCCATTTTAGGGTCCCCGACCCGAAATCATATATATAAATCAACTGGGCCCCTGACCCGATTTCATAAGTCAACTAGGCCCCTGGCCCGATTTCATAAGTCAACTGGGCCCCTGGCCCAAATTTACTTTATCTAATCCGTAACCGTTTCATGAAATCATATCCAACCCCAATTATGGAAATCAGTGCAAATCCAAAAAACCTCGATTTACGTGCAAACATGTAAATCGCCTCGAAATGCGTGAAATCATATAAATTCACCGATATCCAAAATAAATCATATTATCACAATTATAACAATCATGTAACAGTTATGCATGCATCGAATTTATAAAACCAATGTCCACTCACAGACCGTCCAAACGATGCGCCTCGATTCGCGTGCCATAGGCTCTCCCGAGCCAATCGCTATCACCGGGACTCCCAAACCTATCCAAATTTTAATAGAAGGTTACTAACTACTTAATTAACGTTCTACCAAAGTCCCGTGATTTTCCCGAACTTTTAACTATTTTTAAACCGCCCCTAAACATTCTGATGCCCCGAAACATATCGAGACGGTGTCCGATCGACACGAAACCAGTCCCAAAATGTTCGTTACATCGAATAGAAGATTTCATATGTTGAATACTTTCCCAAATTACTGTGCATACGCCCTCACGTGCCCCAAGAAGGCTCAGATCACTGTTCATCGTCACTAACATCCAGTTGAACCAGTTACTATTCACGGCACTGTTCGTGGCACTGTTCACCGACAGTTTTTCACTGTTTTTGGATCGGTTCAAGGTCCATTTTAGGTCCATTTCATCCCATTTTAATCCTAATATGTTCCTAATCTCATTTCTAATCTTTCTAGTTAATTAAAACGGAACAAAATGTCCAAAACCATACCTTCATCCGTCATCAATGGTGGCCGGAGTTTCCCTCGCCGTTCACGACCATTTCCGGCCATTCCAACGTTCAAAAACAATCCTATTAGACTCCTAGAGTGCCCAGAAATATTTCTCAATTCATAGAATTAGCTAAAAACCTACAAAACCGAAACTTGGATTTTTTGAATATTTCCTTACCTCACGGTCGAGCTCCGCCGTCCTCCACCGTGAGCCACCACCGTCGTGTCCTCAGCCTCTTACTCACTCACGGTCACACTCAGCTCACAAGTTCATGGTGGTGAGGTGTGGGTGGTGTGTTTGTTAGAAAATGAAAAATGAAGGAAAATGGTGCATATGGTGTTTTCGGGTTTGTAGAAGAAAATAGGAGAATGAAGTTTGATGAAGAGAAGTGTCCACGGTGAGGGAATGAAAACGAGAGAGTGAGGTGTCTGATCCATTAAAAGAGAAAAGAGATAAAACCAATGGTCCAGATTCAACCATGGAAATGAGATCAAGGGCTTAGATGCAATCAAAGTTGTTTTAGATGAATGGCTGAGATTAAAAGGTAGTTTTAATCCTATTTAATTGCCTTAGTGGAACTTGATCCAATCTAGCCAATGGGTGAGTGACACTTGTCACTCATCCAAGTGTCCTCCAACCACCAATTCAGAATAAAATAATCGACACGGTTACCGAGACGTAAATTTCCCCGATTTCACGTTTTAGATCATAACTTCCTCGTACGAAGTCCGATTTCGGCGTGCCGCCTGTCTATGAATTCGTATCGACAAGCTCTACGTAACGGTCCTTGGCCCTCGTCCATTGGACCTCTCTGGTCAAAAGTCAACATTTGGCCCCCCTTTTAACCAAAATTACCAAAATGCCCTTGGACTTCTGAACGTCATAACTTTCACCTCGAATGTCGGAATCGAACGTGCCACCTGTCTATGAACTCGTGATGTCCCGAACTACGTCACGGTCATTGGTCAAAGTCCGTTTGACCATCTGAATTAAAAGTCAACATTTTGCCCACGCCCAGGGGCAAAACGGTCATTTTGCACAATTCGTCCGAAATTACTCAACTAGTCCCAGATTAGTCATTCTAAATCATAATCAAATAATATTAAATTCCGATACTCGGGACGGGTCGTTACACTATCCCTGATTTGGCAAGTACTAAGGGTAATTTGGGAACTTCAGTCGACTTGCCAGACGGGAGCAGGATCGGGCACGGTCATCAATGTCCCTTCAGGGGCGGTCCTGTCAGTAATGCCACGTCAGACTTGTCAAACCACGTGGAACAGTGAGAGGGTTCGACGTGGCAGGGTGTTAGGATCTATCAGGTGACGTGACAAGTCCACGTTAGTGATGTTAGATCACGTGGACCAGTGGAGTGGTGCCACCTAGTAGTGAGTCAGAGAGGTGTCAGACCTATTAGTGACACGTGGCAGGACATGTGGCACCATCAAGGAGTGACATGTGTCATATTGTCAGAGCTGTCAAATGTCAGAGTTATCAGGCTGACATTAGCGTTGATCGGCATGACATCAGCATTGATCGGCGTGACATCAGCGTTGAGCGGTGTTGACTAGGTGCGTGAGAGGTTTGACCAACGCGTGAGGGCGCGTGGGCATAAATTTGAAGGTTAAACCGGTCTTATTTGAAAGGTTTCGACGATCTGAATCCAACGGTGATGATTTTAGGTCGATCGGAGATCGTTTGATAGGTCATTTTGAAGTTTGTAGACTCGGGAAGAGTGTTCAGGACACGTTTACTGTTTCGGGAGTTTTCAGGGTTTATGATTTAGACTTGTATAAGTTGATAGTGACCTTAGGGTATGATTTGGATAGGTCTAGACATTCCGAAGATGTTGGATTAGCCTCAGAGTGGCTTAAGGCGCGGATTGTGAGCGCGCAGTTTGGACGGTCTATGAGTGGACACTTGCTTTATAAAATGATCCATGCATAACTATTTTATATGTTTGATGAACATGATTTTAGATGCACTGGTTGCATATGGTTTAAATATGATCTGTGTTTAGGATTTGGTATTTTCGTAGAAAATGTGATATTGTACGTATTTCGAGCTTTGTGGGCTTAGGTCGGGTATTCTACATGCATGTGATTTATGTTATTTTAATGGTTTTACGGAGAGGCGTGAAACTAAGGATTTGATATTCGATTTTGAATTATTTTACGGAGATGTGTGAAATGCTATTTCAGGCATGAGACCCAGTTGATTATTGACTTTGACTTAGATTACAGTCAAAAACGTTATGGAAATGAGATTTGAATATTGAAATGGTTTTCAGATTTGGAAATAATACTTCGAGCTTGTGTCTTAGTTGATTTATATTTTGACTTAGAGTATAGTCAAACGTGAAATATATGGAGCTTGTGACCCAATTCTTATTTATGAAATGATATTTTGAGCTTGTGACCATATTGAGATGATATTCCGGGACTTATGACCCTATTGAGATGATATGTCAGGCTTGTGATGTCAGGGCCCACCCCTAATCCCCCAGGATTAGGGACTAAACCCTGCTCTCGTATGACTTTCGTATGACACGAAGGCCAAACTGACGTCCAACCTTCATGTGACACGTAAGTTGGACAAGGGATTCTTGATCCGACCGTCCAAAATCTTCCGAATTTCCCAAAGTGTGCAACGTCTACTGTGGAACTTCAATGTGATGTCTCCGTCTCTCTCGACCAACAGCCTACTCCGCAACAACCTGGAGGGTATCAAAAACACGAAAAGATTGTGAGTGGACAAAAATAAAGTTTAAGTTTAAAAACATTTCATAAAACACATACATTTATACCCTCCGCGTAAAAACCAATGCATGCATATTCATTCCATGTCACAACGCCATACACGAAAAACCAAACACATTTCCTTTTCTCAATTCCCGGGCCTCAGCCCAAAAATCACCAAAACCATTATATCCAACGAAAACCGTTTCATCCGGGTCACTGCCCAAAACATCGGAAAACCATTATTCGAAACCATAGCGTATTTCCATTTACCGAACTTGCTGGATCTATCCGAATCTTTAAACTCCCGAGTCTTTAAACTCAATACCCAGGCCTCAATAATCCGAGTCTTTAAACTCAACAGGCCTACGGGGGAAAATATCAATATATCCGAGTCTTTAAACTCAATCCGGGTCTTTAAACCCAATCCGGGCCCGTCCCCCTTCAATCACAATATCCGGGTCTTTAAACCCAATAACCAGATCCAGCAAATCCACTCCAAAACCATTTGAAAACCTTTCTAAATCCGTATCCAAACCTGAATCCGAAATCATTGGTCTAATGCCCTTCCGGCATCCAGAACCGTCATTCCGAATCCAAATCCAGAACTCATATCCATTTCCTTTCCAGATCCGAGTCTGCAACCATCATTCCGTAAGCTAGCATCCGGAATAACCATTCCAAACCCAAACCTGAAATTCCATTTCAAGTCCCGGATCGAATCCCGAATCATCACCCGGAATTCCGATTCCAAAACCTGAAATCTTATTTCCGAAACCACTTTTCTGAACTGGGCTTCAAGCCCGAAAACCTTTTTCCGAAAACACTTTTCCGAAATCCTTTTACTTTCTTTGAAATCAAATCGTATTTCAAATCCCGAAATCAAGTCATTAAAATCACGATCAAATCACAAGAACGCTCGAGAACTCGTAAAACGTGCAATTCCGTAATTTTCTTGAAAAACGTGCAAAACCATAAATCATCACAGTCATAATCAAATCATAGAATCACGTATGAAAACATATTAAAACATATATGCATGCATTAAGAGTTAGAAAGCAAAGTCCACTCACAGACCATTTCGAAGTCGCCTCGATACGCACGCACTTACGCCGTTCCCGGCCATTCCGCTATCCTTGGCTTCCCCGAACCTGTTAAAATCTCAATATAAAGTCACTAACTACTTCACGATACTCATACTAAAGCCTACATAATTTTTCCGTATTTTTAACTATTTTTAACTGAGCCATAAAACCTTCGAACATCCCGAAACTTATCGAGACGATATCCGATCGACTCGAAATCGATGCCAAAATGTTCGTTTCATCGAATACTTTAGAAGTCGTGTTGGAAACTTTCCCAAAAAAGGCCCCACGCGCCCTCACGCGCAATTCAAAGGGGGTGCGCGTGGGAGCCACGCACCCAGCACTGTTCATCTTCAACCTCTGCCAAACCGGGTCCAGACCGGTTCGGTTCAGGCCGGTTTCATCAAACCGGAGAGGGTGGTTCTTCCTGGTTTTTTCCATCTTTCTCAGTCATTTTAGTACTATTGTTATCGTCCTAATCTAACCAGTCTACTCAACTGCTTAAAACATGAAATAAAGCACGAAACCTTACCATCCAAGGCTCGAACCAGTCCCCTGAAATTTCCAGTCACGGGTTTCCGGCCACCCGTCGTCTTCTCAGCCACGGGTTCGACTCCTCAGGTCACATACAACAACCTTCAACTAATAGAACCAAGAAAGCAGCTCGACTAAGCTCCTAAATCCACGATTTTCAATTTGAATTTAAACGGGAAAACAGGGGACCTCGAGAACTCAACCACATTCTGACTTCTGTCGTGCTCGCCGCCGTGTTCCTCTGGGTTCACAAGGCTGTCCTCAGCCGTCCTAGCACCCCCCTCGAACTCGTTTGGACCAAAAGAACCGATTGTGGTTGCACCACGATCCTCGATACCTCTGTTTCCCTGAAACATCTCACCTTCCTCTCATCCTTTCCTCACACAACTCTCACCTTTCAACCCTCACTTCCACGATTAAACACTTACTCAACTACCCTTGATCAGTCACTCAAGCCAACACACACTCTCCCTGGACATTGCTCGATCTCTCCTCCCCGTTACACTGTCTCTGTTTCTCTTAAGCACGACTTAAACCAACTCAAACCGTATAATCGTGTAGGCTAGAACCCACTGGAATCCAGCCAGGTGTCAAACACCTGGTGGTCCCATCCCAAAATATCCAATTACCCTGTCCAAGTGGCCTTATCTGATTGGGCTCAATTCCCCAGGTGGTTAAAAGACCAAAATACCCCTACAATGTCCAAATGACCATTTTGCCCCTCACCTTTCTAGAACCATAATTCGTCCGTCTGATGTCCAATGAAGGCGTGCCGCCTGTCGTTGAATTCAGGATGACGAGATCTACCTAACAGTCATCGGTCTACTCGTAAAAACCCGATCGTACGAAAAGTCAACTTTTCCCCCTATTTTAACCAAATTACGGTAACACCCTCGACCTTTCGAACATCATAACTTCCTCCTCGGACGTCGGAATCGGGCGTGCCACCTGTCTACAGACTCGTGACGTCCCGAATTACGCCATGGTCATCGGTCAATACCCACTTGACCACCCGAACTCAAAGTCAATTTTTTTCCCAAACTAGGGGCAAAATCGTCATTCTACACGTACGACCCTATCGTAACCAACTAATCACCGATTAACTCACTAATCCGCTACTAATCACTGTCTTAACCCTAATTCTCGAGACGGGTCCTTACAACCTACCCTCCTTAAAAGAATTTTGTCCCCGAAATTCCACAGCTCGTTGCCAACACCTGGGTCTCCTACCCGGTGATCAACACTACCTCAGCAACAACTACTCCTGGGTTTCCTGTCTATCATCTCCACCTTGGGTATTTCACAACACTCCTAACCCTCTCTCAGTACAACTAGAACTTCATGGTGTACGCAAGGGAAACTCTAGGAACGTAAAGCAACAAAGGTATTTTAGAATACCTCAACAAAATTCAGAGAGTACGCCAGGATCCGGAGGAGGTATGTGATATCTCTGTCTCTACTATACTTCACACCGTATCCAACCTGAAGGGTATTAAAAACAGAAAGACTGTGAGTGGACAAAACAAAGAGTTTATAAAAACATTTCCATAAATGCCCTTTATACCCTTCACTAAAAAGCATGCATGCATAGTAAAACCATTTATCCAACCACATATGTTAAAACAACCATATTTAGGGTCACAGCCCCAAGTTCCGTAAATCCAAGTCACACGGGCTCCTGCCCAAAACCATTTACAGAAAACCATAACATAGTAAACATACGTGGGATCTCAGCCCAAATCCATTTATCATCATAAAACACAATTTCCCAAACCAATTGAAATCATGTTTATACATTATATTTCATATCCAAGAACATGTCATGGTAAAATAGAGCTACGTGCGTGCTAACCGGGGTCTCAAACCCAAGTCTCTCCAGGGTCCACCCAGGTCAATGTCCGTAGATCAATGAACCTCCTTGGAGGTAACGAACCATGCCCATCCTGAGAGTAAGGAACCCAACTGGGGGGCGACTCCACTCAGTCAGTGCTCCGTGACTACTCCGGGGTCCACCTAGGCCAATGATCCTCCCCGGAGGAGACAATCATATATAAAGGATGGCATATGAAAAACCTTTTGAAATCATTCTTTTAAACCTTTCAAGGATTCATGCCCGGCCCCCATAATCCGTCGTGAACCATAAAATCCTTTCAAGGGTTCATGCCGGTTCCCATAAACCGTCATGACCCGTAAAAACCATTTCTAGGGTCCCTGGCCCGAAATCACCATCATAACACATAACTAGGCCCTAATCCCGAATCCACATACAAACTGGACCTCTGGTCCGAATCGTAAACCAACTGGGCCTCCAGCCCGATGCCTCGTTAAATCAACTGGACCTCAAGTCCGAGAGTTCGTAATTCAAATGGGTCTCATACCCGAGTTTACCTTTTCAAATCCAAAATCATTTCATTAAACCATTTCCAAAACCATAAGAATGGAAAATCAGAGTAAAACATGAAAACCTCGATTTACGTACAAACACGTAAATCACCTCGTAAAGCGTGAAATCATATAAATCACAATCATCCAAATCAACATCATAAAATCATATTCATAATCCATATAAAACATTTATGCATGCATCACATTTTAGAAATCAAGGTCCACTCACAGACCGTCCAAGTTACCGCCTCGATTTGCGTGTCATAGGCTCTCCCGAGCCAATCGCTATCACCGGGACTCCCAAACCTGTCCAAATTTTAATAGAAGGTTACTAACTACTTAATTAACCTCCCATTAAAGTCCCGTAATTTTTCCGAACTTTTAACTATTTTTAAACCGATCCTAAACCTTCAGACATCCTGAAACCTATCGAAACGATGTCCGATTGACGCGAGACCAGTCCCAAAATCTTCGTTACATCGAATAGAAGATTTCATATGTTGAAGTCTTCCTCGAAATGTGGGCCACATGCCCTCACGCGCCCCAAGAGTGCACAGATCACTGTTCTTCATCATCAAGCTCAGGTGAACCGGTTTTCTGGATCGGTTACTGTTCATGTCACTGTACTGAACCGGCGTGACCGGTTCAGCAGTTTTCCTCCTCCATTTCGGTCCGATTTCAACCCCAATTAATCCTATAATTCCTATTTCTTCATTCCCTATCAATTCCAATCATTAAAACAACCTAAAAACACCTAAAACTCATGGTTTAATCTTTGAACCATAAGGGTTCAAACTTCCCAAAACTCTCCCATGGCTGCACAGGCATCCTAAGCTTTCTAAAACCTTCCTAATGACTTCCTAACAACCTATTTAATTCATTAAAACCATTAAAAACCAACCATAATGCACAAATTGATTTAAAGGGGGGAAATGGCCTTACCGTGAACCTCTCGGGTTTCTCCCCTTCTCGCCGCCGTGGACGGCGGTTCAGGCTTCCAGTAGCCTCCTCAGTCTCTCACTCACTCTATGGGTCTCATAGGTGATCATATGGGGTTGAGTTGGATGGGTTTGGGTTGCACAAAGATGGAGAGAAATGGTGAGATCGGGGAAATGGTTTGTGTTTTTGAATGGAAGAAAGAATGATCGATGCATGTATGTGAAGGAATGTCCAGTGGATGGGTGACACTTGTCACTCATCCATTGGGCCTCAATTAAATATATGGGCCCCACTAAAGTCCAAAAGTTAGGTCGTTTCGTAATTCGTGCAATAGTGTACTTGAACTTCCGTGAACCGTAACTCCGTCGTCGAACGTCCAAATTTGACGTGCCTCCTATCTATGAATTCGTATCGTCCTTATCTACGTAATAGTCCTCGACCCTCGGCCATCGAATATCCCGGTCAAAAAGTCAACTATTTGGTCCTTTTAACTAAAATTACCAAAATGCCCCTAAACTTCCGAACGTCATAACTTCCTCCTCGAACGTCGAAATTGAACGTGCCACCTGTCTATGAACTTGTGACATCACGAACTACGTCACGGTCATCGGTCAAAGTCCATTTGACGGGCAGAATGAAAAGTCAACGTTTTGCCCACGCCTAGGGGCAAAACGGTCATTTTGCATCATTCGTCCGATTTCGCCCAACTAATCACAGATTAGCCTCACTAATCGAACTTAGTCATTAATCTAATCTAGGAATTTGGGACGGGTCGTTACACTCTCCACCATTATCAGAATGGATACACTTGAGTATCATGCCTGTCTCACATTCAACAGTGGCATGAAACTACTTGAACATTTCAAAAGACTTGATCTTTGGATTTGATTGCAAAGGCCCACACCTTCCTGGAATGATCATCAATGAAGGTAACAAAGTATCTTGCACCACTAAGAATGTTAGTAGTCATAGGCCCACAAACATCATAATGAACCACATCAAGTATATTGAGTTTTCCACCACCAAACACATTGATGTAGCCTTCATAATCTAGTGAGCCGAGAGAGATCAAATTAAGATGCATGTCTGGAACATGTTTCACATTCTTGAGAACCAAGGGGCAGCATGTGTTAGTCTCAAGAGCTATTTCTCCTCTTCCCACAATCTTAGACACTTTGTCATTTCCCATCCTCACATTACCGAAATCTCCGCTTATGTAGGATGTGAAGAACTCCTTTCGGGAAGTAACATGGAATAATGTGCGAGAATCTAAAATCCAGCATGAATATTGAGAGGTTAGATTAATAAAACCATCATCACAAATAATGATTACCTCATCGCCTTTAGAAGCAGTAACAGTTGTATCATTGGTTTCATTTTTCTTACTGGCTCCATTTCTTTGCTCCTTTTTTAGCTTTCTACATCATTTCTTCATGTGACCCTTCTAACCATAATGGAAACATTTTATTTCCTTTCTTGGTCTATAGGTGCCTCTGGAATGGTCTCTTGACTACCTCTGGAGCGGTCACGGTTGTGGGATTTTCTTAGAGAATTTCTTCCATGATTCTTTGTAACAAGAGCTGCTAACTCAGCCGGTATCCCTTGTTCTTTCCTCCTCACTCCTTCATTTAATAAATTGTCCTTCATCAATGGCAGAGTAAGGACACCTTGAGGAGTAGAGTTGCTAAGGGAAACTACGAGTGTGTTCCACGTATCCAGTAAAGAGCTAAGCTAAAAAAGTGTCAACAACTTATCTTCAATCACCAGCTTCATGGTTGAGAATTGATTCACCAATTCTTGGAAATCGCTTAAGTGTTCAGAAACACTTCGACCGTCTTTATACTTCAAGTTCACCAATCGACGAATGAGCGAAACTTTGTTTTGAGGAGTCTCTTTCTCGTACATTGACGCCAATTTTGTCACCATTTGGAAGGCATCAGTCTCTTTTGACATGTGGTGAAAAACACTTTGGTCCATTCATGGACAGATTTCTCCAACAGATTTCTGGTTTAGAATGGCACAACTTTTGTCAGATTTCTCTTCTAGTTTTCTACATTGCACAACAATACCTCATACAAATCTTTACAATAGAGGATGTCCTACATCCATGGTCTCCATATAAAATAATTTGAAGAGGTGAATTTGATCATTGTTGAGAATGATGAGTTTGACGATTCTGACATTATGAACAACGAGCATGTGTGTCTCTGATACTACTTGTTCGGACAGGTGCACAAATAAGTACATAATTATAATTATCAGGATCAAACATTTCCCACCCTTAAAATGATTGGGTAAATAAATTGGTATAAATAAAGCGGAAATAAAAAAGTAAAAAAGAACACCGAAATTTAACGAGGTTCAGTAATGTGCCTACGTCCTCAGACAACAGCTCCAAAATTCTTTCACTATGAATAATGGAATTACAATTACAATCTCACTCTAAGATGGATACACAACTCTTTTTTGGATTCACTCAAGCAGATCTCACTTTCTCTCTTTATCTCACAAAAGAGGTTATCGGTATATTTCTCACAAAAGGAGCAACTCTATTCTCACTCTCACTTTTGTGGATCACTTGTTGCTTGAAAGATAATTGAGAATACTCAATTCCTCTCCTTTATAGAGAAGTGGATGGAAAGAAATCATCAATGTATAGTCATGCATCTCATGGTAATTCACATGCGCATAATATTCTCTATCAATAAGTGATATTTCATGTTTTCATACATAAAAATAAACCTACCCAAAATTACATCTATACACAATCCACCCCTTGAAATGTCAGTCTTTATTTTAGCAATTCCAAATATTATAATAATTCTCCTCCACGTAATTAAGCAAAAAATCTCACCAGTTCAGCCGCCATAGTTCACTAAATTTCTTTTTATTAAATGCATTTAATTAATTATCAAAAGAAAAACTTACAAATATTAAACTAAATTAAATAGATATTAGAATACCCCACCACCACCCCAGCCTATACAGTCCAGCCATTGACCCACCCAATTCCGGCAAACCTCCAACATTTTTCACTCACCATTATTCATATTATTATGAATTTAACCATCAATATTTTTACCAATATCGATCTTTTTATCCTCAAACTCTACCAGATAAGTTTTAAACTGTGCCATTTACGCAGATGATATAATTTATTCGTGAATTACAAGAGCCAAGGGAGGTAAAGATCTAATCATTTGTCCTACTTGAATCGACAGCAACTAGTAAAGTTAGACCCAATGATTCACAGCAACTGGTAACGTATGAACAGTTTTCCATTATAGCCCGTTTTTTAATTATACAAAGATACGAGAAAGGGATTAAATCCTACATATTAATTATCGATATAATTTTTTACAATAATCAAACACGATATATTTTATATAACATACCAATTACGATAATTAAGCATGAAATTTACAATCAAATTACGATAGTTAAGCATGAAATTTATAATCAAATACGGTATTTTCCACACAACATATAAATTATGATAATCAAGCAAGAAATTTTTCACATACATCCAAATTTCAAAGGAATATGATAGGATTATAACTATTGCCATAGAAAGTCGTACTATTTATAAAGAACATATCTACAACAATATAACAGATTAACAAAACGTATTGAAATGTTCTCGAGATATGTCATACTAAAAAAGGCTGGTAATGGTTGTTTTCTGGGTTATTCTCACTGATGAAAATATCGCCGGAATCGGCGATATATCGGGCGATATATCGCTAATTCCGGCCACCGGTACATACAGGGGGGGTGAACATTTTTCTTCCACCTAAATCGTCGATATTGACCAATATCGGCGAATATCGGCGATATTCGCCGATATTGTTCAATATCGACGATTTAGGACTGAACAGAGAATCAATAATTCAAATGAAGGGCACGGGTTGAACAGAGGAGAATCAACTTTCCAACTTTCCAATCATTCATTCACGGACTCATCCAATAATTCAAACAATTTCACATTCACGGACGAACAATTGGGAAGAAAACAAAAAAAAAGGAATTCACGGACTCAATTTGGGGCAGAGCATAAAAGGAATTGATGGACTCACCTCAGGCAACCACTTCTGCTCGAACTCGAAGTCTCGAACGGCCGAACTCGAACCACCTCTCGTCAGTCGTCACCACCGTCGCCAGAGATCTCGAACGGTCGAACATCCCTCGAAGGCTCGAACCACGTCTGGCCTCGTCTCTTTTCGTCCCGGCCTCCGTCGCTCGAACCTCCATCGAAGTCGTCCTTCACGCCGCCCCTGAATCTCACTCACGGCCCTCACCCTCACGGCCTCACCGCCTCACGATCGATCGATTTCCCCAAAGCCCGTGACCTCGACTCTTCGAGACAAACTGAGAGGCTGAGCTGAGAGCCCTTCGCTGGGTAATTAAGAAATGGAACGAAACGATGCGTTTCGTTTCATTTCATTCTTTATTTTTTTTTAATTACATATATTATTTAATTATTTGTCAAATATGTATTTAAATAATTATTTGGGTATAAATATTTGTCAAATAAATAATTATTTGGTATAAATATCATTTTTAATTACATATATCATTTATTATTTGGTATAAATATTTGTCAAATAAATAATTATTTAAATTTTATCTTAAATATTGTCAAATTCATATATTCATATATTTGGTATTAGGTAAACAATATGCCATAAACGTGTTTTTTTAACAAAATTCAAAATTTATTATTAGGAAAATAATATGGTTTAATTCATATATTTAGTAATATTTGGTAATATACTTGGTAATCATTTATTAAAAATAAATTTATCATTTATTAGTAAAATATGTTTTAGTAATGTATGTGCTAATATAAAATATTGTTTAATTCATATATTTGGTAATATATTTGGTAATCATTTATTAATAATAAATTGATCATTTATTACTAAAAATATGTTTTAGTAATGTATATTTTAATATAAAATATGTGGTAATTCATATATTTGGTAATATTTGTTTTAATTTTTAATATATGTTTTATTTTAGAATATATATTAAAATTATGAATATATATGTTTTTGCTTCTTAATTTTTTATCATCAAAGTCTAACTTAGAATATATGTTCTAATTGATCAAACTTTATTATTATTTGTATATAATATGGCTTAATTCATATATTTGGTAATATATTTGGTAATCATTTATTAATAATAAATTGATCATTTATTAATAATAAATTGATCATTTATTACTAAAAATATGTTTTAGTAATGTATATTTTAATATAAAATATGTGGTAATTCATATATTTGGTAATATTTGTTTTAATTTTTAATATATGTTTTATTTTAGAATATATATTAAAATTATGAATATATGTGTGTTTGTTCCTTAATTTTTTATCATCATCAAAGTCTACCTTAGAATATATGTTCTAATTGAAATAATTTTATTATTATTTGTATTTTCATTATTATTATTATTTGTCATTATCAAATTCTCATTATTTTTCATGTATCTTAGATTTCATAAAATGGCTAGTGGAAGTCCAAGTGATAGCCGCCCAAGACCTGGACGAGTTGATCCAGCATGGAAATATGCCATTGCAATTCCTGGAAATAAAAACGGTGCCATATGTTCGTTTTGTCAACATCAGTTTCAGAGTGGAGGCATAACGCGATTAAAGTTTCATTTAGCAGGTTTTGATCCGAAAAAAAATGTTCAAAAATGCAAAGACGTACCTAAAGCTATTAGGGATGAGGTTAGAGCATGGATCAAAAGTAAAGATACTGCTAAACAGACTAAGAATATGCTTGGGGAGAATATACGAGCTGGCTTGAGAGGGGACCCACTGGACACTCAACAAAGCATTCAGATTAACGATAGCGATGATGAAGATGATGATGATGGATTCGCTTATCCACCAGATGTGCATAGATCTGAGAGAGCAGCATATCGCTTTGCTGTAAATGCATCGAGAGATGAAGCACGACGAAGTGTCGACAATTATGGAGTTGGGTCCATGCGTGGTACTCAAGGAGGCAGTAGCAGTCGTCAACCACCGCAACAGATGCGTCGATCACAAAGTTTGCGTGATCCATTTTCAATTCCTCCCGAACCAAAACTCTACAAAACCGCACGAAGTCAACAGAAGACTGTAAAATCGATGTGGAAAGGGACGAAAGAGAAGTTGGGTCGATACATAAGCAAATTTTTTATATATGAAGGAGTGGCTCCAAATAAAGCCAACTCTCATCATTTTAAGAATATGATCATTGAAGCCCAACGAGCAGGTATTTAATAAATTTATTTATTTATGATACATGTTTATTTAGCTTATGAAATAGCATTAAATGCTAACTTATGTTTTGATTTGCAGGTGAAGGCGTGTCCACTCCTTCTCCATATGAAGTGAAAAATAAATATCTTCCTATGGAGTATGAAGAAATGACGGCGTATGTGGAGCAACAAAAGCGACACTGGGAAACTTATGGATGTACCATAATGTGCGATGGTTGGACCGGTCCAACGAAGTTATCCATAATTAACTTCATGGTATATAGTAAGGGTTCAACTGTATTTCTCAGGTCAGTTGATTCTTCCAAATTTCATAAAGACTATGTGTACATAGGAAATTTGTTGAAGGAAGTTGTTCAGGAGGTTGGAGTACAAAATGTTGTACAGATCGTTACTGATAATGGGTCGAACTTCAAAAAGGCTGGAAAAGAACTGATGAAGACTTATCCGCTCTATTGGACTCCTTGTGCAGCCCATTGTATCGACCTAATATTTGAAGATATTGGGAAGAATGAGACAATGGCGCTCATCATAAAAAATGCTAGGCAGGTAACTAACTACATCTATAATCATCTATGGTTACTTGCTCAGATGCATGAATTTTGTCAAGGAGACTTGGTTCGGCCTGGTGCAACTCGGTTCGCAACCAACTATATTTGTATAAACAGTATAGTTAAACATAAAGTTGGCCTTAGAAGGTTGTTTACCAGTGATCAATGGCATGGTAGCCCATTGAGTAGGAAAGTGGAAGGCAAGAGGGTTGAGGCTCATATCCTCGACCAAAGATTCTGGGAGTCCTTGGAGATGATGCAATCAATATATGAACCATTATATTGCATCCTCCGAATTGTTGATACAGAGGTAGTCCCAACCATGCCAATCCTGTATGATATGTTCAATCGAATGAAAGAAAAGATAACCCGTCTTAAAGGGAAGAAGTGGGTCCTTAAAATCATACAGGAGCGATGGGAAAAAACATTAGTACATCCTTTACATGCTGCTGGTATATTTCTATCTTATTGAACTTGTTAATATTTTATTTTATTGTTGTTTACTAAGCAAAGTTCATTCATGATTTGCAGCTTATTACTTGAATCCCCGATATCAATATCAAGCAGGTATTGGGCATGACTCCTTCCTTGTCCAATCAGTTCAACAAGTATTCCTCAAACTGAATCCAAATGGACAAGTGGGTTTACAAAATTTTGGAGTAGACGTAAGTTCACTACCATATATGAATCTTGATGAGTTATTTTGAATCTTGATGAGTTATTTCGAATCTGTACATCTATGGCATTATATTAACATCAGCCTTAATGTAGTTGATCAACTTTAGAGATGGTCGGAAAACATTTCGTTCACCTATGGCTGTACAATCACGAACGAAAATGCCCCCAGGTATATTACTTGCATTTAACTTGATATTCTATGACTTAGCACTTTATAATGCCTCTTACATTAAACTTGATATTGACAGCTGAGTGGTGGGAACTATATGGCCAAGCTTCTCCCAGCTTGCAACCAATTGCTGTTCGTATATTATCACAAACGGCATCATCTTCGGCATGTGAGAGAAATTGGAGTACATTTGCTTTAATTCATACAAAGCAACGAAATCGTCTCGCATATTCTAAGTTAGAACAACTTGTTTTCTGTTATTACAACATGAAACTCAAGTTAAGAGATGAAGAAGCCGAAGCCGGTAAAGTTGTGGAAGAAGACTACGTTGACCTGTTGGAAATTGCAGGTCAACATGTGGAAGGTAATGAGGCTGATCCACTTCAAGCATGGATTATGCCAGCTCACTTGGATGATGATAGTGGAAGGCCTGACCCTCGAGTAGCACATCTTGCTAGTGAACACGGTGTTAATGTCGATAGAGTGCTATCTGAAGAAGTGGGGAGTGAGGACGTAGGAAGTGAGCGGACAATGTCTTCATGGGAAAGATCAATGCTTGGTTCTACCGGTAGACGTGACTTACGAGCTGATGCTACTAGTAAGGGACTTCATCAAAATAAATCTCCAGATGATGATGATGATGATGATGATGATGATGATGATGATGGAGGAGATGATGTTGAGACAAACGATGAAGACAAGGATGACGGAGGGGATGATGACGGGGGAAATGAACATGTAACCGATACATATGCACCCTTGAGCCCATTTACTGAAGAGGCGGATTTCACTCATGCCACACAAGATTATGATCATGGGTGTAGAGAAGGAGGAGTAGGAATCGGTGGTGTCGGAAAAGATTACACTCGGACACGAAACATATATGAAGGTTATGGAAACCCATCTTCTGAGGATTCCATGGCAATTAGTTTTGAGTCAATGAGTTTAGGCACCGATCCTAGTAACAACTCAAATGATCCATATGCTTATGGTCCATATCGTCACCCCCTGTTAGACAACCATCTCCCTCAAATGTCACATGAAGATTATGGAGAAGTTAGTTGGGTAAATCCGAACTACCCTATCTATGGAGGAAAAGTAGGCCATTCAAAGGAGATATACGAATACTATGTCCAACAATACATTTCCTTTTGGTCAAATAGCATCAGTTGGCAAAACTTTTGTGTCTTGGTAGATCAAGAGATTCAAGACCAATCTAATTTTCAAGCTGGTCGACACTCAACTTGTTTTTGATCAAGTTCAATGTGTACAATATTGTTAATGCAATATTATCAATGAAATTATGTTTTAATTTAAGTTTATCTTTAAGATTTTATACTTTAGTGGTCGGCAGATCTATATTCCATCATATGATTCATCATATATTTATCATATCAAAGTCATTTTATAATTTTTATTAGTCCTATATAACCATTATTGGGTACTTAAGTGTTTGCCAAAGTTTCATTCCAAATTTCCGTCATTTGGACCCAATTTCCGTCATTTTTGTTGACCGTAAACGATATCGATATCGATATCGATATTTGGGGTGAGATATCCGTAAATTCGGCGAGCGATATATCCGTCGATATCGATATTTTCATCCTTGGTTATTCTCCATTTCATCGTGTGAATCGAATATCAGAGAGGTCAAAAGGTGGGTCCTCACACGATGAATAAGCCGCACAAAACAATATATTCTCAATCTCTGTCCCACCAAAACTCAGCAGCTTCATGATTTTTTGTAACTAATCGACAACAAAAAAGCAGCTTTAACACAAAGTGGCCTAGAAAAAAATTCCCATCAATCAAGTAAAGCATCTGATTCCAAAATTCACAACTGTTTATTTATACGCGAGTCTCAAATTCGATTCGGAACCCTTCATCTCCCGTCTCTAGCGTCACAACTTCCATTCACTTGCAGCTCAATCAATCAAATTCAAAATCGAATGGCAAATGTGAGATCAAGCCTGAACAGTTTTTTTTTTTTCTCTGTTGTCGAATTTTTGATTCAAGTGATGGATTAAAAGTTTTACGATTTGGGGTTTCAGGTGGTGGAGCTGAAGGTGGGATTGCACTGCGAGGAATGCATCAAGAAAATATTGAAGGCCATCAAGAAGATTGAAGGTCAGTAATGATCTACTTTTGTGATTTTCTAGAACAAATATTTTAGTTTTGGTTTTGATTTCTTGTTATTATTATTTTTGTGTTGCAGATATTGAAACGTATAACGTGGACACACAGCTGAACAAGGTCACAGTGAC
Organism: Prinsepia uniflora; assembly: GCA_032719365.1. Lineage (NCBI taxonomy): Eukaryota > Viridiplantae > Streptophyta > Magnoliopsida > Rosales > Rosaceae > Prinsepia > Prinsepia uniflora. The sequence goes on along the minus strand of CM064870.1, from coordinate 10,135,505 downwards.
TGGAAAAGTCACAACGGAAGAAGTCGTTAAGGTTCTTCAGAAGATTGGAAAGATGGCAACCACTTGGGAAGGAGAAAAAGCAAATTAATCCCTTCAATCATTAATCAATAATCCCTTTGCTCATAATTAGGATAATTATGGTAACTAATATCCTTCAGTTTTGTAGCTCAATAAAATGCTTCTCTGTAGTCTGTATGGTACTGATTTTAAATGAAGAAAATTGAGTTTATTTATTTGGTCAAAAGTAAAGTAAGTAAAAGGGTAGCTAGCTCCAAATACAAGATGAACCAAACGACTGAAAACTAAATTATTCATATGTACAAAATGCTACATCTGATCGAACTCTGTGAGTCGGATACCGCTAACTCGGTTTACCTCGGCTGCTGAATCGCCCTTGGACTCACTTTCACATTCACGAACTTTGGAGCCTTTTCAATGTACCTCGGAGCATCGGCCAAAGGACGACCCTTCGGCCATTTCAGCAATCCCAGAGAAACTAACTCCCTGTGATAGTCTTTCCCTTCTTCTTCCGCTACCGCTTCCTCTGCTAAAGAGCATACAAAACGAGTTAGAACTCGGAAGAGTTGAGTCAGAAATAAAAGGACTTGGATTTTTTTTTTTTGGGATCTGAAAAAGGACTTGACAAATCTGAAGAATATGCCATCCCATCATCGAAGCTGTGAAATAAAGGAATGTACGGTGGAGATCCGCCGCAGTTTGTTATAAAAATACTCTGTGTTGTTGGGGTAGTGGTCGTCGTCGAAGAGGGCGTCGACGTCGGAGAGTGCAGGATCGTGAATATCGGAAAAGAAGGGGTCAAATTGGGGATCTTGGAAGCGCTCCTGAAGCCAGTAGTCGCGGAACCATGGGGAAGACTGGACAAGGGCCCACCATTCCTTGGAAAAATCCTCCACCGTTCGATACGCCAGCGGCACGAACATCGGAGCGTTCGGATTCAGATTCGACGACGTCGTTCTCCTGGAAATCACGTCCATCGCGTCTAGTTCACTTGTTCGAAACAGCTGTCCATATTCACAACATAAACAACGCTGCTTGAAATAAACATACGAACAAACAAAAACTCGTAGAACAATTAAAGAGAGTAAGCTTAATAGGGAGAGAGAGAAACCTGAAGAAGTTGGAATAGAGTGGAAGGCCAACGATGACAATTGATGAGAAGATGCTTCAAGAGATGAGGATAAGAATGAGAAAAAGTTCTTATCTGCTATCGTGACTGTCAATTACTATAAATAGGAAAATTAATGAGAAATTCAGACAAAAAAATATTAAATAATTAATTATTAAAATGTGCCAAAAAAAGTGTGGTCGGTCACTGACTCAGCGACGTGGCAGATAATGGCGACAAACTGTTTTAGAATTGGCCCACCATTTTGCTCGAGTTTCCATGTCCGAACTGCTAGCTTTACCCACAGGCCCATTGTTTATTTTTTTCCTTGTTTTTTTTCATCCACCATCGTTCATTCAGTCTTATCCAACTTTTATACCTGCGGACCAAAAAGATTATATAAATTACAAATTGAAATCATAAAAAATAAAATTCGTACCGTACCAAAAAATTTGGATTAATAATATTATAATACTGTATTAATTACTAAAGAGCATACAAAAAAAAATTTATACTAAAAAAGCTTATAATGAATCCATTGACGAGGCTTGATATGCTACTTTTCTCTATTTTTACGAGTCTCTCTCGCTACAAAACTTTTTGCTCGTCTCCAGATTTAAAATTATTGTAAAGCTAATTTATTCTGTACAAATTTTAAGGGGTACAAATTATTAAAAAAGCCCCCTTTTTTTTTCTTTTTTTTTTCCTTTTAGCATCTCTCCATCGGCCACATTGGCAACCGAAGGTGAGGCTGGCACTTGAAAAAGCATGATAGCTTAACACATAATTGAAGAAAAAACTAACCCAAGAAATTATAGATGATAATCAGGGAGTCATATATGTTCGATAGCAAATATAGCTGAGTGGCCGCAATTTTCTGAGGGCTTGAATTTAGATAATCTATTTTGTACGACTTGCGTGCATCTCAAGAACATAAATTCCAAGATATGAGCTTCACCTCCCATTTCTCTCTTTGATAATAAGGGAGTCCCTTTGCATTCCATTGTCCAATTTGTGCATGCTTAACTCTTGCATTCACTTCTTTCTTTCCTCTCTTTCTTCTTCTTCGTCGGCTTTCTTCAAACAAACTCCAGCCAACCAACATGGACGTAAATACTCTGATCGGAGATATTGAAATGGCGATAGATAATGTCACCTTGGTGTGTCAAGATCCCCACGCCAGCATAGCTTCTGGCGGCATCTTTCGCCATAACAGCCCTCTCCGTTCCGCTACGTCTCTTCTTTTGCTGCAGTGGTCCATAATTGGCGTCGTTTCACAGCTCATCAATGTCTGTCTAAAGCCTTTGGGACAGTCCTCTATTGTTGCTCAAATTTTTGTAAGCCATTCAATCTCTCTGCAATATCCTTTCCATAAATATTAACAAAACTCATACATAATCATAATTACGTACCTGAATAATTTCTACGTCAATCCACCTATACATTTCTGCATTAAAGCGTATACAAACCAAATAAAATGAACAATAATTTACGCAAATAACAACAATCTGATGTATTATATAAGAAATTGAAAATCATACTTAGTGAATAGTGATTGTTGTCAGCATGAATCTAAGAAATTGAATGTGTGTGGCATCAGGGTGGTGTATTGTTCGGTCCATCAGTTATGGGGCATAAAAGGGTCATCTACCAGGCCCTCTTCCCTGTAAAAGGTGCGAATGTGTTTGAAACAACTTCAACATTCGGGCTCATGTTCTTCATTTTCACAGTAGGAGTGAAGTTGAATGCAGGAAGAATGATAAAGCCAGAAAAAAGGGCCTTGACCATTGGAGTTTCGGTTTTCTTCTTCTCCTTGGCCCTCCCCGAATGCCTAACCTTCCTTATGGTACACTATGTCCACATGGACAAGACCCTTAAGACATCTCTCCCAAGCATAGCTTTAGCACAAACAATATCAAGTTCCCCTGTGATTGGTATTTTACTAACTGAGCTCAAGCTCGTAAACACCGACATTGGGCGCCTAGCCCTCTCTGTAGCAATATTTTGTGATGTTATGGGCATTATGATGGTCGCCATAGTTATGGCAGTTTTGGATAATAGGACCAAAAGTTTCACAATGCCAGCGATTGAAGTAGTATCAGCATTTGTATTTGTGGTTTGCCTTGTGGTTGTTTTCAGGCCAATATTAGTATGGATGATAGGGAAGATAGAGGTAGGGAAATCAGTCAAGGAGACTTACATTGTTACCGTCTTCGTTTTTGTTCTTCTGAGTGGACTTGGCAGTGAGCTTATCAGCCAGCATTTTTTGTTGGGGCCTCTCGTGTTGGGCTATGTGGTGCCTGAAGGACCACCTTTGGGATCAGCTTTGGTGAGCAAAATAGAAGTGATGGGTACAGGACTATTCTATCCAGCTTACCTTGCGTTGAGCGGGCTGAGAACAAACATCTACAGGATAAGTCCCCGGTCTATCTGGATTGTCGGGGTTCTTGTTATCTTTTCCAGCTTGGTGAAGATAGGAGCAACAATGTTGCCAGCCTGCTTCTTTGATGTGCCTGTTCGTGATGCTTTCGTGCTTGGCCTCATCCTCAACGCGAAAGGCATCAGTGAGCTTGTTATGTTCAACTTGTGGAAGCAAGGCAAGGTCTGAGTCTCAATCACTAAGCTAACCTGTTCCAGAAAAATATATGCACCATTGAGCTTGTTATGCAAATCCCTTGAATCATAATTGATGAATATTTCTTTCTGCAGATTCTGACTGATCAAGAATTCGCGCTGGTCATATTCACAGTGATCTTGGTAACAGCAGTGGTAACACCCTTGATAACATATCTTTATGATCCTTCAAAGAAATACGCAGCAAAGAAAAGAAACACAATCCAGAATTTGAAGCGTGAGTCAGAGCTCCGAATCCTGGCCTGCGTTCACAACACAGACAATGTTCCCACAGTCATAAACCTGCTAGAAGTATCACATGCTACAGAAGAGAACCCTGTTGTTGCCATAGCCCTTGTCCTCACCGAGCTTGTGGGACGAACCTCCCCTGTTCTTGTGGAACACAGACCAGATGACAACCTAGACCACCACTCTTCCGGGCCAATTGTCAAAGCCATGTGGCAATACGAGCAGAGTAATGAAGGGAACGCTACGCTCCAAGCATTCACTTCCATATCCAGTTATAAAACAATGCATGATGATGTTTGCCGTTTGGCATTTGACAAGAGGGTAAACCTAGTGGTCCTACCTTTTCACAAGCAATGGGCAATAGATGGCAACATTGGGACAGTGAACCGACCCCTCCAGGCCATGAACATCGAGGTCCTCAATATGGCACCTTGCTCCGTTGGAATTCTCATCGATAGAGGAGTTCTAGGTGGGTCAGTGTCAGTACTTGCCACCCGGTATGTATATCATGTAGCTGTGGTCTTTATAGGAGGTGCAGATGATGCAGAAGCATTGGCTTATGGTGCTCGAATGGCAAGGCATCCAACTGTGGATTTAACAGTCGCAAGGTTCCTTCTCTTTGGAGATGAAAATAGTAAAGACAGGAAGCGAGACAGCGACTTGATTGAGGAGTACCGGGTGGCCAATGCAGACAATGAGCGATTTGTTGTTGTGGAGGAGGTGGTAAGGGATGGAGCACGATTGTCTGCTGTTCTCAAATCAATGATAGACTGTTTTGATTTGATGTTGGTAGGCAGGCACCATCAGGACTCCCAGCTTCTTTCAGGGCTTGGCGAGTGGAGTGAGTGCCCAGAGCTTGGAATTGTCGGCGATATGCTCGCTTCTCCGGATTTTCATTCCTCAGTTTCTGTATTAGTCTTGCAACAACAGAGAGTAGGAGGAAAACTAGTTAGTCGGAATCAACCAATTGACAGGGAACCGCTAATCCATGACGTGCCACCTGAGGAAACAGTTAGAGGAGCCTGGACAATTACAGTAAATGAACATGAAAGGAAATAGAGTTTATAAACTCTTGGTTTCGGTGTTCTTTTTCCCTTTCAACTTAGCCCCACTCATTTTTCTGAATGATGCTATCTTGGGGTCTTTTTTTCCTCTCTTGTTTTGTAAGAGTGACCTGATGTAAATTCTCCTAAGAAATAAAGTTACTTTTTAGGAAACTCTACTCACAGACATTCACATAACAAGGAATGCTTAGCTAGCTAATGTGCAATCCCTCATAGCACGTGGTTCCATGGGAAAAGACCCTTCTTCCTCTTGAAGCATATGGATCCCCTGGAAACCATCGGTATCTAATATGAAACAACTGAATCCGAAATCATTGCTATTATGCTATACCCTCTAACAGTCTGCTATACCTTCTAACGCTGTCATTAGTTCCTAACACTACGGGATTAAAATCTAATCACTTGTTTGGTCGTTTCTATCAACAATTCTCTACCATTCCTCTAACCAGTGCCCGACCCTCTCTTTAAGAGGAAAAATGGATCCTCATCAAGGTTCCTACCCAGTACTCCCTACATATCAGATCAGATTTGAAAAGTAAACTCAGACTCTAAGCATTTACAATTCTATAATACTACATTTACAATCAAACTTGCGTTAACTGTACGGTACAATTACAATAAGAAATTTAGAATAGGACATTTAATAGAAGTGATACACGTAAAACTAAGGACCAAAAGCCGTTTCTTTGATATCTCTCCCAGCAGTTTTTGAAGACATACCCGCAAAACTATAGTATAAGATATAAAGTGGATTATCACCTCATGTATTCTGGATTTCATCTACACTTTTTTCCTCCATGTCATTACATTCCAGTGCTGGGATTTGGTCTGAAGAATTTGGAATTTGGTTGGTAGCATCTGGCATTTGCTCAGAGGACGATTCACTCTTCCGAGTTTGGAGTCCAGTAAAACGTGCAAGATCAATCCATTGCTGCAGCAGTCAAGATGAGATATCACTAACAACATTGGGAAACAAATTTATGATGTTCCATTTTAGCTATAGCAAACAACAGAGGATCACATAGAAGATAATCCAGAATATGTGATGCACAAGGTTCGAATGAAAATAACCAAACCACGAGAGGGAAAAGATCCACATAGCTTGCGAAACGTATATGTAAATAATAATGCACTACTAGTAGCATACATAATAGTATCTACAATTACAAATTAACACAATAATGGCACGAGCAGATTCTCTAAGAACATAGATATTGTTACAAATTATTATCTGAAGACATTCTGAAAAAGATCCACTTCTAATAGTTATATGTTCTCTAAAGGTCTAAACACATAAAATTAATATGGTCGCCATGGCTTTAGGTGATCATTGAGAAGTAAATGAACAAGTGGATTTAAAAATTGCAGAATAAGAATAAGATGATGATCTAACCTGAGTTCCCCAATAAGAGTTTATTATCCGAGAAACAAAGGACAGCAAATTTTGCAAGTAATATTTGAGAGGAAAATTGATCAGAAATTCGATGCTCAATTACTCCAGCAATAATCTGCATAAAAGAAAAAAGTTCAAATTAATGTCTTAGGTACAATGAGACATGAATGTGATGTATAATGCTCATATTCTGGTATATTTGAAAAAGGAATTTGTCTTATTAATCTTTGGATGACTTTAGCTCCATTTTAACAGGTTGTAACTTTTATATTTCTCATTTCCAAATTTTATTTTCAGAAAAGAAGAAGAAACAAGATGACAAATACTTCCCCTACCTGATAGCGAAGATTTGCCGATATTCCAAGAAAGGATGAATAAATTATTGCTGTTTTAAGTATTGGAGTACTTTTCTTTTCCTGATTAATAACCAGAGCTGGATTAATGAATCTGCGAACTGCAAAGAGACCATTTGAGGCAGCAACAGCACCAATACTGGAAATAAATCCAACACCAGCTAGTTTTAAACCACCAAAAAGCACAGATGCAAGTCTGTAATTAATACTCCAATCCCTCCCTGCTAGATTCTTTTGAAACGCATTATCTGGGATGGACCCAAGGAGACCTTTAATAGTATCCAGGCTATCAGGTGCATTCATCTCATCGGCATATGAAAGAAATGACAATGTCGGGGCAGGAAGCCACACTGTAAAGAAATCAACAACTGTACCCCTTAGAGTATCTGTAATAACATAGTCCAGCTCTTCAAAGAAATTTTCTTTGCGCCTTTCATACTGTGCTACAAGAGTAGTAGTCAGTGATATAGATTCTTCAATGGCTAATCTATGCAAGAATTTAGGATCCGCCAACAATCTTTCCCTGAAACCCTGCAACACAAATTCATGATTCAATATGAACTATAGTAAACTTATGTTCTCTTCAACGCTAGATGTGCTGAAATCAATTGGTTTTTACCTTTACTTCCAATATAAACATGACATACAATTCCAAAAATTAAAAGTTCTAAATCTGCACACCTGGAAACGTTGAGTGAGTTCGGAAATAAGAGGATACTGTTCCAGATCAAAGAAGTTCTGTAATGCCTCCGGAGATACCAAACCAAGATCCAGCCCTTTCTGAAGGTCCTGAAAAAACACGTCACAGTCTGGTCTTTGTGAGAGAAGGAAAGCAACATCATTAAGGAGAGTCGATGTTTGTCAAAAAGCATAAATAACTTGCAAACACACTACCTAGAACACCTCACCCACGCTACCCAAATGCATTTGTTAAATCGTTAAATGCCATTTTTGGAGGAAAAAAAACCCTGAATTGTGAACTAAATAAGCAATTGATGCTGTTTAAGATGATCCTTCTTTTTTCTTGACAATTAAACCACCATAATAGCTTAACTACAAGTTGTATTGGACCACTGGATCTATGTACCATCAAATCTTACTTCCTACTCCATGCATGAAAGGGAATTGGTTAGAGCCGTGACTTGAAAGAAAACAAAAATAAATTTCTTTTATGAAGAATACAACTAACCTGTGGAAGGGCATCTCGCCTCCTGCCTGCTGCATTCATGACTCTAGCAATTTCAGCACGATCAAAGCAATTCCTGTTGCAAGTACGGGCAGCAGAATACCACAAGAAATCAGCAACAGGAACCTCTCCTTCAAGTCGAATGTGCTGTCTTTCAGGATCAAGCAATATAACTACTTGGTTTTTCTTCTGAAACTTTTTTGAAATTCTAGCTGGAAGTCCTGTCCCTCTAATCCCATATCTAACATGGCTTGCACCTGTCACCACCACTAGCATACCACTTGCTCCTCCATCCACCATTGCCTGTAAAATAATCTGGGACATGGTATAATCCTCAACAACTCTTGCTTGTGCAGAAAGATATGAGCTTGGCCCAAAAGGAACAGATTGACTCGGAGAGTTTGAGTCAACCGCTGGTCTGCGTGTGATAGAAGTAAAGCCAGAGATGAAGCCTGAACCTGCTGGAGGAGTATACTCTTTACGATCGGCCTTTGAAAGTCCACTAATTCCCTCTGCTTGGACTGTCCGTAAAACCTATGAATACCAGAGTAATCACTATGCAATCCTTACAATTATGAAGTGGCAGGAAACTGACATTACAATCTAAAGTTATCACTTTTCTCATGTTACCAATTTTTCAAATTCGGCTTATAAGCTTCAGAACAAGATAAAGCACAACACACGGATGCTACTAGTATGACTTATAAGAAATTAGTGTAAGAGCACCTTGAGGGGAGTACCACAAGCCACAATTCGAACTCCATTATCCCGACAGTAACTGAGAAGAGGCTCATATTCTTCCCAGCGTTGAGGTGGCCAATGTGAAGTGTAGGATTTCAGAGCTTCCCCGTCTATGCTGTACCGTTATATAAGCACAGGCATCAATATAAGCAACACAGAAAATATATCTATGAGTGTGAAATGTAGACTAATTATACATAAAACGCTAGAAATATGTGATATTTATGAGATAACCTTTTGTTCATGTACAGATTGAGCTGGTCCTGAAGATCAGAAGGAAAAGCTTGAAGAGCTAAAGACAAGGCTCGGCCACTCTCCAAACACCTTTGCTCCAAGTTCTTGACAATCTCGAGCTCCAATTCTCTGTCGTCGCGAATCGGAACCTGTTCAGCTTCACCTAAATATAGAATCCGAGCATTCATCACCTTCTCCCACACCTTGCTCTTGTCTTTTCCCACCGTCATCGGCTCTCCTATCACCGACGCGTCGTATATCCTTGACGTTATCGCATCATCCTCTATCTTCTTCTCTTCCGGCATCGGAACCGGAACAGTTTGCGATGGTGGCGGCGATGGGGGTGGGGACGGGGACGGGGACGGGGACCGAGCGTCCTCTGCGATAGCTACAGTCGATTTTAGAAACCACGCGCCGGATGCCAGGGACGGCGCGAGTAGCGCGTGCCGCCTCGTATAGAGCGGACTCCGACCTTTTTCGTAACATTCAGCACTTTCTATTGAATTTCCGGCGTCTTGATCAGAAGTCCCGGAAGATTCCCGGCGGAGGATGACGGAGATGCTGGTGCGGAGTTTACCATATGAAACTGGGCGCAAACCGTGGATTCTGGCTGGAAAGTGGCGGCGAAGAGAGATTTCCGGTGAGGCTCGGGGAGTAGATGTTACGTGCAGTGGCCAAGTTGTGGCGTAGCCTCTGCTAGTGTGGGGCTTCATTTTTGCATTTCGGCGGTAGATTAGCAGTCCATCCCACTATCCCAGACAGAGAGAGACCCGTTGAGTTTCTGATTTAGTTTTGGTTCGTTTTTCGTCAATGTTTAAGCGCCTTCAATAATTGGGATGGATTTTCTATATCACATAAATTCTGAAAAATGCTTCCCAAATTTTTTCGAGGTAACGAAACAAGTCGTTTATCAATTTCATCTAAAATTGTCTCCATTCTCATCCTTATCTGCCACCTACACAGAATTTGAGTGACTGCAGATTGAAAGGTTCGGAGAAAAAATAAATTCATGAAAATTATGTTGCTTTCTCCTGAGAATTTCCGCATTAACTTATATTTTGTGAAGTGAGTCAAACTCGATGCTAATACGAAGTTAAAAATCATGAAATATCAGCGAGTTGAAACTCCTGTCGAGTAACCCCTTTAATATTTCTGTAGTCATAATAGAGTGGCTCTTAATATGAAACACTACAACGAAGACAACGTCTAACACAAAGATCATAGAAGCTCTCAATCAAGCTATTCCTTGATCAAGTCAATTTTTCCCGACCAGAAATATTGAAATACATAAATCACAAAATGTGTTTGTCCTCTAATGTAATGCCACAAGGTAAATGGATAATATGATGGAAAAAATCACTCTGGAAAACCACTAGCCTCGGAGCTCTTCAAAAGACAGTTACTGGAAGAGAGAGAGCTCACTTGATGTTGATACCGTGAAATGCTGGCAAGACAGCGATAAGTGGATCTCCGAAACCAACGGCTTCTGCATATCAGTAACAGTGTAAGAGTGAGCCGTCACAACCATTCAAATTAGGAACACTCCAAGATTTGGTTGGTGGTGTTGTATTAAGTTTGTAATAACATTAAAATATCATGTCCTAAATAATGATAACAGTCATTATACCTCCGTCGTTAAAGAGGAGCTTTAGTACTTCTCCACCCACATCGGTCTGCTCAATATAACAAGAATCCATCATGAGTGAAGTGTCTGATGAAACTTTGGCATTAAAGAAGCTGAAATGGAAAATTTACCTTCACGGGAAGTTCAGTGCCGAACTGATCCACATATCCGATTACTTGTCCTCCTTTGATCAGATCACCCTGTATAGTTTAGAAGCCAAATTAAGGTTACGTTGAGAAGTTGGTTTTACAGAAGATTAATCTAAATTCAGAACTTCGATAGAAATCAATATGCCAAGAGAATGTTACAAGACTCAAGCCCTAACAGCAGTTACAATGAAGGCACCCATACAATGGGTAGCCCATTGCATTATCTGTATGCTTATGAATCCGTGACCTGTTTAGAGCTTGATTCTGAGACTATGTAGGGAATGCAACTATGGAGCTCATCACTCAATTTGTTCCAAGAAATTGAAGATAAGGCACAAGGAGAGCCAAATACAGAACTTGGGTATGCAAGGAAATATGAACATGCAAGGCATAAGAATGACATATCAGATGAACCACCTACTGTAATCAAGAATATCAAATTTTTTCATAAACAAACATAGGCACGCAACAGATACCTCTTTACAGATAGGAGGCTGCTTCTTCCCTTTCACTGTTCTTCCTTTTCGGAATGAACCAACCTGAAATAAACAAATAAACAAAGATATATGAAAGTGATCAAGATGCTCTACTGTGGTCATTGTCCTGGACAAAGTAAAAGAAACAAATTGTCACTCAGACATAGGCACAACACCTACCGTTGGAGAAGAAACCAGGACATATCCATTGGCTCCAGATGCCTCCAAGGCTGCTAATCTTAAGGATTTGTCTTTGAGGGTGTTGACAAATGGAGTCGATTTTTCAGAAGAAGATTTTGGGGGTGATGCTGGAGGGGAAGAAGGAACTGATTCGACCATGGGCTTAGTTGGAATGGGTGGTGCTGTTACTGGTGAGATGGTAGAGACTGGAGCACTGGTGGCTCCAATATTCCGCTTCAAATGCATTTCAAAGTCTCCAACCTAGCACCAATATGCATGACCAGTCAATGAAGATAATGTAAAATAAGGCCTAGAATTTGCAGATGGCAATCAACTCCAGAGTCCAGACAATGCAAACCGTAAAACAGTTGCAGCCTGAGAGATTTAATGAGCTAATAGCAGGTGTATCAATGCTTGATCTCTGTTACAATGTTTTATGCATTTCTTTTATCGCTTAACTGCACGGCCATGCTAATATTATGATAGAAGGCACTTCTTGGATTTGCTCCTTCAATATATTCAGTATCCAGTGCCAAATCTGATTCTTAATTGGAGTGATGCTCATTATTGAAAATAAAATGCATGTTTAGCACATAAATTTACAAGAAAAGATTTTGGAAGAGTATTGGTTGTTGATGGGTGTAAATATTTACCTTAAGTTTCAGTTCAGCAACGTCTGTCTCGTCACAGACTTCTAGCATCAGTGCCTGATGATAAAGACAACTATATGTCAAAAGCAGGTGCAGTGCAAAACATTAAGGTGACACTAATATCAACCAGGAAATATACATCTACAGATCTACTACAGTTCAATGAATAACGAACATCGTATGATAGGATGAAATTCCCGGAGTAATTTAGTGCTAAGAATATCTGGGATAAAATCAAAGTCTGAAATATAAGCTGACCTCTAGTTATACAGTACTAGCCTCCCCACACATGCCTCCCGCACATGTAAGAGACATTTCTTTAATCATGCATGATGTGCGCAGTATTTTATTCCTTTATGTCAGGTCTCATAAAATTGTGTTATTTTCTAATTTATGTAATTTTTTTATTTGTAAATAATAGATAAAAAGAAATGAAAAAGAAAAAAAAAGGGGATGAAAAGTGGGGTGGGGGTTAAGTGATGAACAAAAGATATGATTACTAACTCTCTTTTTTTTTTTTTTAAATTTTCAAATTTTGTTTTCATATTTCATTTTTTAATGATTTTTACAATTGTAACCTTATTAATACATTTTTATATGTTTTAATAATTAGGTTTAATGACGGGTATATGTGGAAAAAAGATTGGTGAAGCTTGTAACACCAAATCCACCTTCCTGGCTTTAGGATAATAGAGAATAGGGATAGAGAAGAGATATACGAAGCTCATAAACATGATGCATAAAGGTGACTAAATAATATATGTAGCAGTCTCAGAAAAAAGGAAAAGAAAAAAAAACTTTCTTATCACAATAAATGTTCAAGTATACAACAAACAAACAGATGGAAGAAATGAACTATTAATTATTTCAAGGATAAACTGAATCTGTTTCAGCTAATTTCACTATGCTAAGGTGGCAATAGCTTCACAAATTTAAAAAGAAAGAAAATAAACTACGTTTCATTAATGTAGAAAAAAGGGTCAGACAACAAAAAGCAGGACTCCTGGCTCAATATTACTTTTCTCCACGTATAGATATTCTCACCTCAAATCCACTTGGAAAAGTTACGGGTTGAGCACTCTTTGATGGTCCTTTTGGCTTACTATCTGCTGAAATGGTCCAATATCAAAATATTTTTAAGATGGAAATCTAATAGCATTACTCATACTATGAAACAATTACTTTTAAGCCCATCTAACATGGGCCAAGACAGAGACAGGCAGTGTCATACCAGAAAGAAAATGAAAATGCAGATGTTAAGGGGAAAAAAAGTTCCCCTGCTATTCTTTCATTGATAAATATTTTTATCAAATGCAATAGTATCATGGAAATCAGGTTTTACCAAATATCCAAGTGAGTACAGTATTTAGAATGAATTCAATAGAAAGTGAATTCAGCCGAGCAATCACATTGTGTCAGTACTTAGTAATATTCAATTATGAACATAGAAATTCTAGTTCTGAATTACATACAGTCATAGTTTTTTAATGTGCTTCAAAACTCACACATCCAAAATTAAATTCCACACGACCCTCACCCCCAAAGAATAAATAAACTACAAGAAAGAAAAAGAGAAAGGAAATCAAGAGTAGGTTGATGCAATTAAACTTAAACATACCACTGGATTTTTCACTCTTGGTAGCTTCAGATGTATTTGCACATGATACTATCACTCCTTTCCACGTTTGCGGAGAATAAATGAACTTCTCACTAACCATCAAGCCTTGGAAGTATGATCTACCTGGGGCCCTTCTGATATTATGCACAGGAAACATACCAGGCTTCTCATGCAAGGACAGAATATGGGAAGCTGTGCCTACAGAACCTGCAATTTGACATTCTCGTGTTAGAACCTGACCCTCGATCAAAATTCAATAATAGTTGAATGGCTAGCACTTCGACGAGTAAGTAAAAAGATTATACGTGTATGATTCTAAATCCTTCATATGCATGGTTGAGGATGTAAGAACGAGAAAATTGGATACTTGGCACAAAATTTAACTGCGTGCTCTTGTTATTCCTAACAAAAATAGTTATTATGAAATGATAAATTGATTCATGAAGATGCAAAAAAAAAAAAATTACAAAATTGGCATGTTGGATTGAAATTTCAGCAATCAAAAAGACATGGCTCAGGCATGGATACATATGTTACAACTGACAGTAAAATTTTAAGTTTTATGGTAGCATTTGAATTGGTTCCAATTGGCATTGAAATGCGCGCCAGTCAAAGATAACAAGAAAACCAAAACTACATCAGATCTGAAACCATTGGAACTTAATTTTGTGCCAGTATCTAATTGTTTGTTACCACAGTATCTAATTGCTTTCATCTTTCATTACATTTCTCCAGAAAAGAAAGGAAAAAGTCGAAGTGAACTTAAGTTCTTCTATTTTCTTTTGTAAATCCTCAAAATTTTCATCCTAATTCAATCAATTCATTCAGAAAATCAAATAAAACAAAGCAAATACACAGTTCAAGTTGTATAACCACTAATGCAATTATGTAAGCACACTCACTGCTTAAGCTTCACATATATATATATATACAGTATACAAATATATTTCATCTAGGCCAGTATATAAGTATGATCACCAAACAGAGCTAGATCAAGAGAGAGAGAACGGTACATTTAAGGGACCGGAGGGCGGCAGAGGACTCCATTGGCGGAGGGAGCTAATCGAGTGTACCAAATGCAGATGCGAGGTTTCCGGGGGATTTTGACGAACCAGAAATTATGGAATTAGACGGAGGTGGAAGTTTGGGGATTAAATCGAGAGCTTGAAGAAATGAGAAGGCACTAGGCGTGGTATTTGGTTAAGCACAGTTGGGGAGATTGATCTTCGAAATGTCCGTCTGCCTCATCAGTTTCTCCGCTTAATTTCGAGCACTAATCGCTAACTTGCGCCGGTGTGTTCTCCCTCACATGTGGCTCTTATCCAGCGCTCCTTCACCCAAGAGAAAGGTATCCCATGCAGCAGGTCGTAGGATAGTGTACGTTGATCTCATATTCACTTGCAATGGGCTTTTGAGAATGGGACAGACCCTAAGGTTACGGCAATGAGCAACAGCCCAATACTCTTTTTGGGGTGCAAATTTAAGCCGAAATAATCCACATAACTTTTGTCTAGCTATAGAAATAGAGCGTGATCCCACAATTTTTTTTAAATTTTATGTGAGTAGTTTAAATTTTGGTGAAGAAAGCCTCACACCTAACACGGAATCATGAGATATTATATTGAGTTTAATATCCGAAAATTATCGTACTGTAGTTATTTTAAATCCGGCTTTCTTAATGTGGTTGTATTAAAAAAAATACTATTAGGGATGTGTACAGAGCACGTTGCCCACAAAGCATAACACAGTTCATATAAAAAAAGTGAGATTACATTATTTTGAATTATTTGATTTCCATACGAATAAAAACAATTTGGAATCTCATAGATCCATCTATGATCACAGATCACCCCTTGGGAGAAATTGCGATTACAATTTGAGTAAGCTAACATTATTAATGAATTTGAACTGTGGCCTCATTGCAACTAAGCAATAGTAAGGGTGAGGATTTCTCGAAATTCGAGCCTCCTAGTCTCGGTATAAAATGTTTTGTGTTTATTAGGCCAATAAGTTAACCAGATCCACCCTCTAATCTCCCAATCCATTGTTCTTCCAATGGCAGCTTTGTCCACCCTCCACACGACACCCTCTCCATATTCATCCCCGGCAAAAATGACCCCTCCTTGCCTTGTGAAAGGCCTATAAGCACTGGAATATCTGTCTTTGAACCAAGCCTTAGGGTTGATCAATGCAAATTTTGATGGCTTGGAAGAGAAGACTTCTCTTCCGTCCACACTATCATGTAGAAACCAGTTCAAATTCGCGCTATATCCATACACTGATTCCTCGAATTTCCAAGGCTTTAAGGTCATTGTTATGGTCTCCCCTGCTGATACCTTCAGCGACAAGTAAGGGTTTGGGGGTTCAAACGAGCCTTCTATGCCTTTTTCCACCCCAACCTCTCTTGTTGGGTTTTCAGAAGATTTGCACACTGACACACTGAGAACATTGGTTTGAAGAGTTGGAGTCACTTGTAACGAAATTCGTGATGGGAAGTGCTTCTCAGATGCCCCCGCTCCTCTTTCGTTCATTATTCTCTCGTTCACAAGAGCAATCACGTCACACCTGCACATACATAGTTTAATTAGCCGTTTGAAAACAACTCCAATTTTTAGTTTTCAGTTTCTAGTTTCTAGTTTTGAGGTTTCGGTTATAAAAAAAATAAAAAATAAGAAACATGTTTGTTAACTCTTTTAATTTTTACATGATGGATCATATCGCACCTGCACATCTAGTGTTGATTAGTGATGAATTTTTGAGACCACTGAAAACCAGCAAACCCTAAAAAGTACCTTATGTTGTCAATATTTAGAATCACATCAACCCACTTCTCTTGAACAATGACTCTGTGATTGAATTGAAGCACACTATCAACCTGGTGATAATTTAGGGAGCAATGGAGCCTCTCATCAATGGAAGGGCTGCTCGATTTTTCGACATCCATGGCTATGACAGGGCAATACAACTGCACTTTCCACAACCCAAATGTTGAAAATGCATAAGAGAAGAGTGGAGATGGGGTTTTCATGAGGGTGTGTTGAGTGGCTTGGAGCTCCACAATCCAATTAGTTATAGCAAGATTTAGTGACCTCATCCACTCCTCTTCCAAATTTGACCCTAATAGCTTCATGAGTGACTTTGATGCTTCTCTTGACCAAGAATTTGCCAAGAAATTCTTGAGATTGTTAAGGCATCCAGACCGAAGATCACCGGGCGCTTCGTAGATGCAAACAAGGAAAAGGAGTGTGGCAAATGAGAGGTTGAAGACATCTCCATAGTTGGCAATGGAGTCTAGTTTGAGAAACTTCATCAAAAAATTGTTCTTGTTTGATCCATAACGAAGCACATCTTCGATGAAATTGACAAAGAGGCAGGAAATAGTCTCTTCAGAGATTGTGTTGGTGGGTTTTGAGCTGAGTTTGAGTTGTTTTGAGGTCCAAAGAGAGATAGGGAGATTGAAATCTGCAATTATGGAGAAGGAAATTGTTGGGTTTTGAGGGTTTTTTGAAATGGAGAGTTTGAGGGATGGTTGGGATGAAGTTGATGAGGGGCATATGGGGATGGACATGGCAGGTGTTGGCCATTGATTGGCTGGTGGAAGGCTCTGAATCCACGAAAATATTTGAGGCAAGCCACAAGAAGCCATTGAAATTTGAGTCAGCTCCCTCAATTGATGAGTTTAATTAACTCTCTTTTTATTTGTGTGCATCTTAATAGAAGTGAGAAAGCAGGATTCTGGTGGTGAGGAAAACTCAAAAGTAAGAGCATATAATTGGTTGTGGAAGTAACTTTTTAGATGGAAAAGTTGTGCAAGAAAATGCAATTGGATGATATGGAATAATCCTATGACTTGGTGCATGATAACTTAAGAAGAAAAAGAGTTGGTTTTAATGAAATAATGCAAAGACTTATTATTTGGGTTTTGACTCTGTATAAAATAAAAGGGATAGGTCCTTTGACTCAAAGTCAAAACCATTAAAAGAAAGAAAGCAAAGAGGAATCATTGGTGCTTAAACTAGCTAGCTCGAGTGTTTGTGTTTGATAGATTTCCTTGTAGTGGTTGTACAATTTACAACTACATTAAGCTTAGATATAAATACCATATTATTTCGACCAATGATAAAAATATAATTTCGACCAAAAATATTGACAGATTTTTTTATATCAATATCGATATTATTCATGTTCAATAAAAAAAAGATGAAAATTTAGTCATAAACTTGAAATTTTGAATAAAATTTTGGGACAAACTCAAGTACCTATTAATATTTATATAAGATTAACATGAAAATTATAAAAATTGAGAAAATATTTTTTTTTCCCTATATTTTTATGTCAATATCCTTAAATATGGATATATTTATAAAAATATTGCGGATATTTCTACTCCCAAGTTTTGATGTCGAAATCCAAAATACGAATATATCATTGGAAATGTACCGAATATTAAGGATCTTTTCATCTATATTTTAATAGTTTAGTTGTAGTAATAAATAATAATAACATCTCTACTGTTATAAAACCAACCAAAGAGTAGTAAGATCGAATTTAACAAATATCAATCTCAGAATTACGAATTCATTTATATATTCACGAGTCTTCAAATGTATGAATGCTTCAAATACTTGTACTTTAATAATTTAATTAAAAACAAATAATGTAGCAGAAAGAGTTCAAGAAAAGAAAAGAATAAAATAAGAGTAATCATTAATAGTTAGGGTGCTTGTGATTAATTTTAAAAGTCACGCTTGGCTCGCGTGCTTTAAAAAATGTCACATGTGCATGAACGCGCGAGGGAGGTCAGTAGGACACCATTAAAGCATGATGTTGGTGTGACGGCGTCACCTTCGTAATCGTACCGCCACGAAAGATGTTTTAGCGTAATGTCGGTGTCAATTGTAGTAACCAATACTTTATCACAAACAAGAGGAGGAGGATTCCTCCGCTTAATACAAGTTCATGCATGGGATCTCTTTGTGCATATCAATTTCATGAGTTGTTTCGTTTCGTGAATGAAGAATTAGATATGATCATTAGAGATGCATTTGGATACAAAACTTTAAAATTCCATAAAACTTATATTACATTATTAAGATATACATTTATAAAATAGAAAAATATAGAATATTTTAAGTAGATGTTTAAATACTAAAAAATAAAACAATATAATATTATAAGTATAATAAATCACTAAATAAGAAATTTTTCAAAATAACATCCTCATATGTGTAACTTATAAATATCGTATAGCTATATGCAAATTTTATGATACTTTCAAGTTTCTCATTTTTAACTAATTTTATCCAGATTCTATCGAACTTTAAAATTTTATAATTTAAGCATGAAACTTCAGAATAATTTTAGCAGGGAAATACTTGCATCACACCATCCTTGTATCTTCTCCTACCATCCTTTTCGATTTATCGAATTGCCCTTTTACATGTATCATAATTGGAATCGTTCATTCTTTAAATATTCATGTCAATATTATTTTTCATAAAAAATCAATAAGATTGAAAATCGTTTAGACATTCAAATATATTAACTAAAGGGAATGTTAGTCATAAGGATATTATTTTTATTATCCAAATCGTTGATTTATTTGACACATATGAATGATTAAACGACTAGCTTGCAATCTTATCATTTTTTTACGGAGGTGATCGTGACATAATGATTTGAAAATGAATAATTTCAATTGTGATATATGTATAAAAATAATTCGATAAATCAAAAATATATATATATAATACAAATATATATATATATATATATGAATATATCATCGTGGGATTGCAAGTGTTATAAGTGTACACACAATTCTACGTTGCTTGCGAATAATAGGTAGTTGGAATTTCTACACCCATTAAAAGAAGGGGATGGCGTGGTGGAGTGTTGCAAATTTTATTCCAGGATTTTACATGTGGCCTCCCAAGTTTTGGAGAATCAAAATTTGTTTTTCGTTACCTAATGAATAGCGCATTAGGCTAAACGTATGGTGCTACGCATGCATGATTCTTTAATTTAGCCCTAGCTACTAGCTAGCATCATGGATGGACGTCAACGAATATATACTCTTAAAAATAGTCCATATACATCCTTAACGTTCAACACTACTTTTAACATAATAATATATTTGATTTGGACGATAGCATTAACGTAATAATATTACTAATACGTGATATTATCAAC
The DNA here is from genome assembly GCA_032719365.1 of Prinsepia uniflora. NCBI lineage: Eukaryota > Viridiplantae > Streptophyta > Magnoliopsida > Rosales > Rosaceae > Prinsepia > Prinsepia uniflora. The sequence goes on along the minus strand of CM064870.1, from coordinate 10,115,657 downwards.
TTATGCAATAGGAGAAGAGTTCTTGAAGTTTGGCAAAACCATGATTACAGGCTTTTATGTAATTTGGCACAAAAGAATATACTATTAGAATGTGCTTGGATATAGAATTTTGAAATTCTAATGCATAAAATTCCTTTTTTAAATAAATAAATATATATATATATAGAAATATAAAAACTATCCAAAGATTTGTAAGTAATTAGTTGAGCAATTACTGCCGAGAAAATACATGCACTAACGAAATTAGTAACATAAAAGGGATTGATCAAGTAGTTTACTTATAAGTTCATAATCCATAAGCCATAACACACTTGTCAAGTTGGTTACCAACCAATCTCATTCCCACTTTTTAGTTAGAAAATGATACAACGATAAACACTAGGTTCAGTGATGGCTCCTGAACCCATTTTTTGGATGGGTTAAATTCATTGCCTGTCTGAGGTAGCTAGATAAAGCAGCCGCTTTGAACCCCTAACTCGAGGGGGTATGAATATTTTTTTTTAATGGATGTTATGTTAATTTGTTATATAAAAAAAATCAACGGTACGAATAAATTTATTAATAATCATAAAATATACACATAATCAAGGGGACGTAATAAGTCTTACTCCTCAAAATCCTATTGATGATGATTAAAATTTTATATAAATATACATATAAGTAAAATTTATCAACACAAATTTTTATAAAAATTCTTACAATAGTAAAAATTAAGAACAAGAAGACTATGATTTCATTCACTAGCTAACTAATCAAGAAAATCAATCAACTCTATTTCATCATTGCAATAATATACATATAAAAAAATACTTTCATCAAATTTAATCAAACATTCAATATCAACAATTAGCAAAAAAAAAAAAATACTTATTTGTATTTGAAATAGGTAATAAATTATTTTTTGAACTTAAATAGAGTATTAAGCTAATTAAATGAAACTTTTTTGAAAAAAAAAATTAAATTTCACTAAATTAAATTCATAATTTTAAAGTATCTAATCTTGAGTGGAGGGTTATCCCTCCCAGCCCAAGGAAGGATCCGTCCTGACTAGGTTGATCTTGAAGTATATACTTATTTGCCCCGCTGCATACTAACATGTACACTAGTGATTTGATATCACAGGTAACTGTTGTACAATAATATACTTCTCCAAAATGGACCAACACCAACCAACCACAAGTTATACTGGGCTGTAAATTTGAGCCCAAACCATCAGCTTCAAATGCTTACCTATACACCGTGGATATATCCCCCCTTCATCGTCACCACCATAACTAAATTCGCTCCAATAAAAGAGCGTTTATCTCCGTCTCTTGTTTAATCAAAATCATCCTCCAGGGCACCCGCCATCCCACGCGCCGACATGGCCTCTGCACCGACACTCCCGATCTCCAACCAGCAATCGGCCGTCGGTGCCCAGTCACAGCCTCCGATCGCCACGCCAGCCTTCCGCGCGTTCCTCTCACGCTTCTCCTCCTCGATCAGCCGCGGCTTCTCGCACCGCCGACCTTGGTACGAGCTCGTGGACCGGAGCTCCTTGGCCCGACCCGACTCCCTCACCGACGCATACTCCCGGATCCGCAAGAATTTTACCTACTTCCGCGTCAATTACGTGTCGCTACTCGCCCTCGTACTCGGCCTCTCTCTCCTCACCCACCCTTTCTCTCTCCTTGTCCTACTCTCCCTCCTCGGCGCCTGGGCCTTCCTCTACCTCTTCCGGCCGTCCGATCAGCCCCTTGTCATCCTCGGCCGCACTTTCTCGGACGCCGAAACATTAATCAGCCTCGTCGTATTGACTGTGGTCGTCGTCTTTGTCTCCAGCGTAGGCTCACTCCTGATTTCGGCACTATTGATTGGCTTCGCCATTGTTTGTGCGCATGGTGCGTTCAGGGTTCCGGAGGACCTGTTCCTTGACGATCAAGAGCCCGCCAACGCTGGCTTTCTCTCATTCCTCGGCGGCGCCACCTCGAATGCCGCTGTCTCCGTCGCAGCACGTGTCTAGATGGATCTCGGTGGTTTTTATGGCCACAAAGATTGGTGAGTCCAAATCTGTTTTTGTACTTATCTGTGCAATTGACGAAATTGTTGCTAGGAAAAAAAAAAATTCACTTGTTTGCAGAGTTTTGAAGCAGAAACGTTAGGGTTTCATGTAGATTGAATCTGGAATCACTTTTATCTCTCTTTTTCTAAAATTTCTATTGTGTAATGTAACTTATCTGCATTAGTATAGTGCTGATTTTGATGATTTTAGCTCCTTTTTCTAATTAATTTATTCCTATTCTTATTATTTGATAATTGAAGCTTGTTAATCAATATTAATTTTGGATATTGAGGGCTGGACTGACCGCACATTCATACTTTGATATGATTTGATCTTGAAATTGGGGGAGGAGCGGGCAATTTTATTGTTTGAACATGAATCAGAATTGTATTTGTTTTTCAGGTTGATATGTCATAGTATGCAAAATGCATTGAAATTTGGGATGTATACAATAGTCAGTTGGATATGTTCTATAGATTTTCATTTTGATCTACTGAAAGCAAACGTGTTTAGTGCAAAGTTGATGAAACCAAATCAATATGCACACTATCTCTTTTCTGAAAGGGTGATCTCTGTCCATATTTTGATTTTATTGATAGGTTAAGCCGTTTTTATGAGGCTGTTAGTGTTCCTAAAGATCCTTAACTCACATAGGACCTTTATCAGGTTTCTGCACTTGGTTTGTATCAAGGTTGGGGCATGAAAATATTGTTACTTACACTCCATTTTGCTCGTTTTTTTTTTTGTCTGTTAATTGGAGATAGCCATAAGGGTGACTAGAGGTTTTGGTGTGAATGGCGACTTCGGGGCAAAAACCATCCACCTTGAACTAATACTTTTCCTAGTTGCCTTACTATTATTATTATTATTATTTTCTGTAAAGAACCAGTGTTGTCGGTTAGACTTGATTTTCAAAATCCATTAGATGCATTCCTAGTTGGATCATGCAGCTCACCATTATTTGATTTTAGTTGGAGCCTTGTAAAAATTGTATGGTGCAACTTTTAAGCTGCCCGGCTTTCATATTTTGATATTCTATGAGCAAGTTCTTATTTGGTTGCCTATTCTTTTTGCATTCAAATCACTTATGGAAAAAGTAGAGATGGCATTGGCTAGTTTAAATTTAAATGGAGAAAATGGGACCCAAGTAAGAATGATTTCAATAACAACTTCCTTGTTCCTCTTTTTGGTGAAAATGCCGATTTGCTGCTGATAAACATCTGCATGTCTCTCCTTTTTTACTTGCATTTGTGGAACAATGTCTTTTTTATTCATTTTTCTTGGTCAATTTGGGTGATCCTTTATTATTGTTCCTCTCGTTGTTGATTTTGTCAATTGGATTGGTGAATTGTTGTGTTACCAGAATGAATACTATGTATGGCTCAATCAGGTCACTTTGTTACTATGGATTATAATGCATCAAGATGATAATGGTGTGTTTGTCTCCACGGCTGGACCCTTGCTTCGTTTTCACTTTCTTATGGGGGTTTTGGCTCCAAAAAGAACAAAAGTTTTGTCTGATACGTCGTATTATATTGATTATTTCACTCGAATAAGTTTATCTGTCTATTGGATATAGCCCTCGGCTTTGGGCCGGGCAAGACAAGCCTAGCCCAAATTTTTTGGGTTTGGGCTGGATTGGGCTTATTAAATAATTTTTAAAACTTTGGGTCGGACCGGGCTTGCTTATTTACGTGTATAAGAGCCCAAGCTCTTTATCGGGCCAAGTTTTTATCGGGCTTTTCAAGTTGGGCCTAATAAGCCCACTTGGGTTAGGCTCGAGTGGGTTTTAGAAATAAGTTATTTTTCAAATTTTAAGGTTGCAAAAAAATATATCAATATGAAAGAAAAATATTAATGATGAGGGTTAGTTTGTGTTTTTGAGAAGGTTGTATTGTATAATTTGTATTGGTACGTTAGAGTTTCTACCATCTTTGGGTCAAGAGAGTTGTATTGGGTTGGGGTTGTATTGGTCTTGGGTGTGTTTAGTTCCTTTAGGTTATTTGGACTATTATAAAAAAATGGGCTTGAGTGAGTTTAGTGTTTTTAGGTTATTTGGGCTATATATTCAGACTTACGGGACAGATTTATATGAGTGGATCAAGTTAGGCTTATCGGGTTTGGGCCTATCGGGTTTAAACACTCTTAAGTCTAAATCTAACCTGCAAACTCTCGGGTTGGGGTAGCCCATGACCCATAGCGGGTTGAGCTGGGTCTTGGGTGTGTTTAGTTCCTTTAGGTTATTTTAATTATTTATTTATATATTTTTATTACTATGTATTTATTTTTCAAAATTATTACTATTTATAAATTATTACTATTTATAAATTATTACTATTTATAAATTATTACTATTTGCTAATGGATGAAGAATAGACTACGCATTGAGGAACAAGTTTTGAGGAGACTGTACCTTTACCACATTTAACCTAAACGACTCCATAGAAAGCATTACTGCTTAATTGAATACAACTAGCATTTGAGCTAACTCATTGCAATTGAACTACTAGTAAATAAAGCATCCAACTTAACACCCACAACACAACCGGTCTTACAAGTGTAACTCGAAATCTTCCATTAAAAATTAAAAATCCTAAAAAAAAAAAAAATTTAGTTACATGATTAACTTTCTCTTGTTTTTACACGTGGTGGGCCCTAAACCCTAACTAGAAAATGGTGCATTTTCTTCATCTTCTGTCCAAATAAAAACAAAAAATAAGAATCTTTATCTGGATTCTGGTCCACGTCATTCATGTCCACACCACCCTATCTTATGCCCTATGGTTATGACGACCTTACTTTGTTTGCTTCCGGGGCTACACCTACTTACATTGGGGCCTAGGCCGATTGCCCATTGACCAAGAGCAGAACCAAGCAAACTCCTCAAACCGAACACCTCTGTCTAATCTCGTAAAAAAACCAAAAAAGACAAAAAACTTAGGTCCAATTGAGAGTTAACACACCAATAATGAGGGTCCTCAAGCCATTATAACATTGTACCACAACCTACCACCGCCGATAGACTTAATAGTAAACCCACCTTGCAAGTCGGTATAGTTAAGTAGTAAGTTTGATTTTCTTTGAGATCAAATTAAGATCCTGAGAAGCCGTGATATTTGGATATATAATTGTGTTTATATATTGTAATACAAATGGTGAATACGACTTCCCCTTAGATCAATCCATGATTCAAGTAAAACGACGTAATGGTAGGTTGATTGCATCTACGTGTTGCTTTACAAGTCCTCAATTCGACATCCCTAACACCAACTAAGAATACGTTTGAGATTGAAGGAGTTGGTTGATACGATAGACTTCTTGAAATTCTGCCATACATGAATATGTCATATGTAACAAAATGGTATGATAAATTATGTATACATTGTCTAAAATGGATGAGTTATATGTGATTCTCCATTAAAAGAATTCTCTTGCTATAATAAAAGAAGTTATGTAATCACCCACCACATGGTAATAACAAAACGTATCTACATAATATTGCTGAAATATTATTTATAGATTATCCATAATATCAATTCGGGGTTATACGGTGCATGAACAAACACAAAGTACATGAGGGGTTAGTGAGTACTTGCGCTGAATTAGCAAAAGAATTAAGAAGGTGCCTCCTCATCCAGGATCCAGCAGTGCCAATTGCCAGCCGGTTCTGCCACTGATGATGTTGGATTGGCGGGACCCGCATAGAAAGATATAGCCGTTGGAACTTGGAAGGACGGTGGAGCCATTCGAGCAATAAAAAGACCCGAACTTCAACACAATAAGAAGCTCATCAAATCAAAACCCACCCATGAGAGTCTCACTCTCATCGCCCACGAGCTCACCGAGATGGTCAACAAATAATAGACAAACAACACACAATATAATGCATGGAGAAGACAAACAAATAATCAAAATTAAAAAATTTAAAAAAAAAGAAAAAGAAAGAAAACCTCAGCCAGCCGATGCCATTATTAGTAAGCAAATGAAATGAAAAACTAGCCGTTAGGCTCTCTGGCTCTGTAAGAAGAAAGAGCGTCTGTCACCATCCACATGACATTTTCTCTCTCCCAATACAAAGATTCTCACGTGCTTTGTCTCACTCTGCCTCTCACTTTCAACACTTAAAATCTTCTCCAGCTCATTTCTCTCCTGTTTCATCCATTTTCAATCTCTCACCGTCTTCCAAAACCCCCAAATTTTGAAAACCCAACAAACCAAACTCGAACCCAGTTCAGATTTTGCTTATTGGTCATTGATCACTGATCATTCTAATTTTTTTTTGGTTTGTTAGTGGTCATGGATAGCCAAGATCAAAACTTTAGTACATTTTGCGATTGCCCATCTCGCGATTGGCGCCAGATTTCTCACAAGAAGAAAGAAAAATGGAAGATTGATCTTCGTCTTTCATCCAAATGCACCAACTTCATCCTCTTTCTTTTTATCATGCTTTCTGCTCTTGACCCGGTCCGACCCGAAATCTGGGACGGTGTCATTGTGACAGCAGCTGATTACCAAGCTCTCCAAGCAATCAAGCAGGAGCTAGACGACCCAAAAGGGTTCCTGAGGAGCTGGAACGACAGCGGATATGGGGCTTGCTCCGGCGGATGGGCCGGGATCAAATGTGCTCAGGGGCAGGTGATTGTGATCCAGCTTCCATGGAAGAGGTTGGGAGGCAGAATCTCAGAGAAAATTGGACAGCTTCGAGCCCTTCGAAAGCTCAGCCTCCATGACAATGAGCTTGAGGGCTCAATCCCGGAGTCATTAGGCTTCCTTCCAAGTCTCAGAGGAGTTCAACTTTTCAAAAACAGGCTTTCTGGTTCAATCCCTCCTTCATTAGGGTTTGGTCCTCTGCTTCAGACTCTGGATCTTAGTCATAATTCACTCACTGAAACAATCCCAGAAAGTCTTGCAAATTCCACCAAGATTTTTAGGCTCAATCTGAGCTTCAATTCATTTTCTGGGTCAATCCCCATTAGCCTCACTCGCTCACATTCTCTCACTTTTCTTGCCCTTCAACATAACAATCTCTCTGGCCCTCTCCCAGACTCTTGGGGCAGCTCTTTGAGACTCCAAACCCTAACCCTAGGTCACAACTCCCTTTCAGGGACCCTACCTCCCTCTTTAACCAATCTCATCGCGCTCGAAGAAATCTCTCTTAGCAACAACCAGTTCATTGGAGCAATCCCAAATGATATAGGAAACCTCTCAAGGCTTAAAACCCTGGACTTTTCGAATAATACCATCAATGGAAGCTTGCCTCTCGGTTTCTCCACTCTTTCCTCTCTTGTTGAGTTAAATCTAGAAGGGAACAAAATTGGAGGCAAGATCCCAGAAACCCTAGGAAATTTGAAAAACCTTTCAGTCCTCGACCTGAAGGAAAACCAATTTGAAGGTCCAATTCCAGCTTCTCTTTCTGATCTTCCACATCTCAACTTCCTCAATGTTTCTTACAACAACCTCTCTGGCCCTGTCCCAACCCTTCTCTCTCAAAAATTCAATGCAAGCTCTTTCATAGGCAACATTCAGCTTTGCGGGTACAGTGCTTCAGTCCCATGTCCTTCTGAAGCCCCATCTCAGAGTGTCCAAGCCCCAGCCCCTGAGGTTTCGAAGCCCCGAAAACTAAGTACCAAGGACAAAATTCTAATAGCAGCAGGAGCTCTTTTGTTAGTATTGTTCTTACTTTGTTGCTTACTTCTCTGCTGTTTGATAAGAAGAAGGGCTGCTTCAAAATCCAAGGATGGTGGGGCCGCCAGGGGAGGTGAAGGTGGTGGTGGAAGGGCTGAGAAGGGGGTGCCAGCTGTTGGAGGTGAAGCTGAGTCTGGTGGGGAGGCAGGAGGGAAGTTGGTTCATTTTGATGGGCCAATGGCTTTCACAGCAGATGATCTTCTGTGTGCAACAGCTGAGATTATGGGGAAAAGCACTTTTGGAACTGTCTACAAGGCCACATTGGAAGATGGGAGTGAAGTTGCTGTGAAGAGATTGAGAGAAAAGATTACTAAAAGCCAGAGGGAGTTTGAGGCAGAAGTCACTGTTCTTGGCAAAATTAGGCATCCAAATCTTTTGGCTTTGAGGGCTTATTACATGGGACCTAAGGGAGAAAAGCTTCTTGTTTTCGATTACATGCCGAAAGGGAGCCTTGCAACATTTCTCCATGGTAATTTCTACTTACGAAAGATGTAATTTGAATTAAATTTACGATGTGGGAATAATATGCAAAAGATTTTAAGTCTGTCATTTTTGTTATTGCAGCTCGAGGGCCAGACACACCTATTGATTGGCCTACAAGAATGGGAATTGCAAAGGGGATGTCAAGAGGTCTTTGTTACCTCCACATCAATGAGAACATTATCCATGGCAATCTCACATCCAGCAACATTCTTCTTGACGAGCCAATCAATGCTAAAATCTCCGATTATGGCCTCTCCCGGCTGATGACAGCTGCAGCCAATTCGAATGTGATTGCAACTGCCGGAGCACTAGGCTACCGGGCACCGGAGCTCTCGAAGCTCAAGAAGGCCAACACAAAAACCGACGTGTACAGCCTTGGGGTGATCATATTGGAACTCCTAACTGGGAAGTCTCCTGGCGAACCAATGAATGGTTTGGATTTGCCTCAATGGGTTGCCTCCATTGTGAAAGAGGAGTGGACTAATGAAGTTTTCGACTTGGAGCTGATGAGGGACGCGTCTGTTATCGGCGATGAGCTGCTAAACACCTTGAAACTAGCTTTGCACTGTGTTGATCCTTCACCATCAGCAAGGCCGGAGGTTCAACAGGTTCTGCAACAACTTGAGGAGATTCGACCGGAAACAGCTACCAGTTCCGGAGATGATGGAGCCGGAGCACCTTCAACTAGCGAGTGAAAACAGAATCCGACCAACTTTCAAAGACGACATAGTAGGAAGAGGCTAGGCTAGTCTAAGATTCTTTCATTCTTCTACATTAATTTTGCTTTGTTTACACTTCACCAGTGTCTGTAAATACAGTTTTCTCGTGGATTAATTCAAGAGCATTTTGGTATTTTATTGAATGTTTTCAATGTTTGTATGAGACTTTAGATTCTGAGTCTAACAGACGAACACGACTTTCTCCTCGAGATATCTGCTAAACGTTTCCAACCGAAAGAATGCTATTTAAATTTTTTATGCGTTACATTTTGTCTCTGTATTTGGTGTTATAAACCCGCTAAGACATACTATATTCAATGCTTAAATCAAAAAATTGACTCTTTCAAGACATTAATCCATTCAATCAAATGCCGGGACGTTTTCCCTCAAGTTTCGATCAAAACTATACAACTTGCATTATAAAATGGGGTAATTTGGAGAATGACCCAAAAGTAGTACCCCAAAAAAAAATTAATCAAACTTTTTATAGCCTATTTTGATTGGTTAAGATAAAAGTTCTCTTTGGGTATAATCACAAATGGGAATGTTAATATTAGTGTACATGCATACAGAGAAGGCAGAATGGAAAGCTCTTTTTTGTTTTTGGTCAGTGGCAGAATGGAAGCTAAACACAAAAATTTTAGACCCAAAATGTTAGCTGTCGTCTCTCGCGTACCCACTGGTTTCTTCCGCAAGTTTCTCCCACGCACTTGCCATCTTTTCGGCATAACCGGCCTGTGAATTGAAGAAAATACCATAACTACAATTCAGGTACTTACAAAATGTGGGAATGTGAGGTAAAGTTAAGATTACACGAAAGCCATAGGCGAAATGATATTGAGCGGAAGAAAACCTGATTAAGAACAAATCCTTTTAACATGCCCATAAAGTCTTCATGCCTCTCTCTGTCGACCCTTTCAAGCTCAATCCTGTTATTCTCCTGCATTGAGGTTCAGCAAAAATCACATTTTCCGTTTGTGTATGAATTGTGTGCTTACATCTTCCAATTCAAACTAAATGCAACTTAAAACTCATAGGTTCGCATTGGGGATGATCAGAACAGAACTCAAATAAATATGATCTACCAAAAAAGTTCAATGATTCAAGAATAATAATTAAATGTTAACAATTGAGTAAGGCAAGCTGATCAAGTTGCATAGCACGTGAAAGGAAAATAACTGTCATGCACATTAGGAGTAACTTCCATTTGTCCCGCTTCAATAAATATACAGTGACAGGAGACAGAAGAAAGATATGGTGCATTAGTAGAGAAAATGGCTGGTTGTTCGACGAGGAATTCAATTTTCATAATCTTAAGCTAGACAAGAAACAGGCATAAGATACATAGAACAACTTCTGATAACTCTCTTAGTTTCTAGTTGATTATGTGATTAGGTTTTTAAGTTGCTTTAGTGATCAAAGATTCTAGTATCTTGAGAATATGGACAATGAGAACTTATGTTGGTATTTGATATGTACTCCGTCTTTTCTGCACTTCCTGCCCTTCAGTGCTTCCTATGGTGTATTTTCTGTGTCTGTTCGTATTTAATATGTAATAACAAATTTCTACACAATGCCTGAAATTTTGAAATTCCAACGTAAACAAATCCAGGTAGAATCTCACAATAATATCAGCAACGCTATAAGAACCACTAGCAGCCTCCTTTGTTATATTATAAAGGCACAGCATTTGGAGTCATATACTTAACCATAGAAAACTGTTTGCCCAGAAGCAAGAACAAACGATGTTGCTATCCAGAAACCATGCAGTTAATGGTTTGCAGATCATAGGCGATAAAAAAGAAGGCAGATCTATAGAGGTTGCTATTTATCATGAAAATGAATCTAGAAGTCAAAGATATAGCTTAAGTTTAAAATGCATCAAGATGTTACCTTGATGCGCTCATACTCTCTGACTGCACAAGATTTAGCATCCTCGCTAACTTTTAAAGTTTCTTTTAGCTCCTCTATTTTCCGCATCCTGGACCTGTCTCCACCAAATATTTTGGACGCTGCAGCTTCAAGCTTCTCAATCCTCGACTGCAAGGCAACTAAGTCTGCCGAAAGAGTCTGAACTGTCAGTAAAGCACTTGACCTGTCGGCAAATGCACTGTTGACGGCTAACATCACCCCCAGATATTCATGGAGTTTATTCTGCAATAAATATGAAACATTAAGCACAGAGTCAAACAAAAAAGAAAAATGAATATCCTTGTACTCTAAAATATACAGCTAAGCTACCCAAAAATCGTAAAACTAGGCTACGTTACCAAATGTTTGACTGTTTGCGAATTTAACTCCCGATACAATCGGCTAGCTTTAACAGAAGCAGTAGCCACATTTTTCATGTCATTGGCTCGTGCTGTTTGAGAATCAAGCATAGCTCCCTCTGTCTCAAGCTTGGTCAGCTTCACAAATGCCAACCCCAATTCCCCCATAGTCTCTCCCATGTCTTGCTGAGCTTTTACTAGTGATTCAGCCTGCAAAAATACAGACATGAAAATCAATCCAAACATCCAGCTGAACATATCCCCGAATAACCCAAAACCTGGCCTGTTCATATTCAATTTTGGAACAAACAATGACCGTCAACATAAATGGAAAGTTGCAAAATTCTAAATTAGTAAATCTAAATGCCTTAACTGATCCTAATTGCCCTAAAATGTTCTTCAATTACTAGCTAGACATGATCACACCATTTCAGTTGGCAGTTAGTATTATCTAAATTTCAAGTGCATCCTATAATCAAATAACTTTTGTATTTGAACATGCAATTAACATAACGAAAACTTAGTTTCATGGTATTTCAAAATTAGTAAAAAAAACTAAAAATACCTGCTGAGACAAATTGCTGAGTTGTTGCTCAAACTCTACCACCTTCTCCTTCCTCTCCAAAAACTCCTTGTCCTCCTCAACCACCATCGGCTTCACCCCGCCCCAATCGTTCACCACCGACTGCTTCAATTCCCTGAATAACCTCAACAAGTCCCTGCCGCCCTTAGCCGGCCGTGCTGCCTCATTCACATCCGTCACGGCAGCCGCCTCCCCTGTTAACTGCCCCGGCAACCTAACGGCTCCGTCGAGCATCCCCGACGCCATGTCGACGCTCCTTGTAAGCGGCAGCTTCCCCTTCACCGCCAAAAACAATCTCAGCTCCTCGCTTTTCTTAATCGCAGGATGCACCGCTAGCTTGCTCAAGTACCTAGCCAATGCAGCCCTTCGCTGCTCCACAAATTGCTCAATTTGCATCACTTGGCTCTCCACCACGCTCTTATCGGGTCGGATCGGGATAACAAACCCGCGGTACGATTCGGACAGCCTGTCCGATAGCGTGACCACGTCCTTGAACCGCCTCCGGACGGTAAACTCGGATCCAGGCCCGCCGTACTCCGGGATATTGGTCCGGGTGGTAATCAAGTAGGTATAGTACGAAGTCCCGCCAGGAACAAGCGAATTAGAGAGCTCGAGTTCCTTCTGAGGGTCGGAGACCCATATCTTGAGGAATTCGGAGCGGGACGTAATTTCCGACTGATATGAGGGCTTGGGGCTATCGTGGCCGTTGGAGGAGGAGGAATCGAATGAGGTGAAGATGGCATCGGCATAGGACGGGGGTTCGAGGATGGAATTGAAGTGTTGGGAGGAGGCGGTGCTGGTGCTGTGGCGGTCCACAGAGGTCGATGCAGACGGCGAAGACTGGCCGTTAGATGATAGCGGGTCGTCGAGGACCAGTGATTCCATTTCATCTTGGGATGCGTGTAGGTCAGTTTCTTGGTCGCCATGGTTTTCTTGCCTCATCATTCTTGTTGCTTGAAAATGAATGATTAAATGAATTTAGATGAAGGATGAGAAGAAAGGGAGGTGATGGTTGTGGTGGAGGTGGTGGTGGAGGTGCATGTGGTGAAATCCTGCAGTAGACGGCAAGGTAGTGAGTCGCGAGTGGTGGGGTCTGAGTCAAGTGACTCGGGGACGGGGGGAGGGAGCCCTCTTTGCACCACTGGTGCTGCCCGGGACTAAACTATTTGTTGTGATGACGATGTTTCCGCCATGTAGGATGCCAGGTGTCATGGATTTTCCTCATCATCGCTGGGCTTTTTCCCTTGAGTTGAACCACATTGGGCTAAGGGACCTGAAAGTTAGTAGATCTTGTTTGGGAATATTCAATGGACCCAGCCCATCAAAGGATGTATGTGGGCCGAAACGTAATAACTCTGTAATATTTTATTTGATATTACGATCCGATCCAATTTACCCCTCAACGTCTGAATGGCCCAGAATACATCGTCACATACATAATAAATTAGAATATAACCATTACTTAACTTTTGTAGGGCTGAACATTATGCAAACATGATCACATACATAAATAATGGATTAGATTTGAGAATGAAATTAAAAATTTTGAAGTTCATTCCAATTTCCATATTGGTTATTTGGATTTGTCTTAATCGGTATTTTTAGATTTTTTTTTTAAAATTAAAATCTTTTGATATCTGATTTTTCATCCAAACACCATTTTCTACGGATCCGCTTTTATGGTTATCTTTTTCGATGGTATTCTCTTAGTGGCGGCGGCAACGGAGGTGGAGCAGATGGTCACAGTGGAGGTGGAGCAGATGGCGGCAGTGGCGGTGGAGGAGCTGCAGATGGCAGCCTCCTAGTGTTTACTGCTACTAGGGTTTTGTTGTTTTTGGTTTTTTTTTTTTTTATTATTATGGGTCTTTTGTTTTTTGTATGTGGTTAGAGCTTTTATTTTTATTGTTATTTTTTTGGTTGGGTTTTCCTTTATCTTTTGTAATTGAGCCATCTTTTAACATTTGAATTAATGAATTTGTCTATTTTGATTAAAAAAAATAATCTTTAAGTGATCGTTTAATAGAGTAAATTGTATTAGATTTTGGTAATCTACAAATTCTCAAATTTAAAGTATATTAGAAATAGAAATAATTATGTTGTTCCTTGTAATAATGAATTAGCATGTAAAAAACAAAACTTACTTAATTTTCTTAATAAGGAAAATAAGATTACACTTGAAAACCCCTCTCACGAGCAGTAGCAATTAGCAAATAAATCAGGTTAAAAAGCACGATAAGCAGAAAAAGGGAACACTATTCACCAAATATATGCCAAGAGACAAGAGTATGGCGAGGTCTCAACCCTCAAGTTCCTAATTAATGCTGTGGGTAGCGAGCAGCCGAGCAGGTAGATGTTTTGACCAGGACATTTTTCAACTTATCCGCATTTTCAAATGGGTACTTTCTCCCTTTGAATTTAGTTTAACGGTTTCTGTCTTTTCAATTGTTTTTTCCCCCCTCATAAAATGAAATTTATCTACCAATAATATCGATTTTATTGTTGGTAAAAAATTCACTTTACACGCATATGGCGCATGAGATGAAGTTTTTATTACATATATATTTTTTATCCGACAAGTATCTTAATTTCAAAGTAAGTTTGTAAAATTTTTTAACGGTGAATGATATGCAATGAAAGTTTTAAAACAAAATCATACGGAATTATAAATTGTACATTAAGTTAACTGAGAGATAACTAGGACATGATTTATATACGATACTTTGATTGAGGTGGCATTTATTTAAATTGGTTAATTATAGTTTATATATTCGATGATTTGTGGCTGTTGTAAAGCATGTGGATGAGATTTGGGAAGCTTATTTGGGTAGGAGATCGATTAGATTTAACATAATAGGCAAGTGGCATGATGCTTCACGTTATTCTGGGGTCAAAAGTTTCTAAGGTACAACATAATGATGACGGTAGAAATTAAAATGGCATTAACTTCGCACCAACCTACAACCACCAATGAAAATGATCGAAAACCTTTTCATACAATTCTTAACACGAATTATTTTACTAATATATGAGTAAATAAGTATTATTCGCATCATCGTAGGGTGAATGAGCTCCGGCTAATGCTTTACACGATTGATTACTAAATGTTTCATATTCAAATGTGATCATCGAAATTATTGATTCTTAAAATGTAATTTTTACAACCCAAAAAAAAAAAAAACCATAAACATCTTTGATTGAAACCAAAATCGTCGATTATTCGATACATAGGAGCTATTAAACGTTCTTCAATTTTATTAATTCTTTTTGCTTTTTTGATCAGATATTAATTCTTTTTGCTAAGATGTCTTGCATCGTGTTTAAGAAACCAATGATTCTCGTCATACTTGCATACGAAAAATACATTAATCAACAATATGGGAAAAAAGTTTTTTAAAAAAACACATTCATTATGATCATCCATATATATGTCATTGGATGTATGCAAATATGAACAATGCTTATATCACATCCTGGTGCAAACCTTCTCATACCACCCTTTCGATTTATCAAATTGCCGTGCAAATATGGACAATACTTATATCACATCCTGGTGCAAACCTTCTTATACCACACTTTCGATTTATCAAATTGTCGTTATATATATATATATATATATATATATCATGATCGAAATCATCCATTTTCTAAATCATCATGTGAATGTCATCTTTGTAAAAAAAAAAAAAATCAACAAGATTGAAGGTCAGATTCTCGTTATGACAAACCATCAATTTAGTTGATATGTACGAGAGACCAAATGATCTCCAATTTGTTTAAATATTTACGTGAATAATCTTAACATGATGATTTCGATAAATGTATAACGAAAATTTGATAAATAGAAAGGGTAGTATGATGATGTACTACTGATATGAGCCGGGATACAAGTATTGTCCCGAAAATATTATTCTATTATAATATCATAATATTTTAAAATATCTTTAAAAGAAAACAGCAATCCAATTCTAATAAGCAAAGAGAAACAAATCCAATCATTGAAAAAAGCTTGAAGGCAAAAAAATTAAGAACCAGCTGATGTACAAGTTTGTCTAGGAACTTATTGATCGGTGATATGTACATGTTTAGTTGTTCAATCAATTTATAATTGAATTTTGATTTGATTTGAGATAAGAAACTGAAGATTAATTCTGAAATGAAAGGAAAGTCAATAACAAACTCTACCTACTTTGTTTAATTCTGATGATTTAAATATTGTTCACCTATCTAAATCTAATATTCCAAAAAATTAAAAATGTCTGTTTGGGGGTTCATTTCTGGGGGGTGTCGTCCACTCTGTATGTTGGGTTCACATCAATGACTTGCTTGGATTCTAAGTCACTAACGGAATTCTACATATTGTCCGTCCCTTATATCATCAACCAAATAATCATTAGGACGTTATGATCGGGTTTGGCTTACTGGTGTCACTCACCATCAGCTTCTGATGCATATTTACCCTAATTAATCAACGTCTAGAAAATAATAACGACTTAATCAATTAATTACGTCATGTATACCAAGTGAATTTAAATCATCTTAATTTAACCAATCGATTCGTGTCCGTTATTGATAGATTTTGATGTTGGGATTTGATTGTTTAGATCATAGTCACATATGAGCTCCATATCGATAATGAAAAATTTAGTTGTTATAAAAAGTGATGTCACACACTAGTTACGAGGCTTTTTAATAAAACCTTATACTTGAGAATTTCTTGAATAACTATAATGTAGAAGATAGAATATTATAAACATCGACAACTATTTTGTTTTTTGTGTGGTGATAAGAAAACCTGGAAAATAATGGAATGGAAACTACATGTCGAATATGTTAGTCTATCATCATTATTATAACACATGAGTGAATATATTTCTATTTTTTTTTGTCTCAAAATTATTTATAATATGATATATTAAATTTGATTATTTTGATAAATATTACGAGTTATTCTTACATTGAAAAGCACGTGTCTAATCTCCATTGCCTCTTAATAATAATAATTGACACATGATTATATCTAGCTGTAAACATTCGAAGCTTCTTCATATGATAGACAGCTGGCCACCCAAATTCATAGAACATTTATTAAATATCAAACTTCGTTTTTTTTTTAATTATATAAGAAGTCTGTGATATTCTAACGGAATTGTTGTTAGAAACCAATGGAATCCTCTTCGTTGTAGTTTGTAAAGCAACACATGCCACCTAATTAATCACAGAGGTGACTTAATCTTACTTGCATGATTTGATGATCCCCGCTGGTCCACGTTTAACTTAAATTCAATTGTTAATTAATCAAATAATCAAACACTAAATAAACAAATTATCACCCTCAATCCCTTGCGCTCGACCCTCTCTTCTTGTCTTAACCAACTAATCATCATCATCGATCGTGACCTGCCCTAATATCATTGTGGGCCAGGGCCACCTCTCATCAACAAACAAATACTGTTTAATCTTGGACTCATCCTAGTCTTCCAGGATACAAAATATAATTAATTACGCAGTACTTTTATTTGCCAAAAATATAATTAGGCAGTAATTAACTCGTTCATAATTTGAGTTTAGGCATTGATAAAGTTTGGCTTTTTTTCCTTGAGCTATTGGTTTTGATTGAATATTATTACAATATGATCAAACACTTTTCCAGTACTGTCCCCTAAAGCATGGACTTCTAGTTCTAGGGCACATATATTTAGTACCTTTTTCATCGTCTCTTTTTAGGTCGAAATCTTTTCATTTCCACCATTAGTGGAGAAAAGATAAATAGAAGAATGATAATGGGCACATATCAAATGATATTGTTTTTGCACTCAATTATTGGCTTTACACAAAATCTAATATTGCGACAATAATTCTATTAAAAGCCCTTTTAAAAGAACATTTTATTATCAATTTTAAAAATACATATAGTTTCTTGAAATTAGATATATTAATCCAAATTGTAGTAGTTACCCTTATTTTGTAATTTCCACTTCTATCTATCTATCTTAGGGTAGCTTAACTAACTAGTGGGATGTTAAGATTAACATTAAGAGTAACGCATTAAAATTAGTCAAAAATCGATTATCTTAACGACTGATCATGTGTTTAGAGATACTAAATATATGCACCAATTACCATTAATTATTATTATTATTATTATGATTCCATCGACCAAGTGCTAATCTCCAAATATATGATGCCTCCAAATATATGATGCCAAAAGCACTGAACTAATTTGAAGATTATAGGTTGATTAGCTTTATAAGCCTACATATAGTTAAATGACAAAGCATAGATCATGTCCTTCTTGCTTGGAAATACAAAAAGGAATAATTACATGTTTGACTATTATAATACCATTGAAATTGTCTTCTCATTTGAAAGATGATTATTTTACTATATTTGGATCTTCATTAGAGCTTTATTAAAATTTTATATCTAATTAGAAAGAAGGCTTGGAAAGCAAGCATATACATATTTATGAAGAAAAAAAGAAAGAAATAATTCGATCACTTTGGTTTGGATATAGGCCAGTGGGTGCAACAACTTCGGCAGGGTTGAACTAAGTTTGCTGGAGAATAGGACCATTTTGTCTATCGAAACCTAATCTGCCAACCTCAAAGAAGTCTCTCTCTCCTCAAAATTTTCCTATAAAAGCATCCCTCTGTCTCTCACTATCCTCACTCAAACTTCAACCTTCACTAGCTTTCACTGAATCAAAGGCTTAGGGTTTTGATCTAGATCATACCTAGCAGAGAGATGGAGACACTCAATGCCATTTTCGGCCAAAAATATCGATGCTTTTTGTGCCTTTTACTAGGCCTTTGCCTTCTCTTGGCCACATCAACAATCTCCTTGGCAGACATAACTCACAAGCATGAGTTTGTTGTAAGTTTAATATCTTTGTTTTAGTTCCTTTCACTATGTTCTAATTAGCTAGATACTGACTGCTTAGTGTATATTTGAAATGGAAAATATATAGATTCAAGCAACACCAGTGAAGAGGCTGTGCAAAATCCAGAACCCTATCACAGTGAACGGACAATTCCCTGGACCAACCTTGGAGATTAACAATGGTGACACTCTTGAAGTCAAGGTCACTAACAAAGCTCAATACAACGTCACCATTCACTGGTAATTATTCACATGTATGCATGAGCGAATATGAAGCATATTTTTCCGGATGAACGTACAGTTTCACAAAAGAATATTACTCTTTCGTTATAACGACGTGATTTGTATTTTCAGGCATGGAGTTAGGCAACTGAGAACTGGATGGGCAGATGGGCCTGAATTTGTGACTCAGTGCCCAATTAGGCCAGGAGGGAGTTACACCTACAGATTCACAATTCAAGGCCAAGAAGGTACATTGTGGTGGCATGCTCATAGCTCATGGCTTAGAGCCACTGTCTATGGAGCTCTCATCATCCATCCAAAGCAAGGAGACTCCTACCCCTTTACTAAACCGAAGCGAGAATCGACCCTTCTTCTGGGCGAGTGGTGGAATGCAAACCCTATCAACGTCCTCAAGCAGGCAACTCGTACTGGAGGAGCCCCAAACGTGTCTGATGCATACACCATCAATGGCCAACCTGGTGATCTTTACAATTGCTCAAGCAAAGGTACGTAATTGCTTTTATCCCTATATATTTAGCGACACAAAAATTGGCGATAATGTTCAGTGTAATATGCTATTTAACAATCATCTGTCATATCATGTGGTATGCAGATACAACCATAGTTCCAATAGATTCTGGCGAGACGAATTTGTTTAGAGTCATCAATTCTGCACTCAATCAACCACTTTTCTTCAAAGTGGCCAACCACAAAATGACCGTGGTTGGCGCCGACGCCTCCTACGTCAAGCCATTCACCACCAACGTCCTCATGCTCGGCCCTGGTCAGACCACAGATGTCTTAATTACCGGTGACCAGTCACCCGCCCGGTACTACATGGCGGCGAGCCCCTATTTCAGTGCACAAAATGCAGCATTTGACAACACCACCACCACAGCCATTCTTGAATACAAATCTGCCGCTTGCAGCCGTAATTGCACAACCAGTTCTTCATCGAAGCCAATCATGCCACAGCTCCCTGCTTTCAATGACACAAACACTGCCACTGCTTTCACCGCAAGCTTCAGGAGTCCAAGAAGAGTTGAAGTCCCAACAAAAATTGACCACAACTTGTTCTTCACGATTGGTCTAGGACTCAACAACTGCCCAAAGCATTTGAACAAAACCAGAAGGTGCCAAGGCCCCAATGGGAAAAGGTTCACAGCCAGCATGAACAACGTGTCCTTTGTGCTTCCAAACAAACTCTCAATCTTGCAGGCTTTTGAACAAAACGTCTCCGGTGTTTACACAGCTGATTTTCCCGGAACTCCGCCGTTGCAATTCGATTACACCGGCAATGTCAGCCGCTCACTCTGGCAGCCTCTTCGCGGAACCAGAGGATACAAGTTGAAGTATGGATCGACGGTGCAGGTTGTGTTACAAGACACGAGCATTGTCACACCGGAAAACCACCCGATTCATCTTCATGGATACGATTTCTGGATCTTGGCTGAGGGTTTTGGGAACTTCAATGCCGCCACTGATACCCAGAAATTCAACCTTGCTGATCCACCCCTGAGGAACACCGTGTCAGTGCCGGTGAATGGATGGGCAGTGATCCGATTCGTAGCTGACAATCCAGGTAACAATTAACTAGATTGTTTACTTTCTAACTAATCGGTATGAAATAATGATAGATTACTAACACTAACATGAATTTTTTATGTGAATAGGCGCCTGGATAATGCATTGTCACTTGGATGTTCATATCAATTGGGGTTTGGCCATGGTGTTCTTGGTAGAGAACGGAAACGGGCCACTGCAATCAATAGAGCCACCACCGGCGGATCTGCCTGTGTGTTAAGAATCTAAGATCATTTTCATAGATATATAGCAACCTAATTTTCTTTTTCCTTTTTTATCAGTCACATGATATCATTGTTGTATGAGCTCCCTTGCATTTGGGGTCTCTGTTTCATAGATTGTGGGTTTTGATACGAAAGAATTGCGCTATAGAGGAGATGATTTTGGGGTTGCAAAACTCAGAACCATCTGATTAAATTACAGAAAGAATTGGTTTATTGATTCATAGATGTTTTGTATTTGACGAAGCAAGTGTCGAAGTATTCTTGAAAGTTAATGAATGAAACGGATTTTCTTATTATTCCTCTGTTTTCATCTCTGTTTCTTACATTGCAACTTGCAAGCAAGAGCAATTTAAATCTTATTCACATAGTTGTTTGTGATAGCATTAGTAGAACTTTGTAGATTCTGAATATTAATATAATCATTTGTCACAAAAAAAATTTATTAATTAAAAACGAATAATTATATAAACATCTTTCGAATAAAATATTAAGCAATCCTTCATGACCTATAACTTCCCCACTTAAAAGGATAATGAAGCCAAGACTAATGACAAGGCCCAAAATTTTGTTCTTTCCACTTCTAGGAGATTTTGTAGAACAAGATAACACATCTCCACATTAGCTAACTTCTAAAATGCAGCTTCTTCAACTTTTACCCGTATTTATAATTAATATTATGATTTATAGTTCATATTTTTTTAACTATGGAGGGGGTGCAATGTTTTGAGTTAATTTTTTTTTTTAAATGTAGTAGATATTTATTGTCTATAATTAACCTCATCCTCTCAAATCTTGTTCTATAAAAAATAAAAAAAAAAACCTTTTGCGCTCACCTAATACAAAAAAGCTGTCAAGTGGGTCTAGTTTAGTTGATTCTAGTGTTGGTTTGTAGATAATTGGTATCAAATTCGAACCCCAATAACATAATGTATAAAAAATTTCAAAAAATTCTCCCTTCCCCTTTAATGGAAAAAAAAATTACAAAAATAAAAAATACAACAAAGCTCATATTTTCCTTATTAAAATTATGTTAATTGCATTCGTTTAGAACACGGATATTGCATCATTCAAATCTAACAAACTTTAAAATGTTCACTACGTACGATCTAATGATATTCTTTTTCACTGTAAATAAGGTATCAGTTTAACTCTCATAAATACCATAATCAATACGTAATATATAAGATCGCTAATTCGTCTCTATTATTCGTCCAAGTGGCAAGGGAAAGTAAAAAATTACTTAGAACTAGCGGGTCAAGAAGTTAGCTGAGTGGTGAGAATAGGTTGATAGAAGAGTTGGAATTAAAATAAGTCTAAAAGCTAGTTCGATTCATAGGTCAGCTCATATTTCTACTTTACTTGTGATTTATGTAGTATTAGCGTAAATGGTTTATCGATTTGGACTGTCAAAGGATGGGGTTTAATTCGTAGGTTGATTCCATCTCTCCCCATTCACCACAGTAGATCGCGATTGATGGATTTTACATGAAGATAGCTAAGTCGTTTTACTACCCTAGAGTCGGTTTCGACAAGATTTTAATAAGGATATATGTTTACTTCTGTGTCACGGGATACCTAATCCATAAATGAATAATTACTACTCTAAATACTTAAGTGTCTGTTTAAGCAATTACCCTAACTGAATTGCTGTTACAATCAACCAAATCTTCATTGTATTGCATGCAACAAATGCCACCTAATTTTCCTAGACGTGACTTAATCTACTCGTTTTTATCTTTTCAAACGGAACTTGATTTTATTACCATTGGCCCATTAATCTAGCTACATATGTAGGTAGCATTTAACAAACAACTATAAATATTAACAGTAACAAAGAAATAAACTTTATAAAAGTTAAATGTAAAAAAATAGGTAGTATCGAAATATTTTATCTTATAAATAAAAGATCTAATCAATATAGGAAAAACGGTAACTAGATCAAGTCGCGATAGTTTAATACGATCCAATACAAATCTACATAAAATGTATTTTTATTTATAGGACATTCAGTACTCAAAGGTTCAAGTTTCATTATCATTTGTCGTTAAATTAATTAGAACTCACATCTTCTGACCTACTTCCAAATTTTTAGTGTGGGCCTCCTCTTAAACCAAACATATTGTGGTGTTGTACGTTAGTCTTAGTCTTAGTCGACCTAGATCTTACTTATTACGATTAATTTGTCCTGAATTTTGAGTTCAGGAATTGACAATATGTATAGACTCTATGCCAACTTGAGACCTTGGTTTGATTGTGAACTATATATAAAAATGGTATTTTACCACACAAACCAAAGTTCGAATTTAAATCATCGATCTTAAGGGGAAAAAAAAATTACAGATGCTTTAAACAATATAAATATTTCAACCATAGGGTCGGTCCAAACATTCAAAGGTACAAGGCGAAAGCGAAAATTAAAAATATGTCATTAATTCACGCACATAATTATTAAAAATGTAAATTTTTATAGACATTATTTTATTTTTATATTATGTGACATCGCTAAAACCTTGTTAGGGTAAACCCATTGGGACAAAATCCCTAACAAAGAAAAAAGAAGACTTTACGTCCAAAACATTACATTCAATTTAAAAACAAAAAGAAACAAATTCTACGTTTTAAATTTATATATGAATGAAAATGTCAACATTCAAGACTACTAGATAACAACTTTCATACTCAATATAAACCGTTAATTTTCAAACTTACATACTCTTATATTGTTTATTTCTCCGCATTCTTTATTAATTAATTAATTAATTAATATATAAAAATATATATTAATAATTTTAGACGCTATATTATTGTTGGGCCTAGGACAGTAGGACTTGTACCCTTTCAATCCTCCCTTGTGGCCGACCCTGCTTATGTAGACGATACAATGATATTGGAAGAATAACAAATATATAGTACACAATGAGTACTAACTTCACTTTTTATGATAGACGATCTTATAATACGCAAAAACGATACCACTAAATCATAGCACTGAATAATTTATGTGAATTGAAAATTTATTTTACAATTTACAACATGATGGAAAGAAATATGGGTAACTTAATCTGGGAAAACAGTCTAGAAAGCATCCCAAGTTTTCTCAATTTAAATTACTTTTCCACTTTCCCCCAGAGCATGGACTCTGTTGATTTCCACCGTTAGGAAAGAAAAAGATAGTTTGACAAATTCTTGTGCCCAGATTAGCATCTTAACTTGAAGAAACGACTGTAATATATGCTCAACAAGAAAAAGTAGCCAATATTAATATATGGGTATGTTATATATGAACTCATATGGGTAGCTAGCTAGCTAGCGATATATGTTACTTGTACAACCTAGTTTTGCACATTACTAAAGCAGCAATGAATGTATAAATGACCTCATATCGTACATATTTCTATTTTCAATGTCGAAAAAAGTTTCAAATTTGAATTTGTGCACATACCCATGGATATAGGAATGCTAATTATATGATCTAAACTAATGTGATTTTCTCTAGGGTTAATCTAGGTTTAATGTTATCCTTATTCGGTATGTAGTGAAAGGTTTTAGTTAGATCTCAAATTCAATATTTATAACAAGCAAAATCCATACATCAAAATAAAATTTTAGGGGTCAGGTTGATTTGTTAAAGCCTATAGTCGATGACAAACCAAAGATTTCCTTGTTTGGATATGAAGAAAGAAATGAATGGCCGGCCAGGGTTTGACTATTATATTATGTGTCCAAATTAGGTTTGGTCCGTGGACTATTGCAACCGTCTTTACATTTGGAAAAGCGATGCGATTTTGAACTGTTTCTGTATTTGCATTAAGATGCATATAAAAAGCTCATGTTTTATTGGACATTATATATATATATATATATATATATTCAGCTTAGAAAGAAGACTTGTAAAGCAAGCATTTAAGAAAATAATTCACTTTGGGGATAGGCCAGTGGGTGCAACAACTCCTATAGGGTTGAACTAAGTTTGCTCAGGAATCTGACCATTTCGCAAATTTAAACCTAATCTGCCAACCTTCATCCCCACAATCTCTTTCCTCTAATTTTTGCTATAAAGGAAGCCTTCATACCCATCACTTGTGCTCATTCATTCAAGCGAAGCTTAAGGGTTTGCTTATTATCCCAGCTCATAGTACCAAGCAAAAATGGAGGCACTCAATGCCATTTCCAGCGACAGAATCCGATGCTCATTGTACGCCGTTTTAGGCCTTTGTCTCCTACTTGCTTCAACAACAATTTGCTTGGCAGAGCCCAAAACCCACCACCATGAGTTCGTTGTAAGTTTCATATATTTTGTATATTTCTGGTACATTTTTATGTTTTAATGAATTATTGGTCCCTTTTGATAATTTGTAATTTGGAAAAAATAGGTTCAAGCAACAAAAGTGAAGAGGCTGTGCAAAACCCACAACTCCATCACAGTCAATGGACAATTCCCTGGACCAACCTTGGAAGTTAACAATGGTGACACCCTTGTGGTCAAAGTCACAAACAAAGCTCGATACAACCTCACCATTCACTGGTAATTATCAAAACGAGCTTTTTTATTTTATATCATATATTTCTTATGTCATCAAAAAGTCTGTTAAGAGAACATTTCCTATCCAATGCAACAGTAACTACATGCGTGCATGCATGCATCGTAGCGATGATTCTTCTTGTTAAATTTTTTCATTTCCGTCGGAAAAAATTTAAGCGATTCGTATTTTCAGGCATGGGATTAGGCAAATGAGAACTGGATGGGCAGATGGACCTGAATTTGTGACTCAGTGCCCTATTAGGCCAGGAGGGAGTTACACCTACAGATTCACAGTTCAAGGCCAAGAAGGTACTTTGTGGTGGCATGCTCACAGCTCATGGCTTAGAGCCACTGTCTATGGAGCTCTTATCATTCATCCAAGACAAGGAGAGTCCTACCCCTTCCCTAAACCAAGACGCGAATCGACCCTTCTTCTCGGCGAATGGTGGGACACGAACCCCGTGGACGTCCTTAGGGAGGCAACTCGGACTGGTGGAGCTCCAAATGTGTCTGATGCATACACCATCAATGGCCAACCTGGTGATCTTTACAATTGCTCAAGCAAAGGTAATAATATAGTACGAGAGCAGCTGATTATAGTAACTGATGTAAAAAGTAAAAGTCACATGTCACGTACTGACGTACTGTTATTAACTAATTATTTACTTTTTTGGTAATTGCTATGCAGATACAACCATAGTTCCTATCGCCTCCGGTGAGACCAACCTTTTCCGTGTCATCAACGCTGCCCTCAACCAGCCTCTTTTTTTCACTGTGGCCAACCACAAATTGACCGTCGTTGGTGCTGACGCCTCCTACGTCAAACCATTCACCACCACAGTCCTCATGCTCGGCCCCGGCCAGACCACCGACGTTTTAATCACCGGGGACCAGCCGCCAGCCCGGTACTACTTGGCAGCGAGTGCCTATTTCAGTGCACAAAATGCAGCATTTGACAACACCACCACCACAGCCATTCTTGAATACAGGTCTGCACCTTGCAGCCCCAACTGCAAAAATGGTCCAAAAACTAAACCAATTATGCCGCCACTCCCTGCCTTCAACGACACAAACACTGCCACTGCTTTCACAACAAGTTTTAGAAGTCCTAGAAAAGTCGAAGTCCCAAGAAAAATTGACCACAACTTGTTCTTCACAATTGGGCTTGGCCTCAACAATTGCCCCAAAAATTTCAGAGCCAGAAGGTGCCAAGGCCCCAATGGGACGAGGTTCACAGCCAGCATGAACAATGTATCCTTTGTGCTTCCAAACAACATCTCAATTTTGCAGGCCTATCAACAAAACATACCCAGTATTTTCACATCTGATTTTCCCGGAATTCCGCCTTTGCAATTCGATTACACCGGCAATGTCAGCCGCTCACTATGGCAGCCTGTTCCGGGAACCAGAGGATACAAGTTGAAGTATGGATCAACGGTGCAGGTTGTGTTACAAGACACAAGCATTGTCACACCGGAAAACCACCCTATTCATCTTCATGGATACGATTTCTGGATCCTCGCCGAGGGATTCGGAAACTTCAACGCCAAGAAAGACACCAGAAAATTCAACCTTGTTGATCCTCCTCTACGGAATACCGTCGCAGTGCCCGTAAATGGATGGGCTGTCATCCGATTTGTAGCAGACAATCCAGGTTACAATTCATAATCTGATCATTCATTATTTTCTGATTAATCGGTATGAATTAATCGAATATTAAAAACACTAACATGAATTTATATGTGAACAGGTGTTTGGTTAATGCATTGTCACTTGGATGTTCATATTGGCTGGGGTCTAGCCATGGTGTTCTTGGTTGACAATGGAGTTGGGGCACTGCAGTCAATCGAGCCACCGCCGGCGGATCTGCCTTTGTGTTAAGAATCTAAGATCATTTCCGTAGATATGAGAGCCGACTAAGATAGCAAACTTTCCCTAATTTTTTTTCTCCTTTTTATTATTATTATTATGATTCCATTGTTGTTTGAACTCCCCTGCATTTTGGGGTCTCAGTTCTCTCTCATTCTTCTTTTTGATACGTATAATGGGGCTCAGAGGAGATGATTCTGGGGTTGCAAAGATCAGAAAAATCTGATTTAGTCACATGCTGGCAGGCTTGGTTTCTTGATTCATAGATGTTTTTGTATTTCCTAAGCAAGTGTTGAAGATGCATTTTAAGAAGTTAATGAATTGTTTATCTTTTTTTCCCTCTGTTCCTTCCTTCTCTGTTTCTTATAGTTACAATCAACGCCCATTTTCGAGTCGCACCCACCCATCTTGTTACAACCAGATCAAGAAAAAAAACAGTGGGAATTAAAAAAAAAAACAATTTACATGTAAGACCCAAGTCATTATTTACCAAGAAAAATTCAAACCGGTTGAAACAGAAATCGTACTCGTCGCAAATTTTTTTTTTTACAATTGTTGCATACAACAAACAATCAACTATCGTTGTCTTGATCGATTACCCGGTGATTGTTCGATCAAGAACACTCCGATGTCTAATTTAGGTTTTAGAGAGAAAAAACAAATATTTCGAAATTAAGAATCGACTTACCCTGGAAATGGAAGGAGCTCCGTTATTTATAGGGAAACCTTGAGAACCTCGAAGTGTTCTAATTGGTTGGTTGAATTTGAAATTAATAAATAATATATTATTAATAAAATATATTATTTACTGATAATAATTGCCCATTATGATGATAATTAAAACGATTTAGTATTTAATATTAATTTTTCATTATTAAGATTAATGATAAAGAATAATGATAATTGATATTATTAAAGTTTTAACCCGATTAATAATATATTTAGTTGAATATACATTATTTAACGCGTGAGAATTTGTGAGCCGTTAATATCATTATAATGGACAAATTAGACATTTTTGGAAATTGTGGATCACATGTCAACTTCACAATTTTCCGGTAATGTATGATTCCACCTAACCCACTTGAGAGTTTAATAGAAAAAGAACTAAATATTTAGTCTAGAATATACAACATATGAACCATTAAAAAGTGGGTGAGCAGATCAAAACTCGAATTATTAGTTAGAATGAGATTTCAATTCAGTATTTAATTAAAACTGTAACGACCTGGATAAGAAATTAAGGACAATTTGGAAATTTATTTGGAAAAGGACTATTTATCCTCAGTTTCGTAGGGGTTTGTTGGTCAGCTTTTTCTTAGAGGCACTTTTGAAATTGTTACTTTGATTGTTGCGCAGGTCTTGAGCTCATGAGTCTGTAGACAGGTGGTATGCCAAAAAATGGAGTATGTAGGAGAAAGTTACGAGTATGAAACTATAAGGTCATAACAGTAATTTGGTAAAGTTCAGGGTTAAATACAAGGCCACACACTCTTTCTCATCACAGGATTTTCTAGATATTTTCTCCTCATCTTTCTCTCTCCTCCGTGCAATCACCACTCCTCCTCTTCACGGTTGATCCATTTTCAGGTCGAGTTAACCAAGGCTAAAAACAGAATCTTCATGGCCTCACGTGTGTTTTGGTGAGAGAATCAAGGTCGGAGCACCACGAGGAACGACAGATCGAAGAAGGATTCAGACTCGAAACTTCTCAATGAATTTACGATCACAATAAGTACGATCTCTCAAATCTTAGCTTAGATTTGGATTCCCCGCGTAGAGTAAATGAATTTACATGTGTAGATCGTTGAAAATGGTTGAGGAATGAGAAAGTTAGAAAACCTTGAATTTCTAGTCATTTTGGGGCTATTTTTGATGTCCTAAGTAATCCTTTACACGGTTAGGGCTTGTAATTGTCCCTGGATGGGAAAGGGAGCTCGATTAAGGGTTTAGTGTTACCTTTAGTAATATGAATAGGCAGTCTAACTAGTGTAATAACCATGAAGGGCACGAGAGACCATATAGTTAAGGACCGGGGCACTTATGTGTTGGACCAACCATGTGTTCATGATACTAAGGAAGCTTATGTCTAAACGAATTATCGTCGAGCATGAGGGATAGATTATGAACTTAGGTATGATATTGTGAATTGGACTAGGGAGTGATTGTAGATTATTTTAGTTTGGGTAAGTTGGTATAAGGTTATTCTCAACGAATTCCAATGTAGGCTAGATGACCAACGAGTTGAGATATCGAATTAGGGCTTTAGATGAGTCAGGATACCAGATTGGGACTCTAGACGAGTCAGGATATTGTAGTGGGCTTTTGGGCAAGTTAGATATTAGTTAGAGGCTCAAGAGGAGTCAATAGGGCAGATGGATTATTGGATAGTTCGTGGCTGAGAGCTGTGGGGGTTTTCCAGCTATTCTGAGACATTGTTTACGCCACAGATTATGACTGAGGTCAAAGTTATCGAGCAGAGTTTTATGACACGACCAGTGTTTGAAAGCCGGAATCGCCGATATACCAGGATTTTGGGCCACCGACAGCTAACGGAGGGGTGAAGCTCTATCTTCCCCAATATCGGCGAAATAGTCCAATGTCGAAACATATCGACGATTTCGGTCGATATTGTTCGAAGTTCCCAACATTTGGTCCCAACCCATCGATTCGAACCCGCAGACTAAACAGAAGGATTCACAAAGAACCAACCAAATTTCAATTTAATTTCAATCAATCAATTCAAAAATTCAAAAAGGAAATCGACCAATTGGCACGGACGAACAGAATTGGGAAAAAAAAAATAATTCTTCACGGACTCACCAGTAACCTTTGCAAATCGAAAGCATAAATAGGGGGGGGGGGGGGAGAGAGAGAGAGAGAGAGAGAGAGAGAGAGAGAGGGGACCGAAGAAAACCTTGAACCCAGCAGTCCCAGCCCACCCCTGATCTGTCGACGCCGTCTGCATCTCCGGTTCTTCGCTCGCCGGCCGAAATCGCTCAAACCACCGCTCGTCGCGTCCGTCGCTCGCGCCGTCTCGCCCTCACCAGCACGGTCGACTCACCTCACTCACCGGCACGATCGCTCCCAGTCGCCTCGCCCCTCACTGCCTCACGTCGTGCCTGACCCTTACAAATTCACGACTTCCCCTGTTCGGCTGTTCGCCAAAGTGCTAAACGGATAATCGATCGAGACTTCGAGAGTTTGAAATCACTGGTTAACTAAAGAAGAATTGGAACGAAACGCTGCGTTTCGTTTGAATTCATTTATTAACCTTTTTTTAATTACTTACATATATTATTTAATTATTTATCAAATTAAATTATATAATTTATTATTTACTTTTTTTTAACCCCAAATATAAAAAATAGATTAAGCCTTAAACTTTTATTTAAAAAAAAAATTCAAAATTTATTATTAGGTAAATAATATGGCTTAATTCATATATTTGGTAATCACTTATTAATAATAAATTTATCATTTATTACTAAAATATGTTTTAGTAATGTATGTTTTAATATAAAATATGGCTTAATTCATATATTTGGTAATATTTGTTTTAATTTAGAATATGTATTAAAATTATGAATATATGTGTTTTTGTTCCTTAATTATGAATATGTATTAAAAAAATGAAGCTTTAAACGTTTTTTTTTTTCAAAATTCAAAATGTATTATTAGGTAAAATATGGGGTAATTCATATATTTGGTAATATTTGTTTTAATTTATAATATATGTTTTATTTTAGAATATATCTTAAAATTATGAATATATGTGTTTTTGCTCCTTAATTTTTTATCATAATCAAAGTCAAACTTATAATATATGTTCTAATTGAAATAATTTTATTATTATTTGTATTTTTATTATTATTATTTGTCATTATCAAATTCTAATTATTTTTCATGTAGTTTAGATTTCATAAAATGGCTAGTGCTAGTGCAAGTGCAAGTGAAAGCTGCCCAAGACCTGGACGAATTGACCCAGCATGGAAATATGCCATTGCGATTCTTGGAAATAAAAATGGTGCCATATGTTCGTTTTGTCAATATCAGCTCCAGAGTAGAGGCATAACGCGATTAAAGTTTCATCTAGCAGGTTTTGATCCGAAAAAAATGTTCAAAAATGCAAAGATGTACCTAAAGTTATTAGGGATTAGGTCAGAGCATGGATCAAAAGTAAAGATACTGCTAGACAGAATAAGAATATGATCGGTGAGAACATAGGAGCTGGCTTGAGAGGAGATCCTCTAGACACTCAACAAAGCATTCAGATTAATGATAGCGATGATGAAGAGGATGATGATGGATTCTCTTATCCACCAGATTTGCATAGGTATGAGAGTGCAGCATATCACTTTGCTGTAAATGTATCGAGGGATGAGGCACGACGAAGTGTTGACACTTATGGAGTTTGTACCATGCGTGGTGCTCAAGGAGGTAGTAGCAGTCGTCAACAATCTCAACAGATACGTTGATCACAAAGCTTGCGTGATCCATTTTCAATTCTTCTAGAACCAAACCTCTACAAAACCGCACGAAATCAACAAAAGACTATAAAATCTATGTGGAAAAGGGGCAAAAGAGAAGTTGCGTCGATACATAAGCAAATTTTTTATATATGAAGGTGTGGCTCCAAATAAAGTCAACTCTCATCATTTTAAGAATATGATTATTGAAGCCCAACGAGCAGGTATTTAATGAGTTTATTTATGATATACCTTTATTTAGCTTATGAAATAGCATTAAATTCTAACTTATGTCTTGGTTTGCAGGTGAAGGCGTGTTCACTCATTCTTCATATGAAGTGAAAAATAAATATCTTCCTATGGAGTATGAAGATATGACGGCGTATGTGGAGCAACAAAAACGACAATGGTAAACTTATGGATGTATCATAGTGTGTAATGGTTGGACCGGTCCAACGAAGTTATCCATAATCAACTTCATGGTATATAGTAAGGTTTCAACTGTATTTCTCAAGTCAGTTGATTCTTCCAAAAGCCATAAAGACTATTTGTACATACAAAATCTGTTGAAGGAAGTTGTTCAGGAGGTTGGAGTACAAAATGTTGTACATGTCGTTATTGATAATGGGTCAAACTTTAAGAAGGCTGGAAAAGAAATGATGAAGACCTATCCAATCTACTGGACTCCTTGTGCAGCCCATTGTATCGACCTCATATTTGAAGATATTGGGAAGAATGAGACAATGACACTCATCATAAAAAATGCTAGGCAGGTAACTAACTATATTTATAATCATCTATGGTTACTAGTTCAGATGCATGAATTCTGTCAAGGAGACTTGGTTCGTCCTGGTGCAACAAGGTTCGCAACCAACTATATTTGTATAAACAGTATAGTTAAGCATAAAGTGGGTCTTAGAAGATTGTTTACCAGTGATCAATGGTGGTAGCCCACTGAGTAGGAAAGTGGAAGGCAAGAGGGTTGAGGCTCATATCCTCGACCAAAGATTCTGGGAGTCCTTGGAGATGATGTAATCAATATATGAATCTTTATACTGTATCCTTCGAATTGTTGATACAAAGGTAGTCCCAACCATGCCACTCCTGTATGATATGTTCAATCGAATGAAAGAAAAAGATAACCAGTCTTAAAGGATAGAAGTGGGTCCTCAAAATTATACAGGAGCGATGGGAAAAAACATTAGTGCATCCCTTACATGCCGCTGGTATATTTCTATATTATTTCACTTGTTAATATTTTATTTTAGTGTTGTTTACTAAGAAAATTTCATTCATGATTTGCAACTTATTACTTCAATCCCCGATATCAATATCCAGCAAGTGTTGGGCATGACTCCTACCTAGTCCAATCAGTTCAACAAGTATTACTCAAACTGAATCCAAATGAGCAACTGGGTTTACAAAATTTTGGAATAGACGTAAGTTCACTACCATATATGAACCTTTATTTTTTGGAATCTGTACATCTATGACATGATATTAACACAATTCTTAATGTAGTTGATCAACTTTAGAGATGGACGAAAAACATTTCGTTCACCTATGGCTGTACAATCACGAACGAAAATGCCCCCAGATATATGCTTGCATTTAACTTGATATTGTATGAATTAGCACTTTATAATGCCTCTTACATTAAACTTGATATAGATAGCGGAGTGGTGGGAATTATATGGCCAAACTTCTCCAGTCTTGCAAAAAATTGCAGTTCGTATATTATCACAGACGACTTCATCTTCGGCATGTGAAAAAAATTAGAGTACATTTGCTTTAATTCATACAAAGCAAAGAAATCGTCTCGCATATTCAAAATTAGAACAACTTGTTTTCTGTTATTATAACATGAAACTCAAGTTAAGAGATGAAGAAGCTGAATGTAGCAAAGTTGTGGAAGAAGACTACGTTGACCTTTTGGAAATTGCTGGTCAACACATGGAAGGTAATGAAGTTGATCCACTTCAAGCATGGATTATGTGTCAGGACTCGACCCTCTTCGGTCAGGACCCGAATCATCTAGCACCATATTGTCCGCTTTGGGCCTCGCCCTCACCGTTTTGTTTTCGGGAGCTCATGGTGCAACTTCCCAGGGGGTCACCCATCATGGAATTGCACCAGCCTCAACTCGCTTAACTTTGGGGTTCCAATCCCCCCCAAAGTCACTTGAGCTCCCACAACAATACTCAACGGCAAGCCTGCGCCCTCAAGGTTTTGACCCTGGGACCTCGTGGTAGAGCAATACACGCCAGGCAAGCCTCTAACCAACGTGCCCACGGGAGGCCTAGTGCTAGATAGGTGTGTGCCTATACCTTTAAGGCACACCACCATCCTCTCCCAGACCATTCCCCCTCGCAGGAATGTGGGATTGTTCACCGTTCCCTCCAAGACACGGGTCTTACAATCCACCCCCTTTAGGGCCCAGCGTCCTCGCTGGCACACTTCTCGGTCGGGGTCTGGCTCTGATACCAAATTGTCAGGACCCGACCCTCTTCGGCTAGGACCCGAATCATCTAGCACCATATTTTCCTCTTTGGGCCTCGCCCTCACGGTTTTGTTTTCGGGAGCTCATGGTGAAACTTCCCAGGGGGTCACCCATCATGAAATTGCACCAGCCTCAACTCGCTTAACTTTGGGGTTCCAATCCCCCCCAAAGCCACTTGAGCTCCCAAAAGGCATAGTGTAGATCAGAGTTGCGTAGCGGCATCCTCTATTTAGCACTATATTGTCCTCTTTGGGCTACAACAATACTCAACGGCAAGCCTGCGCCCTCAAGGTTTTGACCCCGGGGCCTCGTGGTAGAGTAATACACGCCAGGCAAGCCTCTAACCAACGCGCCCACTGGAGGCCTAGTGCTAGATAGGTGTGTACCTACACCTTTAAGGCACACCACCATCCTCTCCTAGACCATTCCCCCCTCGCAGGAATGTGGGATTGTTCACTGTTCCCTCCAGGACACGGGTCTTACAATGAAATCCTGTCAGGACCCGACCCTCCTCTGTTAGGTTCCGACTCATCTAGCACGATATTGTCCTCTTTGGGCCACAATAATACTCAACGGCAAGCCTGCGCCCTCAAGGTTTTGTTTTCGGGAGCTCACGGTGCAACTTCCCAGGGGGTCACCCATCATGGAATTGCACCGGCCTCAACTCGCTTAACTTTGGGGTTCCAATCCCCCCCCAAAGCCATTGAGCTCCCAAAAGGCCTCATGCTAGATAGGTGTGTGCCTACACCTTTAAGGCACACCACCATTCCCTTCCCAGACCATTCCCCCCTCGCAGGAATATGGGATTGTTCACCGTTCCCTCCAGGACACGGGTCTTACAATCCACCCCCCTTAGGGTCCAGCGTCCTCGCTGGCACACTTCCCGGTCGGGGTCTGGCTTTGATACCATTATGTCAGGATCCACCCTCCTCTGTCAGGTCCCGACTCATCTAGCACGATATTGTCCTCTTTGGGCCACATCATTACTCAACGGCAAGCCTGCGCCCTCAAGGTTTTGTTTTCGGGAGCTCACGGTGCAACTTCCCAGGGGGTCACCTATCATGGAATTGCACCAGCCTCAACTCGCTTAACTTTGGGGTTCCAATCCCCCCCAAAGCCACTGAGCTCCCAAAAGGCCTCATGCTAGATAGGTGTGTGCCTACACCTTTAAGGCACACCACCATTCCCTTCCCAGACCATTCCTCCCTCACAGGAATGTGGGATTGTTCACCATTCCCTCTAGGACATGGGTCTTACATTATGCCAGCTCACTTGGATGATGATAGACGAAGGCCTGACCCTCGCATAGCCCATCTTACTAGTGAACACGATGTTAATGTCGATAGAGTACTATTTGAAGAAGTGGGGAGTGAGGAAGTAGGAAGTGAGCAGGAGATGTCTTCATGAGAGAGATCAATGCCTGGTTCTACCGCTGGACGTGACTTGAGAGCTGATGCTACTAGTAAGGGACTACATCACAATAAATCTATAGATGATGATGATGATGATGATGGAAGAGATGATGTTGAGACAAACGATGAAGACAAGGATGACGGAGGGGATGATGACAGGGGAAATGAACATGTATCCGAAATATATGCACCCTTGAGCCCATTTACTGGAGAGGCGGATTTCACTCATGCCACTCAAGATTATGATCATGGTTGTAGAGAAGGATGAGTAGGAATTGGTGGTGTTGGGAAAGATTACACTCGGACACGCAACATATATGAAGGTTATGGAAACCCATCTTCTGAGGATTCCATGGCAATTAGTTTTGAGTCAATGAGTTTGGGCACCGATCCTAGTAACAACTCAAATGATCCATATGCTTATGGTCCATATGATTACCACCAGTTAGACAGTCATCTCCCTCAAATGCCACATGGTTATGGAGGCTATGAAGATCATCATCTCAATGAAGATTATGGAGAAGTTAGTTGGGTAAATCCTAACTACCCCATCTATGGAGGAAAAGTAGGTCATTCAAAGGAGGTATATGAATACTATTTCCAACAATACATTTCCGTTTGGTCAAGTAGCATCACTTGGCAAAACTTTTGTGTCTTGGTAGATGAAGACCAATCTAATTTTCAAGCTGGTAGACACTCTACTTGTTTTTGATGAAGTTCAATGTGTAAAGTATTTGGTGTGCAATATTATCAATAGAATTATGTTTTAATTTAAGTTTATCTTTAAGATTTTATACTGTTAGTTATCGTTAGACCTATATTCTATCATATGAGTCATCATATATTTATTATATCAAAGTCATTTTATAGTTTTTATTACTCTTATATAACCATTATTGGGTACTTAAGTTTTTTCCAAAGTTTCATTCCAAATTTCCGTCATTTGGACCTAATTTCCATCATTTTTGTTGACCGTAAACGATATCGATATTGATATTTGGGGTGAGATATCCGTAAATTCGACTAGCGATATATCCGTCGATATCGATATTTCAATCCTTGGACACGACCCATCGATATCCCTCTGGATTATCGTGGAATGCGACATGCTTCCGTTTGACACCACATGCTAGACTAGGGATAAAACCATAACCCGCTCGGGGTTACCAGAGTGCGCATTGACTTGTGGAGTCCACAACAGCATGTGATGTGTCGGTCTCTGCAACAGTATGCATCTGTGATCAACTTGAAGGGTATAAAAAACAATAAAAAGCTGTGAGTGGACAAAAATAACAGTTTATAAAATCAATTTATCAAAAAGACATTTATACCCTTCACTTAAAAAGCATGCATGCATCAAAAAACAAGTATTTCAAATATTTTTTCAAAAGAAAATCATATTGCTTTTCAAACCAAAACACAGTGAAAACATGGCTGAATCAAAGCCATTTCCTCAGTAGGGTCTCAGCCCAAAACCAAATCACGTGGGTTTCAGCCAAATCCAATACACGTGGGTCTCAGTCCAAAACAATCTCAATAGGGCCTCTACCCTTACATAGATTCACATCCGGAGTCTCATGAAAGTATGTTGATAAGCCTTGAATTAAGCATGATTTTATACCCTTTTATACTTATATTTTAATGTTCAAATACCAAAAAATTGTAGAAAATAATCTATTTTGTGAGTCCTTAATTGGAGTTGTATTGAAGAAGTTATGATCGAATGAAGGGAAGCCACCGAAAAAAGCAAGAACATTTGGTAGCAAGCTACCAAACCCATTTAAAACAGCCCATAAAGACTTTCGGCAAGCCGCGACTGACCAGGAGCACATGTGTTCGGCACGCGTGTCCCGAACCCCACAGTCACCAGCTTTGGCGCGCGCATTCTGAGCTTTTACCGACGGGTTCGGCGGACGTCCACCGAAAGCCCTTAGCCTTTATGCTACGTTGACTTTTTCGTTGACCGCCAAAGTTCTCCCCACTTTTCGGCTAGTTCATACCAAAATTGTAACGACCCGTCCCGGGAGTCGGGATTAGTGAAGTGATTAGTGACGGATCAGCTGAATTAATCGGTGGTTAATTGGGTACTTTTGGGCCTAGGACGTAGAATGACGATTTTGCCCCTAGTTTGGGTAAAAAGTTGACTTTTAGTTCGGGTAATTGGACATTAACCGATGACCGTGATGTAGTTCGGGACGTCAAGAGTCCGTAGACAGGTGGCACGCCCGATTCGGACATCCGAGGAGGAAGTTATGATGTTCGGAAGGTTGAGGGCACTTTCGTTATTTGGGCAAATGAAGGGGGAAAGTTGACTTTTAGTACGACAATGTTTTGACACTTAGACCGAGGACCGTTAGGTAGATCTCGTCATCATGAGTTCAACGACAGGCGGCATGCCTTCATCGGACGTCGGACGAGCGGGATATGGGTCTAGAACGACGAAGGGTAAAATCGTAAATTTGAACAAGAGGGGCATTTTGGTCTTTTTGGCACATTCGGAATTGTGCAATCTGATAAGGCCAAGTGTACAGGAGTAATTGGATATTTTTGGAATTGGCACATTGGTCTAGCAGCTTCCCACCAAGACGATTCTTGTTCAATTTCCAGCACTATTTTCCTAAATTTTTGAGGAAATTTATCCAATTTAAGTTTGGATTTGTTTCCTTTTTATTTAGGAAACCTTTTTAATTAGGACTTTTATTACCTTTTTCCTTTAGAACTTAAATTTAATTAGTTTAATCACTTTTCCTTTTAGAATTAAATTGTAAACTCCTATTTATTTGAGGATTAATTTTCTCCTATAAACAGAGAGGTTTAGGTTATTTGTAAGGGGTCCCTCATTATTTGTATCAAAACTCTACTTAAACCAATTTTTCCTTGTCAATAAATTCAAGATTTTTTGTGCAAGATTAATTATACCATACTTCATCCTCTACAACTTCATCTGTGACATATTCAGGCTGTCCCTGAGTGTCTCACCAAAGAGTGCCCAATCACTTCATATCCATAGGTTGCCCCGAAGAGAAAAAGTGTAATACGATCTATTTACCTTATAGTTATCTTTTGTGCTTGAATATCTTGGTTTATGAACTGATTTCTAATATTATTCTTGGTTTTATGATTTGTATTGCTTCAATATTCTATGTGTTTTACGATTCTAGTTTTTGTTATGATTGTATGTTTGTGCTTAATGTTTGATTAGATATGTCGGGCTGTCCCCGAGTCTAATTCATTGAAAATGTATGTCGGGCTGTCCCGAGCACGTACTTAAGATAATATGCAAATAACTCGTAAGGCTAGAATTAGAGGATTTCATAAGTTGAAGTTAATAGAATTCATGAATGAGTTAGGTTTAAAGATGAGTTGACCATGTAACTAATAGATTAGGTTAGTTTAGATGAGTTAATCACTTAGGATAATAGAACAATCCACTACCCCCTAATTAATTAATCAAACGATAATCATGCTTAGGTACCCTTGATTCCCGGTTAAGAACGATCCATACTTATTAATTCTTCAATCTACAAAAAAAAGTTTTAATTTGCATATGTTTTTATTAAGTGTTGATTGTGATTTTGTACTTACTTTAATACTTAGTTTTAGCGTATCAATTTTTGACGCCGTTGCCGGGGATTGAAATAATATCTTATATGATTTCGTTTATGTATATATGTTCATAATGTAAATATTATATTCGTACATAATTTTCATACTTGTTTATAAATTGTAATATTTCTGGATAAAAATGTTTTCTTCGTAAATTTCTTAAAAAAAAATTAAAAAAATCAAATAAAAAAATTCCTAAATTAAAATGACAAGAAATAAAAAAAAATATTTTTCAAAAAAAAAATTGTTTCCTATTCCAAACCTTTTTTCTTCAAAGTCTTACTTTCGGGAACAGGTAGCGCCCCTTTGTTTACTCTCTTCTTAACCCTTCGTGATGTGTGGATTTCATCACCACACACTGTAGACTCAAATCTATGGACATGAGGTGGGGCGGGGGTTGTAAACACTTGGGTTTGGTAAACCTCTATTTTGAAAACTTCAATCGGTTGGTTATCTTTTCTGGGAAGGTTATGACTGGTGACAAGTGGGGCACTAAGAAAGAGGGCTCCAATGGAGTACATACTCTGGCCAGGTTAGCCTCGGGGTGTTCGAAATTTGTCCTTGCTTCTCGAGTTACATCTATCCCAATTGGCCATGATTAACGTTGAATGGTGGGGGAGATTGAAATATGTTTATCAGTACGCGCAGGTCGTAAGCCTAGGAAAGTACTATGAGAAGCGAAGTGGGACAGTTATTCATGTCACTCTAAGACTCTATCTATTGCATTGGTAGATTGCATACCCTTCTTGCGGTTTCATGTTGCTCAGATTTCATCACCGGGCCCCCTATGACTAAATGAATCTATGGAAGTGAGATCAAAGGTGCATGCCATTCTTTTCATGCAATGTCACGTAACTCTTATGTTTTATGCAAGTTCTAATGATTTCCCTCTTATGCATTCACACCATTCTTCACGTAGACTTTTATGTGTTGCATTTATTTGGATGTTTTTGAACTTGTGTTTTTGTATATCATTGTCATGATCTACCTTGCATATTCTTGGTTATACTCTTTAACATCTTTACTTATTTGCCTATAACCTGTTCTTTATACATACAATGTTGTTTGCATATTTTCTATTCTCTACATTTCATAACTACCTATCTCGCTTACCCATTTCTCCTATCTATTGTCACGAATAGAATACAACTCTCACATTGTATGTTTGTTGCATCTCAGGTTCCTATGCATGACCGAGCCAAAGCTAGTGATTCCAAATCGCAGATCTCCATGTTTTTCTAGTTTCGATACACAACCTAAACTGGAAAGTGAGTTAAGGGAAACAAAGTTTGAGAATTCAACCTTAGAATCCATCTTGGAACCTACTTTTGAGGAAATCTGTGAATTTGAGTCCTCTTCTTCCCCTAAACACCAACTTGAAAGTGAACCTGAAACTGAGATGGCCAATAACGAACTTAAGTCTCTTCGTCAACATAGTTTCTCAACTGAGTGGAGCATAGGACCCTTTTGCATTGTTTTTCCTCTACCCAAGGAAAAAAAAAACGGACATTGAGCTTAAGAGTGGTTTCCTTCATCGACTCCCAACCTATTATGGGTTACCCAATGAGGATCCGAATAAACACCTTAGAACTTTCCAATTTGTGTGCAATAGCATGAAACTAAGTGACGCTGATGATGAACTTCTGCAACTTAAGGCCTTTCCCTTTTCTTTGGTGGATAGGGCCCAATCTTGACTCATGGATTTGCCCGCCAATCATATCACTACTTGGAAACAACTTGCGGACTTGTTTTTGGCTAAGTACTTCCCCGCTTCTAAGATCACTTCGAAGAGGCGAGAGATCACATCCATTACCCAAGCACTGGATGAAACCTTTGGTTCATAATATAATCGTTTCAAGGTCCTTTGTGCCACTTTTCCTTCACATGGTTTCTCGAAAACTAACCTAATTAACTACTTTTATGATGATCTCAAGCCCATGGACCGAGACCTTCTTTATGCAGTTTCACATGGGGCATTTATGGACTTAGATGAGGTCGAATCAAGATAGTTACTCGAGAGTAGGGCCACCAATGATGCCCAATACGACATAATAGTGTGGAAGTACTTCGCAGGATATTATGGGTTACCCATCAGTTTTTGGGGGATGTATTTCTAGGACTAGTATCACTGAGTGTGTCTTCGTCAGTTCATGGTGGCTATACTATATCTCGAGCTAGTATCACATAGTGTGTCTTTGTCAATTTGTGGGGGCTATACTATTTTTCGGACTGGCGTTATGGAGTGTGTCTTCACATGCTTCCAAGGGTTGTCTACGTGTAGTGTGGGGACACTATAATTTTTCAGATTGGTAACAAGGTGTGTTTCTCCACCAGATCCTCCAGGTTATTTATGCATGGTAAATGAATTCCAGCCAGTTAACTCTTACAGTGGGTTACAGCTTGGGGGATGTGTCCCAATCAGCCAGCTCAAATGACGACCAACGACTTAGGGGAGTCAAGGATTGGTCGGTAGTTGATTTATGATTTTGTGTCCAGGTTTTCCCAACAATTTTATAAACGAGGATTTCAGTGAATTGTGGGCCACATGAGTTTTATATGCATTGCATAGTTTTTGTGGGTCCCATGATTTTATTTTATATGAGTTTTACAGAACTTTAATTGGACATAAAACGAGGCTATCTGAATGTTCAATTGCTGATTAGGATGTCGAATTGACAGAGAACTAGTCGGGTCGTCTCGCGGGTTACAGAGCCCGAATTGCAGGAATACGGGTTTGGACGACGACACTGTAGCAGACGCGTGGTGGTCACACGCAGCCACTCACGGAGGCGCGTGAGGGCCCGTGATGCCTTGTTTCAAGGTGAGGTCAACATGACTTTAAATCCTCTCAGTGTAACGAACATTTTGACACTGGTTTCGAGGAAATTGGATATCGTTTCGATAAAATTCTGTGTATCCGAAGTTTTGATTTACGTGTTAAATACGTATTTAAATCCCAGAAAAATTGGGGAAAATTATATGAGATATATTGAAGTGTTAGTGACCCTCGATAATGATTTTGGATAGGAATTGTGATTTCCAGAATTTACGGAAAAATGTGCAGCTCGGAAGCTGGCCGTTTGGACGGTGTGTGTGAGTGGACTTTGTTTTCTAACCGTGATGCATGCATATATAATTTAAATACTTTATTATATGATTTGATATGCTTTAGCATGATTGATGTTTTAATCCAGTGATTTCTCGATTCTCTGAATTATTATATTATTTTTGGCACGATTTTCGAGAAATTATGAAATTGATGTTTTGGGCGT
Source organism: Prinsepia uniflora (assembly GCA_032719365.1). NCBI lineage: Eukaryota > Viridiplantae > Streptophyta > Magnoliopsida > Rosales > Rosaceae > Prinsepia > Prinsepia uniflora. The sequence goes on along the minus strand of CM064870.1, from coordinate 10,073,317 downwards.
AGGCCCGAGATTGAAAATTGATGTTTTGATTTGGATTAGGAGTCAGGGATTGAAAATGATGTTTTGACTCGGATTATGAGTCAGGGATTGATTTCATAGATTTACGTGAAAATGGCAACTCGGGTTTACGGTTGCACGGATTTACGTGAAATTGAGATTTTGGGCTTGAGACCTAATGGAATTGTGATTTTGATTGGATTTGTATTTCCATGTGATTACATGATGGTATTCATGGTTTTTGGATTTATGGAATAAATCGGGGACTTTGGTTTTTCGGATTTGAGGAAACTATATTTTGGGGCTGAGACCCTGTGTTAATAATGATTTGATTTTTAAACGCAACTGTTTTCACTGGTTTTCATGATGGTGATGTGTTGCGGATATTTAGGGCTTTCGGATGGAAATGTGTTTTCCCCGAAGTGCACCCTGTATTGTGGATATTTAGGGCTTCTGGTTGGGAATGTGTTTTCCCCGGAGTGCACCCTGGAGATAACGCTCGCCTCCTGGATGGAAGTGTTTACCCCGGAGAGGTCACGTAGCACGGTCTGTTGTCGTGCAGCCGAGGGAGGCTCGACTCAGACCAGATTTGCTGGATTATGTGGAGATCGGTCGGTGATGTGTTCACGACGATCTGGATTGTCGGCTGGTGATGTGTTCACAGCGACGGATGCTCGGATTTTGAGCGGGCCTTGAGCCTATTTGATTTGCACGCGTTGCAGGGATAACGTGACTAATGAGATTGAATGTGGAAATAAGTCCCGTGGATTTATTGAGATTTGAATTGATTTGATGAACATGAGTTTCAAGGAAAATGTGGACATGGAATTTAGAAACATGCTTTGATTTTATCGGTTCACTATTCATACTTGATTGATTTCACACTATTACTCATGTTTTATGATATGCATGCATGTTCATGAAAACTGGAGGGTAAGAATGTGTTTTGGTAAATGTATTTATAAAAGTTTGTTTTGTCCACTCACACCCTTTTCTGTTTTATTGACCCTTCAGGTCGTGGCGCGATAGTCGAGACTATTCGAGAGGTGGAGGTATGAGTGGGCACAGGTGCAGTTATCCCATGTTTGGCAAGTCTTGGAGGGTAATTTCGGAATTTCAGTTGACTTGTCAGACGGGAGCAGGACCGGGCATGGTTATTTACGTCCTTAGGGGACGGGTGTCAGGACCCGTCCCAAATATCGCCACGATATCCGGGACGAACCCTGCTCCCGTCTGACAATCACACCTACAGTACCAAAAAAACCTCACTACTACTATAAGCATAACTATCAGACGAAGGAGTAAATATATACAACAGTCAGTCAGAGCATAGTTCTACAAAATGGCACAAAAGTCCTACAATGCTAGTCTCGCAACGGAAGAACGTCAGAAGTTCTATGCCTCGATATCTGCCTCAACGTTCACCCCAGCGCTATCACCACGACCTGGAGGGAAAATTTAAAAACCAAAAGTGTGAGTGGACTAGAATAACCAAAAGTTTTAAAATCAGTTTATCACGAATTCAAGGTTAAGGAAAAATAAGAATCAGTGTTCCCTCCGTTTTTAAAACAGGCATGCCCAACGAAGTACTAGAAAATCATAATATCAAACATCATAAGAAATAGAAACACTATAAAATCTCATAAGAAACAGATACACTATAAAATACCATAAGAAACAGAAACACTATAAAACCGATATAGAAATCATAGCTTCAGCATCAAATCATCATTTTCGATCAAACCTGTTGGACCTATCTGAGTCTTTAAACTCAATCAGGCCTTAAATGAAATCCGAGTCTTTAAACTCCCGAGTCTTTAAACTCAATAGGCCTATGGGGGTAATATCAACATATCCGAGTCTTTAAACTCCCGAGTCTTTAAACTCCCGAGTCTTTAAACTCAATCCGGGCCCGTCCCCCGTCAATATCAATCCGGGTCTTTAAACCCAATATCTAGATCCAGTAAATCCAATCCATATCCAGTGTACAACCAATTCGAAGTCTATCGCCAAACTCGAATTCGAAATCCCCGGTTCGAAGCCCGTCCGGCGTTCAGAACCGTCATTCCGAACCCAAATCCGGAAATCTACTTTTTAATCAAAACCTACGTTTACTCACAAATTACGTTTCACAATCCATTTATCATCATCAGAAAACAGTTATAGTTTGAAATCCCCAAATATGGTATCAAAATCCGAAAACCAGCTTTTTCTTGAAAAAACGTGCAAACACATCAACCATATATAAGCATCATTAAGAAGCATAAAAACACCTTTAATAACATAAAACATCAATAAAACAGTTAGGCATGCTCTAAAGAAAAGAAAGAGTCCACTCACAAATCCAGAACGAGTCACTCGCGCTCCGTGCGCTCCTCGACTGTCTCGGGTGCCTCCCGTCCTGTCAAAATGCACTAAATAGGGTCACAAATACATCAAGGATCCTAATCCTAATTTCCCCAATTTTTCAGGAATTAAATAATATTTTAATCCTAAACCCTCAACCGTCTGGCTTCCCGAACAACTCCGTAACATCGTCCGATTCACCCGAAAACCACACCAATAAACTCCTTAGGACAATTAGAACCAAACTCATGTTGGAAGCTTGGCCGGATTCTTCTCCACGTGCCTCCACGCGCCGCCCAAAGTGGCTGCGCGTGGGCCTCACGCGCCTGCTACAGTGCTTCTCCTTCCTCGATTGAACCCGGTTCACACCAGGCTGCAACCCGGACCGGCGAGAGCCATTCTCTGCCGTCCGGCCACCATTTCACTCCTCTCTTCTCCTGCAGCTTCGTCCAGACACCAGGAATCCATCCCCCTCACTCTCCTGGTTCGATTCACCCCTCAGCTTCACGACTGAAGCTCGAAAGAAAACACAGACGGCCCCTGTTTTCCTTCCCGGCCGTCGTATGCTTCCCCCCTCACGGTGACGATTCTAAACTCCTCCTACAACCTCACTGAGTCACACACAACTCACAGGAACCCTCGACTCACTCTCTAAACCCACGATTTCCCGTTTAAAATTCACGGCCAAACAGAGTACAGGGTACTCACCGTCGACTGAGCTCCGCCGTGTACGCCCCAGTCACGGCGACCGTCCTACACCACTCCTAGAACCTCCCTGAACATCACTGCACTCACCAATCCCCTCGATTCTCATCCTACCCTCACGACTTTTGAATTGAAAAATCACGGGAAAACAGAGTAAAGAGGCTTACCCTTCGATTCTGTCTCCGCCGTGCGCACCGCCGCGTCTCCCGTTTCTCGTTGGACTCCCTGCAGCCTCCTGGACTTCCCACGGTCGTGGTTTGAGCCACCACACAGCGTAACCACCACCACGAACTCACAGCCTCCCTGTTTCCTCAAACCTTCGCCGCACCACCACCGTGCCGCCGTCCACGATTTCACCACCAAAACCCGATCACCAGTACAAACACTACTCCCTGTCACTCTCACCAATCACTCTTCACTCACCCTTGCACCAAAATCGATCAATCTCCTTCAATTTCTCACCCTCTGTTTCTCTGTGTTTTTCGAAGGATTGCACGGTTCAAATTGAGCAAAGTGTGGCCGTGCGCACTTTAGAACCATTTAGAACAATCTAGTGCCCCCACGTGTCCACAATCCTATGGACAAAGCATAAATATCCTACCCCACTCAGCCACTTGTCCTCATCCAATTGGCTGAAAGAAAATGACCAAAATACCCCTTGTATAAATAATTACCGTTTTGCCCTCAAACGTTCTAGACCCGTAACTATTTCATCCAACGTCCGATGACAGCGTGCTGCCTGTCGTTCTACTCAGGACGTCGAGACCTATCCAACGGTCCTCGGTCTATGTGAAAATCACAAGTCCTCCAAAAAGTCAACATTTTCCTCGTTTACTCAAAATTACGGTAACGCCCCCAATCTTCCGAACGTCATAACTTTTCCTCCGGTTGTCCGAATCGAACCTGCCACCTGTCTACGGACTCGTGACGTCCTAAACTACGTCACGGTCAAGGGTTAACACTCATCCAATCGGTAATTCAAAAAGTCAACTTTTCGTCTCCTATTCACAAGGGCAAAATCGTCCTTTATATACAAAACTTTATAAAATTACATTTTTACCCTTCCCGAAGGTACGGGTTGTTACAATCTACCCCCCTAAAAAGAATTTCGTCCCTGAAATTCAGTGAAATAAGTAAGGGTACTGTTCCCGCATCAATGCCTCAGGTTCCCACGTAGCTTCTTCCACTTGATGATTTCTCCATAACACCTTAACCAAGGGAACCGTTTTCCTTCGTAAAACCTTATCCTTCCGATCCAAAATCGCTACAGGCTGCTCTTCGAAACTCAAGTCTTCCCTCAGTTCAACTGGTTGTGCTTCCAGAACATGCGAATCATCTCGAATATACTTCCGAAGCATAGAGACATGAAAGACATTATGTACCTTTTCCAAGTCTACTGGTAAAGCCAATCGATATGCAATAGGACCAATCCGTTCTATGATCTCATAAGGTCCAATGTAACGAGGACTCAACTTCCCTCGTCTGCCGAACCGCACAATTCCCTTCCAAGGGGACAACTTCAGGAAAACCCAGTCTCCTACAGCAAACTCCAAATCTCTGATCCTACGGTCGGCGTAACTCTTCTGTCGTTCATGAGCTGCCTTCAATCGATCCCTGATCAGTGCCACTTTTTCCTGAGTAAGCTCCACCAATTCAGAAGTAGTCAACCTCCTCTCACCAACCTCAGTCCAACACAATGGAGTCCGACACTGTCGCCCATACAAAGCCTCGTAAGGAGCCATCCCAATGCTCTCCTGATAACTGTTGTTGTAGGCAAACTCCATCAAAGGTAAATGAGACTCCCACGTACCTTGGAACTGTAAGACACAAGCTCGCATCATATCCTCGAGAATCTGAATAGTCCGCTCCGACTGTCCATCAGTCTGAGGATGAAATGCAGTACTGAAATGCAATTTATTTCCAAAAGCTTCCTGTAAGCTCTGCCAAAATCGGGAAGTGAATCTCGGATCTCTATCAGATACTATCGACTCTGGAGTCCCATGCAACCGAATAATCTCATCTATGAACAACTGTGCAAACTGCGCCAACCTGAAGGTCTCCCGTACTGGCAAGAAATGAGCAGACTTCGTAAGTCGATCCACAATAACCCACACACCATCGTGTCCCTTCGGTGTTCTCGGAAGCTTGAACACAAAATCCATTGTCAGGTGATCCCATTTCCACTCGGGAATCGGTAAAGGTTGCATTGCTCCATAGGGTCTCTGCCGCTCGGCTTTTACCTGTTGACAGATCAAGGATTTACTGACATATTCTGCAATCTCACGTTTTATTCCCGACCACCAGTAATGCTCTCGAAGTGTACGATACATCTTGGTCCCACCAGGATGCATCGCATAAGCTGAACAGTGAGCCTCATCCAGTATCACCTTCTTCAATGCTTCATCCTCAGGTACGCACAACCGTCCACCCTTAACCAAGGCTCCATCCTCACGGATCTCAAAGTCCTGTCTCTCTCCAGCCTCGACCTCAATCCGAATGATGCCCAGAATAAGGTCCTCAAACTGAGCATCAATAACCTGATCAATCAAAACAGGTCGCACATGGAAACTCGCTAGGAGTACTCCGTGATCATCCACAGTCAACTCTACTCCCAACCTGCGGAGCTCAACCAACAACGGTAACCGTACTGTCCTCAAATGCGACAAAGAACTAGCTGACTTCCTGCTCAAAGCATCGGCTACCACATTAGCCTTCCCTGGGTGATACTCAATCGTGCAGTCGTAGTCCTTAAGCAACTCCAACCATCGGCACTGTCTCAGATTCAATTCCTTTTGAGTGAACAAATACTTCAAGCTCTTGTGGTCCGTGAAGATCCTGCACCTCTCGCCGTACAAGTAATGCCGCCAAATCTTCAGTGCATGAACCACCGCTGCCAGTTCCAAATCATGTGTAGAGTAGTTCATCTCATGGGGTTTCAATTTCCGGGAAGCATAAGAAATCACTCTCCCATGCTGCATGAAGACACAACCCAAGCCTTGCAAAGAAGCGTCACTGTACACCTCAAACTCCCCACTATCGTCTGGAAGGGCTAACACAGGAGCAGATGTCAACCGCCTTTTAAGCTCCTGGAAACTCTGGTCACAGCTCTCATCCCACTCAAATCGAACTCCCTTCCGAGTTAGTCGGGTCAAAGGAACGGCTAAAATCGAAAAACCCTCAATGAAACGTCGATAATAGCCTGCTAAGCCTAGAAAACTCCGGATCTCCGTCACCGTCTTGGGCTGTTCCCACTTCGCTACCGCCTCAACCTTCTGAGGATCCACGCTGATGCCCTCAGCCGAAATCACATGACCCAGAAATCCCACACTGGTCAACCAAAACTGACACTTGCTCAACTTGGCATACAGTTGATGCTCCCTTAGAGTCTTAAGCACAATTCTCAGATGTTTCTCATGCGCCTTCGCACTCTTCGAATACACCAAAATGTCATCAATGAAGACAATCACATAATGATCCAAGTATGGCCGGAACACTCGGTTCATAAGATCCATAAAAGTTGCTGGGGCATTAGTCAAACCAAAAGGCATCACAACGAACTCATAATGACCGTACCTAGTCCGAAAGGCTGTCTTCGGTACATCCTCCTCCTTAACCCTTAGCTGATGGTAACCGGAGCGAAGATCAATCTTCGAAAAATACTGTGCTCCCTTTAGCTGGTCAAACAAATCGTCAATCCGGGGTAGGGGATATTTATTCCGAATAGTTACCTTATTCAGTTGTCTGTAATCCACACACAATCTCAATCCTCCGTCCTTTTTCTTAACAAACAAAATAGGTGCTCCCCAAGGTGACATACTCGGTCGAATGAATCCTATATCGACCAACTCTTGCAACTGGGCCTTAAGTTCCCTCAATTCTGCAGGTGCCATACGGTAAGGAGTCTGTGAAATAGGCTGTGTACCTGGAAGAAGATCAATCGTGAACTCGAGATCTCGATGTGGGGGTAATCCTGGCAACTCCTCGGGAAAAACATCGGGAAACTCCCGTACCACTGGTATGTCCTCCGCCCTCACTGACGTAGTACGTGTATCCACCACATGAGCTATGTAACCTTGGCATCCCTTACGCAACAACTTGCTAGCCTCAAGTGCCGAAATAACTCCAGTAGGAAGTGCACGCTGATCCCCCTGAAACGTAGTCTCTGATAACCCGGGACTCCGAAAAGTCACTCTCCTATCGAAACATTCGATAGAAGCATGATGTCTCGTTAACCAGTCCATACCCAAGATAACATCAAAGTCCCGCAGATCCAAGAGTAACAAATTTGCTAGTAACTCAACCTCACCTACCATCACCGGACACTCTCTCAATACCTGAGTCACTACCAACACCTTTCCAGTAGGTGTACTTACCCCTAAAGCACAATCCAAAGTAGACACCTCCCTCTCCGTCACCAAACTACAACTCCGAGCTACAAATGAATGGGTAGCCCGGGATCTATCAAAGCAAAAACAGTGTGACCAAGTATGGTGAGTGTACCTGTCACCACTCCCGGTGCTGACCTAGCCTCCTGCTGAGTCATAGCAAAAACTCGCGCCTGAGGTCCGGATGACCTACCGCGCCCCCTGGAACTGCTCGTGGCACCACCGCCACCCCTAGGGCCTGCTGCCCCTGACACTGAAGCAGTACTCCGCCCGGGTTCCGCTGCACCTCTGCCTGCTCCACCCTCCGAAGCTAACAATGGGCACTCCCTCCGGAAGTGTCCTCGCTCTCCGCAATAGAAACAAGTATCCCTACCGGGTCCACCGGTATGCCTCCCCGTAGAAGCCACTGAAGTCGCACTCGCCTGAGGAGTCGGCTGTGCCCTAGCTCCTCGAAATCCCGAGCCCTGAAAACTCCCTGGTCGACTATACCGGGCTCCACCAGCCGATGACGATCCACCAAAATTACCCCGTTTCGGGGGCCTCTAACTCGATGCTCCTGGAAATGAATGCTCTCGGCGTCGAACACTGCCCGAATACTGTGGTCTAGCAGGTAAACTGGCCTCAACCCTGACAGCAGCATCAGATAACTCCCGAAATGTAGCAAAAGAGCCAGCTGTCACTATGGCCCTGATCTCTCCCCGAAGGCCCAACTCAAACCGGCGGCACTTCTCCGCCTCGGTTGCCACAAATGCAGGAGCGAAACGAGATAACATCTGGAATCTCTGCTCATACTCAGCAACTGTCAAATTCCCTTGCTTCAAGTGAAGAAATTCTGCCTCCTTCGCATCCCGGAAAGAACGGGGATAGTACTGATCGAGAAACCGCTCCCGGAAAGTCTCCCATGTCACGGTATGTGCATCCCAGCCGGACAGTTCCAACGTGTACCACCACTCATATGCGGCTCCATCCAGTAAGAAAGTAGCTAATAAAACCCGATCCTCTGGAGGACAGTGCATCACCACAAAAATACGCTCAAGCCGGGTGATCCATCGGTGAGCTTCCTCTGGATCGGCCCCACCGCTGAACGTAGTAGCCCCAAGTCGCTGGGCTCTCTCGATTGAAGCGCTCTCAGTCCCTCTCGCCGCTTCATCTTCAGGTCGTGGAGGGGGTTCACGTCTCGGAGGCATGATCGATCGTACGCTGAAAGAGGCATAGAGTTAGTCAAACAACCTAGACCCAACACAAATCGACAAACCTATGCTCTGATACCAATTGTCAGGACCCGTCCCAAAAATCGCCATGATATCCGGGACGAACCCTGCTCCCGTCTGACAATCACACCTACAGTATCAAAAAAACCTCACTACTACTATAAGCATAACTATCAGACGAAGGAGTAAATATATACAACAGTCAGTCAGAGCATAGTTCTACAAAATGGCACAAAAGTCCTACAATGCTAGTCTCGCAACGGAAGAACGTCAGAAGTTCTATGCCTCGATATCTGCCTCAACGTTCACCCCAGCGCTATCACCACGACCTGGAGGGAAAATTTAAAAACCAAAAGTGTGAGTGGACTAGAATAACCAAAAGTTTTAAAATCAGTTTATCACGAATTCAAGGTTAAGGAAAAATAAGAATCAGTGTTCCCTCCGTTTTTAAAACAGGCATGCCCAACGAAGTACTAGAAAATCATAATATCAAACATCATAAGAAACAGAAACACTATAAAATCTCATAAGAAACAGATACACTATAAAATACCATAAGAAACAGAAACACTATAAAATCGATATAGAAAACATAGCTTCAGCATCAAATCATCATTTCCGATCAAACCTGCTGGACCTATCCGAGTCTTTAAACTCAATCAGGCCTTAAATGAAATCCGAGTCTTTAAACTCCCGAGTCTTTAAACTCAATAGGCCTATGGGGGTAATATCAACATATCCGAGTCTTTAAACTCCCGAGTCTTTAAACTTAATCCGAGCCCGTCCCCCGTCAATATCAATCCGGGTCTTTAAACCCAATATCTAGATCCAGCAAATCCAATCCATATCCAGTGTACAACCAATTCGAAGTCTATAGCCAAACTCGAATTCGAAATCCCCGGTTCGAAGCCCGTCCGGCGTTCAGAACCGTCATTCCGAACCCAAATCCGGAAATCTACTTTTTAATCAAAACCTACGTTTACTCACAAATTACGTTTCACAATCCATTTATCATCATCAGAAAACAGTTATAGTTTGAAATCCCCAAATATGGTATCAAAATCCGAAAACCAGCTTTTTATCGAAAAACGTGCAAACACATCAACCTATATAAGCATCATTAAGAAGCATAAAAACACCTTTAACAACATAAAACATCAATAAAACAGTTAGGCATGCTCGAAAGAAAAGAAAGAGTCCACTCACAAATCCAGAACGAGTCACTCGCGCTCCGTGCCCTCCTCAACTGTCTCGGGTGCCTCCCGTCCTGTCAAAATGCACTAAATAGGGTCACAAATACATCAAGGATCCTAATCCTAATTTCCCCAATTTTTCAGGAAATAAATAATATTTTAATCCTAAACCCTCAACCGTCTGGCTTCCCGAACAACTCCGTAACATCGTCTGATTCACCCGAAAACCACACCAATAAACTCCTTAGGACAATTAGAACCAAACTCATGTTGGAAGCTTGGCCGGATTCTTCTCCACGCGCCTCCACGCGCCGCCCAAAGTGGTTGCGCGTGGGCCTCACGCGCCTGCTACAGTGCTTCTCCTTCCTCGATTGAACCCGGTTCACACCAGGCTGCAACCCGGACCGGCGAGAGCCATTCTCTGCCGTCCGGCCACCATTTCACTCCTCTCTTCTCCTGCAGCTTCGTCCAGACACCAGGAATCCACCCCCCTCACTCTCCTGGTTCGATTCACCCCTCAGCTTCACGACTGAAGCTCGAAAGAAAACACAGACGGCCCTTGTTTTCCTTCCCGGCCGTCCTATGCTTCCCCACTCACGGTGACGATTCTAAACTCCTCCCACAACCTCACTGAGTCACACACAACTCACAGGAACCCTCGACTCACTCTCTAAACCCACGATTTCCCGTTTAAAATTCACGGCCAAACAGAGTACAGGGTACTCACCGTCGACTGAGCTCCGCCGTGTACGCCCCCGTCACGGCGACCGTCCTACACCACTCCTAGAACCTCTCTGAACATCACTGCACTCACCAATCCCCTCGATTCTCATCCTACCCTCACGACTTTTGAATTGAAAAATCACGGGAAAACAGAGTAAAGAGGCTTACCCTTCGATTCTGTCTCCGCCGTGCGCACCGCCGCGTCTCCCGTTTCTCGTTGGACTCCCTGCAGCCTCCTGGACTTCCCACGGTCATGGTTTGAGCCACCATACAGCGTAGCCACCACCACGAACTCACAGCCTCCCTGTTTCCTCAAACCTTCGCCGCACCACCACCGTGCCGCCGTGCACGATTTCATCACCAAAACCCGATCACCAGTACAAACACTACTCCTTGTCACTCTCACCAATCACTCTTCACTCACCCTTGCACCAAAATCGATCAATCTCCTTCAATTTCTCACCCTCTGTTTCTCTGTGTTTTTCGAAGGATTGCACGGTTCAAATTGAGCAAAGTGTGGCCGTGCACACTTTAGAACCATTTAGAACAATCCAGTGCCCCCACGTGTCCACAATCCTATGGACAAAGCATAAATATCCTACCCCACTCAGCCACTTGTCCTCATCCAATTGGCTGAAAGAAAATGACCAAAATACCCCTTGTATAAATAATTACCGTTTTGCCCTCGAACGTTCTAGACCCGTAACTATTTCATCCGACGTCCGATGACAGCGTGCCGCCTGTCGTTGTACTCAGGACGTCGAGACTTATCCAACGGTCCTCGGTCTATGTGAAAATCACAAGTCCTCCAAAAAGTCAACATTTTCCTCGTTTACTCAAAATTACGGTAACACCCCCAATCTTCTGAACGTCATAACTTTTCCTCCGGTTGTCCGAATCGAACCTGCCACTTGTCTACGGACTCGTGACGTCCTAAACTACGTCACGGTCAAGGGTTAACACTCATCCAATCGGTAATTCAAAAAGTCAACTTTTCGTCTCCTATTCACAAGGGCAAAATCGTCCTTTATATACAAAACTTTATAAAATTACATTTTTACCCTTCCCGAAGGTACGGGTTGTTACAACGGGTCCTGTTATAGAGAGTCTAGGTTTACCCAAACTGGTTTGCTAGGGTAAATGGGAAGTACTTCTTCTGGAATGTTGTTGGCCTAGGTGATGAAGGATTTACCGCGGACGGGTTAAGTTGGTATTAGATTCATGAACTTGATACTCAGGTTATGCCGTTGAGGGCGGAGGATATACTTATTGCATGTTTCTTTTCGAATGGTATTCTAGAGAACTTACCGGGGTTACCACCTCATTGGGAGAATGAGTTTATCATTGAGCTACTTTCAAATTTACAAGTGATATCCTCAAACACCATACAAGATGAAGTGTACTAAGAATTGTGTTGGTAGTGATGCGGGAGTACTCGAGGGGATCACAAGTGGTTGATTTTTAACCTGCATACGTAAATTTCAAGGACAAAATTTATTAAGGGGGCAGATTGTAATGACCCAAACCAAAAATTAAGGACAATTTGGGAATTTACTTGGAAAGTGATGATTTTACCCTCGATTTTGGAGGGTTCATTGGTCAAATTTTTAATGGAGGGACTTTTGGGCATGTTTCTTTGACTTTTGTATGCGTCTCGGGCTCACGAGTCCGTGCAAGAAAGTTACGAGTCTGTAAATATAAGGGCATAACGATAATTTTAGAAAAGTTTAGGGTTTAAATACATGGCCGATCTCATAACATTCATGTGTCCCTGGAATTTTTGGTGCTATACTTCAGATTAATAAATAAACATGACTTAGATGCGGTTCATTAATTTGATCTTCGGATGAAGGTTGAATAGTGAAGGATTTTTATATTTTCATTCAGGCTTCCTAAATTTCTCATTCCTCAATCATTTTCTTGAATCCCTCCTCGGTCCACCGTCGTTGGTGGTGCTCCAACCTTAATTCTTGCACCAAAACACTCGTGAGGCCATGGAGATTCCATTTATGGCCATGATTTGGTCTAACTTGACCTGGAAATGGATCACCATGAAGGGAAAATATCTAGCCAATCCAGGGGTGCAGATGGTGGCGCACTACGACATCAATGATCGTCTTCGGGTGGCCGATTCTGTTCAGTGGTGATGTGGAAGTTTCAAATGGATGCCACGTCATTGACATATGGACAACACATCACTGGCACCTGGATGACATGTTAGGTTACGTGGGTTCCACGCCAGGGAGCGCGTGGCCGCGGATTTTAAGTTTTACGTATGGATATTCATATGCTTGAGTGCTTGACACAGCTTGCTTGCTGCTAATTTTTCAGACGGTATCATGTCGAACTCGATGAAGGGCATAAATAAGAAGATATCAGTAACAAAAAAATAGCAAATTGCTAGCAGCAAAAGTACGTGCACTAGAAAGCAATAGGGGTATGTTTAGGGATATGTCTAGAATAGGAAGCGCTACTAATGATCACGAAAGAAGGGCTATATCGACAATTCCTCTTGGGGTGAGTGATGAAAAAGATTGTCTAGTATTGCATAATTGACAATTATACTCATTTATTTATTTCTTTTACAATTTTTATATTTTGTCTTTTATAATTCTAATATTTTTTTCAAATCTAACTTCTAACATATTTTCAGCTTATAATATCTATTATACTGTTTTCTTCAGATAAAACCACATCAAATACCAAATTTCCCACCCACGCCATTAAGCTCATGCATTCTACTTACGATTTTTTTTATTATCACATAAATGTTTTTAATTACATACATTGCAATTGCGATTATATTGTACCTAGATAATATAGTTAGAATCCATAATATACATATTATTCAATTATCATCTAGTTTTGACATATAATATATTTGTAATATTCCCTGAATGTTATTATAGTTTATTTCACACGTAGGGTGCATGTTCATTTTATCTCGAATATTATGATTTATTTTACACAAATAGAGTAGCTTTCGAGAAATCTTGCACATACAATGCAATTTCGGCTGATCTTCCACATATAATATTATTATGTACCGTTTGATGTAAATATTGTGTTGTTTCTATCCATCATGAAGAATTACAAGCTAACTTATATATTTATATATAGTGTAGTTTCTGACACACCTCGATCTGAAAAGTCCACTAGGACACCAAGATGGAGGCATATTGGTCGACATTTGGACGTCACCGTCCAGATGTCGACCAATATGCCTCCATCTTGGTGTCCTAGTCAAATGATAAAAGCCAATTAGTTAAATGTTGCATTTTAGGAGGTCAAGTGAAACGTAACCATCAAAATTCGATTACATTTCACCGCGATAACGGAAGTTTAGATCATAGAAAATTAACGATGATCATACAGTTAGGTAACTACCTGCATTAACCAATTTCCACCGCATTACTCCAACCTCAGCAATGAATGTCAAAGCAGCTATCAAAACCTCTTTAAAGTAAGTGTAAAACCACCAGAACGTGAGGGGTTAAAAAACAAAGGGTGAGTGGACCCAGTAAAAACATGCTCATTAGTCACACGAGTCATGTGCATATGAAGGCTGGGTATCTATAATGCTCACGTACAACGACCACGTGAAAGTTGGGTGCGGGTCGTGGGGCACTATCATCACAAGTGTAACGGCCCAAAACTTTGGAAAGGAAAAATAATGATTTTGCCCCTGTAGGGTCAAAAGGTTGACTTTTTTATCGAGAAATTTTTTGGACATTCTATAAGAACCGTTACGAAGGACTTAGATTCCTAAGTCAATAGACAGGCAGTGTGTAAAAAATAGAGGTCGAATGGTTTAGATATGATCAAAATTGATTAAGGGGTATTACGATAATTTTAGCATAAAAGGTATTTTGGTAGTTTGACTTATGAGATAAGGTATGATGGTGACAAGTGTCTAAAGAAATCTGGTCCTTTCCCTCCCATTCTCCCACCCACTTACGTTTCATATATATATATATATACATATATGTATGTGTGAGGGTATTGGAGGAGTTCGGGGGTTGACAACCAAAAAAGTGAAAAACAGGGTAAACCGTGAGGGAGTGAAATAAAGGGACCCATGGAAAGGAATGGAAGAAGAAAAGATGGAAGAGAAAGAGAAAGGAAGAGAATTTGAAGGAGGTTATTGAAAGGAAGAAGGAAAACAGTGAAAAAACATAGGGGAACCCGTGAGTCCCACTTCGGGCATTTCAGATTTTATAGTTTTGGTTCAAGAAACCCAGAAACAAGTAATTTAGTGCCCTTCTGGGAGTAGTACGACCACGTTGGGATATAAATTAATGAGTCTAGAGGTCGTAGAAGCCATGTAAGTAGCTGGAAAATCATGGTCGGATGTTCTAACAGTCATACGTTATTTTCAGGTACGTTTTTCCTCGTTTAAACGTCACATAGCTTATCCTTAGATCGTGTAGCTACATATAGATTATTGGAACATCCAATTTGGATGTGAAACAACCAGGATATGTTCTGCTCATGCTTGCAAGTTGGGCAAACCAAAACCAGGAAAATAGGTTCGACCTGCTAGAGGAAGGAGATAACTGATAGGCATGTGGCCACCACGCGCAAATGACTTTCGCTGGCGCGTGGCGGCACGTGCGGTGGTGTTTAAGGCTATGACCAACATGAAAGTTCTTTAAGGTAAGATTATGAGTTCAATGGTACAATTTTCAAGTTATTTGGATATTGGTTGAGTATAGTTTTAGAGACCCAATGTGATATATCCATACTTTAACTTTTCAGTTAAATTTGAAGATAATTAAGGACTTGAATATAATCTTATTTGGATATGAATGAACATATGATGATGAATTATGGAGAGATGAAATATGTGAAAAGGATGAATATGTAATTAATATGGTTTAAGGATTTGGTGTATGTGATTATATTATTGAGTATAAATATGATGTTTAGGAATTCCCTATGGCTGTTAAGGACTTCCCTATGGTTATACTTAATAAATTTTCGATGATTATGAGCAATGGTGAAATTATAAAAGAGAGAAATAAGGATTGATTATGAGTATTGCTTATGTGAATAGTTGAAGCATTATTATGACAATTTGGAGATGAGTAGTTAGAGAGATTATGATAAATGGATAAATTATGGGAATTAATGCGAAGGCCAATGTTGACATCAATGAACCTTAATGGTAGCTTATGTTGAATAAAAGGATTTATGGAAATATGGAAAAGGTGTTTAACATAGGACTTACATATATAGTTATTATTATGTGAAAGTTACTCCCTTAACTAATATAGGATTATGATTTATATTGTGCAAATGTAAAATTGACAACATAAGGAATATATGAACGGTTGATGTCGCAAATTCTGATAAATATAATAATGAGAGTAAGATCGAATGTGGTTAAAGTAATAAATTCCACCACTTGTCAGGGTAAGGGGTTCGACGTGGGTGCAAACCCCGCAAGAGTAGATATTATTTGGTTAATTTAATATGACATGCATTCGGTTAAGAATTAAGAAATATCCCTTGTCTGACAAGAATTATCAGACGAGAGCAGGACCGGCTCGATTTTCAAGGAAATTTAAAGACGGGTCCTGTCAACTTGGTATTAAAGCCAAGTTACTAAATAATATTGCCTTGGGTATGAGCCTGCATAACACGTTTTAATCATTTTAACACATGATTTATATGAAAATGGTTTTATTATGTTTTAATAAAATGATTCGAAACACACGTTTTATGAGATCTTTTAAATGGTGTTAGACTAAAATCTGATTTGGAATTTGGTTTGACCTAAAATGGGAGTGAATGACAGGACCCATCCCAATCCCCCTAGGATTAATGCGGGATGACCCTGCTCCCGTCTGACACGAAGTGTCAGATAAGGGATTTTTTTTCCGACCTTTGCCCTCTCGGGCCATCAGAGTACGCGAAGATCCGGAGAAGATATGTGATATCTCGGTCTCTGCTACAGTCCACATCCGCTGTCAACCTAAAGGGCAGTCAAAACATTAAAAGCTGTGATTGGACAAAACAAGAGTTTGTAAAAACAGTTTATCGAAGAAAACATTTGTACCCTTCACTAAAAAGCAATGCATGCATTCGAAAACCATTTAACCGAAAGAACCATATGTGGGAACTAAGCCCAAAACCATAATGAAAACGACCGTACGGGCCACTGCCCAAATCCATAAGGGACTCAGCCCAAACCAGAAATAAACCAAGTACACGAGTCACCACTCAAATCCTGTGTAACCACACATCACATATCATATATCATATTTATATCATATACACATATAATTCACATAACCAATCATGTCACGGTTTCCAAAGCTAAGCGCGTGCTACCCGGGTCTCAATCCGAGTCTTCTCAAAGTCAAGTTTAATGTCCGTAGACCACTGATCCTACCCGAGGTTATAGTAATCAGCCTTTCTGAGAGTAAGGAACCCAACTGGGGTGACTCTCACTCAGTCAGTGCTCCGTGACTACTCCGGGGTCCACCCAGGCCAACGACCCTCCCCGGAGGAGATATAGAACAAGTAAAGGAAGGTATATGAACATATATATACATAACATAAATATTCATGCCCGGTTCCCCTGAACCGTCATGATCCATATATATACATATAGGTAATATCCTCTATGCCCGGTTCCCATAAACCATCATGTACCATAATGACCTTTCCAGCGTTCATGCCGGTTCCCATAAACCGCCATGAACTTGGAAATCCATCAAGGGTCCTTGACCCGAAATCATAACCGTAAAGTAACTGGGTCTCGTGCTCGAACATATGACATCAGCTGGGCATCCTGCCCGATATCTCAGGGTCAGTCACGACTCCGATCGTAGTGATGCATGCAACCATCCATCCAGGACCGCCCTCAATCCTGGTATGTCGCCGTGAACGTATCAACCGACGCGACCACCACAAGATCATGGTGCACTCATCACCGATAGCTATCCTGAACCGTCAGCACTCCGAAGTCGAGCCTCCACCGGCTACCCGACAACAGATCGTGCGTCGTGACCTTTCCGGAAGGAACACATCTCAATCCGGAGGCGAGCGTCGTATCGTCGATCGCCGTGCACATAGCACCCGCCGCAACCACGATTCAGACCCGTAGGTCATCCATAGTATCATATGCCCGAGACCAAACCAAATGGGTCTCATACTCGAGTTTATCCTTTTAGAAATCCAAAACCATTTCATTTAAACCAATAAAGAAATACTGACACATATAAGCACCGTATAATGCCGAAACCTCGAAATACGTGCTTATACGTAACCACATCCAAATGCACTCATGGAATTACCAAACATATATGAAAACATATAATAAACATTTATGCATGCACCAATTTAGAAAACAAGGTCCACTCACAGACCATCCGAGCTGCCGCCTCTATTTACGTGCCCTACGGCTCTCCCGAGCCAATCACTATCACCGGGACTCCCAAACCTATTCAAATCCTATTCAAATCGTAATAAAAGGTTACTAACTACCTTATTAACCTCCTACCAAAGCCCCGTAATTTTCCGGTATTTTTAACTATTTTTAATCCCGATCCGAAACCTTCCGATGCCTCGAAAATTATCAAGACGGTGTCCGATCGACACAAAACCAGTCCCAAAATGTTCGTTAGATCGAATAGAAGATTTTACGTGTTGAAACTTTCCCCAAAGGAGGGACCACGCGCCCTCACGCACCCTTACATCAGCTGAACCGGGTTTTTTTCTGCAACTGGACCGGCCGACCGGTCTAGACCGGTTCAACCCCTAAACTCAACTATTTTCGGTCCATTTTTTCCATTTTAATTCCTATATCATCCTAACATTGTTTCATATCATTTTAGCTATTAAAAACCGAAATAAAGGGACCGAAATCCACCTTGAATGTCCACGTTTGAACCGGACGTTTGTGAGCATCCATCGCCGTGGCCTCCGGCCGTCCTAGGCCTCAAAACTGATCCCATTAGCTTCCTAGGGTCCCCAGAAACATTACACAATCGTTAGAATTAGCTAAGAACCTATAAATCTTAAGTTCCAATTTTTGAACTCTTACCTTACGGTTTTGGGTTTCCCCGCCGTGAGCCGCCACCGTGGCTGGCCACCGTCGTTCCCATCACCGTCCTCATCCTCTCACGGTCACACACGGGCACATAGGTTTATGGTGGTGAGGTGTGTGGTATTTGTGTGGTGTGGTGTTTGAAAATGGACGATGAAGAAAATGGTGGGGGGTGCGGTTTTGAAGAAGAAAAGAAGAAGAAGATCTCTGATAGGAGAGAGAATTAATGGATGGTTGGGATTTAGAGATTAGATGAGAGATGGAGGGCTAGGATTGAATGATAATTGGATTAATTATAAAATAATCAAAATAATAATATTTTATTAAGTAGATCCACTTTTTAGGGATTTTAGCCAATTGGATGAGTGACACTTGTCACTCATCCATGGGACCCACCTAAAATATCTAGCCAATCAGAATTTGCCAAATCATCCCCGTCTCGAAGTATGTGCATAGTGAAATTGAACTTCTGTGACCTATAACTTCCCCGTTCGAAGTCCGATTTCAACGTGTCGCTTGTCTATGGATTTGTAACATTCCGATCTACGTAACGGTCCTCGACCCTTGGCCATCGGACCTCCCGATCAAAAAGTCAACATTTGCCCCCTTTTAACCAAAATTACCAAATTTCCCATAAACTTCCGAACGTCATAACTTCTTTCTCGAACGTCGGAATTGAACGTGCCACTTGCCTATGAACTCATGCCGTCCTAAAATATTTCACGATCATTGGTCAAAGTTCATTTGACCGCCCGAATGAAAAGTCAATGTTTTGTCACGGTTAGGGGCAAAACGGTCATTTTGCATCATTCGTCCGATTTCGCCTAACTAATCACGGATTAACCTCACTAATCGTTATTAGTCACTATTCTAATCTAGGAATTTGGGTCGGGTCGTTACAGTGAAGGTTATTAAATGATTTATGTCAGGACCCGTCCCGAATATCACCTCAATACCCAGGATGAACCCTGCTCCCGTCTGACAATCACACTTACAGTACCAAAAATAACCTTAATACAACTATAAGCATAACTATCAGACGAAGGAGTAAATATATACAACAGTAAGCAGAGCATAGTTTTACAAAATGGGCACCAAAAGTCCTACAAGTCTAAGTCTGCAACGGAAGAACGTCAGAAGCTCTATGCCTCGATATCTGCCTCAACGTTCACCCCAGCGCTATCACCACGACCTGGAGGGAAATTAAAAAAAAAAACAGAAAGTGTGAGTGGACCGGGAAAAATGGTAGTTTCAAAACAGCTTCTCGTCAAATCAGAGTTAAGGAAAAATAATAAGTTGTTCCCTCCGTTGTGGAAACAGGCATGTCCGACGAAATAATAGAAAATCCATAATATGGAACATCATAAGAAACAGAAACACTATCAAACATCATAAGAAACAGATACACTATAAAATGGATATCAAAACCAGAGCATGAACATCAAACCACCAATTCTGATCAAACCTGCTGGACCTATCCGAGTCTTTAAACTCAACCAGGCCTCAAATATAACTACGAGTCTTTAAACTCAATAGGCCTATGGGGGTAATATCGTAATATCCGAGTCCTTAAACTCCCAAGTCTTTAAACTCAATCCGGGCCCGTCTCCCATCAATATCAATCCGGGTCCTTAAACCCAATATCCAGATCCAGCAAATCCAATCCATATCAGTGTAAAACCATTCCGAAATCTATCGCCAAACTCGAATTCAAAATCCCCGGTTCGAAGCCCTTCCGGCGTTCAGAACCGACATTCCGAACCCGAATCCGGAAATCTAATTTTTAATCCAAAACCCATATTTAATCACAAATTATGAACATATCCATTTATCATCATCAGAAAACAGTTATAGGTTAAAATCCTCAAATATGGTATCAAAATACGAAAACCAGATTTTCCTCGAAAAGCGTGTAAAATCCCGGAAATGTCTCGAAAAACGTGCAAACATCTCAATTACTTATAATCATCATTAAAACATAAAAACACACACATAAAATCATAAAACATTGATAAAAACAGTTAGACATGCTCGGAAATAGGAAAGAGTTCACTCACAGATCAGAACAAGTCACTCGCGCCCCGTGCGCTCCTCGACTGTCTCTGGTGTCTCCCGTCCTGTCAATAGATACCAAATAGGGTCACAATTACATCAAGGATACCTTTCCTAATTTCCCCAATTTTTCGAGAATTTAATACTATTTTAATCCTAAACCCCAAACCGTACAGATTTTCGAACCATCCCGTAACACCGTCCGATTAACCCGAAAACTATACCATTGGATTCCTTAGAACATTTAGGACTAAACTCATGTTGGAAACTTGGCCGGATTCTTCCCCACGCGCCTCCACGCGCCGCCCAAAGTGGCTGCGCGTGGGCCTCACGCGCCAGCTACAGTAGCATCTCCTTCCTCGAGTCACCCGGTTCAACACAGTTGAACCGGCGTGAACGGTTCTCTGTATTCCGATCACCATTTCAATCCAAACCAATCCTATCCTCTTCGTCCCGTCCTAAGCAACCTGTCCAAGTCCTAACCTCGAAGAATCACGGCCGGAAACCCGCCGTTCACGGCCTCGAAACAGATGGCCTATAGCCCCTGTTTTGACCGCCGGCCGCCCAGGTCCTCCCCGGTCACGGCGTTCATCTTAAACGACGCCTAAGACCCTCCTGAATTTCACCCTAACCTCCTTATCCCTCGACTCTACACCCAAGTCCACGACTTTGCATTTGAAATTCACGGCTAAACAGAGTACAGAGTACTCTCCGTCGACTGGGCTCCGCCGTGTACGCCTCCGTCACGGCGACCGTTCCATACCGTTCCTAGAACCTCCCTTAACACTACTGCACTCACCAATCCCCTCGATTCTCACCCTACCTTCACGACTTTTGAAATTAAAATCTACGGGAAAACAGAGCAAAAGAAGTTACCCTTCGATTCCGGCGCCGCCGTGAGAACCGTCACCTACCACGGTGCTCGTAGGACTCCCCGTAGCCTCCTGAGTCTCCTAGTGGCTTGAATCGATCCACCACACGGCACAGCAGCCACCTCAATCCACCGCCGTCTCTGTTTCCTCCAAAACTCCAGCCGTCCACCGCGTCGCCCCCGTGTACGGTTTCAGTCCCAAACCGTGATCACCAGCTCCGTCTTGCTTCACCGTCCCTCTCTCAACTGACTCTTCACTCTCTCTTGCACCCAGATCGATCAATCTTCTTCAACTTTCTTCTCTCTGTTTCTGTGTGTTCAAAGGATGCACAGTTCAAAAATGAACCAAGTGTGGCCGTGCACACTTTAGAACCTTAGGGAACAATCCAGCCCCTGCACGTGTCCACAATCCATAGGCCAGCCCAAAAAATCTCTGCCACTTGCCCTTATCTGATTGGGCTGAGGGAAAATGACCAAAATACCCCTCCTGCACAAATTACCATTTTACCCTCAGACTTTCCAGACCCGTATCTTTTCCGTCCGACGTCCGATGACAGCGTGCCGCCTGTCGTTGAACTCAGGACGTCGAGACCTATCCAACGGTCCTCGGTCTACGTGAAAATCACAAGTCCTCCAAAAAGTCAACATTTTCCTCATGTTATCAAAATTACGGTAACACCCTCAACCTTCCGTACATCATAACTTTTCCTCCGGTTGTCCAAATCGAACCTGCCACCTGTCTACGGACTCGTGACGTCCTAAACTACGTCACGGTCAAGGCCCAACACTCATCTAATCGATAATTCAAAAAGTCAACTTTTAGCCTACTATTCACAAGGGCAAAATCGTCCTTTTTACAAAACTTCACAAAATTACATTTTTACCCTTCCCGAAGGTACGGGTTGTTACAATCTACCCCCCTAAAAAGAATTTCGTCCCCGAAATTCAGTGAAATAAATAAGGGTACTGTTCCCGCATCAAGGCCTCGGGTTCCCAAGTAGCTTCTTCCACGTGATGATTTCTCCACAATACCTTCACTAAAGGAACCGTCTTCCTTCGTAAAACTTTATCCTTCCGATCCAAGATTGCAACAGGTTGCTCTTCGAAACTCAAGTCTTCCCTCAGTTCCACAGGCTGTGCCTCCAAAACATGCGAATCATCCCGAATGTATTTCCGAAGCATAGAGACATGAAAAACATTATGTACCTTTTCCAAATCTGCTGGTAAAGCCAATCGGTATGCAACGGACCAATCCGTTCTATGATCTCATAAGGTCCAATGTAACGAGGACTCAACTTCCCTCGTCTGCCAAATCGTACGATTCCCTTCCAAGGAGATAACTTCAGGAAAACCCAGTCTCCTACGGCAAACTCCAAATCTCTAATCCTGCGGTCGACGTAGCTCTTCTGGCGGTCCTGCGCTACCTTCAATCGATCCCTAATCAGTGCCACTTTTTCCTGAGTAAGCTCCACCAGCTCAGAAGTAGTCAACCTCCTCTCACCAACCTCAGTCCAACACAATGGAGTCCGACACTGTCGCCCATACAAAGCCTCGTAAGGAGCCATCCCCATGCTCTCCTGATAACTGTTATTGTAGGCGAACTCCATCAAAGGCAGATGTGATTCCCAAGTACCCTGAAATTGAAGTACACAAGCTCGCATCATATCCTCGAGAATCTGAATAGTACGCTCAGACTGTGCATCGGTCTGAGGATGAAAAGCAGTACTGAAATGCAGCTTAGTCCCAAAAGCTTCCTGTAAACTCTGCCAAAATCGGGAAGTAAATCTAGGATCTCTGTCAGAGACTATCGACTCCGGAGTCCCATGCAGCCGGATAATCTCATCTATGAACAACTGTGCAAACTGCTCCAACCTGAAGTTCTCCCGTACTGGCAAGAAATGAGCAGACTTCGTAAGTCGATCCACAATAACCCACACACCATCATGTCCCTTCGGTGTTCTCGGAAGCTTGAACACGAAATCCATAGTCAGGTGATCCCATTTCCACTCGGGGATCGGCAAAGGTTGCATTGCTCCATAAGGTCTCTGCCGCTCGGCTTTTACCTGTTGACAAATCAAGCATCTACTGACGTACTCTGTAATTTCACGTTTCATCCCCGACCACCAGTAATGCTCTTGAAGGGTACGATACATCTTGGTCCCACCAGGATGCATCGCATAAGCTGAACAGTGAGCCTCATCCAGTATCACCTTCTTCAAAGCTTCATCCTCAGGTACACACAACCGTCCATCCTTAACCAAGGCTCCATCCTCACGGATCTCAAAATCCTGTCTCTCTCCAGCCTCGACCTCAATCCGAATGAGGCATAGAATAGGATCCTCAAACTGAGCATCAATCACCTGATCAATCAAAATAGGTCGCACATGGAAACTTGCTAGGAGTGCTCCCTGCTCATCCACAGTCAACTCTACTCCCAACCTACGGAGCTCAACCAGCAAAGGTAATCGTACCATCCTCAAATGTGACAAAGAACTAGCTGACTTCCTGCTCAAAGCATCGGCTACCACATTAGCCTTCCCTGGGTGATACTCAATAGTACAGTCGTAGTCCTTAAGTAACTCCAACCAACGGCGCTGTCTTAGATTCAATTCCTTTTGAGTGAACAAATACTTCAAGCTCTTGTGGTCCTTGAAGATCCTGCACCTCTCACCGTACAAGTAATGTCGCCAAATCTTCAATGCATGTACCACCGCTGCTAATTCCAAATCATGTGTAGGGTAGTTCACCTCATGGGGTTTCAATTGTCGGGAAGCATAAGCAATCACTTTCCTGTGCTGCGTCAAGACACAACCCAAACCTTGTAAAGAAGCGTCACTATACACCTCGAACTCCCCACTATCGTCTGGAAGGGCTAACACAGGAGCAGATGTCAACCGCCTTTTAAGCTCCTGAAAACTCTGTTCACAGTTCTCATCCCACTCGAATCGAACTCCCTTCCGTGTCACTTCGTCAACGGTGCTGCAAGAATAGAAAAGCCTTCAATAAAACGCCGGTAATACCCTGCCAAACCCAGAAAACTCCGAATTTCCGTCACCGTCTTAGGCTGTTCCCAATTGGCTACCGCTTCAACTTTCTGAGGATCCACACGGATGCCCTCGGCCGAAATCACATGGCCAAGAAAC
This sequence comes from Prinsepia uniflora, assembly GCA_032719365.1. Classification (NCBI taxonomy): domain Eukaryota; kingdom Viridiplantae; phylum Streptophyta; class Magnoliopsida; order Rosales; family Rosaceae; genus Prinsepia; species Prinsepia uniflora. The sequence continues at coordinate 10,048,635 of CM064870.1, read as the reverse complement.
CCAACACTGGTCAACCAGAACTGACACTTACTGAGCTTCGCATACAACTGATGCTCCCTCAAAGTTTTCAGCACGATCCTCAGATGTTTCTCATGCGCCTTTGCACTCGTCGAATACACCAAGATGTCATCAATGAAGACGATCACAAAACGATCCAAGTAGGGCCGGAACACTCGGTTCATAAGGTCCATAAAAGCTGCTGGGGCATTAGTCAAACCAAAAGGCATCACAATAAACTCATAATGACCGTACCTGGTCCGGAAAGCTGTCTTCGGTATATCCTCCTCTACAGAGTACAGAGTACTCTCCGTCGACTGGGCTCCGCCGTGTACGCCTCCGTCACGGCGACCGTTCCATACCGTTCCTAGAACCTCCCTTAACACTACTGCACTCACCAATCCCCTCGATTCTCACCCTACCTTCACGACTTTTGAAATTAAAATCTACGGGAAAACAGAGCAAAAGAAGTTACCCTTCGATTCCGGCGCCGCCGTGAGAACCGTCACCTACCACGGTGCTCGTAGGACTCCCCGTAGCCTCCTGAGTCTCCTAGTGGCTTGAATCGATCCACCACACGGCACAGCAGCCACCTCAATCCACCGCCTTCTCTGTTTCCTCCAAAACTCCAGCCGTCCACCGCGTCGCCCCCGTGTACGGTTTCAGTCCCAAACCGTGATCACCAGCTCCGTCTTGCTTCACCGTCCCTCTCTCAACTGACTCTTCACTCTCTCTTGCACCCAGATCGATCAATCTTCTTCAACTTTCTTCTCTCTGTTTCTGTGTGTTCAAAGGATGCACGGTTCAAAAATGAACCAAGTGTGGCCGTGCACACTTTAGAACCTTAGGGAACAATCCAGCCCCTGCACGTGTCCACAATCCATAGGCCAGCCCAAAAAATCTCTGCCACTTGCCCTTATCTGATTGGGCTGAGGGAAAATGACCAAAATACCCCTCCTGCACAAATTACCATTTTACCCTCAGACTTTCCAGACCCGTATCTTTTCCGTCTGACGTCCGATGACAGCGTGCCGCCTGTCGTTGAACTCAGGACGTCGAGACCTATCCAACGGTCCTCGGTCTACGTGAAAATCACAAGTCCTCCAAAAAGTCAACATTTTCCTCATGTTATCAAAATTACGGTAACACCCTCAACCTTCCGTACATCATAACTTTTCCTCCGGTTGTCCAAATCGAACCTGCCACCTGTCTACGGACTCGTGACGTCCTAAACTACGTCACGGTCAAGGCCCAACACTCATCTAATCGATAATACAAAAAGTCAACTTTTAGCCTACTATTCACAAGGGCAAAATCGTCCTTTTTACAAAACTTCACAAAATTACATTTTTACCCTTCCCGAAGGTACGGGTTGTTACATTTATGTGATAATTTAAATTTGGTTTTGGAATGATTATTGGTGACTTTTGAGAATTTTGAATGAATTTCAAGTATACGAGGTTTTTACGAAAATTGTGTTGGGTTTAAATTTGAATTGTGAAATGAGGATTTGAATTTTTAAGGGATGAATATATGTTGTGAATTTGATTTTAAGGAATGTATATATATTATAAATATGTGTCTCGGTATTTGTGTATTATTGTGTGTGTACATATGGTGTCTCTTGGATGGTGGTCAGTCCTCAAACGTCGAGTGAAGCTCCGATTCCTGAGACTGGCATGGTAAGGTAATGACTTAGACGTCGAGTTAGGCTCTAGTTCCTGAGTCAGTAGTGGTTGGTTAGTCTCGAACATCGAGTTAGCTCCAATTCCTGAGACTGGCATTGTGATAGTTAGTCTCAGACGTTGAGCAGGGCTCCAATTCTTGAGACTAGTATAACGATGACTTAGACGTTGAGCAGAGTTCCAGTTCATGAGTTAGTTCTCACTTAGACGTCGAGCAGGGCTCAGTTCCTAAGGGAGGTTACACTCGGACGTCGAGCTAGACTCTGGTTCCCGGGTGGTTTACGTATTGGTAGTACAGAAATACCCCTGGGAGAATATTTGTCTAGATGATGTGTTGGTGTTGTTTTTGGATATGACTTAGATAATGATTGTGGTGGTGGCATACACGTAGTGCCATTGTGTGATGTGGATGGCATTGAGACATTAAATGGTTGAGCATGGTTATGGACCGGTGAGATATAAGTTATGTTTTGTATTATTGTGATTCTAAACGCGACTTGAAAGATGCCTAAAGTAAGGTTATATGGGATCTCAAGATTGTAGATGGCAAGACTTGACCCAGAAAACACCTCGTAAACCGCACTCAGGTCCTACTCCTATCTGGAAAGTAAATCAAAATACCAAATTTACCCTCAAAATCTTGTCAGATAAGGGATACTCGTAATCTTTCCAATTCATGCCTTCACCCCTTAAATGGCCTCGGTTTCAGTGTTAATGATCTTGGAGGATTTCAAAACTAGAAAAACGTGTGTGTGGACCTAAAATGAGTATTTTAAATCACAGTTTCGAAAACACACCATAAAACACAATAATTACCCTACGTTTAAAAAAAAAAAAGCTATGCATGCATAAGACAAGTCAATAAATCTCAGCAAAACGAATAAATAACACGAAATCGCGAAGTACGTGCAAACCAAAAAAAAACCAGTAACATCATAAAGCAAGCTAATCATTAAACGGTATCAAAATACCACAACCATAGTCACACACACAATCAACCCATCTTCTAGGCCTACATGCCAAATCATCATATCATATATGCACTATCGTTAGGCCAAGTCACTAGAGAAATGAGCTTTACCTCGACGTCCGAGTGGGGACCGAATCAGGAAATGGAGCTTTACCTCAGCGTCTAAGTCATCCAACACCAGTCTCAGAAAAATGAGTTTTTCCTTGGTTACTGAGACTACCCATCACAAACTAGTCTCGGGAAAATGAGATTTACCTCGACGTTCGAGACTGTCCAACCAAATCGGCATTCCGAGGAAAGTTATCCACAATACATCATATCACATCTCAAATATCAAATATCAAGATAAAAAATTCTTATAACTCATATTACTTCCAAAACCAAATCCAAAATTAAGGATATCCATAACACATTATAAGTAAATTCCCCGATAAGCGTGAGTTAAGAAAATTCCATAAAATCATTCAAAAATCACCATTATCGAGAAAACACACTTTATAACACACATAGAACATTTCCAATCAAAACCACAATTCAAAACCCCGAGGCTAAGCCTAAGACACAACTCAAGCACAAACCTCGTAAAATGTGCCACTAAAATAATCCATAAAATCATAAAAATTCATGTAAAATCATAAAATCATAAAACTCATAAAATCATAAAAATTCAAGATTGAGAACACTAACTTGGCAATCAATCTTCATGTTTTCCCTCCCTGGTTCACGTGCAGTTTTCAGGGTCTTGATGTATTTGCTGTTTCATGCAGCTCTCCAACAAGGCTTCTTCTTTTTCCCTTACTTTCTTTCTGTCCCTCTCACGATTCCATCCAGTTTTTTTTTTCTTATCTCCTTTTTCGGTTCATCCTCACTGAACACACCACAACACCTTCCACACACACATATACATACTTAAGTCAATGAAAGATGAAAGGGGAAGAAATGACCAGATGGTTCTGGACACTTATCCCTTTCACAAATATCATATGGTCAAATTACTAAAATGTTTGTGGTAACAAACTTACCATATTTCTCTTAACCAATTTTGACCCGTACTGAATCCTCCCAATGTCTGATTTCGACATACCGTCTGTCTACAGATTTAGGAGTCTGAGACCTTCGTAATGGTCCTTATGGAACGTCCAACTAATACTCGAGAAAAAAAATCAATTTTTGACCATTCTAATTACATAATCGTCATTTCTACAAAATTTTCCAAATTTTATTTTCTTCGAATGTCCGAGTCATTATAGAAGATGTTTAGATGAAGTCGTGATTTAGTAAGAAGAAAAAATCGATAAATGAATAATTTTTGAGCAGCTTAGTTTTCTAATTTGAGAATGAAAGTAAGATTGGATTCATCCTCAAATAAGATTGGATTCATCCTCAAATTTTTGGTTTTCTATTTTTGGTTTAGGAAACCTATAAACAAGTAATTTAGTGCCCTTCTAGGAGCATTATGTCCATATCAGGATAGAAACGAACGAGTCTAGAGGTCATAGAAGCCATGGAAGTAGCTGGAAAAACCATGGATGGATGTTCTAACAGTTAAACATTATTTTCATGCTCAATTGGTCGTGAAACGACTGAGATATGGTCGGGTCACATGTGTACTTATGTCTTCCCTCCCTTATCTCTTGACATGCACCGACTTAACACCCATTTAAATATGTGTGTGTATGGCTTTGTGATGTATGTATGTATGTTTTGTGACCCTAACCCGTGAAGCTCAAAAACCGGGAAGGAGAAAACCTGAGAGAGAACTAAGGAAGGAATAAGAGAGAAGAAGAAGAAGAAGAAGAAGAAGAAGAAGAAGAAGAAGAAGAAGAAGAAGAAAGAAAGAAAGAAGAAAGAAAGAAAAAAAGAAAAAAAGAAAAAAAGAAAAAAAAGAAAGAAGTGAGAATGAAGGAAGAAATCGAGGAGCGAGAAGGAAAACCGGAAAAACTAGAAAAGCCGAAAAAACCAAAAAAATCAATTGTTCGGGTTGTTTGGACCTCTAAGTTTGCAACCAATGTTTCCAAACTCTTGGTTAAGTCCCTATGATCATCTCAAGCTAAAAAGTTGAAGTTTTGGACGAGGGAAAGCTAGAAATAGACATTTGAACGTTGGCCAAACTTGTCGAGACATTTTCTGGAAAATAGGGAAGTTGTTCGTTTTTTGAAATCATAGAACTTTTCCTAAGATTGAGTAGATGCATTTTGATTATGGGAACATGAAAAATGGTTGGGAAATAAGGAAGATATGACCGAGCCAACATGTACGGGTAGGAAAACCTGAGTTGCAGGAAAACGAGTTGCTTGTGAAAGGTTGAAGGAGGTGAACATTGCCTGGCGCGTGAGGTCCATGCCCAAGGAGAATAAGGGAGCATGGCTCATCGTCTCAATTTTTTTTTTTAACAACATGATTTTTATAGTATTCATTGTTACGAACATGTTGACATTTTTTGAGTTGATCAGACGTCGTCTTAGAGTAGTTTTGGGTGTCCGAAGTATTATGTTAGGTTTGAAGTCATGTTTAATCTCGAAAATTAGGGGATTTAAGTGTAAGATTATTTGGGATGTTAATGATCCTTGGTGGAGATTTATGACAGGTGGTATAGCTTCAGGAATTACGGAAACACATATAGTTTGAAATTAAACTGCAAGGATGATGCATTTGTGAGCTTTTGTTTCATAAATCATTATGCATGCGTAGTTAAATATTTTGATCACGTTATTGCATCATTTATGTTGTAATGATTTGAGTATGATTTCAAAATGATTATTTCATGATTTTTTGGATTTATTGATTAGTTTCTAGACCATATTTTACGGTATTTTGTGTAAAATGAGTTGCTTGGTTTATGAATTGTTCTTCTATAGTCAACTATCCTCAGATATCATCAACGCTTAGGCTAGCACAACTCTGTTTTCCTGAGGTTGGAGATATAACATCTCTCGGATGGGAACATCTTGAGCATCGGGCGGCTTTCTAGACGTCGTTGATTCTAGAGATGAGGCTCAGACGTCCGAAGCTGGGCTTTGCAGATCCTGAGGCTGTCTACGTAGACAGGATATTCAGCGGGCAGAGGTCAGGATGTACAACTGGCAGAGACTAGATTACAGAGGATTGGTTGGTTGATTAGTATTAGATTAGATGGTCTGATTTATTAGCATTGGATTGGTTTTGGTTTAATTTATTGATATTTGTGTCAAGGTGATTTTATATGTTTTGTTGAACATGGATTTTAGGGAAATGTGGACTAATGGCAGTTACTATGTTTATGAATGTTGTGGACCCACGACCTACGATTTATCCGATTTGAAATCTAATTGTTCTTTTGCTTACTTTTTATTTATGAATACATATTTTCTTTAAATTTGAAGGTAAAAGTTTATTTTTCAAAACATGTTTTAATATGTTTATTTTTGTCCACTCATACTGTTCATGGTTTTGATGACCTTCCACGTTGTTGGACGAACATTGGGGCTGATCGAGAGGTAGAGATATGAACAGTAAGACAATACGAGTATCCCTTATCTAACAGGTGTTGAAGATAATATCAGAATTTTGGATCGTTTGTTAGACGGGAGCAGGACCGAGCAGGATTATCAAAGCGTTTTTAGAGTGGATCCTATCATATTATGTATGCTGCAAGGTTGTTGTCCACATTTATGCATAATCCAACTCGAGTTCACTATAGAGCTGCAAAAAGGATCCTAAGATACATTCAATATACAAGAGACTTTCGAAATAATGTAAGGACGAAATGTTGAATCAAAGTTGTTTGGGTTTTGTGATAGATGTTGATACCATATCAACCAACTAGGCTCCGTATGAGCAGCACCACCATGTAATCGGTAGGTCACTAGTCAGTAGTTAGTGCTAGCAGGTGTCAATCGACATGCTAACACTGTCATGCTGCAACCTTGTAGCTGACATGGTAGTGCCACGTCAGACTTGTCAGACCACGTAGACTAGTGATGTCAGGACCCGACCCTCCTTGGTCAGGACCCAACTCATCTAGCACCATATTGTCCGCTTTGGGCCTTGCCCTCACGGTTTTGTTTTTGGGAGCTCATGGTGCAACTTCCCAGGGGGTCACCCATCATGGAATTGCACCAGCCTCAACTCGCTTAACTTTGGGGTTCCAATCCCCCCTCCCCCCAAAGCCACTTGAGCTCCCAAAAGGCCTAGTGCTAGATAGGTGTGTGTCTACGCCTTTAAGGCACACCACCATCCTCTCCCAGACCATGTGTGATCGTTCACCGTTCCCTCCAGGACACGGGTTTTATAATCCACCCCCCCTTAGGGCCCAGCGTCCTCGCTGGCACACTTTCCCGGTCAGGGTCTGGCTCTGATACCAAATTTTCAGGACCCGACCCTCCTCGGTCAGAACCCAACTCATCTAGCACTATATTCTCCACTTTGGGCCTTGCCCTCACGGTTTTGTTTTCAGGAGCTCATGGTGAAACTTCCCAGGGGGTCACCCATCTTGGAATTGCACCAGCCTCAACTCGCTTAACTTTGGGGTTCCAATTCCCCCCAAAGCCACTTGAGCTCCCAAAAGGCCTAGTGCTAGATAGGTGTGTGCCTACACCTTTAAGGCACACCACCATCCTCTCCCAGACCATTCCCCCCTCGCATGAATGTGGGATCATTCATCGTTCCCTCCAGGACACGGGTTTTACAAGTGAGATGGTGCCACGTGGCATTGTGTTAGGACTTGTCAAGCGACGTGGCAGTCCACGTCATACATGTCAGAACACATGGACCAATGAAGTGGTGCCACGGGGCAGGGTGTTAGAGAGATGTCAGGAGTGTGAGTGACACGTGGCAGTGATGACATCAACAAGTGATGTCATCATCTGATGTGGTAGTGTCAGAGGGTGACACGTGTTACCAGTTAGAGTGTGCCACGTGGCAAGCTGTTAGAGCTGTCAAGTGTTAGATCTGTTAGGATGACGTCAGCAGTGATGTCAGTTAGAGTTGACGTTAGCAGATGATGTCAACGTTGACCGATATTACCGCTGTTGATACCATATCGACCGACCACCCTAGCATAGGTACAACCAGGACAGGAAGGCCGCCGACCGATCGCCTGATCGGCACCCTCACGGCCCACGGCCCGCCGACCGGCACCGTACTGCAGACCCGCCATTCGGCACCTGATAGTGAACAGACGACAGCTGGCTGCGATAGTCACCTAACCAACTCTGCCACACCAACTCCCTGACAGAGGCAGGTTGGGACTCCAGCTGGCGCCTCCTCCGGATATCCAGGGCTTGTCAGACGGCTCCCAGCCACCAAGCACCACCTGCTCCCGTAACAGTAGCCCACCTACCGCAGTTATGGCTACTATAAATACCCCGAAACCCTTCACAAAGGTAAGACACTAAGAACCGATCCAGAGCACTGTATTTACTTGCCTCTCGGCACTCAGATACTAACTTAGGCATCGGAGCCCCTTCGGCCGGCACCACACCGGTGTCTAGTCCTTGCAGGATACTCGCCGAACGGCCACGCCCCAGCGGACCCGAAACACCACGCGGCTGGTCCCAGAACCCCCAGCGGGTCTCATCGTGTTGGTCATTTCAGGATCAAACATTGGCGCCGTCTGTGGGAAAGATTTGTAAACACCCACTCACTCACATACCGTTGCTCAACCCACTGCCGACGAACAATGTCTGCCGAACGGGATGACGGTGAGCTCAACAACACACCCCAAGGAGATCGCAACCGAACCCGAGCCGGCCTACCTTCCGATGACATGCTCGAGATGCTGAGAACCCTCCGGTCGGAGGTTGCCGAACTCAGGAAGAGCAATGCTACCATCGAGAGTAGGAACCACGTGTGGGGGGAGCAGCACGGAAGCACCCTGGCTATCCTGCAATCTACACGCGAGGAACTGGAGGAACAGCGGGAGGCAACCAAACGGGCCTTGGCCGCTGCGTCGCGTCGGCAGGGTTTCGACGCCTGCCGAGTCGAGATCAGTGACACCTGCCGGCCGGAAGCCTCCGGGCGCTTGCTCTTCCACCAGACCGACCTGCCTGGCCCCTCGGGAACGCAGATCTACCGGGACGCTCGCGAACTGCTCGACAAGAGACAGACACAGGCTCCGGCTAATCGCCTGACTTACCCGACTCACGACCCCCGCATCCAGGCGCAACCGCCCCTTCCCGTGCTATCCCAGGGTGCCCGGTCACGATCTGGATCGGCGCGCCGACCCACGCAGCCCCCGCCGCTCTCCCCTCAGCCCCAGGGCAACCCCTCCTCGCCGATCGGCAGGCACCAGCCGGAAGACAACGCCAGCTCAACCACGGCCTCGTCCGGGCGGCGACTGGTACAACCCGAGAAGCCCAGAGGCGGCAGCGCAAATCATCCAATTGGCGACCACCCGATTGGGGCAGCTCGACCCGACCAATCAAACGAGGTGATTCGGGAACTCCTCCAGCGCGTGCGGGAATTGGAGGCCGCCAGACCCAAGGTTGGGACACTGCCCAGACCCCGGCCCAACATTGGTCCTTTCACGGACCGCATCATGCGGTACCGCCATGAGACGGAGGTCAAGCCCCTGAAAATTGCTCCATATAATGGACAAGGCGACCCAGACACCCATATCAACAATTACAACTCAGCGCTCGCCTTCAGGAATCTCTCTGACGAGGCGCAGTGCTTGATTTTTAGCTCTACCCTCACTGGGGCCGCACTCAATTGGTTCTATCGCCTGGAACCACAGTCTATCGACTCGTTCGACCGCCTACACACGGTCTTCCTGAACCAGTTCATGATCCAGACGGATCGACTGCTCACAACCGAAGACTTGGGAACCCTCCGGCAGGGAGATAGCGAGCCCCTGCGCCAATACGCCGCTCGTTTCAGCCTGGAATACTCCAAATGCCACGAGACGGACGACAAGGCCGCCTACCGCGCTTTCCGCAACGTGCTGCGGGAGTCCACCTTCAAGTACCATGCCTTCACCCAGGGTTGGGACGATTACAACGAACTCATGCGACAGGCAGCAATACACGCCAAGGCGGAGCACTTCAACTCTCCCCAGGTCGCATCCCGGCCTGACGTAAATGGCTCGCGCCCTCCACCTCCCAGCAACCGGCAGGCACGGTCGCCTCCGCCGACCAATAACGCACATCCGGATCACCGATCTGACTCACACTCCGGTAAGCGGAAAGGGACGTACAACTACGACCACCGTGGGAGGGACAAGTACCACAACAAGGGGCAGGGATCAGGCCACCACCAAGCAGGCAAACCCTACACGGGGCCAGCCTCAAAGTACGAAACCTATTCAATCCTGAACACCTCCCTCGAGAACGTCTTGATGAGCATCGAGGACACCATCCCCAAGCCACGGGCACGACCACCCGGCCCCCGCCCGGGCGTCCAATCCAACTTATACTGCCAGTACCACAAGTTCAATGGCCATACCATCGACGAGTGCGTGGCTTTCCGCGACATTGTGGAAGCACTCGTAAGGGAGGGGAAGATCAACCAGTTCCTCCAACACGCACGCCCCGGACAGGGACTGCCACAGATCAACACGATCAGCGGGGGCCCTACCATCTCTTCCTCCTGCACCTCCAATCGGGCTAAGAAGAACTTCTTGCGCGCCACGACATCCAACCACCAAATATTCAACATCACGGATGGACGCGCGGCCAAGGTCGCCCGGGCAGGATGGACGCCCATCACTTTCTCCGAGGAAGAAGAGCGGGGAGTTATCTTTCCCCACGATGACCCATTGATCATCCGCGCTCAGATTGCCAATTTCGATGTTGGGCGGATCCTGGTGGACACGGGTAGCTCTGTGAACGTCCTCTTCATGGACACTTTCAACCAGTTGGGCATAAACTCCACAGACCTCACCCATGCTGGTTCCCCGCTACTCGGCTTCTCGGGCGATTCTGTCATGCCCCTCGGCACCATCTCCCTGCCTATCTCCCTGAGGAGCGCGCCCAAGATCTCAACAGCCATCACCACCTTCCTGGTAGTTGATTGCCCCACTGCTTATAACGTCATTTTGGGAAGGGGACTCCTCAACCAGCTCAGTGCCGTCATCTCCACCCGGGCCCTTCTCATGAAGTTTCCGACCGTCATGGGCACTGGCCAAGTCCGCGGTAACCAACAATCCGCCCGCTCCTGCTATCAGACCGCCCTGACAAAGCTCAACCCATACAACAAGCGGGAGACCATGACCGTCGCCGAGGCTGCTTACGAGGCCGACCCTGTCGACTCCGAGCTCCTTGAACAAATGCGGGCGGGTCCCCCTGAGGACCCGCGCGACCTCTTCGCTGTCTCACAGCCGCAACCCGTGGAGGATACGGAGCTGATCACCCTTTGCCCGCATAACCCCGGGCGGCAAGTGAAAATTGGAAGCACCCTCGCTCCCAAAATCAGGACACAACTCATCCAATTCCTCCGGGACAACAACGAGGTCTTTGCTTGGTCCTACGCCGACATGCCTGGCATCTCCACGGATGTCATCTGCCACAGGCTTAACATCAGCCCCTCCTTCAAACCAGTCACCCAGAAGCAGCGGACTTATGACGCAGAACGACAGCTGGCCATGCAAGAAGAAATCGTTCGGCTCAGCACCATTCACTTCATACGCAAGGCCATTTACGCCACGTGGGTCGCAAACGTCGTACTCGTCAAGAAACCCTCCGGATCCTGGCGGATGTGCATCGACTTCACGGATCTCAACAAAGCCTGCCCGAAGGATAGCTTCCCGCTTCCTAAGATCGATCTTTTGGTCGACGCCACAGCTGGCCATGAACTTCTCAGCTTCATGGATGCGTACTCTGGCTACAACCAAATTCGGATGCACCCCGACGACCAGATCCACACCAGTTTCCGCACTAATCTAGGAGTCTACTGCTACAATGTTATGCCCTTCGGGCTCAAGAACGCCGGTGCCACCTACCAACGGCTTGTCAACTTCATGTTCGCGGATCAGATTGGCAAAACCATGGAGGTGTACGTAGATGATATGCTCGTCAAGAGCCGGACAGCCGACCAGCACGTGCCTAACCTCCACAGGATGTTCCAGGTCCTGAAGCAATACAAGATGCGGCTCAACCCCGCCAAGTGCGTCTTCGGTGTCCGTTCTGGAAAATTCCTCGGCTACATGATCAGCCAGCGGGGAATCGAGGCTAACCCCGAAAAAATCAAGGCCATCCTGGACATGAAGCCCCCGCGCACACTCAAGGAAGTCCAAACCCTTACTAGCCGGATCGCCGCTCTCACCCGGTTCATCTCTCGGGCGACAGACAAGTGTCTACCATTCTTCAAGGTCATGAAGACCCAGGGCCGGCACATCAACTGGGACGCGACGTGCGACGCTGCCTTCGAAGCTCTCAAAACTTACATGAGCACCGCGCCCCTACTTACCCGACCTACCACCGGGGAACGGCTCACCGTCTATCTTTCTGTCTCCACATCCGCTGTCAGCTCCGTCCTCGTCACCAGTCGGGATGGCGCGGAGTTCCCAGTGTACTATGTCAGCAAGGCGTTCCAGGACGCGGAGACCCGGTACAACGACCTGGAGAAGTTGGACTTTGCCCTCATTGTGACGGCCCGGCGCCTCCGCCCATACTTTCAAGCACATCCCATGTTAGTCCTCACCAACAAACCCCTTCGCCAGGTGCTCCAAAAGCCAGACACTTCGGGGCGGCTCATCAAGTGGGCGGTAGAGCTTAGTGAGTTCGATATCACTTTCGCCCCGCGACCGGCTGTCAAAGGACAGGTCATCGCCGACTTCCTTTCCGAATTCACTTACAACACAACGCAGCACATGCCTGACACTTCGAACCCCAACATCGCGGCACCCGCCGCTCCTATCTGTAAGTCGTCAACCCCGTCCACTTTGGACCCCGCCAAACCGATATGGACTCTTTACGTGGACGGGTTCTCCTGCCATACCGGCTCCGGCGCCGGCCTCGTCCTCAGCACGCCTACCCACGGACGGCTGGAGTACGCGTTGCGTTTTGGGTTCCAGGCCTCCAACAACGAAGCTGAGTACGAAGCCCTCCTTGCTGGCCTCCGTTTGGCCACCGACCTCCAAGCACAACAGCTGCAGATTTACAGCGACTCCCAGCTCGTTGTCCGACAGATCAACAGCCTCTATGATGCCAAAGACGCCTCCATGACCCGATACTTGGCAAAAGTGCGGTCCCTACTCCGCCGCTTCCGCGGCTACGAGGTCACCCAAATACCACGGTCGAAAAACAGCCACGCTGATGCCCTGGCCCGCCTCGCCTCCTCCATCGACGACAAGATAGGTCGCCGTGTTCCCGTCGAATTTTTGGCATCCCCAAGCACAAACGAGCAACCAGTCCTGGCCGCAACACAGGAAGCCTCTTGGATGGACCCCATTGTCCGGTACCTCACCATGGCCGAACTCCCGCCCAACCGCAACGAGGCCCGACGCATCCAACGCCAGTCCGCACGATACACCATGGCGCATGACCACCTATACCGACGGGGATTCGACACCCCCCTCCTCAAGTGCCTCCCTACGGACCGGGGCATTGCGGTGCTCCGAGAAATTCACCAGGGAATCTGCGGTAACCACTCCGGACCCAGGTCCCTCGCACATAAAGCCTTCCGGCAGGGATACTATTGGCCCACAATGCGCGCCGACTCTATAGCCATCACCCAACGGTGCGTCCCATGCCAACGGTGCGCCCCTGTACCTCATTCTCCTGCCGAGCGCCTTACTCCCATGCTCAGCCCCTGGCCCTTCTCTCAATGGGGTCTGGATCTCATCGGCCCCATGCCACGAGGAAAGGGCGGCGTCGAACACGCAATCGTTGCAGTGGATTATTTCACTAAATGGGCCGAGGCAAAGCCCCTCAAAACAATCACGGCCGCCCAGGTCGAGAGCTTTGTTTACCAGAACATCATCTGTCGCTTTGGTATCCCCCACACGATCGTCACGGACAACGGCACTCAGTTCGACTCTGCCCGTTTCCGACACTTTTGCGACACCTATGGCATCCAGCTCTGCTTCGCCTCGGTGGTACATCCACAGGCTAATGGACAGGTGGAAACCGTAAACAAGCTCATCAAACACAACCTCAAGGCTCGACTCCACGACACCCCGAAAGGCCAATGGTCCGACCTCCTATCCGATGTTCTCTGGTCCTACCGGACATCCTACCGGACATCGACACAGGAGACACCCTTCGCCTTGACTTTCAGGACTGAAACCGTCGTCCCCGTGGAAATCGGAGAGACCTCTTATCGAGTCCTATCCTATGATCCACGGGAGAATGCGGAGCTCCTCACACAAAATCTCAACTTTATTGAGGAAAGCCGCGACCAAGCCAACCTCCGCAACCTGGCACACAAACAGCGAGTTGCTCGCTACTACAACTCTCGCGTTCACGGACGCAGTTTCCAGGTCGGTGACTGGGTCCTTCGCAAGGTCAGCTTGGCCACTAAGGAGCGTGCTGACGGGACACTCGGGCCCACGTGGGAGGGCCCCTACCTCGTGACCCGAATTTGTCGACCAGGCACCTATGAGCTTCAGACTGCAGATGGACGTCTGCTTACACACCCGTGGCACGCGGATCATCTCAAGTTATTTTATAATTAGAACACACCCCATGTACATTACGTTATGCTTTACTGTAATTCGACTTGGCTATCTCCAGTCGAACTTGCCTTTCCGGCACAATGTTCTTTTATTTATCCAAGTGTTAGCCTCATACTCAACTACAACGTGGCCTATTCACCGTTGCCGATCGGCACTCCAGGTGACCAACACGGCACCTACTTTGCATACCGCCGCAAAGCATTCATTACAATTTTATTCGGTGGTTACGACCAGTACGGTCTGGGTTTATGGTCATGACCGTGGATCGGCATGCCTACACATATGCCAAAAATGCCAAGTACTCGCCTGTCGGCAGTCCTCATTTCAAAAAAAAAATGCCAAGTGTGATACATATCAACTTTGCCAAGAACAATTTTATTACTCTTTAAACATCCGAACTACATGCTACACGGGGCATCCCCCGGATTACAAAACAACAAAAGCATACAAACACTATCTACACGGCCCTCGGCCTCACACCACCACCATCTCCTCGTCTGCCGCCTCAGCCTGGTCGGCAGTGGACGCCTCTGTCGCTTTCTCCGCACCGGCCGGCCGCTCACCCTCGGCATTCGACGGTTGCCCGTCCAGTGAGAAAGTCTTGGTCAGCACGGGGGGCTCATCCAGCCACGGGAAGTTGAGAGGGACCCCTGGATTGAAGTACAACACCCGCTGTACGCAATCATCTTCCACCTCGGCAAGCGCCAGGTCGAGATGATTCGCGTACACCGGGTCCGCCATGAAGTCCTCCAGGGTCTTCTGCCGACCGGCAGATAGCAGGACGCGCAGCCGCTCCACTTCCCCCTGCAGCTCCCCCATGACTTTCTCCTGCTCGTTCAGCTGCTGGGAGAAGGCGTGCACCGTTTCCTCCCGGTCTGCAATTCCCCGCTCGGCTGCCTCCGCCCGGGCCTTCTCCCGCTGGAGTTCCTTCTCCAGCTCCGCCACCCGCCTCCGCGCAGCATGACCCTCCTTCTCCCGGGCACGCAGCCTCTCCTCCCTCTGCCGCGCGACGTCCAGCTCCGCCTCCATCCTCTGCATGTGCCGGGAGGCCTTCTGCAGGGCCACGTAGGTCTGCCCAAAGCACTGCCGAACGATGCACACTTGTCAGCAAACATATATCCACTAAATACAAACAAAAACCAAAGCCAACTCACACAACTACTCACATGGGCTTGCTCGGCGAGTAGGGCCGCGAACCGACCCGGGTGGGAGCCGGTGCCGATCTGCTCAATCTCTGCCGGCGTCACCTGGGAGCCGAGCACAAAAGCATTGACAACCGGCGCCAATGACCTGTGCACCTGCTGCGTGACCGGCACCCACGCCTCCCCGGGCCTTGCCGACCTAACAACCTCCCCCGTCTCCACGGGATCCATGAAGACGGCAGCAATGCCGGGTCCGCTGTTCGGCACCCTTTCCTTGGCCGGCGGCGGCATCTCCACCCTGGCCTCCTTGGCTTTTTCCATCGGCACCTCGGGAGCCTTGAGGGCCGCCTCCCTCTTGCGTCGGCGGTCGGAGCCCTCTCCCTCCGACACCCCTGCCGCCGGAGGAGACTGCCTAAGCCGCGCCGCCTTCAGCTTCCTCTGGCGCTCCCGGGCTTGGTCCAGCCCGCCGATGAGGGGCCGCTTCAGTCCCCGGACGGGACTCTTCGCCTGGTCGGCCCCTTGCCGCGGATCAGGCCTCGTCGGCTTCGGCGGCCCATTTGGCCGAACACCCACACTGGACCCCGACGGGGGCTCCTCTCGGCCGGCACCCCTGGGCTTCAACGCCACGGTCTTTTGCCTCCGCGGCTGTGGGGGGGTTGCCTCCGGCTCCTTGCCCTTTCCCTCGGCAGCCGAGCCATGCTTCGCTGCCGCCTCACTCATCTTCTTCTGAGCGGCTTGTTCAACTTGGGGGTGCACTGCAAAACTAAACTGTTAGTGCCCCGGCATGCCTACACACTATAACTTCAGCACTACTTGCTTACCAGGTGGCGAGATGAGACCCACGGCAAGCAGGTTCGACGGCAACTTCAGGACGCACCGGCTGCGTTCCAGGTCGGACAGCTTCTCCCGCACCAGGTTGCACGCCTCCCAATCCTCTGCTGTTACCGTTGCCTTGGACGGACCTGCACACACAACAACACCATCAGTCTCCGCCTCGGTAGCCACAAGTGACGCCTTACGACTACTAGCCGAACGGTAGACCAACAACCTCCAGACTGGAAGTAGCTGGGAATCCTCGCGCGGACCCCACTGACGTCCCCTTCCCACGGCCCCGATACCCAGCAGAACCGATGCCTCCAGCTCTTCTGCGACGTCGGCACATCAGTGATGAACGCCCCCCGCGCACTCTTGTGCAGGCACTCCATCTGGTACCACCCCGACCCGTAGGTCTGCCGCTTGAAGCGGTACAGGGCGCACAGTTGCCCCCAGGTCGGCTTCGGCAGTCCCGCCAATCGGAATGCCGTGTACAGGCTGATCAGGATGATCCAGCCGTTGGCGTTCAGCTGCCCCAGGGCCAGGTTCGCCCTCGCCATCATGTCCTGGAGCCACGGGTGCAGAGGCAGCCTCACGCCGTGTTCAAAGCAATCGACGTAAAATAATGTCGACCCTTCCGGCGGACTGCTCGGCTTCTTGCTGTGCGGGGGTACCGTCATCTTAATCTCCGCCGGCACGTTGTACAGCTCCTAGAACCGGTCCAGGTCGGTCTGCCGAATGGTGTTCATCTCGTAGTCCACGGCATACTCCACCTTCACCACGCCATCGGCATCTAGTTCCATCGGCGAGCTCGTCTCCGTACCGCTACCTTCAGCCTCGGAATCGACGGTGGCGACGGGGGGAGTACAGGGAGGCGTCCTCCTCTCACTTGGCCGATCGGCACCCGACGTGCTGCACCCGCCCTGCTGCCTCACCTCCTTCCGCGGCAACCTGAGAGCCTCATCCAGGCTGTCACCACTGCTGGACGACGACGTGCCGCTAGTGGACCCACTAGTGGACGTTGACCCACTGCGCCCGCTCGGCCCGTCGGTTGCCGAACTGGACGGTGTTTCACCGCCAAAAGCTTGAGGGGACCTAACCCCAGATCCACTGTTTGACTCTGACTCTGACATCTACAAATTACCAAAAGAAAAGAAGCTACAACTAAGCACCTACGCTACGGAACACATGCTGAGCATAGATGCCGAACGGCAGGAATTATACCTTTCAACGTTTTGCTCGGTCGAATTGGTTCCACGTGCGTCCTCTTCTTGATCGGCAGTCTCCAATTCAGTCGGCACTCGCAATTATTCCACTGATGCTCTGAGTCAAAAGTGAAAAAGGCAGAAAGCTTTCGCCCCTTTTATAGGCCCCTGGCCCGCCTCGAGATGCGCACTTCCGATCTGACGGTCACCAGGCCGATACGGCCACCTTTCGGCTACGAATACCTTGTACTGTATACCCATCGGTATCTCAACTACATACGTACATACGTACATCACTCATCGGTGTGCATTCATACTGCCTGCCGACCGGAGCCTCTCGGCCTCTTTCCCGACGGCACGCCTCCCCTCTTCGTCGGCAAGCACACTGCTACCGACGTCTCCCCGCCATTTCCCACGGCCGCCTCTCCACGATCTTTCGGTCTTTATGGTGGGCCGCTTCCGGAACTCGGCAACGGGGCTACTTTGCAAATCGGACATACGGTGCACTTCCTCGCTCCATGACTTGGGGGGCTACTAGGGATACAGGGCGCACCGCCCAGGTCGGTCGACAGGTACCGGCCGTCATATCAAGTCCTCGACCGAGGAACCCCACCTCAGTCAAAGACTTAGGGGACTTATGTTGATACCATATCGACCGACCACCCTAGCACAGGTCCCACCAGGACAGGAAGGCCGCCGACCGATCGCCTGATCGGCACCCTCACGGCCCACGGCCCACCGACCGGCACCGTACTGCAGACCCGCCATTCGGCACCTGACAGTGAACAGACGACAGCTGGCTGCGACAGTCACCTAACCAACTCTGCCACACCAACTCCCTGACGGAGGCAGGTTGGGACTCCAGCTGGCGCCTCCTCCGGATATCCAGGGCTTGTCAGACGGCTCCCAGCCACCAAGCACCACCTGCTCCCGTAACAGTAGCCCACCTACTGCACTTATGGCTACTATAAATACCCCGAAACCCTTCACAAAGGTAAGACACTAAGAACCGATCCAGAGCACTGTATTTACTTACCTCTCGGCACTCAGATACTAACTTAGGCATCGGAGCCCCTTCGGCTGGCACCACACCGGTGTCTAGTCCTTGCAGGATACTCGCCGAACGGCCACGCCCCAGCGGATCCGAAACACCATGCGGCTGGTCCCAGAACCCCCAGCGGGTCTCATCGTGTTGGTCATTTCAGGATCAAACAACCGCTATGTACTAGACTTTGACCAGTGCATGAGGGCGTGTGGGCATGAAATTCGAGGTCAAACTGATCTTGTTCAAAAGGTTCGATGTTCTGAATCCTATGGTGGTGGTTTTAGGTCGATCGGAGATCGTTTCATTAGTGTTTTGGAGGTTGTTCTCCTCAGGAAGCGTGTTCGGGATGCGTTCTCAGTTCAGTGATTTTTGAGGGTTTATGGTTTGAATTGGTATATGTTGATAGTGACCTTTGGGTATGTTTTGGACAGCCCCGGATGTTCTAAAGACTTTGAATTGGCTTATGGCGCGTGTTTTGAGCGCACATGATGGACTGTGTGTGAGTGGACTTTGGTTTATAAATGATGCATGAATGTATGTTTTAATGTTTTATGAATATGGGTTGAAATGCGATATTTGCATATAGTTGGATTGATGAAATGCAAAAATATTTTATATGCTGGTTGATTATCGGTTTTGAAAGATCTTATGGATTTTGGTGAAAATTACTTTTTGGGCTTGAGATTGTGCTTTTGGGGCTTGAACCATGATTTATGTGTGTGAAATAATTTTGAGATTGTGAAATGAGGACTTGACACCGTTTTTATGAGATTTGTGGAAAGTATGTTTTGGGTTGAGACCTTACGTGAAACACATGATTTGATTGAAAGCAAAAACTTTGTGAAAATGCGGTTATAAGATTTGACAAATGTCTTAATTTCTTTGACTATGATCATTCTCTGAGACGATTGATATAACTCCGGTAGGAATATATTTCCTCGGAGAGGACCCTATGATGATTGTTACTCGCCTTCGGGATGCACTGCGTCGCCCCCCCCTGTGACGACCCGTCCCGAATTAGCGGGATTAATTAAGAATTAATGACGGATTAGCGAGACTAATCGGAGATTAGACGAGGATTAGTGGACGTTCGGGCGAAATGACGATTTTGCCCTTGGAATGGCAAAATGTTGACTTTTCGTTCGGACAGTCAAATGGACATTGACTGATGATCGTGACCTATTTCGAGACGTCACGAGTTCATAGACAGGTGGCACTCTCGATTCCGATGATCGAGGAGGAAGTTATGACGTCCGGATGTTCAAGGGCATTTTGGTAATTTAGGCCAATAGTTGACTTTTGACCCGGAAGGTCTGATGGCCAAGGGCCGAAGACTGTTACGTAGATCGGGATGATACGAATCCGTAGACAAGCGGCACGTCGAATTCGAACGTTCAACGGAGAAGTTACGGTTCACGATAGTTCGAGGGAACTATTGCACGTTTTACGAGACGGCATGAGTTTTGTCTTTTGTGGGCCCCAGATATTTTATCCCTGGTCCAATGGATGAGTGAAAAGTGTCACTCATCCATTGCACACTCAAACACATTCATGCATTTTTCACTCCCTTGCATCGATCATTTTCCATTTCCAAACCCACCCAAAACGATCAAAACATCCACCCCAAACCCAAACCAATCTCAGTTATTTTCATCTGTGAGACCCAAGAGAGTGAGAGGAGGATTAAGGAAGGTGGTGGCCGGCCAGGAACGACGCCGCCGTGGACGGCGGCCTTGAACTCGAACCAAACTTCACGGTTAGCCCATTTTCCTTTTTTAATTCGATTTTGACATTATGGGATGTTTTGGATGTTTGGAATAGGATTAGTGGGTTGCTAGGATGTTTTTAGGACGGTTTGGAGGCTGGTTCACAGCGGAGGAAGCCGTGAGGGCGGCTGAGAAAATTTTGAAACTTTGAGCCGTGAGGTTCAAGAATCAAACCTCCAATTCCTTGTGTTTTTCCTTGTTTTGACCATCCAAAAAAACTCCAAGGATCACATTTGGAAGTTTAGCATTGATTAGGAAGAAAACGGACCGAAAACAAGCCGGAAAAACGCCTGAACCGGCCACGCCGGTTTGGCTGGACCAACTGCACAGGACCGGCCGGTTCGGACCGGTCTGAAGCTTGAAAACGATCCACAGTACCCTTGCGCGTGAGGCCCACGCGAAAGGCCTGTCTTGGGCGCGTGAGGGCGCGTTTCCAATCCTTTGGGGAAGTTTCCAACATGTTATCTCATCTATTCGATGTAACGAACATTTTGGGACTGGTTTCGTGTCAATCGGACATCATTTCGATAGGTTTCGGGGTGTCCGAAGGCTTAGATTCGAGTTTAAAAATTGTTAGAAATTCCGGAAAATTACGGGGCTTTAGTGAAGGGTTATTTAAGTAGTTAGTAACCCTCTAAATGAATTTGGACAAGTTTGGGAATCCCAGAGGCGATGTTTAACTCGGGAGACGGTTATGGCACGCGTATCGAGGCGCGTCTTCAGACGGTCTGTGAGTGGACCTTTCTTTCAAATTCGATGCATGCATAAATGTTTTATAATTGTTTTAATATATTTTTTGTGATTCCATAAGTGCATTTGTTTGTGATAGCTTAGGATCGACATAATTGCACGTATTTCGAGGTTTTCAGCTTTATGTCGTACCTTTGTGTACCATGTTTTCAACAAGGGTTAAGTGAATGGAATTTGGATTTAGAAATATGAAATTGGGCACGAGACCCATTTGATTTACAAGCTCTCAGACTTGGAGTCCATTTGATTTGACGAGGAATTGGACCAAGGGTCCATTGAGCCATACGATCGGACCGAGGGTCCAGTTGGTTTACGATTCGGGTTTGAGGCCCAGTTAGGTGTACTATCGGGCTTGATGCCCCGTTGATTTATGATATCGGGCCTGAGACCCATTTAGTTCAGATATCAGGCTTAAGGCCCAGTTGGTTGTGAAATCGGACGTGAGGTCCTATTAGTTTATGGTTTCGGGCCTAGGGCCCAGTTGATTGTAACATCGGGCTTGAGTCACAGTTCAGTTTGTGAAATGAGAATTCGGGCATGAGACCCTGTTGAACTGGGGATTTAGTCCGAGACCTGTGAAATGGATTTGAATCGGATTTGCGGAATTCTATTGAGATGATTCGGGTGTGAGTCCCAATTGAAAAGTGAATTGAGAAAGAAAGAAAAAATTATTTGAAAATGTATATGAAACCCTCCATATTGATTATATAGTCTCCTCCAGCGTCGACCAGGAGAGTCACGATCCACAAACCAGAGTGGGTATCCCCATAGGGATCCCGTTCCAGGAGTGGTGGTTGCTTATTATGTTGTGGCTCCGGACCAGATTCCGGAGAGATGTGTGGACTAGATCCAGAGAGAGAGCTCGGACTAGATCCAGTGATTGAGTCTCCCAGATGGAGATTCCTGGGAGAAGACTCGGAGTGAGACCCCGAGTAGTGTGCACACTAGATAGATTGATGTCATCGTGACTATATCGGGGATGTGATCCCTAGGGGCTGTGTGCTCGAGTTGGAATCTTCTCCGGAAGTGCCTAGGAAGGGTTATACGTATGTTAATACGTATGAAGTTTTACAGAAAGTGATTTGGGGTAGAGACCCCGTATTCTGTGTGTTGGTATTTCAGTGAGAAAGATTTTGGGCTGAGACGCACGTGATGTGATTTGGGCTGAGTCCCTATTGATTTGACCTACGGGTTTTGAATTGTGATTTCAGGCAGGGACCCAAATGGATTTATGGGTCATGACGGTTTATGGGGCCGGGCATGAACCCTTGTAAGGTTTTGAGAATGTTTTCAAGTGGTTTTTATGAATAATTGATAAATGGTTTTGAATGCATGCATATGCTTTTATGAAGGGCATAAATGTCTTTGTATGAAAATGTTTTTAATAAAATATTGTTTTTTCCACTCACGACTTTTAATGTTTTGATGCCCTTCAGGTTGATCGTGGATGCGGGTTGTAGCAGAGACGAGACATCACTCCCCTCCTCCTACGATCCTGACGCACTCTGATAGCCCCAACGAGGGCTAGAGATGGAATTTTTCCTGGTCTGACACTTCATGTCAGACGGGATCAGGCGAGTCCCACGTTAATCCCGGGGGATTTGGGACCGATCCTGACAAGTTGGTATCAGAGCGAGTCAGGCTCATTTGATACTCATAGTACTCTGATACCAGTTGGTATCAGAGCGTAGCGTACGCGCAGGTCGAGGATGTGATGTCTCTGAAGTCGTAACAGCCCGTCATCAACTTGGTAATTAGGGCATTAGTATGAGGATTCAGTAGAATCAAACCTTAGTTAGATGGTGTTTGGCAAGTGACCCGATAGTTTGAGATTCGATTGGCATTGGAGGCCACGTGTTTTGATATTTGATCCCGAGGAGGATTAGTATTCGTGTGAATCCGACGGCTTAGAGTCGTAGCGTTACTGGTGAGTAGGATCCAGTAGATTAGTAGAGACCGTATGACGACTTGAGAGTCATGACCGCTTGACGGTAGTGTCGTGTCGGTTAGAGGATGTACGGAGTCATACCAGTGTGGTCAGAGGTCAGGGTCGCCCGGTTTACGATGACCCTGTACGACTACACTTACGACGGTTGGAAATAGGAACGCGTGATTCTATTTGGCATGTGTTGCCATGTTTCGATGTGTCGAATCCTGGTGGGATGTCGACTGGCAGTGGATTCCGGAGTAGTTGTGGTGTGACACGATAAGATGTGATTGCGCACGTAGTGCTTGTGCAGTATTGGATCCGGAGTATGTCTAATTCTTGTGGAGGCCAGCGGCTGAGAGCCGTAGAATTACGAGAGGACGAGATCCTCAGAGTGTAGTGATTGGCTGGTTTGGTACCAGTATTGGAGTATGACGACTCTTCGGAGTTGAGATCGAGGGATCAGTTAGGATGGTTGAGCTGCAGTGCGCAGTCGGGTTTGTGAGAACCCTAGTAGGTGATTGATTGGACAAGTGACCAGGAGTGTGGTACTTGTGATCGGATCCAAAGGTGGACCAATCAATGGATATAGCGGGTAGAGCGATTGGTACTAGCGGTGAGACTACCGCATGGATTTGGCATTTCGGTAGCGGAGTGTATGTGAGTTTGGTCTGCACGAGGTTGTGGCAGACGCTGCTATCGCCGAACGTGATCGAGTCTTATCGAGTTGGATAGGCTCAGGTTACCGGGACTATTGTGACGATGGGATTCGTCAGTCGTCACGATGATACGAGGTGCACGAGTGACGCACAGTGCGAGCAGTGATTCTGGATTCGACTCGGTGACGGCTGAGTCTGATCGTAGAATGAGATGTTGACCTTGGGTGTTGACACACTTGCCACGCTCTTGTGAAGGTGGTAGTTGTGAGTGGGATAGAGAGGATCCCGAGTGGCTCAGTGCGAAGTACGAGAGTACTTGGTATAGAGACATGTTTCCCCAGTGTTGGAGATCAGTTTCCCCAGTAATGGAGACTAGGTCCCCCAGTGTTGCGAGATTGAGTCGCGAGGGTGTACTCATAACTTGTAACTTTTGAAACGTGAGATACAAGAAATGTTCGTGTGATGCGTAAGCTCAGTAATTGGAAAAGAAACATGTTTCTAATGTGATTGGAACTTCGGAATCAAGAGAAGTTGTAATTGAGACAATGAGAAGAGTGCTTGATTCCGTATTGGTTATGAGTATTTCGAGGTCACTGAGTGTGACTCTTTAGTAGATAGTGTTGGGTGTGAGAGGATGACATAGGATGAACATGGATGTCACCATCTTGGATGGGACGAGGAGGAGCGGTATGACAGCTAGGATTTCAAGAGGGTGTAAGAACCGAACACCTAGGTTGTGGGTTAATTTGATTGACGTGATGAGTAGATGGTATATTAGCGTCACATGAGGTGACAAGTGAATGTCCGAGGTGATGGACTGATGTTCGCCTGGTGATGGACGGTTGGGGTCCGGACCATGGTTGGAGTACGGACGGTAGTTGTGGTTGGACGTTGCTAGAGAGTAGTCCTTGTGTAG
Source organism: Prinsepia uniflora (assembly GCA_032719365.1). Classification (NCBI taxonomy): domain Eukaryota; kingdom Viridiplantae; phylum Streptophyta; class Magnoliopsida; order Rosales; family Rosaceae; genus Prinsepia; species Prinsepia uniflora. Next base: position 10,024,167 of record CM064870.1, on the reverse strand, counting down.
GTCGGGGGTGCCCCGATGTTGTTGTGGTATAGGTGCATCGGAGTGTTGTGCACGTTGGACAATGGGATTGACTACGGTAAATCGATATGTCGGTTGAGAGCGCTGAGAGTGTGAGTATGTTGAAGTTTGGATAGAGTCCTAGACGGACATGAGTGGCGATCGGATTAGATCCGATAGTGACAGTTTGGAGACTCACCTGAGTCTAGATGACAAGTGGTATCGCTGAGAGATACGAGATACGATGCGAGGACTCGAGAACGAGTCGAGATCAGAGTAGCGCAGCGAAGCGCAGTGGAGCCGGGAGTTACCAGCTGGTCACGACGGATATGACCTATGAGGGTAATGGATGGATAGTTATCCGATGCGTTCGGATCGATGTGGTTGATGAGACTCTTCTGAGAGTCAGTTTGGGCATAAGAATTTGGGAGAGTTGATTCGTACGAGTATCAAGGGTCAGTATGGACATAGGTTTGAGGATTACCTATGAGATGAGATTCGTGCATTGTGATGGTAGGGTCTATAGGTGTTGTCTGATCTGATGCTGAGCAGGAGGCCAGCTTGGCTGTGATAGCCTTTCTGTCTGATGACTGCAAAATGGAACGTGTCAGAGTGTCAGACTGAAAAGCCGTTTGGAGGTCAGTTTGGTGTTGATGACCTGTCAAGTGAGTGACAGGCGTGATCGACGAGTGTCGACATATTGTCTCGAGTGAGACATACGAGCAGACGTGTAGTCCTCGAGAGTGAATTGGAGCTTTGGAGGCTCTGATGACGGTACGTACCGAGGACGGGACCGATGAGTACGGAATGTGTGTTGGATGTGTACTACTACAGGAGTATTCTAGTGTGCGTGCAGCGGTCTGATTCGAGGAACATGGATGGATTCCACAGTTTGGTTGAGGAATCGGGTCGATTTGAATTTCGAGGACGAAATTCCTTAAGGGGGGAAGTTTGTGACGACCCGTCCCGAATTAGCGGGATTAATTAAGAATTAATGACGGATTAGCTAGACTGTAACAACCCGTACCTTCGGGATGGGTATAAATGTAATTTTTGTAAATATTTGTATAAAAGGACGATTTTACCCTTGTGAATAGTGCGTCAAAAGTTGACTTTTTGATTGACCGGTTGGATGAGTGTTGACCATTGACCGTGACGAAGTTTAGGACGTCATGAGTCCGTAGACAGGTGGCATGTCCGATTCGGACAATCAGAGAAAAAGTTATGACGTTCGGAAGATTGAGGGCGTTACCGTAATTTTAACTAATTGAGGAAAATGTTGACTTTTTAGTGGACTTGTGATTTTCACGTAGACCGAGGACCGTTAGATAAGTCTCGACGTCCTGAGTACAACGACAGGCGGCACGCTGTCATCGGACGTCAGATGAAATAGTTACGGGTCTGGAAAGTTCAAGGGCAAAACGGTAATTTTTATAACTAGGGGCAATTTGGCCTTTTTCCCCTTAAGCCCAAACAGATCAGAACAAATGGCAATAGTGGATTGGGATATTTTGCACGTTTTTCGAGGCATTTTTGGATTTTCGCACGGTTTTCGAGGAAAAAACTGGATTTCAGATTGTGATGCCATACTTAGGGATTTCAATTTAAAATTATTTCCTGATGATGATAAATGGATTATGAAACATGATTTTTGGATAATTGCGAGTTTTGGTTTAAAAAGTAGATTTCCGGATTTGGGTTCGGAATGACGGTTCTGAACACCGGAAGGGCTTCGAACCGGGGATTTCGAATTCGAGTTTGGCTACGGATTTAGAAATGGTTTTACATTGAATTTGGATTGGATTTGCTGGATCTGGATATGGGTTTAAAGACCCGGATGTTCTGATGGATGGGGGACGGGCCCGGATTGAGTTTAAAGACTCGGGAGTTAAAGACTCGGACATTTATGATATTACCCCCATAGGCCTATTGAGTTTAAAGACTCGAGAGTTTAAAGACTCGGATTACATTTGAGGCCTGGCTGAGTTTAAAGACTCGGATAGACCCAGCAGGTTTGATCAGACGTGGTTTTTATATAGTGGTTTATGAAATACATTATATCGCTGATGTTGTGGTTTCAGAATTTTCGTTAGGCATGCATGTTTTCAAAACGGAGGGAACAAATATTAGTATTATTATTATTTTTCCTTAACTCTGTTTTGATGATAAACTGTTTTTGAAACCTTTATTTATTCTAGTCCACTCACACTTTTTGGTTTTAAATTTTCCCTCCAGGTCGTGGTGATAGCGTTGGGGTGAACGTTGAGGCAGGAAACGAGGCATAGAGCTTACAACGTTCTTCCGTTGCGAGACTAGCATAGTAGGATTTTGTGCCCATTTTGTAGAACTATGCTCTGACTTACAGTTGTATTATATTTACTCCTTCGTCTGATAGTTATGCTTATAGTGGTATTAAGGTTATTTTGGTACTTTGAGTGTGATTGTCAGACGGGAGCAGGGTTCGTCCCGGGTATCGAGGCGATATTTGGGACAGGTCCTGACATAGACTAATCGGAGATTAGACGAGGATTAGCGGACGTTCGGGCGAAATGACGATTTTGCCCTTGGAATGGGCAAAACGTTGACTTTTTGTTCAGACTGTCAAATGGACTTTGACCAATGATCGTGACGTAGTTTGGGACGTCACAAGTTCATAGACAGGTGGTGTCAGGACCCGTCCCAAATATCACCTCGATACCCGGGACGAACCCTGCTCCCGTCTGACAATCATACTTAAAGTACCAAAATAACCTTAATACCACTATAAGCATAACTATCAGACGAAAGAGTAAATATATACACAACTGCCAGTCAGAGCATAGTTCTTCAAAATGGGCATAACAATCCTACAATGCTGGTCTCGCAACGGAAGAACGTCGTAAGCTCTATGCCTCAATATCAGCCTCAACGTTCACCCCAGCGCTATCACCACGACCTGGAGGGAAAATGTAAAACCAAAAGTGTGAGTGGACTAGAATAACGAAAGGTTTAAAATCAGTTTATCACCAAATCAAAGTAAGGAAAAATAATAACAAATGTTCCCTCCGTTTTAAAAACAGGCATGCCCAACTAAGTATTAGAAAATCATAACATGAAACATCATAAGAAACAGAAACATTATAAAACGGATATAGAAATCATGATATGTATATCAGAAAACCATAACATCAACCATGAACAGCAAACCATCATTTTTGATCAAACCTGCTGGACCTATCCGAGTCTTTAAACTCAACCAGGCCTCAAATATAATTTCCGAGTCTTTAAACTCCCGAGTCTTTAAACTCAACAGGCCTACGGGGGTAATATCATAAATGTCCGAGTCTTTAAACTCCCGAGTCTTTAAACTCAATCCAGGCCCGTCCCCCGTCAATCAATATCCGGGTCTTTAAACCCATATCCAGATCCAGCAAATCCAATCCCAATTCATTGTAAAACCATTTCTAGATCCATAGCCAAACCCGAATTCGAAATCCCCGGTTCGAAGCCCATCCGGCGTTCAGAACCGACATTCCGAACCCAAATCCGGAAATCCATTTTTATACCAAAAACCACAGGAAATCACCAATCATATTCCATAACCCATTTATCATCATCAGAAAACACTTATGGATTAAAATGCCCAAACAAAGCTTTAAAATTGGAAAATTAGCTTTTCTCGAAAAACGTGCAAAATCCCGAAAATGTCTAAAAAAAACGTGCAAATATATCAACCACATATAATCATCATTAAGAAGCATAAAAACATATTTCATATCATAAAACATCCATAAAACAGTTAGGCATGCTCGAGTTTATAGAAAGAGTCCACTCACAAATCAGGACGCGTCAATCGCGCTCCGTGCGCTCCTCGACCGTCTCGGGTGCCTCCCGTCCTGTCAAAATGCACCAAATAGGGTCACAAACACATTAAGGATACTAACCCTAATTTCCCCAATTTTTCGGGAATTTAATAATATTTTAATTCTAGACTCTAAGCCGTCCGGATTCCCGAACAACCTCCTAACATCATCCGATTCACCCGAAAACCATACCAATGAACTCCTTAGGACATTGAGAACTAAAACCATGTTGGAAGCTTGGCCGGAATCCTCCCCACGCGCCTCCTCGCGCCACCCAAAGTGGCTGCGCGTGGGCCTCACGCGGCTGCTACAGTGCTTCTCCTTCCTCGAGCCACCCGGTTCAACACAGTTGAACCGGCGTGACCGGTTCTCCTCCGTTCATCCACCAATCCAGTCCAAACCAATCCTACGCTCATCGTCGAGTCCCTAGCAACCTTCCCATGTCCCTACATCGAACCATCACGGCCTAAAACCCACCGTTCACGGCTTCGAAACAGACGGCCCGTGGCCTCTGTTTTGGCCGCCGGCCGCCCAGGTCCTCCCCCGGCACGGCACCACAACCACACGACTCCTGGGCTGACAGGACCTGTCCCAATCCCACTGGGACCACCCGGGGACGTGCCCCGCTCCCGTCTGACAATGACTCTAAACATGCCAAAATTACCCTTAAATAAAAACCGAAGACTTAAATAGATAGATAACGTACAACCACAGTGTTTAAAGTGATACTGTCAGACAAGGGAAAGTAAAATACAACATGTGAGCACAATATTCAGAGTACATTTATTCGGTGCTCAACCTACCCACAAGTGAGTGTACAGGTGCACAGCTAGGCAAACTAAACCTCTGCCTCCTCCTCCGGGTCCTCCTCCTCTATTTCCGTGTCAGGGTCTGGAGGGGTCAGTAAAACAAGGGTGAGTGGGCCAAAAATAACAGTTTATAAATCAATTTAATAAGAAAATAATCATAAGGTTTTACCCCTCCGTTTTCCAAATCTTGCATGCAGTGAAAACATGATATCGTAATGAAATATTAACCATAAAACCACAATATGAATCGAAAGGAGAAACTAACATATCAGTGCACTGTAAAACCCAACCCAAATGATGTCACGGTTCTAAGGCTACGCGTTGCCACTCAGGGTCTCACACCCGAGACTCTCTAGGTACATCAGCTCCCGATATCCCGGTCACTGCCCGAGGTATACGAACATGCCTTCCTGAGAGTAAGCAGCCCAACGGGGGTCAACTCCACTCAGTCAGAGCCCCGTGACAACTCCAGGGTCCACCCAGGCCAACGACCCTCCCTGGAGGAGACAATATACACAGGTAGGAAAGTACAGTACAATAACAGTATAGTTTGCCCTATGTCCCCCGGACATCCCAAACAAAATCCACATATAATCCAGACGGGTCTCATGCCCAAAACATTGTAATAGCATATATAAACAGTTCATAAGACTCATCGAAATCATAAGTGGAAATAGTAAAACAGTTTATGCATGCAAGCCTTTTATAAATCAAACAGCCCACTCACACTCGGTCCTTGCTGCTCAACGATCTCTAAAACCTGTATTTTTATACCTGAAGGTTACTTAAGGACCCTATAACATCAATACCAAGACCCTAGAACAGATCCGCCTCAAAATCGCATCCCGGGCACTATTCCCGGTGCTTCAAACCCCACTTTGACTAATATAACGATCTCCGATCGACACGAAACCACCTCCATTGGATCCGTATCGTCGAAACCTTGAAAATGGTACCGGCCCCACCAAAATCACTATTCACACGCGCCTGGTCAACGCGTGGGTCAACGCTGCTAAAGTACTGCTGACGTCAGCAGTGACGTCATGCTGACGTCAGCATGACGTCATCACTGACACTTGTCAAGTGACACGTGGCATGTTATGATTGGTCCCTGGTCTGACAACATCTGACAGGATGACGCCATCATGACGTCAGAAGTGACGTCATCATGACGTCAAAAGTGACGTCAGCATGATGACGTCATCATGCTACAGTACCGGGTCAGACCCGTTTGACTGGAACCGGGTCGCCGTCGACCCACGGCTTGACTCGATTCCACCGTACGATTCCGGCCACCATTTTCGACGGGGTTCATCCCTATAGGGTCGTCTAGGTCTGTTCTATGGTTCTACAACCTCAAAATAGAAAGAAAACGGGAAGAAACTCACCAGTCCGTCACTGAAACTAACGGCCAAAGTCCGATCGTCGTCTCCGTCGATCCACGCCGTCTCCGTCGTCCAAACTGGTTCCAATCAACTCGTATCTAACCTTAGGACATGTCTATAACTAATTAATCAATTCCTAAGCATCACAACACGTTGGTTCGAAACAGGGAATCAAAACGGAGCTTTTGGGTTTTGGGTCTTACCGCCGCCGTGTCGCCGCCGCAGGCTTCGCCGTCGTCCAGTTACGCTCCTGGGGTCCTCACGATGCAGACTGGAGCTTCCCCTGCGTGGAGGTGGTGTGGCTGTCACGGTTTGCTTCTTGGACCCGATTCCTCTGTGTTTCGGGTCTGAGTTTGCACGGGGTTTTCAGACAGGGAAAACGGGCCGGTGGTCGCCGGTGATGTACGGTGATGATGAGTAGATGATGGTGGGGCTGCTGGTGGTCACCTGGTGCGATGAGGGTGGCTGGTTTGTGTGTTTGGATGGAGAGAAAATGGGAAGAAAGTGCACGGGTTAGGGGGGGCTGAATGTGTTTGTGTGTGTTTGAGAGAAAACAGACAGAGATGATCGTGCATGAAGAAGAAAAAGCAGATAGGATGAAGGGCTGGGATTAGTTTAGGCAGAAATCCAAGGGATGGGATCAAATGGAGGGAAAATTAAATGAATATAAAATGAAGGAATAGTGTAATGTTGCTTTATTGGAATAGTATGGGCTTGGATGGGTGACACTTTGTCACCAATCCACTGGTTGGATTTAAATATTAGTTGGCACGGATTCCCATAATAAATTATTATTTTATTCCATTGTTCTCAGTTCGTAAATTCCGCTAAAACGCTTCCTTGACCATAACTTCTTCATACGAACTCCGATTTCGGCGTGCCGCCTGTCTACGGATTCGTGACGTCCCGACCTACGTCATAGTCATAGGTCAAAGTCCAAATTGTTTCCCGGGTCAAAAGTCAAAGTTTCCCCCTTCAGGGGCAAAACAGTCTTTTTACATTAAAATATTATTATTCTCGGTTCGGGTCGTTACACCTGGGACCTCCAGGAGTCTCACCCTGGCCTCCTAACCTCTCGACTCTAAGCCCAACTCCATGACTTTAGAATTGAAACTCACGGAAAAACAGGGGAAGAAAACTTACCCTTCGATTCAGTCTCCGCCGTGAGCACCGCCGCGTACCACGGTGCTTGTTAGGTTCCCTGTAACCTCCTGAGCCTCTTATTGGCTTGAATCGATCCACCACACGGCACAACCACCGCCACAGTCTCACGGCTTCCCTGTTTTCTCAGACTTCCGCCGTACCACCGTCGTCTCTCCGTGCACGATTTCACCCCCAAATCACGATCAACACCTCACCCTCGTCTCACTATCACTCTCTCAATTCATTCTTCACTCACCCTTGCACTGAATCGACCAATCTCTCCCAGTTTCTTCTCCTCTGTTTCTCTGTGTGTTCGAACAAATGCACGGTTTGAAAATGTGCAAAGTGTGGCCGTGCACACGTTAGTAACCCCTAGAACCATCTAGCCCCTTGCATGTGTCCATCATTCCTTGGTCAGCACAAAATATCCATGCCACTTGCCTTTATCTGATTGGGCTGAGGGAAAAGACCAAAATGCCCCTCCTGCACAAATTACCATTTTACCCTCACACTTTCCAGACCCGTAAATATTCCGTCCGACGTCCGATGACAGCGTGCCGCCTGTCGTTGTACTCAGGACGTCGAGACCTATCTAACGGTCCTCGGTCTACGTGACAATCACAAGTCCTCCAAAAAGTCAACATTTTCTTCCATTACTCGAATTTACGGTAACGCCTTCAATCTTCCGAACGGCATAACTTTCTCTCCGATTATCCGAATTGAACCTGCCGCCTGTCTATAGACTCGTGACGTCCTAAACTACGTCACGGTCAAGGGTCAACACTCATCCAACTGATAAATCAAAAAGTCAACTTTTGGCCTATTATTCACAAGGGCAAAATCGTCCTTTATATACAAATATTTACAAAATTACATTTATACCCTTCCCGAAGGTACGGGTTGTTACAGGTGGCACGCTCGATTCCGACGTTCGAGGAGAAAGTTATGACGTTCGAAAGTTCAAGGACATTTTGGTAATTTGGGCCAATAGTTAACTTTTGACCCGGAAGGTCCGATGGCCAAGGGCCGAAGACCGTTACGTAGATTGGGACGACACGAATCCGTAGACAGGAGACACGTCGAATTCGGACGTTCGACGGAGAGGTTACCGTTCACGGTAGTTCTAGGGAACTATTGCATGTTTTACGAGACTGCGTGAGTTTTTTCTTTTGTGGCCCCGGATATTTTATCCCTGGCCCAATGGATGAGTGACAAGTGTCACTCATCCATTGTACACTCAAACACATTCATGCATTTTTTACTCCCTTGCATCGATCATTTTCCATTTCCAAACCCACCCAAATCGATCAAAACTTCCATCCCAAACCCAAACCAATCTCCCTTATTTTCATCTGTGAGACCCAAGAGAGTGAGAGGAGGATTAAGGAAGGTGGTGGCCGGCCAGGAACGACGCCGCCGTGGACGGAGGCCTTGAACTCGAACCAAACTTCACGGTTAGCCCATTTTCCTTTTTTAATTCGATTTTGACATTATGGGATGTGTTGGATGTTTGGAATATGATTAGTGGGTTTCTAGTATGTTTTTAGGACGGTTTGGAGGGTGGTTCAAGGCGGAGGAAGCCGTGAGGGCGGCCGGGAAAATTCTGAAACTTTGAGCGTGAGGTTCAAGAATCAAACCTTGAATTCCTTGTGGTTTTCCTTATTTTGACCATCCAAACAAACTCCTAGGATCACATTAGGAAGTTTAGCATTGATTAGGTTGAAAACGGACCGAAAACAAGCCGGAAACATGCCTGAACTGGCCACACCGGTTCGGCTGGACCAACTGCACAGGACCGGCCGGTTCGGATTGGTTTGAAGCTTGAAGACGATCCACAGTACCCTGGCGCGTGAGGCCCACGCGCACGGCCTGTCTTGGGCGCATGAGGGCGCGTGTCCAATCCTTTGGGGAAGTGTCCAACATGTTATTTCATCTGTTCGATGTAATGAAAATTTTGGGACTGGTTTTGTGTCAATCAGACATCGCTTCGATAGGTTTCGGGGTGTCCGAAGGTTTAGATTCGAGTTTAAAAATAGTTAGAAATTCCAGAAAATTACGGGGCTTTAGTGAAGGGTTATTTAAGTAGTTAGTAACCCTATAAATGAATTTGGACAGGTTTGGGAATCCCGAAGACGATGTTTGACCCAGGAGACGGTTATGGCACGCGTATCGAGGCGCGGCTTCAGACGGTCTGTGAGTGGACCTTTCTTTCGAATTCCATGCATGCATAAATGTTTTATAATTGTTTTAATATATGTTTTGTGATGCCTTGAGTGCATTTGTTTGTGGTAGCTTAGGATCGACATAATTGCACGTATTTCGAGGTTTTAGGCTTTATGTCGTACCTTTGCGTACCATGTTTTCAACGAGGGTTTAATGAATGGATTTTGGATTTAGAAATATGAAATCGGGCACGAGACCCATTTGATTTACAAGCTCTCGGACTTGGAGCCATTTGATTTGACGAGGAATCGGACCTAGGGTCCATTTGAGCCATACGATCGGACCGAGGGTCCAGTTGGTTTACAATTCGGGTTTGAGGCCCAGTTAGGTGTACTATCGGGCTTGATGCCCCGTTGATTTGTGATATCGGGCCTGAGACCCATTTAGTTGAGATATCGGGCTTAAGGCCCAGTTGGTTGTGAAATCGGACGTGAGGTCCTATTAGTTTATGGTTTCGGGCCTAGGGCCCAGTTGATTGTAACATCGGGCTTGAGTCCCAGTTCAGTTTGTGAAATGAGAATTCAGGCATGAGACCCTGTTGAACTGAGGATTTAGGCCGAGACCTGTGAAATGGATTTGAATCGGATTTGCGGAATCCTATTGAGATGATTCGGGTAAGAGACCCAATTGAAAAGTGAATTGAGAAAGAAAGAAAAAAGTATTTGAAAATGTATGTGAAACCCTCCATATTGATTATATGGTCTCCTCCATCGTTTACCTGGAGAGTCACGATCCACAGACCAGAGTGGGTACCCCCATAGGGATCCCGTTCCAGGAGTGGTGGTTACTTATAATGTTGTGGCTCCGGACCAGATTTCGGAGAGATGTGTTGAGTAGATCCAGAGAGCGAGCTCAGACTAGATCCAGTGATTGAGCCTCCCAAATGGAGATTCCTGGGAGAAGACTCGAAGTGAGACCCCTAGTAGTGTGCACACTAGATAGATTGATGTCATCGTGACTATATCGGGAATATGTTCCCTAGGGGCTGTGTGCCCCGAGTTGGCATCTTCTCCGGAAGTGCCTAGGGTGGGTTATACGTATGTTGATACGTATGAGGTTTTACAGAAAGTTATTTGGGGCAGAGAACCCATATTCTGTGTGTTGGTATTTCACTGAGAAAGATTTTAGGTTGAGACGCACGTGATGTGATTTGGGCTGAGTCCCTATTGATTTGACCTACGGGTTTTGAATTGTGATTTCGGGTCAGGGACCCAAATGGATTTATGGGTCATGACGGTTTATGGGGCCGGGCATGAACCCTTGTAAGGTTTTGAGAATGTTTTCAAGTGGTTTTTATGAATAATTGATAAATGGTTTTGAATGCATGCATATGCTTTTATGAAGGGCATAAATGTCTTTGTATGAAAATGTTTTTAATAAAATATTGTTATGTGCACTCACGACTTTTATTGTTTTGATGCCCTTCAGGTTGATCACGGATGCGGGCTGTAGCAGAGACGAGACATCACTCCCCTCCTCCTACGATCCTGATGCACTCTGATAGCCCCGAAGAGGGATAGAGACGGAATTTTCCCTGGTCTGACACTTCGTGTCAGACGGGATCAAGCGCGTCCCACGTTAATCCCGGGGGATTTCGGACCGGTCCTGACATCCCCTCCCCCCGGAGAGGTCACGATGCATTACCTGTTGTTGAGCAGTCGTGGGAGGATCGACTTAAGAGTGCTTATGATGTATGAGATCGTTCGTTGATTTGTTCACGACGATATTGATGTCGGTCGTTGATTTGTTAATGGAGACGATATGAACGTCGACCGTAGATGTGTTCTTGGCGACGTACTCAGCCGTGAGCTTTCCTTGAGCTTGATTGAACGCAGTGCTTGGATATCGTGACTGATATTGATATATAATATGAGACAGATGTTGGATATGAGAATGGGTCACGAGGTTTTTGATTTATTGATTAGTGTCCATGTGTTTTCTCCTGTGTTGGTTTTGCAATGATTGCAAAAGTTTTCATATATGTACTGTTTTATTGGAAAGTAAGGGTTTTAATGGATATGCATGCTTGCTTTATAAAACAGAGGGTTAAATTTTGATTTTGAAAAAATTGTTTCAAAATTGTTTATTTTTGTCCACTCACACATTTTATTAGGTTTTGACACCTTCCAGATTGATTGCGGATATGGAGTGTATAGAGACTGAGACATCACATGAAGCTACGTACCCTGGAAACCTCGAGTGGGTCACGGTAATATCCCTGGTTTGACACGTGGAGTCAGACGGAACCAGGTCCTCCCACGTTAATCCTGAGGGATTAGGCCTGAGTCCTGTCATTCCACTCACCAAGCGTAATCGGCACCCACTCGATTTGATTATCCAGTTGCGAACACCAACTCCCTAACACACCAGAAAGTTGGTTGCCATCTGGAACACATCCATAATCTGTGGGACACGTGGTAGCATCTCCTATTGTAACTTGGAATCTACTCCAAACAGTGCTCAACCACCACATTCATGGCTACTATAAATACCCCCAAATGATTTCATAAAGGTAACTCTCTCTCATGTACTTCTCTCTCTAAGCACACACAACTTCGATTATGTAGTATTTGTGATGTGATCTGCCTATTAGGTGTTTCATACGCTTACTAACTTAAGCATTGGAGTCTTTTTGGTCTGCACCGCATCGGTGTCTACTGTCTTCTCTCTATCTTGTTGGTCACTCAACGGGCAGAAGCAGGATTCCAATCAGCACTTTCAGCGGGTCTGAACACCCTTCAGCGAGTCCTAGGTTCCCCGGTTGGTCTCATCCCGTTAGGTCCATTTTGGGACTAAACGTTTGACATCGTCTGTGGGAACCGTATCATATAGCGACCGATTAGCATGAAAATTACTCGCAAGGGCTCATTACCCTGGCTATGACCACTACCCTGGTTATGCACCTACATTCCAGTTGAAATCAACCAAGTCTATACGACTCGGTAGCCTAACAGGGGCCCTACTCGGTACTCCCTCAATAGGCCTACTTTACGTGCCTCATACTTACTCGCCACCTGAAGGTACACGGCACTCTCGATGTCATCTACGCTAGCCATTAGTTTAACATACAAGCACAACATGCATTCATACAAATAATCAGACAAAATATATTACAAGTATGCCTAGATCGGAAGCCACAAAATCCACTCAATTGGAAGCCTCAATCGACAATTAAGTCCAAATGAAAGAGAAACAAATATATTTGATTAAATTTACACGAAGCATACGCTGGAAGGAAACAAAAGTAAAAAAAATCAAAAAATTATAATTCTTGGCTTATCAGACTCAGCCTTCAGTCTCAATCTCCTCGTTGGCACTCTTATTTTCCTCGATAGCAAGGGTCTTTTGCTACATCATGGGCCTACTGGTCAACCGATTAGCCTCATTTGTCGGCCCATGCGGTTTTAGCACCGACTCATCAGTGCCTACTTTCCATATGCTATTCGGCAACTCAAAGGTCTTGGTTAGCTCTAGGGGTTCGTCCAACCGAGGGAACTACAGAGCCACACCAAGATTGAAATACAACACACACTACATACAATCATCCTCGACCTCGAATAGCACAAGGTCAACATAGTTTTGGTAAACCAGGTCGGCCATGAAGGTCCCCAGTGTCTCCTACTAACTAGTCGCAAGGCACTTTCGAACCCAATCAATCTCCTCTTCTAGGCCCTGAGCCTTTTCCAATTGTTTCTCCCGATTGGTTAATTCTATCTAGAAGGTAATAACCGTCTCTTCCCGGTCGGCCACAACATTCTCGGCCTCATCACCACGTTGTCGTTACCGTTGAACCACCCACTCTAGATCTGCCGAGCTCTTGAGGGCAGACTGAACTTCCTTCTCCTTGACCTTGAGCTACTCCTCACGATGTCGAAAGGCTTTCCGATCGGCCTCCAGTTGCTGGGCTTACTTGGTGGACTTCTGAAGGGAAATATACACCTTGCCAAAACACTGCCAATCAACAACAACCTTATCAGAAAACACAAAAAAAAAAAAAAAACTATGCCAAATCGCAACCATAATTGGAAGGGCTGACCCGTCATTCCTCGTCATTGATGCCACTTTTCCATCTTGTCCTGCTCAACGATCTTGGTGTACTTGCAGATTGTCCCATTCATCTTTTTGGCGAAATCCTTCTCAACAAATGGATGAACTGGAATACAACAAACACAAGTGAGTACTAATCGACACATAGATATTACACCAATTGGCACTTCATCTAAATGGCACTTACCAGGAGGTTTGATCAAGTCGACCTTGATCAAGTTGTTATGTAATTTTAGCACGCATCGACTTCTTTCCAGCTCGCTGAACTTCCACCTAACAAACTCGCAGGCTTTCTCTTCGTCGGCTGTCCAAGTCCCTTTGAAAGCCTGAACACAAGAAAACACATCAGTCTACCACTCAGGAAGCCCAATTTCAATCTGCAGGTTAAAAAATGAAGGCCAATTGATAGGCATTACAACCTCCCGATTGAAAATGGGTTTGTATCCGATCTCTTACTTGGCTGACATCTCCTTGCCAAGCCCAAGAAACCCAATAGAACAGATGCCTCAAACTCTTCTAGGAGGTCGGTATATCAGTAATAAAGGCACTACATGTTGATTTATTGAAACACTCAATCTACACCCACCCTGGGCTGTTTGTCAGTTTCTTGAATCGGTACAAGTATCAGAGTTGACCCCAACTCGGCTCCGACAGACCTGCTAATCGGAAGGCTGTATAAACACTAATCAGCGTGATCCAGGCATTCATATTCAACTGGCCGACGACAATCTTGGCTCGCGCCAACATGTCCTACTTCCAAGGATGCAACGGAAGGTGGAGATTATGCTCGAATTAGTCCACGTAGAATAGGATGGAACCTTCGGGGGGACAGCTTGACCTCGAGCCCCACGGCGGAGTGGTCATCACAATTTCTATCGGCACATTGTACATCTCTCATAACCTATCGAGATCTTCCTATCGAACGGTATTCCCTTCATAGTCCACGACGTAGTCCGATTTCATGATCGGAATAGCATCTGGCAACTGTGCTCGTCGTTCGACTCAGTCCCAGACCCATCTTCCATCTCGCCTTTTTCCCAATCACTTTCTAGTTGGATCAAGGGAGGTTTCGACGTTGAAGCTTCCTGATTGGCACCCTGCCTATCCTCTATGTAACAACCCGTCCCGAGAGCCGGGATTAAGATAGTGATTCACGTGGGATTAGTGAGGTTTATCGGTGGTTAGGTGGTCCCGATAGGTCCGTAAGTTTAGAATGACGATTTTGCCCCTGAATTGGGTAAAAATGTTGACTTTAGTTCGGGTGATCAAATGGGTGTTGACCAGTGACCAGGACGTAGTTTAGGATGTCACGAATCCATAGGCAGGTGGCACGCCTGATTCTGACATCCGAGGAGGAAGTTATGATGTTCGGAAGGTTGAGGGCATAACCGTAATTTGGTTAAAAGAAGGGGAAACGTTGACTTTTTGGACGATCGGGTTTTAGTACGTTGACCGAGGATGGTTACGTAGATCTCGTTGTCCTGAGTTTGATGACAGGCGGCACGTATTCATCGGACTTACGATGAGTGAGTTACGGGTCTAGGAAGCTAGTGGCAAAAGTGTAAAATTGGGTTAAAATGAGGGGTAGTTTGGTCTTTTGTGCTCTGGAAATTGTGCAGAGAAAGGGGCAGATGGACGGCTGGGATTGAGCCATGTGGGAGAGGCTGGAGTGGATGGTGACATGTGGCAGGTGTGTAGTGGCTTCTGGGGGGTTCTTGTGTGTGCACGGCCGGCTGGGATTGAGCCATGTGGGAGAGGCTGGAGTGGATGGTGACATGTGGCAGGTGTGTAGTGGCTTCTGGGGGGTTCTTGTGTGTGCACGGCCCAAATAATTGGGGTGCACCCGTGCAAGTGTGTGTGTTCGTGTTCTTCAACCAGAGTGAAACAGAAGGAGATTGTGAGGAAGAATTGAGGGTTGATCGAGGGTGCTGGTGAGTTGTGAGTGTGTGAGAGTGAGCAGGGAGTGAGAGGGAAGCAGTGAGAGAGGCTGACGGTGTGGTGGCTGTGTGTGAGGGTGTCGAGAGCTGCGGGAAAATCAGGGGGGAAACAGGAAGGAAATCAGGGAGTTTGTGAGAAATCGTGGCGGTGGCGGCCGTGTACGGTGCTACTGGGATCGTGGTGGTGTCGTGAGGGGTGCGAGGAGTCCACCAGCCCCAGCGGAGCTCACGACGGTGACGGAAGGCAGGTAATTCCCTCATCCCCATTTCGATGCTCTGTTTAGCCGTAGCAGTTCAAAATGGAAGTCGTAGCCTTAGAGGTAGAATCCTTGAGTCTAGGGTGGTCTAGGTGACTCAGGGGAGGCCTGGGTATCTCCTGGTTGTGCTGCCATGACGGGGGTCTACGGTGGCGGTTAGCACGACGGCAGGTGCTCTGCGTGCTCTGTTTTAGCCGTGACTTTCAAACTGAAAGTCGTGAAGATTGGCGTAGAGTCGACGTTCCAGGTGAGTTGGGGTGAGGTTTAGGATGGTCCTAGGAACCGTCTGGTGTTGCCACCGTGACGGGAGGTGACCTGGGTGGCCGGGAAGGAAAACAGAGCAGAGATCGGGTTTTGTTTCGAGTTTCAGTCGACGAGTTTTAGGGTGAGTCGAGGTGAGTGAAGTACGGGAATGGGTAGCCTAGGATGGGACGATGCTGTTGGAGAAGAGAGGAATCGTTTTGGTGGACGGAATGAGGAGAACCGCTCTCGCCGGTTCAGGGTGCAGACCACTGGTGCGAACCGGGTCTGCTCAAGGTAGCCGATGCACTGTAGCAGGCGCGTGAGGGCCACGCGCAGCCACTTTGGGCGGAGGGTGGGGGCACGTGCGGCGGTTCTAGGGAAAACGGTCAACATGGTTTTTCGTCCAGGAGTTGTGATGAGTCCATTGGAATTGGTTTCGGGTTAATCGGACGTCGTTTGAGTTTAGTTCCGCGAGGGTGAAGGTTTAGGGTTCCGGTTCGTTACATTTAGGACCTGGGAATTTTTGAGGAAATTTAGGTGGATACTCGTGGACGTGTTAGTGACGTATTTTGGTGGTTGTTGACAGGATCGGGATTTCTCGAGGAAGCTGAGGAACGTGCTGGACGTTCGGGACGCGATTGAGGGCTCGGTACTGTGAGTGGACCCTTTCCTTAAACTCGAGCATGCATAACTATTTTTCTATAAATGTTTTGTGGTTTTATATGTGATGTTATGCTTATTTGAATATGCTATAACTGTTTTACATTGTTGCACGATTTTCGAGAAATAACGTATTTGCACGTTTTACGAAAAAATGGTGATTTTGAATATAAAGTTATGGTTTTGGGGGTTTTAAACGTTAAATGATTTCTAATGATTATAAGTGGATTTTGGAATATGATTTTGAGGATCAAGGTTTCGGTTTGAAATTGGAATTTGACAATTTGACTTTGGTTTTAAAGTTGAAAAATGGAATTCCGGATTTGGGTTCGGAATGACGGTTTTGGATGCCGGAAGGGCGTCAGACCGGTGATTTCAGATTCGGGTTTGGATGTGAATTTGGGAATGGTTTTGGATTGGATTTGCTGGATCTGGTTATTAGGTTTAAAGACTCGGATATATTGATATTTCCCCCGTAGGCCTGTTGAGTTTAAAGACTCGGGAGTTTAAAGACTCGGATATGATTGAGGCCTGGATTGAGTTTAAAGACTCGGATAGGTCCAGCAGGTTTGATCGGAAAATGATGATTTGATTATTCACGATTTATGATACGGTTTTATGATGTTTATAATATGATTTCTATAACTGTTTTATAGTGTTTATGTTTCTTATGATGTGGTTGATGGTGCTTTGGTTTCTAATTGTTTTATGAACTGGGTTATGCATGTGGTTTCAAAACGGAGGGTGAAACTTGGTTTTTATTAAATGGTTTTTAGAACTTTTCTTTTATTATGGTCCACTCACATCTTCTGTTTTAAATTGCCCTCCAGGTTGTGGAGATAGCGCGGGGTCTTGACGTCGAGGCAGTGTCTGAGGCATAGAAGTGACGAGTGGGATTTCCGAGTGGTTAAGTTTTTCCGCGTGCGTGTAATTATCATCAGGTTTTTATTTCCTTGTATTCGTACTATACTCTGTAAACTCTAACTTCGGTTTTTATTGAGTGCTTTCTCCTGCGTCTGACTATTTTTGTGTCGGGGTGTCAGACGGGAGCAGGATTTACCTCGGGTTTCGGGGTGAAACCGGGGTGGGTCCTGACACTCTATGTTTGGTTGTCGTTCGGTACTCTGCCTCTCCTCTATGCCTTTACCCTAATTGGCACCCTCACTTTTGTTTTATAATTTTTTCTTTGCAGCCTTAAAGCTATATCTAAGCTATTAATAAAAGAGGATGATATGGTGATCGGATTGGATCCGATGATGACAGTTCAACGAGGCTTATAATCGGATATGTTCCGACATATTGAGATGTTGACTAGACGTCGAATATTGTATGTTTAAGCAGAATGGATTGAGCGGGTTCAGTGATTATGAGAACCGAGAACTCAGGGTCATGTGGGCCAGAGGAACCCTGGTGAGATTGTTGTGACTATCTCTGCTGAGGCAAGTATTCGATGGGGTCCAGATACACTTAGGATGGGTGAGATGTCGATGTATTGACAGGAGGAACGATGTATCAGTTCGAGACTTGAGACGAGTTTGGATTTTAGCAGAGGTCGCTGAATGATATGAGTTATGATGTGGGGACTCGAGAGCATGTCAAGATCAGAGTAGAGTAACGAAAGCGCAGTGGATCCGGGCGTTGTCGGCTGGTCACGATAGTTATAGATGGGATTGGCTTACTACGAAGCCAATCTGGCATTCTATGGTAATGGAATGAATTGGTATCTGACAGGTTCAGATTAGTAGGTAGTATTGGGACTCTAGTGAGAGTCAGGATGAGTATGAGAAAACAAGAAAGTTGGCTGATATGAGTATCGAGGCCGATAAATGCCTCAGGTTTGAGTATGGCCTATGAGATGTGATCCATGCCATGGTGATGGAAGGATCTATAGGATGTTGCTTGATCGAATGCTGAGCAGGTTTGCAGCTCCAGTTATCAGATGAGAAGGGTTGTTAGGCTGAAAAGCCGATTTGACGACAACTTAGTATAACTGACCTGTCAGAGTGGGTGACAGGCAGGACACCGACATTCTGTCTCAAGGGAGACTTACGAACTGACATGTGGTCTAGAGAGTGAGTTGGAGCTTTGGGAGCTCCGGTGATAGTGAGTACCGACGGGTACTGTTGTTTAGTTGTGGAATTTGGGTTAGTTGAATTTCGAGGACGAAATTCTTTAAGGAGGGAAGTTTCTAACGACTCGTCCCAAATTTTTAGGATTAATTAAGATTAAATGAGGATTAGCCTCGCTAATCGGGGATTAGTCGAGGATTATCGGATGTTCAGGGTGAAATTACGATTTTGCCCCTAAACTAGGACAAAAAGTTAACTTTTGATCCAGGAGGTCCAATGCGTGTGGATCGAAGACTGTTACGTAGATCGTGTCGATACGAGTCCATAGACAGGCGGCATGTCAAAATCGAACATTCAACGGAAAAGATATGGGTCACGGAAGGTCCGAAATACTATTGCACGTTTCACTAGACGGGTGGACTTTTGTCTTAAATGGGCCAGCTATTTTATGCCAGTCCTAATGGATGAGTGACAAGTGCTCCCATTACACAGATACATGCATCTCTTCCCTTTTTACATTTTCATTCGAACAACCCGAAACCCATGAAACCCTTCCCCCATCCGATTTAGTTTGAAGCCAACTAAGGCTGAGGATGAGTGAGAGGATGAGATGATGATGGCTAGGAATGACAGAGCCATCTTGGATGGCGGTGGAGCCACGGCAGCAAGGTAAAACCGACAACCCTTCTTAAATTCAAATTTCGAATTTTGTGTTTTGGACGTTGAGGAGGTTGTCTGATGATTGAGGTGTGTTTAGGGGGTTAGTAGGATTGTTTATAAGTGGTTTTAGGCAGTGGATGGTGGTTGAGCAACCCAGGCAAGGGGCTGGAAAAACAGGTTTGTGAAGGGTAAATCGAACCAATGAGTTCTAGGCCATGTTTTTAGGTTTTGATTACACAGAACAATCCCTAGGATAGATTAGAGAAGATTGATGGAAAGAAGGAAGAAAAAGGATGAAGAAATCGGGAAATATGGTACTGAACCAATCAAGCCGATTCGGTTGGACCGGATGAACCATTGAACTGGTTCAGACCGATTCATGCAAGGAAGAAGACAACTGTTCCCCAGCGCGTGGGCATCACGCGCAGGGCCTTTGGACGGCGCGTGGAGGCGTGTGGACCTTACTTTTTAAATTGTGATGCATGCATAACTTTTTTATATGTTTTATATCGATTATTTGAGATGCCTTTAGTGCATATGATTTTGGTATTTAATATTCACGTATTTGCACGTATTTCAAGATTTATGATTTTAGACTGTGCTTATACGTGCTGGTATTTCTCTAATGGTTTTGGATTTGGAAATGTGGAATCGGGCATGAGACCCATTTGAGTTTGAAACTATCGGACTTGAAGTCCAGTTGATTGGTGATATCGGGCTTGAGACCCAATTGGTTTATGATATCAGGCTTGAGGCCCAGTTAACTTATGATATCGGGTTTGAAGCCTAGTTGAGTTGTGGTATCGGTCTTGAGGCCCAGTTGATTTAGGGTATCGGGCTTGAGACCTAGTTGGTTTATGGTATCGGGCTTGAGGCCTAGTTCATTGTGGTATCGGGCTTGAACCCAGTGATTTTTGATATCGGGCTTGAGTCCCAATTGTGGTTTATGAAATGAGATTTCGGGTTTGAGACCCTATTGAGATATGGATTTGGGCTGAGGCCTATGAGATTTAGAATTGAAACGGATTCGAGGAATCCTGGATTTTGATTCAGGTATGAGACCCAGTTGAACTATGATTTGAAAGAAATGAATGTTTTCACACTTATATGTATGTACCCTCCCGTATGAGTAGTCTCATCCAGATGTCGATGATCCTGGAGTGTCACAATCCATTGCCTGGGATGGGTGACTCCGAAGGGGAGCACATGCCCAAGAGTGAGAGATATGATATAGTCTCAGACAGGGTCCGGAGATAGGTCCTCCCAGACGTCGTAGATCCTGGGGGTAGACTAGGAGATAAGACCTGAGTAGTATGAATACTGTAGATATATCGTGACGGGTTCTTGATTGCGCATATGAGATGCCGAAGATGGGTTATATATATACACGTATATGATGTTTCACCGTATGATTGGTTTGGGGATGAGACCCCGTGTTCTATGATTGGTATTTCACTGAGATTGGTTTTGGGCTGAGACCCTACTAAGTTGATGGCTTCGATTGAGAAGCAGTTTTCACCATGTTTTGATTTGGAAAGAAAAGTGTCTTGCTTTCAGAATGTATTTGAAATGAACTGGTTTTATGATGCATGCATGCTTTTACGTGAAGGGTATAAATGTGACTTTCGATATAAACGATTTCATAAACTGTTATTTTTGTCCACTCACAGCTTTCATTTTTTGAATACCCTTCAGCTTTCATGTTATTTTATAAATGTGACTTATAGCGTATGCGGGCTGTAGCAGAGATCGAGACATCACATGCCACCACCGATCTTGGTGTACTCCGATGGACCCCGAGCGGGTGACGAGTTTATCCTTGGTATGGCACGCCGTATCAGACGGGAGCAGACACGTCCCACGATAATCCAGGGGGATTGGGACGGGTCCTGTCATGCGAAGTCTCCTTATACGCCAATGTTTCGTTCAACAATCAGGAACATTGCAACCAATCGGAAACATCAAGTAGGGTGTTTTCGTGGCCATGATGGGAAAGAAGGCACATTGCAACCGATCGAGAAAAAGCCACATGCAAAGTCTCCTCATACATCAATGTTTCGATCGGCAAGCAGGCACATTACGACTGATCAAAAACATTAGACGGTGTGTTCTCGCAAAGTTATTTGACAACAGGCACAAGTGGCTCCAGTCAGTAGGCCTACCCAAGCATTCCACTCGGCATGTTTGATCGGCACCCACTCGGTCTGGTCAACTAGCTGTCAACACCAACTCCCTAACATACTAGGAAGTTGGTTGCCGCCTGGTACACATCCCGAATCTGCAAGGCACGTCACAACATCTCCTGTTGTAACTTGAAACCTAGTCCAAACAGTGTTCAACCACCACATTCCCAACTACTATAAATACCCTCAAAACCTTTCATAAAGGTAACTCACTCTCATCTAATTCTCTCTCTAAGTACACACAACTTCGACTCTGCAATCTTTGTGCTATGATATGCCTATTTAGTGTTCCATACACTTAATAACTTAAGCATCAGAGCCTCTTAGGTCGGCACCTCATCGGTATCTAGTGTCTTCACTCTGCCATGTAGGTCGCTAGACGGGCAGAAATTTAATTCCAATTAGCACCCTCAACAGGTCCAGACACCCCTCATTGGGTCCTAGGTCCGCCAACGGGTCTCATCATGTTAGGTCCATTTTGGGACTAAAAAATAGTGATTAGAGCGTAAGTGGGGATGACTTGAAGAGCACACTTGGCTATACATTTACACTAGGTACTAATGTATTCTCTTGGGCATCTAACAAGTAGAAATTAGTTGCTCTATCTACTACTGAAGCTGAATATGTGACAGCTTCAATTGCAGCCTCCCAAGCAATCTGGTTGAGAAGGGTTATGGAAGACTTTTGTGAAAAGCAACAAGGGCCAACTCCTATTCTCTATGATAACAAGTTAAAATTTCCATGAGCAAAAATCCAGTTAATCACAGCTGAACAAAGTACATTGCTCTACGGTATCACTACATCAAAGATGCATTTGAAGAAAAGGTAGTTGATGTGATCTACTACAAGTGTGAAGATCAAGTTGCTGACATCTTTACGAAGGCATTTCCAAAACACAAATACATCTACCTAAGAGAACTTTTAGAAGTGAAGCAACAAAGCATTAAGGGGGAGTGTTAAATGTTGTAATGCTTTCTTATTTTAAATTTGTCTATTTTGGTAAACTTGTAATATTGTTAAAGTTCTAATCTCTTGCCACATGTATGGTTGAAATGAATGCTTGGGCTATTTGACCTAAGTATAAAAGCTAAGCTATGCGAGAAATATCAATAAAAGTCTTTTGAAAAAATCTATACGCCGCTGTTTTTGTTGCTTTCTGCAATTTCCTTTGTTTTTTGTCCAACTGCAATTGTCCAACTATAACTGTAATTGAAGCAGTTTCAGTGTTCAATTAAACCTATTTTATTGTTTGATTGCAGTTGTTCACTAGACTTGCAATCGTTTGACTGCAACTGTTCTTTATAACTGCAATTGTTACGAATCAAAACAAACAAACCAATTTCTAACACTCATTGCCTTTCCCGGCATACAAATCTCCTATGCCCTTGTTGGAATTGCATGTAGCTACTGCTCAAGGTAATCATTTTTCTAATTCCGATGACCTAAAGGGAAATTTGAATGAAATTGACATGATTCATAAGATTGATCATCGCAATTCTAAGGACCTAAATCTTTTGAACAATTGAAAAAATTAAAATTCGAAATTAATAACACAACAATCTCCAAAACGGTTCATTACAATCTAAAATGTTCATGATTTTTCAGATTAATAATGTATAAAACCCAAACATAAAGAAGTTAGCCTACTAATATTGTTCTTAATTGATTCTAGTTTTTTTGTAGTCAAATACAGTTGACATCTAGCTTCATTCATCCTTAGTTTTTCATATTGATTTTCTAGTACAGTTACAAATACAAATGAATAATATCAATTGCTTCAATTCTAAAATTATCTTTGCGTTTTCATTTTACAAGCTACAATTAAAACCTAACAGTAGCCTTTACAGCAAATTTCAGGACCTCAACTTAACAATTTCCAATTGCCAAATATTACATAACATCTACCTAAAATTAACCGACATGCATCATCCAGCTAGCGCAGTTAGTCTTCTGTATAATGGAACTTTTTCTGTATACCTACATTGCCAAAATTTTGGTCTATGACACGATTGCCTCAATGACGAGAGATATTTTCATGTAACTGAAATGCTACCTGACAATATTTCCTTCTACACAAGACATATATATATATATATAGCTACCTTATAGAACCTTTTCGTGACATTTTATGAAAAATTCCGCAACTTAGTTCCATGCTTTCTTGCAACACCAGCACATTCACCATTCCACTGCAAAAATCCGAGGAAGCAAGCATGTCGCCGATGACTCCAAGTTCGGGATTCTGCACGAATGCCGCCATTTCCTCATCACTCAACAACATATCACCTTTTCTCCGTCCAACCATCACGAGATCATAATCTCCTTGAGAATTTCTAATGGCATCCATAAGCTGCACACTATCATCCACCTCAATATCACGCCATGTCACACAATCATTCCCAATGTTCCTTATCTTAAACTCGTCCACCAACGCCTCATCCAAGCCTTCCTCCATATCAAAATTCACGTCACCTTGATCTATTAATTTATTCTTAAATATGATCCTAAACACTGTAATCCCCACGTCGGGGTTGCCAGACATGCGTGAGGCATAGGCTAGTGCCTCACGATCGTCTGGGCCTCCGATGAAAAACACGCCAACGTTGTAGGAAAAATGGGACACACTTAGCCGAGTGGACAAGCCTCTTTCCACTAGTATTCCAACTGTACAAGGTGAGCATGTTTGTACTTGTATGTTGAAATGCCGGATGTAGGTGTTGACGTCAGTCCCCACCGTGTATTGATGATTTTCATGGAAAGGTAAGAGAATCAAAGGAATGTTGTTGTCTTCAGCTAGATTACACAAAATCTCGTGCATTGATTTGTAAGGGGCAATCATGGTGAATGCATGGATCAAAACTGGCCCTTTGGAATTCTTTGAGTAATTCTCAAAAGCTCGCATCATTTGATGGGTAGGTGTATTTGATCGTTTTAGCCTGTTGCTTCCTTCCTCTAGACGCTTGTCCTTGTATGGCACTAACATCGGCGCTGCCCGACCGATGAGCTCCACGGCGCGAACAATGTAGGTGATGACGGGGCTTTGAATTGTTGGGTTTGAGGATTCTAAGATGGTGGTGATGCTACAGACACTTTCCTCGCTGTGGACGCAGCAAAGAATGTGAAACTCGAAGTTATTTCTACTTGATTGGAGGTTCCTTGCACATACATTTTTTTCCGATGGAATCAGTCGTGTTTGTGGCTTGTATGAGAATCGGACCATCGGTGTCACAACCACTGTCATCGCTAGCATAGAGAACACGATTTGAGTATATGCGTCTTCACCTATCAGCTGGAAGAAAATTTCAAATCTTACGTTATCAATAGTACAAATACAGCAGCTACCATGCATGTCTTTAATATATACAAGCTACCAAAGTGTACATAAATTCACAATTTTTTTCTATATATAGTATTGTGAAAAACTTCATTTCTAGTCAGTTTTCTTCAATTTTGGTCATAATTATTAGCACCGTTGATTATTTGAAGTATGGACTTGTGATGAGGATCGCTTCATCTTTAGATTTAGGTATTGATTTGAAAAAAGCACTAAATTTGATACGAAAAAAATATAATAAAATTAAAGCGACTAACTAAACTGAAACTATAAAATTCAATTCTAAGCTCAAAATAAAGATTATAAATTGTAAAACAATCAACCATGTGAATAACTAAGATTAAAGTTGTTTAAAATTAAATTGAAATGAAGTTTTCTAGATGCATTTTATCTTTAATAAAAACAGAGTTTTATATATATAAAAAGAGAAACACATACTATATTCATTAATATGCTAAAGGGGAAATTAAAGTTGTGGTCTTTAAATCTAATTACCTGACTACTCCTCCATCGGGTAAGAATAACAAGGTCTACTAGGCCTTTGATGTTCATGATGAAGCTGAGCAAAAGACTATTTTTGAAGTTTATCTTGCAGCACAAGGCAGCCACTGCAACTCCCAGAATCTTTGCTCCGTAGGTGAGGGAAATGATAAGCTGAAGTTTCCCAAAACTTCCCCAGTCGTTGAACGAGTACACATTAGTCATGAATCCAACACGAAAGAACAAGATGGGAAGAAAAAATTCAGAGACCAAAAATTCAATTTTTTGTATCAACGTTGCACCTAGGGGCGATCCATCCGGTATAATCAACCCAAAAAGTATAGGTCCGACAAGCGAGGTGGCCCCAATGGCATCGGAGGCTGTGGCGATCACTAACACCCCAAGTAGCATCATAACCACGTAAGTCTCCTTCACTTCTTTCCCCTCCGGTGTGCTTTTGATAACAAGTAGAACAAGTGATCTTAGGAAAGTGAAAGTAAAGATGATTAGGGCTAGGATGGAAATCATTGTCATGGCTCCATGAGCTGGATCGTTTTTCGTGAAGACGATGTGTGCAGCTGTAGAGATCCATTGGAAGGCCTCTGTGACAAGGGCAGATGACATGGCGAGTTGACCTAGTTCAGAAGTCATGAGGTTGAGCTCATTTAGGGTTTGGGCTATGACTGGGAAAAACGAGAAGGACAATGTGGAGAGAAAGGAGTAGAGGAAGAATGTTCCGCCTTTGAAACTAGGGATGGTGCTGCCTATGGGTTGAGCCAGAGCTAAGCTAACTCCCAATGGTAAAATTAACCCTGGTATGCCGATTTTCCAGCCGCTTTTCGCTGTTCTTCTCACCATGGTTTTGTCAAATTTCACTGCAATTATGAACATGGAGTATAAGGTTCCCAGTAGAGCCAGAATCTCAAACGTCGGACTGTCTTTTTTTCTGAATAGCTTCGCGTTAATGACTTGGCTTTGCCCTAGCACAGAAGGGCCCAATATAATGCCACCCTAAAAAAGAAAAAGAAAAAGAAAAAAAAACCACAATCAGTTCATCAAAGCTATCCAATTCTACTTGTTGTCCTTTGTGGTGATCAAAGGACGCAAAAGGTGGCCTGCTATCGAACTCATCTGAATGTGTGGTTCCCAGGAGTGGGGATTGGTCCCACACCTATTCGTGCAAGAGTAGACCTCATTATTTGGTCCAAAATTTCAAGAGCTTATAGGTAAGATGCTATGGTCCATGAGTCAGCCCAAACTGAGAGTTAGCAAGCTGGATTTGAGCTTAGAGTGTTCAAACTCAATAGGTCCGGGTCTGGTAAGTCCAACCCGGCCCGCCCATATAAGCCCAACCCGTAAACCCAAATATATAGCCCAAATAACTAAAGGAACTAAACTCACCCAAACTCATTTTTTATAATAGCCCAAATAACCTAAATGAGCTAAATCCATCCAAAACCAATACAACCCAAAGTCCAACTCCAACCCCAATCCAATATAACTCTTTCGGCCCAAAGATGGTAGAGGCCCTAACCTATATATACAAATTATATAATACAACCCTCTGACTCTCACAAACACAAACTAACCCTCCATGCAACTTGTTTGATTAAGAATCCTAACTATTTTCATTATATTAATAGGCACTAATGACATTACGTATCAAGTTTTTATATATACCTGGAAGGTGCCGATAAATAGTACATATATTTTTCCATGCATTTACTATTGACTCAACTGTTTTATATTCCAAATCCTACATTCCCTTTTATTAATCAAACATATTTCTTGTGGCCTGATATTAGTCACTTCCTACTTTTTTATACGTTTTTAATGACCAATGAATCAACTAATTATACTGTGAACTACGACAGAAAACAAAACAACAACAAATTTCCTAATTTCCATCTAAAACCCATGGAAAAGTATTATTGGGTTTGAAGTTTGAACATATATAATTGGTCTTAATATGTGAGACATTAGATTAGGTTAATTAAACAATAAGAATATATACACCCTCAATTGATATAAATAAATGGAAATGGCTTGTCCAAAGTTTCAGTATGAAGACAAATGAAATCACATGTATATATATTTTTTTGCAACTTTAAAATTTGACAAATAACTTATTTCTAAAAACCCACTTGAGCCCGGTCTGAGTGGCTTAGTAGGCTCAACCCAAAAAACCCGATAAAAAACTTAGGCTCTTATATATATAAGTAAACCCACCCAACCCAACCCATAAGTTTAAAAATTATTTAATAAGTCCGGTTTGACCCATCCAAGCCCAAAACATTTGGCCCAATGCCGAGAGCTAGGTGCAACTGCAGGCAGATAACAAGCCCCCCGCCCATTTGAGTTGTTGCGAAATTCATCAAAGCAATATAATTCACAAATGATTATACATTATTTTATCCAACCGTGCGTATTTGAAATTTGATATTGCACATTTGATATACATATAAATGATCGGTCTAAACAATATTCTAAATTCACAGTCTAATAAAACGATATTATTTGTAAAAAATTGTATAATTACCAGGAGATTGCAGACAAATTTGGTTTGTCCAAAAGGCCTGAGGAGATAATAAAGCAGGCGGGTGACGAAGAGGACAAGGGTGATTTGAGCCATGATTAGAGGCATTGGATAGTCTAAAGGATTGTCATTTAACCAAAATCCTTTGGAGTAGACGCCTTGTTGTCTAACGCATATCAACGGAATATTCGGTTTCTGCGGTGCAGACGCGTTTGTCGCCGCCATTGTTGTTAATTTGAATAACCTAGCAGCAGCAACCTCCTCCCCAGTAAACTTGTGCAATATATATATATGTTACTGATCTTTAATAATAATCCCGCATTGCCAATACCATGCGAGAAATTATTTTTATTTTAAAAGAAAGATCTAATATATATATATATATATATATATATGTTTAGAGATTCATCATAGGGTTGGTTATTGAAATCCCAATTACCCTATGAATCATCCAAGCGAAAGAGGAATTGATAATCACTTATGAATGATCCAAGCGAAGTGGAATTAAAAATCACCAGCAATGTGACAATCACCACTGCCACTACCGCCGTTACGTGGCGTTTGAGTGCCGATCGAGACCTTGGGGGGCTAGAGAAGGATCGGAATTGGAATGTGTCTTTTGGCTTCAGGTTCTGCCGCGCGGTAAAGTCTCTATGGAAGGAACGGTTATCATTTTAAGACGAAAGATGGCAAATTTCATCCGCTAGAAAATTGGCGGACAATTTTATTTGCCTTAACCTAGCTAGCTATTATTTGACTTTCAAAAAATTTAGGGTTCATTTATGTGCGAAGATTATTATTATTATTATTATTATATAGTGATATGAGGGAGAGGATTATAATATACAAAGGCATATTATCCAAAATGCTTCATAAACTAGACATCGGGTCTTGTTGAAGTAGAATTCGTACACGCTCGCAAAAGTCTCTTGATCCCTGAAAACAGCTAACAAAAAATTATTGTTTGTTTTTATTGAGGCCCTGAGGGTTGTTGTTCGATCAAGAGCACTCTGATGCTAAAGTTAGTTTTGAGAGAGAAACCACAAAAGTTTAAGTAGCGATGAATCAAATTACTTTGAAAGTGAAATGAGTTCGCTAGATATAGGGAAGTCTTGGAATCACGAAGCGTTCTGATTGACGGATTGATATTGTAATTAATAAATAATATTCATTATTAAGAATAATGATGATAATTATAATGATTTTATATTAATAATAATTGTTCATTAATAATAATAATAATAATTAATTCTCGGGGAGAATATTAGTATTACTGAGGCATTAACCTCGCTAAATAATATATATGGCTGGTAAATACATTATTTAATGTATGGGTGTTTGTGAGTCATTAATGACATTACCAGGGGCAATTTAGACATTATAAGAATTATGAGCTATGTGATAGTTTCATAATTTTTCAGTGATTTATGATTCCACAAATGTCCCCACATCGCTTAGGAATTCAAGGAATCATAAAGGATGTAGGGTTTTGATAGTTCTAGTAAACCATTTTACAGTAAAGCTCCATCTTGTCTTATATTATTATTATGTCGGATAAATTCCGTTGTGTTCAGAATGTTACTTCAAGTTAATGTTAATAGCAATAAACTTTGAATTTGTGTGATTGGACTTGACTTGTGACTCTCTTGCAATTAATCCCTTTGTTTATGATATTTAATTTTTATTTGATGGAATTTGTAACTTCCATTTCATAAAAACTAAACTTCTTCCTTACTTTGCCATTTGTGAGGAATAAATGTGATGGAGGATTAAATTACAATTAATTTTCCACTTAATTAATTTCATTTGTAACCTCCATTTCCAAAAAGCCAAAACTTCTTGTCATCCCTTGCTTTGGTAAAGAGAAAAAGTCATCCAACAATTAATTCACCCATTGATTTTTGGGTAAAAAAATTAGTTATTTAAGAGGAATGGTTGTGCTTATGATGAAGAAAACATCTTCCCCTTTCGTTGTATTGCTTTGTTGCTGTAGCTCTGAGAGGAGGAAATTTTTCTTTTTTTATCTTTCTTTCGTTTCAACGTCAAAGGAAAGGTGAGAGGAAGAGAAATTTTTGTTCTCTTCTTTTATACTGCAAGGGAAGAGATGATGTTGATTGGTCGTTCTATAGGAAAAAACTGAAGCCAACTTCAGCAAGACAAGAATGCATAGAGTCTTGGTTGCTTGCGAGTGGAATTGGAAGTAGGCGCCAGGGACTCTGCCATTTGGCTTGTACTCCTTTCCTCAGCTTTTCTCTCATGGTTGTTTTGCAGGTTGTCCAGAAATATCACTTTTTCATGGTGGATGTGAGCAGTGGACTTATGGAAGTTTTCTGCGTAGATGGGCTCTAGTTGCCATTGGCTATTTTCTTGTCAGTCATGCGATTTGGCAGCTAATAGATGATAATGAGCTCTAACTGTCATTCGATATCTTCTTGCCAGTCTTGCAATTTAGCAGCTAGTGGCTTCTGATTGGCTCGACGATTCCGTTCCTTCCTATGTGCATGCGATGAAAGGACCCATCCTTAAATTCCGTGAAAACTAGATTGATCCTGCTAAGGTTGGAAAATTCTTGTCAGAAAAAAGATATTACCAACTTTTCAAGTTCATATCATACTAAATTAACCCAATTAAATCCGTCCTTGCGGGATTACCGCCCACATCTAACCTGTTTTCTATTCGGGTCTTATTTACATTCTTATACCCATCAAAACTTGCAAGGTCCAATAAAACAAAAAATATTGAAATGGCCAGCCACCAAGTGGAAATATAAGGTCGTTCACAGGTTTCTTATAACATCAAAAGGTACACTATAAAGTGTAAACCATAATCATATAGTAATTAAGGTAATTATTTTTATGTAATACGATGCCATTAAGGTTTGGGGAAAGATCATAACAAAAGTGAGTATTCATATTTTAATAAGCAAAATCAGAATGATACGCCTTCTTGATTCTTTTATTCATAATAAAAGGCATGTAATACTATATGACCGATAATCCTTTTGTGTAAGCTCAAATCATAATAAATCCTTTTATTCATGGAAATGTACCACAAGATTCATTAACACAATATCTATATGAGCAAATCCTCAACTAAGCATTTCTTTCACATTTCCATAAATTCCACAAGTCTCTTTAAGTAGTAAATTAATTGGTTATTGCATAATCATATAATTACATAATTATATCTCAAATAGATTTTTTGAAAATGGTACTGAATCTTCTGTAAATTCCTCTCCACCAAAATAAACAAATGTTATAAGGTTAATCGTGTCCACTTTGCCCTTAATTCATCTACTTCAATTCCTTATAAATTCTACTTAAAACATTACCTAATTAAGAAAAACTTATAAATATATCCAAACGATGTCCAAATAACTCAACCCATACATCCTTGAACTCAAAATGACAAGACGAGGAAATTTTGTGTGGGCCAACCCTGAGAAAATGCTTCATGCATGCTCACGCGCCACCGAAAGGCCTCTACGTGTGGGCTTCACGCGTGGCCTGTCACCAGCTTCCTCTGGAGGGTCACCAGCTTCCTCTGGAGGGTCGACCCAGCGCTTTGTAACTCGGGTCATCAACTTGGCACTCTGCAACTTAGGTCATCAGCCCGCGACTGCGACTTGGCCATAACTTAACCATTTCATGTCCGATTTCGTCATTACATACATTGATTTTCATCTACACAAGCCCAGAAAGAGATCTTTGTTATCAAAAACAAGAAAACATACATGGATAACGTGGTTCGACTGCTCAAACTTATGGCCATGGTTTTAAACCATATTTTCTGCCTTCTTGCGTCAAACTTCTTCTTTTACTGTCTTAAAATGATCCCAAGAACTCCATGAACATCCTAATATCTTTATTTAGCAAATAGAAGGCATAAAAACGTCTTGATGGCTCACGACCAAGTTTGAACGTCCACGGGTTTTTTCATGGCTATGGTTTTGGGGTGTCTCGACTTAACCTCTCCAGCCTTTCCCAGTTTCTCTTCTTCCTCTCCTCTTTCTTTTCTCCCTCTTTTTCTTCCTTTTCCCTGGTCGTGTCTCACTTTTCTCCCAATTCATGATTTTCCTCTTCTACTTCTTATTTGCCCAACCATTACCGAATTGAATTCCAATACACGCCTACACAATATATAAGCCCTAAGTCAGTGAATACATAAGGGAGTCTAGGATTTTCTAGGACATTCTAGGCCTTTCAATAAAAATTACTAAAATGCCTCTTCATTGTTTAGATCCAAAATGAGCTTATTCATACCCTATTCTTGGCATACCGCATGTCTATGAATTCAGGCCTCCTACATCTACCTAGGGATCCTTTCGAATTGTCTAGAAAACGTCTAGATCAAAATTCAATCGTTTGACCTCTAGGGGCAAAATCGTCAATTTATCTTTTCTCAATTTCTGGGTCGTTACATGCGACTTGGCTAGCTTGGAGGATTCTCACATTTGAGAGCAAGGTGGATGAGTTGGAGATGAACCATGCAGAAAAGATGTTTCTCGGATGAACTGAGAAGTAGGCAAGGACTATTTGACTTGTCCATTATTGTCTTTATCAGAAGAAATAAGAAGTTAGCAAGGACTCTCTAACTTTTCCATTCATGTCCTTGTTGAAAGAATGGCTTTTGGTTAACCTCAGCCTTGCAATAGGTGACGTTAATGTGACTCTTGTGTTTCAGACATGCATTAGACTTGACATTGTGCAAGGTTTCGCTTGCAATAATGCGTGGTTAGATTTCTTTTAGATTAGGGTAAAGCTTCATCAAACGTTAGATGAGACTTGATCTTAAAGGCCTTGTTGAGGTTTACATAGAGTGGCACCATGGTGAGACTTGACAATCGAGGATTTGACATGTCTCATGTTAAGCTTGTGATGTCGTACTTCATTTTCATAGCGAGTTGAAGAAAGAGAACTTGGATGCTCTATATGTGAAACTGACACATCTAGTGAAAATGTCCATATCATCTCCATTGCGAGAAATAAGGGAATTAAACCTTGATCTCAAGACGAGTGTCATTTTCCACAGAGTTCTAAAAACGCAGCTGCTATTCAGGATGATGTCGAAGCTATCTTCGTGAAGTCTAGCGATGCCAAGGTTTAGTAGAGCTAAAGTTGTTCCCCAGTTCATGGGAGAAGAACCTGAAAATTTTGAAATACAAGCCATATTTTCCATTGCATGCCTCCAAACTTCGCATCAAGTTAAAGGCTATGCTCTTTCAACTTGAGCACTTCATGGGAGATTTGAGGCTAAAGTTGCTTATGGAAAAACTGCAGTGAGTCGGGAGCAAGGCTTGAAGAAAGGTACTTCATGGTTCTAGGGCCATGACCATCCACTAGGAGCTTTTTTACTCCAGTTTCCTTTCGGAGAAGGACTTCACTTTGCCTTTCGAATAAGGGCTTTGCATTGTATTCAAGGAAGAGCTTTTATAAAAGAAAAAAAAAATTTAAGCGATTTCTAGAGGGATACTTGGAGTTCTTCTAGGAAGAAAGGCTTGAAGCACTTCATGGAGGAAGGTTCTAAATGCTTCATGGAGGAAGACTTTGATTGATTCCTCAAGGAAGACTTGGATTACTTCCTAGAGAAAGGCTTTGATTGTTTCCTATAGGATGGCTTGAAGTGCTTCTATGAGGATGGCTTGAATTGCAACTCGGAAGAGGATTTAGAGTGCTTCTAGGAGGAAACCTTGTAGTGCTTCTAGGAGGAAGGCTTGGATTGCTTCTTGGAAGAAGGTTTGGATTGCTCCCTGGAAGAAAGCTTGAATTTCTTCTCAGAAGAAGACTTGGAGTGATTTTAGGAGAAGGCTTAGAGTGATTATAAGAGGAAGGCTTTGATGCTTCATAGGGTGATGGCCTTAGATGCTTTGCATGACGAAGGCTTTGATGCTTCATAAGGAAAAAGCTTTGATGCTTCGTAAGGTGAAGTGTGGATGCTTCGCAGGAAAAAGACTTGGATGCTTTACAAGGCGAATGCTTCAATGCTTCGCAGAGCGAAGGCTTGGATGTTTCACAGGGTGAAGGCTTGGATGTTTCTCAAGACGAAGGCATGGATACTTCGCAAGTCGAAGCCTTACATGCTTCAGCTTCGTATGACAAAGGTTTAGATGCTTCGTATGGTGAAGGCTTAGATTCTAGAATGAATGTTTAGTTTTCCCTAAAGGAAGACTTTAATGCTTTTGAGAGAATGGTTTGAAGTGCTTCCTAGTGGGCTTCTTTAGGTGCTTCTTAGAGTAAGGCTTTGGATTTCTTTGAGTACTTCTTGGAAGAAGTCTTGTAAATTGTGTATGACGTGCAAATATGTGTTTATAAATTCAGAACTATTTGAGAATTTTATTGAGAATTCAAATAAAAGGCTCTTGAATTTAGAAGAAAACAAAAAAAAAACAAAATAGAAACTTTCCTAGGATTCTACGTCATTTGAATTTTGGATTGACATGCAGCTTGAGGCAAGCGATGGCAGGATTAATTTCGTTGACATGTACCTAGTTGATGCGAGTCACTTTTGATGCAGGTTCCTTGGGTTCTTTTTCTCTAGATGAGATGCAGTCTTCTGTTTTATGTAATTAGTACAATGTCCTTCCTTCATGAGATTTTGAAGATATCTTTCAAAAGATATACATGTGATGATTTTGTGTCTGTAGCATTCCTGATAGGCACACCATTTGGTTTTTTCGGCCTTCTCCTGATCACCTTTGATGGGTCCTTGTTCCTTGAACCAAGCCTTCTCCTTAATCTCATTATAAATCTAGTGGACTGGTACTTAGAATTGCAAATTAGGCTTCCTAATGGCTAAGGCATAGGAAGTTTGGTTTGCATTATGCTTGTTGGACCCCTCATATGAAAATTTGTTGTCGACATCCTCTTTGCGCGGTGATGAAAGTTTGGAGGTTTTGTTGGCCTATACTGGCATGATTTGGCACATAGGTAACATTTTTCTCATCGTCCCAGCATGCATGTCGCTCTGTTAAAGAGAGAAATTTGGTGAGATTGCGAGCATTGTTCATAACAATGCCTCCTTAAAACTGGCTATCCCGGAGAAGCCCTTGCTTGAATTCCATTGCCGCAACAAGATCATTGCATCCAACGATGCGAGAGTTTTCTTTGTAATATCTCTGAATGTATTGGTGCAGGGTTTCTTTTTATCTTTTTCTAATAGTAAAAATATGATCTTCCTTGCCTTCGACAGTGCAAAATTGAGAGTATTATTTCACAAATGCTAGAACACTTTGGACATGAGTTCTTCATTGTGTCTATGAAAAACCATGACTCCTCGGTAATAATCAATATGTTTTACCGAGTCGGAAGTTCCTTTGAACTGATTAAAGTTCGAAGTTGCAAACCTTTGGGGAAATGTTTCCACCTTGATATCTCTCACAAAAGGTGAGGATGACTGAATTTGGAATCGTAGCTCATCTTCCAGATCGCCATCACGTTGGACAAGGAGGTGTCGATTCAACATTCTTTGGACATTATCAGCTTGCAGCAAGCCTCGATGAGGTGGGGATTCATCAAGTGCTAATCATCGGTGACCTTGTGAAATCTCATCTTTTTATTTCTAAGATCGTGTAGGTCAGTATGTCTCATCCCCTTTCTTGCTGCGATGGTCAATTCGTCCTGGTGTATTTCGGGAAGTTGTGTCTTACCTCCTGCTCCTATCTGAATATTTAATTCATGATGATGTTCCTACATGTTCTCTAAGTCACTCATGTGCTGACATCCATAGACGTTATTGGTTCTACATTTTGCAGGTGTGACTTTCCTCTTTGGAATCACTTAGCAAAGTGTCATGAGGCATCGTTCGATATTAAATTGTTTCTATTTCATGACGTATTGGAATGTCCCGTGGAGTGTCTCCCAGGCTCTTGGGTGGTTCGTTCTGCTAAGATTTGTTGCAGAAGCTATGACTGCATTTAGACTAGGTTTCTCAACCTTTAAACGTATTGAGATAAGCTGTCTTGAGGAGGTTGGCATTAAGGTGTTCGCAACTGGCACGTATCACATCGAGACCTACACCTTAGGAGTTACTGGTGGGTATCGAATCTGACTTCTGCTTGATTTTGCCCTAATATGTCATGAGTCCATCCAGGAATTCCCGCAGATCCCTATTTTCATAGGGTTGACTTTGCCTTTATACTTCTCCTTGCAATATCCCATTACTTTGTTAAAATATTGTAGCTTTTTCTCCTAATGCAGGTTCAGGAATTGTTAGGATAGGGAAAGTTCCAAATCCAAAAGTTGGAATTGTTCATTGCCTCTCAATGGGTGCCTCGATAGTCACACATCCAGTATGGCTTTGGTGTTCCTCTAGAGTCACAATATGCGCTCTGATCCCAGCTTGAGCTAAAGAAGCTAAAACATCATCCTCATCTAATCGATCGAATCGACGAGTCCTAACCATGTTGAATGCGAGGACTAGACGAAATTGTTTTTTATGAACGATGAACAACATTCAAAAAATTTGAACAGTATGGATGAAAGACGAAGGAAGTGATGAATGATGAATAAAGTTGATGAACGTTGAACAACGTTGATGAACGGTGAATGAACGTGAGAGCTCCTCTTGCGACTTCTCTCTCAATGTAAGAACCAATTGTTGATGAGCAAAGACCACCATCATAACCTTATCTCATTACTCTTACTCCGGGGTCAGTGTCCGTATATATATATATATATATATATATATATATATATATATATATATATATATATATATATATAGAAACATCCTTAGAACCTTTCAAAGGATTCATGCCCGGTCCCCATAAACCATCATGAACCATAAAAACCTTTCAAGGGTTCATGCCGGTTCCCATAAACCGTCATGAGCCTGTAAATCCATTTAGAGTCCTCGACCCGAAAACATAAACGTAAAGTAACTGGGCATCGTGCCCGATATCTCAGGGTCAGTCACGATTCCGATCATAGTGATGCGTGCAACCATCCGTACAGGACCGCTCTCAATCCCAGTATGTCACCGTGAACGTATCAACTGAAGCGACCACCTCGAGATCATGGGGCACTCATCATCAATCGATATCCTGAACCGTCAGTACTCCGAAGCCGAGCGTCCATCGGCTGCCCGACCACAGATTGTACATCGTGACTTCTCCGGAAGGAACATATCCTAGTCTGGAGGCGAGCGTCGTATTGTCCGTCGCCGTGCACAAAGCACTCTCCGCGACCACGATTTAGACCCGTTGGTCACCAATAGGGCTACATGCCCGAGACAAAACCAAATGGGTCTCATGCCCAAGTTTATACTTTTGAAATCCAAAACCATTTCGTAGAACCCAACAACGAAAGTACAAACCCGTATCGGCACCGTATAGGGCCGAAACCTCGAAATACGTTCCAATACGTAACCACACACAAATACACTCATGTCATCACCAAACAAGTATTAAAACATATAATAAACATTTATGCATGCATCAATTTAGAAAACCAAGGTCCACTCACAGACCGTCCGAGCTGCCGCCTCGATACGTGTGTCATATGGCTCTCCCGAGCCAATCGTCGTCACCGGGACTCCCAAACCTATAAAAATCACGTTAGAGGGTTACTAACTACCTTATTAACCTCTCACTAAAGCCCCGTAATTTTTCGGAATTTTTAACTATTTTTAAAGTCGATCCTAAACCTTCGGACACCCTGAAACCTATCGAAACGATGTCTGATCGATACGAAACCAGTCCCAAAATGTTTGTTACATCGAATGATGATTTCACATGCTGAACACATCCCCAAAATGTGACCCAAGCGCCCCAAGAAGCTCCTGCACGTGGGCCTCATGCGCTAGGACACTGTAGCACCATCTTCAACCTCTAGCTGGTCTGAACCGGCCGGTTCTGTGCAGTCTGGTCCAGCCAAATCGA
Organism: Prinsepia uniflora; assembly: GCA_032719365.1. Classification (NCBI taxonomy): domain Eukaryota; kingdom Viridiplantae; phylum Streptophyta; class Magnoliopsida; order Rosales; family Rosaceae; genus Prinsepia; species Prinsepia uniflora. Next base: position 9,986,485 of record CM064870.1, on the reverse strand, counting down.
CGTGGCCGGTTCAGCCCAATTCTTCCCTTATTTTTGGCCCAATCTTTTCCTTTTTGATTCCTAAACCTTCCTAACATCAAACCTAATCCACTTAGCTATTAACAACACTTGAAAACCAAATGAAAACTCACCTTCCATGAGCAAGCCGTGAGCTTGAACTTCAAGCTTGGTTTCATAGCCTTCTAGCCTTCCATTTCTCTTGAAAATAATCCTAGACGAGTCCTCCTAGTCCCTAGGTCATATTAGAATAGACAAGGACTCAAAACATCAACCAAACCTTAACTTCCAAATTTTGAAAATATAAATGGATCTCGGGTTCTTGTTCGACTCACCTCCGTCGTGAGCCGCAGTGGGCCGCTGTGATCCGTCATTCCTAGTCTCACAAGGTTCCTCCCACGACCGTGATGATGCAAGGTGATGGTGGTGTGATGTGGTGTGGGTGTTTGTTCAAGGGAAAGGAAAATGGTGTTTCGGGTTTGTGAGAAACAGAGAGGGATGGTGAAGTTTGATGAAGAAGATATGGTGAGATTGATCATATAAGAGGAATTGGATGGTGGTGATGGAAAGGAAAGAAGAGATGGACGGTTGGATGATGAGAGATGAAGGATGAGTGGATTATAAAATAATATAAATAATATTATTTTAAGCTAATCTCACCAATCAAGAATTAGATCCACTTTTTGGGGTAAATGACCAATTGGATGAGTGACACTCATCCAAGGGTCCCACATTAAAAGTCAACCAATCAGCTAAAGCCAAGTGTCTTTGCCTCGTAATGCGCACATAGTGAAATCAAACTTCGGTGACCTATAACTTTCCGGTTCGAAGTCTGATTTCGGCGTGCCGCCTGTCTACGGATTTGTATCGTCCCGATTTACGTAACGGTCCTCGGGCATCGGACCTTTCATGTCAAAAGTCAACATTTGCCCCTTTTAACTAAATTACCAAAATACCCCTTAACTTCTGAACGTCATAACTTCTTCCTCGAAGGTCGGAATCGAACGTGCCACCTGTCTATGAACTCGTGACGTCCCAAACTACGTCACAGTCATTGGCCAAAGTCCATTTGACCGCCTAAACACAAAATCAACATTTTACCCACGTCCAAGGGTAAAACGGTCATTTTGCATCATTTGTCCGATTTCACCCAACTAATCATGGATTAACCTGACTAATCATGATTAGTTACTAATCTAATCCCGGAATTCTGGACGGGTCGTTACAACCTTCCTTCCTTAATTAATTTCTTCCTCTAAATCGCAACTATCCTGATTCCACAACCACCTCGTGGAAAACAATTCGACCTCACACACGTGTACACTAGTACACCCACTAACCAGAACGATACTCGTCTGCTACCAGACGTTCCACTAATACTCACGTCGCATCGACTACATTCGACCATGTCGAATGACAGTAATCGCATGTTCCGTGTTGATACCACTTGACAATTCTATCATTTCGTTGACACGAACAACTAGACGGTTCCTTCTTTAATCACCAATCTATCCTGACGTCTGCTCCCACTAAGAGTCACCAGACCTCACACAACCATCCACATTGACACATCTGACAAGCTGTCACCACTTGACAGTCACCAGTCGAAAACTGACATTATACTCGCGTGCGGTTACACTAACCACCAACACACTCATCCTGAATACGTAATCACCAACATCTCACTTGACCTGTGTGTGACTAGACCCATCTAAAACACCATGACCCAATGCACAGTATCCAATGTCCAATTCACATCCTCGACTAATCCAATGGTATCGGAATCAATCCGACTACCAACACACTCACCAACGTACCACTGTTATATCTACCGTCACCAGGCATGATAATCTTGTCTAGTATCGTACCTCGAACAACGTACAAGGTACGTACATGCATCCATCAACTAGTCCACCACAACAACAACGACGACGACAACAACAACAACAACAACAACAACCTAGGTCGTAGCCAATCACGTTTCTATTCTGGAGTCCATCTGTCCAATCCAGTACCAGACAGATCAAAACTCCAATCCATCGTCCATTTTGAATCCCATGGTCACCTAACTAGTATCACAACGTCTACTCCAAATCACGTAATCTCATACGTACCAATCCAAATCACGCATTGGTGGGCGTACCCACTCATACCAATTGACGTCAAATTTCACCCACGTCTACCGAGACGCACTAATTCCGAACCTATCGGTTACCTGCTCAAACGATTACTACATTACATTCAATTGATTTTATAGGAAAGCCAATCCCAACATTCACACAGCTAAGGCTGACCAAATCCGACCCTGTCGGAAACCTACTTGCTCGAGTAATACACTATACGGGATTCACTTTGAAAAAAAGTTCAGTCTCATCATCCTCAACTCAACTATACAAGTAAGAGCAATAAACTCTACACCAACCTGGATCATCAAGATCACGATCCAAATCCATCACTACGTCACCTAACCATAAGCGTCACGATTGTCGATCATCACGACGCCCAAAGTTCTCAACATCACAATCCCGGTCCACATCGCAATCCTAGATGGATCCACACTAGTTCTCCCTCAGCTAACTACCAGATTTCAGGTCATAGGGTCTTACACCCTTATGAATCCTTCGTCAGTCACATCACTCTTCAACCAATTCCCACGTCTAATCAGATCAGTCAACGACGAGATACGCCGAGACTGTGGGTTCTCTCCAATTACCTTGTATCGATCCTTGGAATTTCACCTAAGAAAATCAAGGATGATCCAAGACGATGACAACAAAATCCATCCTACATGAATGCAAATAACCTCGCTGCACTCACCACGCCATGTAACCAACATCATCTGCCACCAAGTAGAAAATGAGGAATCTCAACCACCTAACTTCGATATAATCAACTCCTCCTAATGACCCAAGACAATCGCGGGTCCACCAACCAATACATGACTAATGTACTGATGACACAACCATCATCTACCATCATTTGTCGTCATCTGCCATGGTATAATCTGAGAAGTCACCTAAAATGACTTCAAAATACCTAGTACCAATGCGGCAAACCCGCACTCCTCTCTTCACCTCAATCACAACCTCTCTCGATTTCGAAGTTCCAACCATGTCGAAACCAACACACTCAGACATCAACCACGTGTCCCTTTTAGACTGGTTACGGACACATGCCCATCTCGACGGAGTCACATCCTGGTTTGTGACTCATCGTCATCATAATCACCGGCACTAGCACCAGCCCTAGTACCAGCACCAGTATCAGCACACAAGCATCCACACTAGTATCAGCACACACTAACTCCAGCACTAGTATCAGCACACTGTGTGCAAAACTGACAACCCTGGATCTCCGCTCATACCGAGCGACGACCCCGTACCTCTGATCAGATTGGAGAAACTCTGTCTCCCTCATACCTAACACCTCTAGGTACAATCACCCTGACATCTAATACGAGAAAAGGAAATGTTCCCCGAACGTCACCTGATTCTCAGTAACCGTAACTACAACCACTCTCGGTAGTAGTGCCTGCCACCGACTCGTGCAGTCCTAACCACCAGACATTGCTATCGAGACTCCGCATCCAAAGGAATCAATCGTACGTACGAACTATTCTGTATCCCCACTCTAAGATTCCATCTACAAGTACCAGCCCTGATAACCTGTCCAACCAAACTCTAACCAATCGTAACTCGACTCAACCAATGTCGCCTACCAGGTCACCCATGACCTTAGTTGCACCAACAATCCATCACAACTAAAGTAGTACGACAACCAACTAGGTCTAACCGATAAGTACAACCCTGACTGAAGAGTGCAGTCCCATCGCTAAAGCTGACATGACTAGACCGACCGACGGTCTCGACTCCGAAAAGTCGTCAACGTCAAACCACTCGCCAACTCACGTTTTCGAACCATACACCCTACCTTAGGGTTCCACGATCACTACCTAGGGTTTTTCCAAACCCAACTGCAGAAGGCAGTATAATCCACGATTTGACCGAACTCGCGGTCTCGACATCGTATGGACGTCAAGCCAATCCTACCTTCAGTTCAACTAGGGTTCCTCAAATCCAGCTGCTCCCAGCAGTAAACCCATCCAACTCAACGAAATCTGACCATCCAATGGTCACAACTCCCAACCAGTCGTCAGAACCGATCCTACGACATCGTGAAAGACGATCCCGACTAACCGTTTCACGATCAAAACTGTAAGGTACTGTTACGTTAATCCATTCGTAGGGTCCCACATTGCCATCCACGACAGAACTATGGCAACCCCGACATCGAATGCCGCACCAAGACGTTTCACGACCCAATCCTACAAACTATCATACCGGCATCCTAACTATCTGGTTGATGACAAACTGCAGCCCATAGAGACATCACATCCTCGACTTGCGCTATACTCCAAGAGCTACAAGGTTGCTCGAACAGAGACAACTCCGTTCTGATACCACTTGTTAGTATCAGAGCGTCCTGAGTATCCTATGAGCCAACCATGCTTTGATACCACCTGTCAGGACCCGTCCCAATCCCCCTCGGGATTAATGCGGGACGACCCTGATCCCGTCTAACACGAAGTGTTAGACAAGGGAAATTTCCAACCTTAGCCCTCTCGGGCTATCAGAGTACGCCAAGATCTAGAAGAGGTATGTGATATCTCGGTCCCTGCTACAGCCCGCATCCGCTGTCAACCTGAAGGGCAGTCAAAACATTAAAAGATGTGAGTGTGCAAAACAAAGAGTTTATAAAAACATTTATCGAAAGGCATTTGTACCCTTCACTAAAAAGCCTGCATGCATTCAAAAACCATTTATCCAAAAGAACAAGCCCAAAACCATAGCCGAAAGAACCATAAAGAACCAACCATACGGGCCACTACCCAAATCCATAAAGAAACCAACCATACAGGCCACTGCCCAAATGCATGTGGGACTTAGCCCAAAACCTGTATACATCACACATCATATATCATATATACATATAAATCACACAACCAATCCTGTCACAGTTTCCAAAGCTACGCGCGTGCTACCCGGGGTCTCAAGCCCAAGTCTCTCTGGGTCCATCCAAGTCAGTGTCCGTAGACCAATGACCCTCCCTGAGGTTATATACAATCCCTCCTGAGAGTAAGGTACCCAACGGGGGCGACTCCATTCAGTTAGTGCTCTGTGACTACTCTGGGGTCCATCTTGGACAACAACCCTCCCCGCAGGAGACAATCCAAGTAAAGGAAGGTATATGAATATATATATATATATTATATATATATATATAAACATCCTTAGAACCTTTCAAAGGATTCATGCCCGGTCCCCATAAACCGTCATGAACCATAAAAACCTTTCAATGGTTCATGCTGGTTCCCATAAACCGTCATGAACCATAAAAACCTTTCAAGGGTTCATGCCGGTTCCCATAAACTGTCATGAACCTGGAAATCCATTTAGGGTCCCCGACTGGAGAACATAAACGTGAAGTATTTGGGCATCGTGACCGATATCTCAAGGTCAGTCACGACTCCGATCGTAGTGATGCGTGCAACCATCCGTCCAGGACCGCTCTCAATCCTGGTATGTCGCCGTGAACGTATCAACTGACGTGACCACCTCTAGATCATGGTGCACTCATCACCGATCGATATCCTGAACCGTCAGCACTCCGAAACCGAGCCTCTATCGGCTGCCCGACCACAAATTATGCATCGTGACCTCTCCGGAAGGAACATATCCCAGTCCGGAGGCGAGCGTCGTATCGTCCGTCACCGTGCACAAAGCACTCGCCGCGACCACGATTCAGATCCGTAGGTCACCAATAGGGCTACATGGCCGATACAAAACCAAATGGGTCTCATGTCCCAGTTTATCCTTTTGAAATCCAAAACCATTTCGTAGAACCCAACAAAGAAAGTACAAACCCGTATCGGCACCGTATAGGGTCAAAACATCAAAATACGTGCCAATACGTAACCACTGATAGGTCATCAAATAAGCATTATTTTATATTATTTTATACCCTTTATACTTGACTTTTAATATTAAAATAATAAATAATTAGATAAAATAATTTATTTTGTGATATTTTTGTTTAAATAAATAAAGCTTGTTATTTGGAGCATTTTTGCGAAAGAATCGTCCCGATTGGATTTATAACGAATAAATTATGGACGAGTTTAGATGAAATTATATATTAATTATTTTTTATTTTTCTATTCATGCAGGCCCAAATTAATAAATAAAAGAACAAACCCAAATCCACAATTGCTCCGAAGCCCAACACGCAACACTAGCCACCTGCCCACACGTGCGATCGGCCCATCCGTCTGCTTCCAGCCTGCACCTTCAGCCCAGCGGCCCGCTCGAGCCCATGTCACACCTCGGATTCAGCTACCCAGCCCAGACCCGCTGCACTTGTACACAGCCACCTGCTCCACCTACCACACCAGTCCATCACGAAGCCTGCATGCGGGCCACTTGCGAGATCAGCCTAGCTCGCCCTCACCTGTCCAGTCCACCCGTACACTGCACAGTCCAACCCGTTAGCCCCACTGATGCGCCAGCCCACCTACCACCTGCTCGGCCTGCATCTCTCTGAAGCCCAACCACCCACAGCAGCTAAACCAGCCCACTTTTTCCTGCTCTGATTTCCCAAACCAGCCCAACTACTCAAAATTGCTCCAACCTACCCTATTTTGCATTAGAAAATCAGATTTTTCAACCCTAACCCATCCCTAATTTCATCATTATTCATCATTTCACTTTTAATTATTTTTATTGTAATTTTATTTCTTTTTTGTTAGCTTTTTGTCCCTATAAATAGGGGTTTAATTCATGTAACAAGGGTCCCCATTTTTCCATTTTGTTTCTCTCTTTAGTTTAGGTTTTATTATTTCTATCTAGTTTCTCTTCTTTTAGTTCATCTTCTTTCTTTAATTTTGGGGACCATTTTAACTTCTTGTAGTTTCTTTTATTTAATTAACTTTTTTTTAAATTCTTGTTCTTAATTTATGTTATTTCTTAATTTCATTTCTTCTTTACTTTGTTCTTGTGATTTTTCTTTGAGATTTCTTAAATACATTTTTATGCTTTCCTTAAGAAATACCTAGGCCAAGTATTTCCGAAATAATTCTAGAATTTAAGTCTGTATTCTTATGTTTTATCCTCCATCTTCATAAGGTTCTTGCCGCTGTTCGGTGTTCCTTATTAATAACATTCCATTATTTCCATCCACTTTCAGAATTACAAGATGTTTTTGGGTTCCGAAAGTGTAACTTTTCTCCATTTACTTAAATTCTTGTTATTGTTTTGGTTTTACTTATAATTCAATATATGTGTTGGTATTTTCTTTCTAACATTTGTAAATGTAAATACAATCTCCATGTGTTTTACATTTTGAATTTCATCTACTTCATATGTTTTCGTGCTTAACCTTCAATTTAACGCTAAGTGTTTATGACCGCTGTTCGGTGCACTTAGAATAGGATTGAAGAGATTTAAATGTTTGACACACATTGAAATCAATAACGTAAGGTGAATCGTATTATAAGTGTTTATGACCGTTGTTCGGTGCATTTATAATATTGAAAAATGTATGCATGTATTTGAGATTATTAAGGTAGAATTTCGTGATTGGTTCAATATGAGCATGATGTTAGAGTGTTAGTAAAAATATGTGTTTGTAAAAAGTTCACTTGCATAAAAGTTAAAGTAGAAGTAGAATTAAGTTCTTAATTGTTTTTACTTATTTACTTTATTTTATAATTACAATCATTCAAACCCCGCCATCTAATTCTTTATTCTTTTATTATTTAATTCTTTATTATTTTATTATTTTATTATTTTATTCTTTTATTCTTTATTTCATTATTTCATTATTTCATTAATTATTTTATTCTTTAATTCATTTATTCTTTAATTAATTATTCTTTGATTATTCATTATTCTATCTCACTAACATATTATTAATGTTCCCTAATTTCCCCGGTTAAGAACGATCCCTATTTACCAATACAACAATTACACAAAAAGGGTTTAAATTGCATAACACCCGAATTACGTGTTTAATTTAATACGTAGTTTGGGTTTTATCAACCACACACAAATGCACTCATGTCATCACCAAAGAAGTATTAAAACATATAATAAAAATTTATGCATGCATCAATTTAGAAAACCAAGGTCCACTCACAGACCGTCCGAGCTGCCGCCTCGAAACGTGTGTCATACAGCTCCCCCTAGCCAATCGTCGTCACTGGGACTCCCAAACCTGTCCAAATCACTTTAGAGGGTTACTAACTACCTTATTAACGTCTCACTAAAGCCCCGTAATTTTCTGGAATTTTTAACTATTTTTAAAGTCGATCCTAAACCTTCGGACACCCCAAAATCTATCGAAACGATGTCTGATCGACACGAAACTAGTCCCAAAATGTTTGTTACATCGAATAAATGATTTCACATGTTGAACACATCCCCAAAATATGAGCCACACGCCCACACGAGCCCCAAGAAGCTCCTGCGCGTGGGCCTCACGCGCCAGGACACTGTAGCACCATCTTCAACCTCTAGACGGTCTGAACCAGCCGATTCTGTGCAGTCTGATCCAGCTGAACCAGCATGGCCGGTTCAGCCTAGTTCTTCCCTTATTTTCGGTCCAATCTTTTCCTTTTTGATTCCTAAACCATCATAACATCAAACCTAATCTACTTAGTTATTAACAACACTTGAAAACCGAATGAAAACTCACCTTCCATGAGCAAGCTGTGAGCTTGAACTTCAAGCTTGATTTCATAGCCTTCTAGCCTTCCATTTCCCTTGAAAATAATCCTGGATGAGTCCACATTGTCCCTTGGTCATATTAGAATAAACAAGGACTCAAAACATCAAACAAACCTTAACTTCCAAATTTTGAAAATATAAATGGCTCTCGGGTTCTTGTTCGACTCACCCCAGCCGTGAGCCGCCGTGGGCCGCCGTGAGCTGTCATTCCTAGTCTCTCAAGGTTCCTCCCACGACCGTGATGATGCAAGGTGATGGTGGTGTGATGTGGTGTGGGTGTTTTTTCAAGGGAAAGGAAAATGATGTTTCGGGTTTGTGAGAAACAGAGAGGGATGGTGAAGTTTGATGAAGAAGATATGGTGAGATTGATCAGATAAGAGAAATTGGATGGTGGTGATGGAAATGAAAGAAGAGATGGACGGTTGGATGATGAGAGATGAAGGATGAGTAGATTATAAAATAATATAAATAATATTATTTTAATCTAATCTCACTAATCAAGAATTAGATCCACTTTTTTGGGTAAATGACCAATTGGATGAGTGATACTTGTCACTCATCCAAAGGTCCCACACTCAAAGTCAACCAATCAGCTAAAACCAAGTGTCTTTGCCTCGTAATACGTGTATAGGGAAATCGAACTTCCGTGGCCTATAACTTTCCGGTTCGAAGTTCGATTTCGTTGTGCCACCTGTCTACGGATTCGTATCATCCCGATCTAGGTAACGGTCCTTGGCCCTCGGCCATCAGACGTCCCAAGTCAAAAGTCAACATTTGCCCCTTTTAACTAAATTACCAAAATACCCCTTAACTTCTGAACGTTATAACTTCTTCCTCGAATGTCGGAACCGAACGTGCCACCTGTCTATGAACTCGTGACGTCCCAAACTACGTCACAGTCATTGACCAAAGTCCATTTGACCTCCTGAACAAAAAGTCAACGTTTTACCCACGCCTAGGGGCAAAACGGTCATTTTGCATCATTCGTCTGATTTCGCCCAACTAATCATGGATTAACCTCACTTATCATGATTAGTTATTAATCTAATCCTGGAATTCGGGACGTGTCGTTACAGTTGGAGCCATTGCAAATAGAGAGCTCTTGGTGAAGATGATAGGGGGAATTTTTTTAAAAAAAAATTAGCTTTAATTTTAAAAATAATTTTAATATAAAATTAATAATGCCATATTAGCACTCTTAAAACTATTAGTAACGAAGACTAACTTTTGGTGTAACAGACTTGGCAGAGTGAGGGTTTAAGGAGTACATTGACGAATTAGTGTTGAGGAGCAAATTGAGACCTGATGTCTGGTTTGGGTGGTGCTGCTGTTGTCTTCATAATTGGAGGAAAATCAAACGTCATCGTATGTAGTGGCGTTGTCACTATCTTCGTATTTGGATGTGCTGGAGCAGGCTATATGGCTATGATTGGAATTGGAAGATGAGACATTGAAACCATTGAAGATAGAGCTTTTAGGGACGATGAGAAAGAGAAATAATTTTTTGAAAATAATTTTAATATAAAATTAATAAAAAAAATGTGACATCGAGAATCTTAACACTTTAGTAACGAAGAAGAACTTTTGCTGCAACGGAATTGGAAGAATAGGGGTTTTGACAGGACTCCACCCAATCCCTCTGAATTATCGTGGGACGTGCCTACTCCTGTCTGACACCACGTGCCAGACAAGAGATAACACATTAACCCACTCGGGGTTATCCAGAGTACGCAAGGATCTATGGCGGCATGTGATGTCTCGATCTTTGCTACAGCCCGCATCTGCGACCAACCTGAAGGGTATCAAAAAAATTAAAACTGTGAGTGGAAAAAAACAATCAGATATAAAAAACTAAAATACATTTATATCATTCACGTAAAAGCATGCATGCATCAAAAAACAGTATTTCAAATACTTTCTCAAAAGCAAGACGTATTGCTTTTTAAATCAAAACACAGTGAAAAATGTTTCTCAATCAATGCCATTTCCTCAATAGGGTCTATAAAACACGTGGGACCTCAACCCAATTATAAAACCATGTGGGACCTCAGCCCATCATCATCAATATCATCAGTCACGATTCTAATCCCAGCAACGCGTGCCTATAAGCTCAAGGACTGCTCTGATCCTGAGCATGTCACCGGCCGATAATCTCCAGATCGTCGTGAATGTATCAACAATTGATCTCATATACCGCACTCTTGAGTCAAGCGTCTCTCGCATGCTCGACAGCAGGCGCATAGTGACCTCTCCAACCTCGGAGGCGAGCATCATCTCCAGAGTGCTCTCCGAGGAAACATATTTACAACTAGAGGCCCTCTAATCAAATTCGAGTCTTTAAACTCAAAATCATATTATCATCAACATGGACACAAGCTCGAACTATCATAAAATAGGTCACAAGCCCGAAAATAGTGTCTATCAACACTTCATAACTCAGGATTCTTCGAATCTTATCAAATTCACAACTAGGTCTTATGCCCAAAATATCTTTCATAAATCCAGGATTCCTCGAATCCAATCAAATCCACAACTGGATCTCATGCTCGAATCATAACTGGGTAGCAGCCCATTATATCACATGTTTGACTATACTCTAAGTCAACCCATAAATCAACTGGGCTATACGCCCGAAAGATATTTCTACATCCGAAAACCATTTCGTTATTCAAATCATTTTTCCAAAACAGCTTTGGCTATCATCCAATTCAAAGTCCATATCTAACTAGAACTCATACCCGAGTACCGATTTCACGCATCTTCATGAAATCATTCAAAATTGATGCTCAATCCTCGGTTTCATGCCTCTCCGTGAAACCATCAAAACCACATAAAACACATGCACGTAGAATGCTCGACCTAAGCCCAAATATCACATAAAACAATATAATCATATGCACTCAAGGCATCTCAAATCATGTTAATAAAACATATAAAACATTTATGCATGCATCATTTCATAAAATAAAGTCCACTCACAAACTGTCCGTGCTATGCGCTCCGAATCCCACGTTGTAAGCCACTCCGGGGCTAATCCATACTCTCCAGGACGTCCGGACCTGTCCAAATCATACTCAAAGGTCACTAACCATCGATATAAGTCCTAATCATAAACCCTCACACATCTCGGAACAGTCAGCATGTCCCAAACACATTTCCAAAGGAGAAAAACCTCAATTTGACCTATCAAACAATCTCTGATCAACCTGACACCACCACCATTAGATTCAGATCGACGAAACCTTTCAAACATGACTGGTTTCACCTCGAAAATTGTGCCCAGGTGCCCCCATAACAAAAAAGTTAAGGGTCAATGCTGGCGTCAGCAAAGTCAATACTGATGTCAGAAAATTCAAGGTTAACGGCATCATGGTCAACATCAAAGTTAACACTATTGTCAGCAAAGTCAGCGCCGGCGTCAACTGGTTAACCCTCAACGGCTCGCCTGAGAAGACAACTGGAGGCTGGAAAACTCCATTTTTGTCCAATTTTCAAACCTTCATAACTCTCTCATTTCTCAACCAAATCCTACGTTCTCTATATGGAAATCATGCTACTCGAGCTCAGGAATCCAAATTTGAACTCAAATTTTTGAGAAAGTACATGGTTTTGAAGATATGGCCTCTCAAAGTTTTGGTCAAACTTCGAATCGATGTTTCGGCCACTCCCATCATCCAAAACCTTCCATTCTTGCACCTTCAAGCTCATATGAAGTTAAAGGACATGAATATGGGCTTAGAATTGATCAAAAAGTCCAAAACAAAAATCCAAAAATCCATGCCCATGGTTTACCTTCGTTTGTCGCGGTTTTCGACCATTCCCACAACTGCTCCGCCATCCCTAGCCGTCTCCACTCTTTCTTATCTTCTCTGTCTCTATCTGTTCTCAAGGAATGATTGACAGGACCCACCCCCAATCTCCAGGGATTAAGGGCTAAGTCCTGCTCCCGTCTAACTTATGCATGATACGTAGGCTAAACTGACGTTCAACCTCCGTGTGACACGTAAGTTGGACAAGGGATTCTCGAGCCAACCGTCCAACAAGCTTCCGGACATCCCAGAGTGTACAGAATCTATTGTGGATTGCGTATGTGATATCCCCGTCTCTCTCGATCAACAGCCCGCACCGCGACAACCTAAAGGGTATCGAAAACATGAAAAGACTGTGAGTGGACAAAAATAAAGTATAAGTTCAAAAACAGTTCAATAAAACAATTCCATTTATACCCTCCATTTAGAAACCAACGCATGCATATAACATTCATGTTATGAAATCATTTCATATCCAAAGCCATCAATGAAAACCAGAATTATTTCTTTCCTCAAATCCGTAATTTAAATCTAGGGCCTCTGCCCAAAATCACAAATCAATCTCAAAGTACGGGAACTCAGTCCCAAAACTCATCAAATCCAAGTCATTCGGGCCACTGCCCAAAACATCTGAAAACCAGTGAAAAACCAGTGAAAATATCAATCATACAAGTTTGCTGGATCTCAAGTGCGCCCGAGTCTTTAAACTCAAAACCATGCGCAATATCAGGCCTTCCCGGGATATCAATGAGTCTTTAAACTCAAAACACAATCACATGCATCGGTGGGTATCATATCCGAGTCCTTAAACTCAAAACATATACCGAGTCTTTAAACTCAAAACATATCAATCCAGGGCCCTCCCCCCATCAATCAATCGAGTCTTTAAACTCAAAACCAGATCCATTAGTTTTTCTTTTCTTTTTTCGGGTCTTTAAACCCAAAACCATTTTTAAAGCAACCCTTTGAAAACCATAGAAAATTCATATCCGAATTCGCAACAATGATTCCGTAAGCCGGCATCCGAAACCATTACCCCGTGTAACGCCCCGAAAAATCCAAAGCATGTAAAATATTAAAATAATATGTAAAATGATGTTTTTACCCTTGGAAGGGTGTGGTTAAATGTTGACTTTTTGTTTGGAATAATTTTTGTACATTTTTCGAGGACCATTGTGTAGGTCTCGGGACGCTGAATCCATAGACAAGTGGCACGTCGAAAACAGAGCTCGGATGAAAAGGTTACGGGTCTGTGAAGTTAAGGGGCAAAATGGTCATTTGTTACGGGAAGGGTAAAATGGTACTTTTGGGCAGCCAAGTTAATTGAGCGGCTAAGTGGCTGAATCAGCCATATGGGTGAGTCAGGTGGGTAAGTCAGTGACATTTGTCACTTGCTAATTGTGATGGGTGGCAATTGTTGCCATTTGAATATGATTAAAGGATAAATCAGCACTGCCTTCATGGTTGAGTAGTAAACAACAGAGAACCAAAAATTGATCGATTGTTGTCCTAGAAACCCATTGTGAAACAAGTGCAAATCGTGAGAAAATAAGTGACTTTGTGAGTGAAAACCGAGAGGAATACAGAGTAAACCCAGCTAAAACCACATTGAGAAACCCGAAAACACTACCCAAGAAGATTAATGTCAAATTTGATTATTTAGACGTTAAGGAGTGAAATTGATTGTGACTTGAGCTTTCTGGGATTGAGACGAGTTGAACCACCATTGAATTCGAAGGAAATTGATGCAATAACACTAAGAACAGACCCTGCGACATCCGTGAATTGTGGAGGTTGATTTCGAGTGATTGGAGGTAAGCAATCTTGAAATTGGTTTCGAATTCATGGTTATAATGGATATAGGATGCTTCCTATTTTAATTTATCAAAACGGCTTGAAATTGGGTAGAACCCGATTTAGAACCCATCGGGTATTCACTTCGAGTCGAGTGAGTTGAGGATCCATTTCATGAAATTGATGTTACATATCCCTCATGAACATTAAATATATACAAATGAGTGAAAGAATGAACAAAATCGAGGTCGAATTGAGGAAGTGTGCATCGAGTCTGATCGCGGGTTCACGACCCGTTTAACAGGGAATCGGGTGTGAGAGACGTACTGTAGCAGTACTGTGCACAACGCGTGGCTTTCACGCGCAGCCGCTTGCGGCGGCGCGTGAGGGCAGGTGGCTGGGTTTCTGACTTTGGGTCCAACATACTTTTTGATGTTCTCGATGATACAAACCTATTGGCATTAGTTTCGGGTCAATCGGATATGGATTGGGAGTAGTTTCGCATACCTGAAGCGTATAGTTTATGTTTAAATAATATTATTAAATTTCAACGATTAGGAAATTTGTATGTGGAGTTATGTGATAACCTAGTGATCGTAAATTCCTTTGTTTGACAGGCCGGAATATTCCCGGGACGTCGAAAGAGAACAAACTGCTCGAGACTGAACAATCTGGACGGTGTGTGAGTGGACTTTTGTTTTCTATCCTGAATGCATGCATATATGTTTTAAATGCTTTCTTATATGATTTGAAATGAATTGGCTTGATTTATGATGTTTTTCAGATTTTGGGAATATTATATTATTTTATCTGATTTTAGGCACGATTTTCGAGAAAACTACTGTTTTGGGCGAAGGCCCCGGATTTGAGATTAGTTTTGACTCGGATTACGAGTCGGAAAATGATTTGATGGATTTGTATTGTGACTTTATGTGAAAATGGCAACTGAGTTTGCGATTGCGCGGATTTACGTGAAAATGGTTTACAAATTTTGAGGAAACTAAGGAAACGATGTTTTGAGCTGAGACCCTATATTGAAAATGGTTTTGATTTCAATTGCAACTGTTTTTCACTAGCTTTTCTGGTATGGATATGTGATGGATATTAGGGCTTCCGGTTGGGAATGAGTTTCCCCGGAATCAACCCTGGAGATAACGCTCACCTCCAGGATAGATGTGGGTACCCCGGAGAGGTCACGTAGCACGGTCTGTTGTCGTGCAGCCGAGGGAGGCTCGACTCAGATCAGATGTGCTGGATTATATGGAGATCGGTGGGTGATGTATTCACTACGATCTGGATTGCCGGCTGGTAATGTGTTCACAGCGGCGGATGCTCGGATTTTGAGCGGTCCTTGAGCCTATTGATTTTCACGGGTTGCAGGGATAACGTGACTATATGAGATTGGATATGGAAATAGGTCTCGTGGTTTTATTGTTGTTTGAGATTTATTTGTGCCTTGATATTTTACTTATGATTTATGATATGCCTGCATGTTTATGAAACTAGAGGGTAAGAATTAACTTGATAAATGTATTTCTAAAAGTTTCTTTTTGTCCACTCACACCTTTGATGTTTTATTTGCCCTCCAAGCCAGTGCACAGATACAGGGGCTAATGACGAGGCAGAGGAATAAGTAGACCGTTGCGTACTCAGACACCTTACAACGTAGGATTTCGATCCCTACTTGTAATAGTACCTATGCTCTGTAAATCGGTTAACTACTTAAACGTATAAGATCAACGGTCCTGGACATCCCTTGTCTGACAATGTTTGTCGTTTGTTATGTTATATATGTATATATATACGGTTACTTTTGGCATTTCAGAGTATTGTCAGACGGGAGCAGGATTCTTCACGATTATCGAAGGATAATTGGGATGGGTCTTGTCATTCCGAACCCAAATCCAGAATTTCCTTTCCAAATTTCAAAACCATCGTTTTCGAAATCAGTTCCAAAACCGAAATCACATTTTCGAATTCCAATGAACAGGGCTCCAAGCCCAAAATCACTTTTCCAAAATCCACTTTAAATCATATTTCAAATCCCGAAATCAAATCATCAAAATCATGCTCAAATCACAATAGAAAATGAAATCTCGTAAAATGTGCAAATATGTAATTATCTCGAAATACGTGCAAAACTATAAATCATCAAGATCATAAATCAAATCATAGAATCATGTATAGAAAACATATAAAAACATATATGCATGCATCAAGAGTTAGAAAGCCAAGTCAACTCACAGACCGTTTACGACGCCGCCTCGATACGTGTGCATTTATGCCATTCCCGACTAATCCGTTATCACCGGCTTTCCCGAACCTATCCAAATCCCATAATAAGGTCACTAACTACTTCATAAAGCTTATACTAAAGCCCCGTAATTTTCTCGAATTTTTAACTGAAGCCCAAAACCTTCGGACATCCCGAAACCTAACGAGACGATGTCTGACCGACACGAAACCAATCCCAAAATGTTCGTTACATCGATTATACCATTTCATATTTTGAACACATGCCCAAATGGGTCCCACACGCTCTCACGCGCCGCCCAAAGTGGCTGCTCGTGGGAGCCACGCGCTTGCACTGTTCACCGTCTTCAACCTCGAGCAACCCGGTTCAGACCAGTTCAAGTCGGCCCGGTTTGACCGAACCGGCACAGGAGGTTTTCTACCATTTCTAATCCAATCTTAGTCCTTTTTAATCCATTCAATTGGTCCTATTAATTCTAGTTGATCTAGTGGATAAAATCACGATTTGAGGACCAGAAACAAACCTTCCCGATTTAAAACTATAACCAAGCTCTGCAACCATGTCATTCCACGATTTCTGGCTTCTTCCAGCCTTAACTGTCGTCCCAAACGACTTGTTTACCTTCCGACATCATGTTCCAGCCATTAGTAGCCATCGACAGAGGCTAAAAATCCGTAATCCAGATTTAAACTCAAACTTACCACGTCGAGTCACCAGCCACCAGTCCACGGCAGACCTCAGTCCAGAGCTTAAACACTTCCTAAGAGACTCCTGGACCTTCTTCTAGCCATCACATTTGCTCATCAAGTCTTACACTGACGGTTTCTATTGAAGGAAGAACAGGGCACTTCACGGGTTTTGTTTGGGTTTTTCACTACCTCTCGCCGTCGTGGACGGCCGTGCCACCTCCGTTGGCTGTGTCTCAACTTCCTTAGCCTTTCTCATCCACTTATCAAAGGTGCTTGATGAAGATCGAAGGGAGAGTGGGGTGGGTTCTCACGGCTCACTTTTCGTGCTCTGTTTTCCCGCTCGTGCACAACTTCGTTTTAAAAACAAAGGTGGTCATCAAATGTTCCACAAGTCTCCAGAGAGCCAAGTGTCACCTTTTCTGTGGGCAAGTGTTTTGAAACAGCCAAGTGTCCCCTGATCACTGCACACTAATCCCAATGCTAGCTAAAAGACCAAAATGCCCTTGAGGCAGAATTACCAAAATGCATTTCGCACGTTTAGGCCCCGTAACTAGTTCACCTGAGGTCCGATGATGACGTGCCGCCTGTCGTTGTACTCGGGGCATCGAGACCTTCCTAACGATCCTCGAAATGGGTGAAATTTCATGTCTTTCGAAAAGTCAACGAATTACCTCTATTCAACAAAATTACCAAAGTACCCTCAAACTTCTGAACGTCATAACTTCCTCCTCGGATGTCGGAATCGGACGTGCCACCTGTCTATAAACTCGTGACGTCCCGAACTACGTCACAGTCTTCGGTCGAAGTCCATTTGACAACCCAAACTAAAAGTCAACTATTTGTCCAATTCCAAGGGAAAACCGTCATTTCACACTGTCCGTCAAAAATCACCCAACTAATCACCGATTAACGTCACTAATCCGTCATTAACAACTAATCTAATCCCGATTCCCGGGACAGGCTGTTACAATGATGAAGATGATGGTGGTGGGGGTGGGCACGGTTTGGGAAGGAAAATTGAAAAAATGAAGATGAATGAAGAAAGATGATGATGTGCATGTATGTATGGAAATGGGCCATAAGGTGGGTGACAAGTGTCACTCATCCTATGGTCCAAAATCAAATATTTGGGTCCCACTAAAAACAAACCATTTTTGAAACCCGTACCATCGTGAATAGTTCCCAAAATCTGCCTTGACCTGTAACTTTCGCATACGATGTTCAATTTCGTCGTGCAGCTTTTCTACGGACTCGTATCATCTCGATCTACGTAACGATCCTTGGTACATGTGCATTTGACATCCCAGGTCAAAAGTCAACGTTTTGCCCTTTATAGGGGCAAAATCGTCATTTTACCCTAGATCGTCCGATAATCCTCAATTAATCCCGATTAGTTCTTACTTAATCCTTAATAATCCATCATTAACCTTAAGTAATCCCGTAATTTCGGGACGGGTTCTTACAGGTTTGGAGAGTACATTATTACAATTTAGCATTATGATAGCAAATTGAGACTCGATATCTGGTTCGGGTGGTACTTCCGTCATCTTTATAATTGGAGGTGAATCAAACGTCGTCGTATGTGGTGGCGCCGTCGTCGTCTTTATAATTGGATGTGCTGGAGTGGGTTGTGTGGCTATTATTGGATTTGGAAGATGAGGTATTAGAGCCATTATAGAGAGAGTGCTCTTGGGAACGATGTGTACGAGAGAGAGAGAGAGGGTTTTAAATTATATTTAATTTTCTAAAATAATTTTAATATAAAATTAATAAGATAATACCACATCAACACTCTTAATGCCGTTAGTAACTAAGGCTAACTTTTGGTGCAATGGACTTGACATAATGAAGATGCGGGGAATACATTGTTACAATTTTACATTGGGGGAACAAATTGAGGCCCGAAGGCTGATTCGGGAACCATTTTGAGTAATAAACCATATAAAAATTAGGGATCAGCATCGTTATTTAGAATAGTCGAACTCAAAATTCCTCACATAATGTGTGAAATACACGCCACGCAATACACCAAAGTAAACTTCAATGTTCATCAGGCAGACATTGGATAACTTTACGAAGTAAACTTCAATGTTCATTGGCGATGATAACTTATGTGAATAATTTTATAGACACCAACTGAAATTCCCGATTTTCTATTTTTACATATATAACACATAAGTAGCCATCAATATCATCTTTTTTTAATTAATGAAAAGAAAACATAAAAAAAAATTAAAAACTAAAATCAAAATTAAGAAAAATGAAACCCTAAAAACTCAAACTCTTTTAAGAATCTATTGCTTTCGTCGAACTCCATTAGCAAGAGTATGGTATCGAGCTCCATCAAAATAGAGTCATCGAACTCCTCCAACAAGACAATGTCATCGAACTCCTCCATCAAGATAGCATCGTTGAATTGGACTCCTTCCACGCTGCAAGATTGCTATAAAATCCATAATCCTCCCCAATAGCTTCCCTCTCATCACTTGGAACTAATATGCCACGAAATCGTTCATTGCTCATGTCGAATGTAAGGATGATTTACGAATCCTCACTCGGAGCTTCCCACTAGTAATAAACTTCGTTCAAGAACGAATGAAGGGCTCCAATAGACATGGCTGGGGACTTCACATTCTATCTCTCTCCATGAATTATTACTCATTGTGTACACTTCTACCTTATAAGAATTTAAAAAAAAAAAATTTTAATTGTTTATGTTTGGTTTAGGTTGCGTTTTTGTAATTTCACTTGGTGTTTATCGCATTATTGAATTTATATTAATGTTAAGTATGATTCTTTGTTATATACAACCGTATGATACTTAATTATATATAACTTCTTTTATATGACACCTCCTTTTTTTTAGTTCAGTTCTTAAATATGAAGCATAAAAATGAAAGGATAAACGTACGTATGTACGCCCAATACAAATTTACTTTTGCTCCTCTCTCTAGTCTCTACCTGTCACTCAAGGGAAGGCAGTGCGTCAGCGACTACGCATTGCTATTTGCTGGCTGGCAGCCTGGCACTAATCCCTTTCGTAAACTCCAGCGTCCATATGATTCATGAATCGCTTTTATTGCTCAATTTTGCACCACAAGAAAAAACGAATAAATAAGTACGTCAAAATGTCTTTGGGAAAAAATACAATAATTCAACATGTCGTTCGTGACGTGAGATTAACCTCCACGTCATAATAATTCCACGCTGTCCTTGCCTTCCTGCGACACGTGGTGAACATGCAAGGCTTTTGGGTGGATATCATGAGTTAAGTCGACGAAGAATGACAAGATAATAAAGTGACACGTTTTAATGACTAGGTGACATTTTATTTTGGTCTCTCGAGAAAACTAACTCCTAACGAAGTTCGAAATTCAATAGGTTTTCATATTAGTTGGTATTAATTTAAGTTAATAACCATTAGACTAACATCGTGATTAATAACTAGGTGATACAAATGGGTTGGATAATCATGTGTATATTAGTGTTGTCAAAAAAATAGTTTTGGAGAAGATTTTAGGAAATATCTACGTACGATTATGTATCTTCTTTTACCTTCATTTTGAATTTTCAATTTAATTTTGGGTTATTATAAATTTTAAATAATACTATTAGACGTGTTTTTCTTTGTTAAATAATAAATTTTAAATAACCTCCACTCTTTTCTAACGTGATTATGGGGTGTGCTCAAAAATTGTGATGGTACATAAATCTGAATTTTAAATTAACTAAACTTACATGACTTACATGCTAGATATTAAAAAAAAAAAAAAAACTCAATAATACCAATAAATTTCATTAATAAATAAAAAAAATATCTAATCAAGAGGCCTATAATGAGATTTACCTTTCAAATGCAACTATAAATAAATAAAATATTGATATAAAGAAGCAAAAGAAAACAACAAAATTATAATTAAACATGCAATGCAAATAAAAATGATCACTTTCTAATTTAAAATTGTACAATTCGAATTTTAAAAGCATCAACATCTTCTATTATATCTGTATTACTAATAGTATAACATCTAAAATTGGCTAGGCTAAATAATAATTTCTAAAAGGATCAAATAGGGTGGCGGAAAGAGCTATAGCCCTCCAAACCCATACTTGTCCCCTCCCCTGTCCATGCACAAAATGCATATGCCTCCTCCCCGTTTCGGATCATAATAATGCATCTTGTTCTTCTATCAAATTAATTCTCCTTAAAAAAAAATGCATTGCTCGTAAAATTCGCTTAGCAAACTAATTCTCTTTAAATTAGTGATACATGAATTTTGAGTCATATATGACTCCAACTAGCTGAACTACTTACTCAAAATTTCTTAATTTATTTATTTATCGAATAGAACACTTTCAGACCCCCAATGGCGCAGGCAGAAATTTAAGCTAGTAGGAGATATTATAAATAATATTAATGGTACTTTCTAGTCGAAAGAGTTTCCTAACAATGTTCTGATTCCATTATGAAAGATATATATTAATATTAGAAAGGGATCAACTTTATATATAGACAACTATAAAAGCAACAAAAAATATATATAAGAATAAAGGCAATAATTTAGAGAATTTTATGAGCATGTGTTTATTCATGGAAAAGTAGAAAATATAATGCAAAAACTATTACGATATTAGTATAACTGCATATACATATACACAGAACCAAAAAAAAAAATCCAATAGAGGCCTGAGCCTCTTTTGGTCTCCTGCAAAGTCCTAGAATTTAAGTCCAATTCTAGCTACAATAGTTTGAAAGTTATTTTAGCAACGTGCCTTAAAGGAGTTTACTCTAGTACTGGGGCATCTAAAGTAAAGTCGCTAAATTTCAGTTACATTCTATGCAAAATAGATGGAAAGTTATTTTAACAAACTTGCAGTTATTTTAACGAACTTGCAAAATAGAGGTTGACACAACCTTCCAAGAAAAACTCCCAAAATTATTCTCAAACAACAAAAGTATTTTTTTTAAATCCCAAAAAAATTCGATGGTAAAATAGTAATGTTTGAAATGAAGTTTCTTTTAAAGTACAAGTCATTACAAATCACCCCCTTCAAGAAATTCAGTCATCGAAATTCAAACCAACCCAAGGAAAAAGACAAGGTTATGGATCTCGTACTGAAACCTCAAGCTCCACAAGTAACCTCATCTAGGCTTAATAAATGCACACTATGTGTTCTGTCTACAAGAACTTGAGTCTAGAGCTCTGATACCAAGTTGACATAACTCCTTCCAAATATATATAAGCCTTTCAGAATGATCAAAATAGACTCAAACTTTTAGACCTATAACTCTTTCAAATGGACTCTGATTTCCACATGCAGTCTGTCTACGATCTCCTGAGTTCGATACCGACACAACTGTCCTAAAAAACTTCCAAAAGTATTTCCAAATAAAAGTGATTTTTAAATCCCGACTAAACCAAGGGTAAATAGTCATTTTCTATATTAAATTTACAATGAAGTCTCTTTAAAAGTACGGGTTGTTACATCTCTACTTTGTCAAATCTCAAATAAATTAATATTTATTTCAAATTAAATATTTTGATATCCGCAATTTATTGTTTTATTATTTTTGAAATTCATGCATGAAATGAACCTTCCCGAAAACGTTTTGATAACCGTACATGGTCCTACTTGACATGACCCAACCCGAAAACACCATTACAACCTACCCGGGTCCTGCTCATGCCTAAAAGGTAACCTAAAATATCAAGTTTACCCTGAAACCCTATCAAATAAGAGATACTCGTATTCTTGTGGGCTCATACATTCGCTCCGTAAGCAGCCTTGATTCCCATGCAGCGGTCCTGATGACACGACCCACCCCCAATCCCCCAGGATTAAGGGTTAAGTCATGCTCCCGTCTAACTTACGCGTGACACGAAGGTTAAACCGACGTCTAACCTCCACGTAACACGTAAGCCGGACCAGCGATTTCCAAAACGAACCGTCCACAAGTTCCAGACTTCCCAGAGCGCTCAGACTCTACTATGGATCACGTGTGTGATGTCTCCGTCTCTCTTTACCAACAGCCTGCACCGCAATAACCTGGAGGGTATCGAAAACATAAAAGACTGTGAGTGGACAAAAATAAAGAATAAGTTTAGAAAACCGTTATCAGAAATTACAATTTATACTGACACGACCCATCCCAATCCTCCCGGGATTAACACGGGATGTGCCATACTCCCGTCTGACACTTCGTGTCAGACAAGGGATAATTCAAAACCTTTAGCCCGAAGGCTTCCAGAGTACGCCAGGATCCGGAGGAGGTATGTGATGTCCCGGTCTCTGCTACAGTCCGCACCGTATTCAACCTGAAGGGTATTGAAAACAGAAAGACTGTGAGTAGACAAAAAGTAATAAGTTTCGTAAAACACATTTATAAAAGACCTTTATACCCTTCACCTTGCATAGTAAAATCATTTATCCAATCACATATGTTTAAACAACCATATTTAGGGTCTCAGCCCCAAGTTCCGTAAATACAAGTCACATGGGCCCCTGCCCAAAACCATTTGCAGAAAACCATAACATAGTAAACATATGTGGGATCTCAGCCCAAATCCATTTATCATCATAAAACAAAATTTCCCAAACCAATTGAAATCATGTTTATCCAATATATTTCATATCACCAAACCTGTCACGGTAATCTAGAGCTATGCGCATGCTAACTGGGGTCTCAAACCCAAGTCTTTCCAAGGTCCACTCAGGTCAATGTCCGTAGATCAATGACCCTTCCCGGAGGTTACGAACCATAGCCTTTTTGAGAGTAAGGAACCCAACCGGGGGGCGACTCCACTCAGTCAGTGCTCTGTGACTACTCTGGGGTCCACCCAGGCTAACGACCCTCCCCGGAGGAGACAATCATATATAAAGGATGGCATACGAAAAACCTTTTGAAATCATTCTTTAAACCGTTCAAGGATTCATGCCCGGCCCCCATAAGCCGTCATGAACCATAAAACCTTTCAAGGATTCATGCCGGTTCCCATAAACCGTCATGAACCATAAATCCATTTCAAGGGTTCATGCCAGTTCCCATAAACCGTCATGAACCATAAAACCATTTGTGGGTCCCTGACCCGAAATCACCACTGTAAAACATAACTGGGCCCTAGGCCCGAATCCACATACAAACTGGACCTCAGGTCCGAATCGTACCAACGGGGCCTCGTGCCCAATTTCGTAAACTAAATGGGCCTTGTGCCCGATACGTAAGTCAACTAGGGTCCGAGCCCGATTTGTAAACCAACTGGGCGTCCGGCCTGATGCCTCGTTAAATCAAATGGACCTCAAGTCCGAGTGTTCGTAAATCAAATGGGCCCCGTGCCTGATCCATATTTCCAAATCCGAAATCGATTCAAGAACCTAATTGGGTCTCTGGCCCGAGAACGTAACTAAAAGGGACATCGAGTCCGAGGGTTTTCGAAACAAAGAGGTCTCGAACCTGAGTTTACCTTTTCAAATCCAAAACCATTTCATTCAACTATTTCCAAAACCATAAGTACCGAAAATCAGAGTAAAACTGAAAAACATCGATTTTCTTGAAAGCACGTAAATCACCTCGAAATGCGTGAAACCATATAATTCACCAATATCTCAATCAACATCATATAATCACAATCATAATCCATATAAAACATTTATGCATGTGTCACAGTTTAGAAATCAAGGTCCACTCACAGACCGTCCTAAGCTGCCGCTTCGGTTTGCGTGTCGTAAGCCTCACCGGAAAAATCGTCGTAACCGGGACTCCCAAACCTGTCCAAGTCAATCTAGAGGGTTACTAACTACCTTATTAACCTCTCATTGAAGTCCCGTAATTTTCTCAAATTTTTAACTATTTTAAATCTCGAACCTAAACCTATTGATGCCCCAAACATTATCGAGACGGTGTTCGATCGACACGAAACCAGTCCCAAAATGTTTGTTACATCGAATAGATGATTTCACATGTTGAACACATCCCTAAAATGTGGGTCACGTTCCCCGAGAAGCTCCTGCGCGTGGGAGCCAGGCCGTACTATTCATCGTCTTCCTCACGTGTTAAACCGGGTTCACTGGTTCTGAACCGGCCGAATCGGTCTAGACCGGTTCAAGGCCCAAACTTGTCCATTTTCATCCCATTTCGTTCCATTTTGATTCCTAAAGTTTCCTAACCTTAAAAACTATCCTCCTACGATCTAAAACCAAAAGAAAAGCCTTGGAAAACTACCTCTCCGATCGAAGAGCGCGGTCGGATTTTTCGGCCGTCCATCTGGGCTGCACCGCTGTCCCCAGCCACTCCTTTTGATCCCCACTGGTCCTCATGATCACCAGAAAGAAAACCCAAGTATTAGAATCGACTAAGGACGCCCTAAACATAACTTCGAATTTTAAAACATACATACTCACCGTCTCGGGTTTCCTCCCACCGTGGACCGCCGCCGTGAGCCTTCACCGTCCTGCCCTCTCATTTCACTAGCCTCACACTTTCCCTCAGTCACACTTAGTGTAACACACTCACAAGATGAATGATGGAGGTAGTGATATGTGTGTTTGTATGGAGGGGGTGGGTGCTCGGGTTTTGGGAAAATGAAAACAAAGAAGAAGATGTTGATCAGATGAGAGAAAGGAGGATGAGATGAATGGTGAGGATTGAGAGATTAATTGAAATGGAGGGTTAGGATTGAGTGGTGGGTGAGGTTTAATTATAAAATAATAATAATAATAATGAATTAGGATAGATCCACAATTTAGGGGAATTGACCAATGGAATGAGTGACACTTGTCACTCATCCATGGTCCACACTTAAAATATCTGCCCAATCAGATATTTCCAAGTCATCATCGTCTCGAAGTACGTGCATAGTGAAATCAAACTTCCGTGACCCATAACTTTCCCGTTCGAAGTCCGATTTCAGCGTGTCGTCTGTCTATGGATTAGTATCATCCCGATCTACGTAACGGTCCTTGACCCTCGGCCATCGAACCTCCCAGGTCAAAAGTCAACTATTTGCCCCTTTTAACAAAAATTATCAAATTACCCTTGAACTTTCGAACGTCATATCTTCTCCCTCGAATGTCGGAATTGAACGTGTCACTTGTCTATGAACTCGTGACGTCCCAAAATACGTTACATTCATCGGCCAAAGTCCATTTGACCACCTGAACGAAAAGTCAGCGTTTTACCCATTCCAAGGACAAAACGGTCATTTTGCATCGTTTGCCCGATTTCGCCCAACTAATCACGGATTAACCTCACTAATCCTGATTAGTCACTAATCTAATCCCGGAATTCGGGACGGGTCGTTACATATACCCTCCACGCAAAAACCAATGCATGCATATGAAACCCTTTCCTTAAACCATCAATGAAAACTGGAAACATTTCCTTTTGTCAAATCCGTAATTCAAATCTAGGGCCTCAGCCTAAAATCACAGATTAATCTCAAAGTACGGGAACTCATCCCAAAACTCATCAAATCCAAATCATCCGGCTATTGCCCAAAACATCTGAAAACCAGTGAAAAACATCAATCAATCGAGTTGCTGGATCTCAAGTGCGCCCGAGTAAACTCAAAACCATGCGTATAATCAGGCATTCCCGGGATATCAACGAGTCTTTAAACTCAAAACACAATCAACAGGCCTTGGGGGATATCATAACCGAGTCTTTAAAATCAAAACATATCAATCCAGGGCCCTCCCCCCGTCAATCAACCGAGTCTTTAAACTCAAAATTAGATCCAGCCGTTTTCTTTTTTCGGGTCTTTAAACCCAAAACTATTTTTCAATTAAGTGAAAACCATAGAAAATCTATATCCGAATTCGCAATAATGATTCCGTAAGCTAGCATCCGGAACCATCATCCCGAACCCAAATCCCGAATTTTCTTTCAAGTTTGAAAACCAAATCAAGAATCACCTTTTCAAAATCCGATTCCAAAATCGAAATCTCGTTTATCAAAATCTCATGAACAGGACTTCAAGCCCGAAATCACTTTCCAAAATCCGTTATAAATCATTGAAATAAAATCCTATTTCAAATCCCAAAATCAAATCATCAAAACCAGGGTCAAATCACAGTATAAGTCGAAAGCTCGTAAAATGTGCATATACGTCATTATCTCGAAATTCGTGCAAAACCGTAAATCATCAAGATCATAATCAAAATCATAGAATCACGTATAGAAAACATACAAAACATTTATGCATGCATCATAAGTTGGAAAACAAAGTCCACTCACAGACCGTTTACTCCGCTGCCTCGATAAGCGCGCACTTATGTCGTTCCCGGCTAATCTCCTATCACCGGCTTTTCCGAACCTGTCCAAATCCCACAATAAGGTCACTATACTTTATTAAGCTTCTACTAAAGCCCCGTAATTTTTCTGAATTTTTAACTATTTTTAAACGAGCCTTAAAACCTTCGGACATCCCGAAACCTATTGAAACGATGTCTGATTGACTCGAAACCAGTGCCAAAATGTTTGTTACATCGATTATATCATTTCACATGTTGAACACTTCCCCATCAGAGGCACCACGCGCCGCCCAAAAGGGCTGCGCGTGGGAGCCACGCGCCTTACTATTCATTGTCTTCAAGTTTGGTCAAACCCGGTCCAGACTGGTCCAACCCGAACCTGCGTGGACGGTTCGACGCTCTAAATCGTCCATTCTTCAACCATTTTCAATCCTAATCCATTCTATAGTTTCCTCTATGTGTTTTCTATTAATTTATGGTGTCAAGACATCAGTTTGGGTAAGAGAAATTATCTTCTCATCACAAAAACAACCGGCCTTCCTGTGGTCCCTGACTCCGGCCAGCACAAACGGCCTCGAGCCCTGACAACAGGTCCTACGAGTTCCTGGCATCCTTCAAAATAGTTGCCCCCCATCACAATCGATTAAGACTTACTAAAATCCCAAATTCCATTTTTGAACTCGAAATTCCTTCTTCGCGGGAACTTACCTCCCAAACTGCCGTGAGCTCCGCCGTGACCTCCACCCTTCTTGTCTCCACTTCAGCTACTATTTTCATGTAGAAACCACGAGCTAAAAACCACGTTTTCCCAAGTGTATGAAATCCAGGTTCTTCACGATCACGGGTCCCCTGTTCGATTTTCATGGATTTCCCATGGCCACCGTCCACGGCGGCCCTCGTGGCAGCACCAGCACAAGCCTTACCATCTGCTCTATCAATCTCATTCACACATCACGAGGTAAGGATGAAAGATTCGTTCACGGTTTCATAATCTCAACCTCTGTTTCACTCTGTCTCTGTCCAACACCGTGCAACCATTTCTCCCAAATTTTTAAAATCAATCAAGGCGGTGAGGAAACCTTCCACGACCTTCCAGTAGGGGACAAGTGTGACGACCCATCCTGAATTAGCGGGATTAATTAAGAATTAATGACTTATTAGCGAGACTAATCGGGGATTAGACGAGGATTATCGGACGAGTAGGGCGAAATGACGATTTTGCCCTTGGAATGGGCTAATCGTTGACTTTTTGTTCAGGCGGTCAAATGGATTTTGGCTGATGACTGAACGTAGTTTGTGACGTCACGATTTCATAGACAGGTTGCACGCTTGATTCCGACGTTCGAGGAAAAAGTTATAATTTTCGGAAGTTCGAGGACATTTTGGTAATTTATTTGGAAAAGAGCCAATAGTTGACTTTTAGCCTAGGAGGTCAGATAGCCGAGGGCCGAGGACCGTTACGTAGATCGGGACGATACGAATCCGTAGACAGGCAGCACGTCAAATTTGATCGTTCGACGGAGAAGTTACGGTTCACGGAAATTCAAAGGAACTATTGCACGAATTACGAAACGAATAATTTTTGGAATTAGGTGGGCCCAGATATTTGTCCTAAGGCCCAATGGATGAGTGACAAGTGTCACCCATCCACTGGACACCATTTTCCCTTCATGCATATCCCTTCCCTTCATTTCATTCGATCATTCTTCTTTGTTTCCAAACAAACCCGATCTCATTCCAAAAATTTGAACCCAAACCAATCCAATCCAACCCTTCCCATCTGTTCACGGTTGTGAGGCCAGAGGTTGAGAGGAGGACATGTGGATGCTGGTGGCCAGCCAGGATGGCGCCGCCGTGCACGGTTGAGGCCCAAACCTGAGAGGTACTCGGTTTATCCAATTTTTCCATATAATTCGATTTATGCATTATGGATTGTTTTGGATGATTAGGATGAGTTTATTAGGTTGTTAGGATGGTCTAGAGGAGGTTTTGTTGGTGGTTGGACGGTTGTGGAAGTTGTGGGAGGAAAATGAAAACAGAGGTCGTGAGGCCCTTTGAACATGGATAGGATTTAAAGGTTTTTGCTTAGGTTTGATGATTGGAAGTGGTAGAAAACATGAAAATAGGAAGAAAGGAATCAAAAAGGAGAAGATTGGACGAAAAATGAGGAGTAGGGAGCCCTGGACCGTCACGCCGATCCAGTTAGACCGGCTGCACAGACTGGACTGGACCGGCCGGTTCGACCAAGGAAGAAGATGAACAGTCCGGCGCGTGAGGCCCACGCGCAGCCCCTTCTAGGGGCGCGTGTGGGTTCTTGAGCCATCCTTTGGGGGTGGTTCCAACATGTAAGTTCATCTATTCGATGTAACGAACATTTTGGGATTGGTTTCGTGTCAATCGAACATCATTTTGATATAGTTCGAGGCGTCCGAAGGTTTAGGATCGGCTTTAAAAATAGCTAGAAAATCGGAAAAATTATTGGACTTAAATGAGAGGTTAATGAGGCTATTAGTAACCTTATAAATTAATTTGGACAGGTTCGGGAATCCCGGAGGCGACTTTTGGCCCGGGAGACGCTTATGGCACGCGTATCGAGGCGCGGCTTCGGACGGTCTGTAAGTGGACCTTTCTTTCGAACCTGATGCGTACATAAATATTTTATAAGTGTTTTAATACATGTTTTGTAATGTCATGAGTGCATTTGTTTTTGATAGCCTAGGATTTACGTATTTGCACGTATTTCAAGATTTACAGCTTTATACGATACTTATACGTGTTAAGTTTTCAATGAGGGTTTCATGAATTGGTTTTGGATTTAGAAATATGAAATTGGGCACGAGTCCCATTTGATTTACGAACTCTCGGACTTGGAGTCCATTTGATTTGCCGAGGAATCGGACCGAAGGTCCATTTGAGAAATACGGTCGGACCGAGGGTCCCGTTGATTTATGATCTGGGATTGAGGCCCATTTGGTTGTAATATTGGGCTTGAGGTCCATTTAACTATATTATCGGGCTTGAGGCCCTGTTGGTTATGAAATCAGGCTTGAGGCCTCGTTGCTTTACGGTTCAGGCTTGAGGCCCAGTTAGCTGTGGTATCGGGCTTGAGACCCTGTTGATTGTAACATCGGGCTTGAGTCCCAGTTCGGTTTACGAAATGAGGATTCGGGCATGAGACCCTAGTGAATTGTGGATTTAGGCCGAGGCCTGTGAAATGGATTTAAATCGAATTTGAGGAATCCTATTGAGATGAATCGGGTATGAGACCCAGTTGAGAAATGTTTTGAGAAAGAAAGAAAGAGTTTTAAAAATGATTATGAACCCTCCATATGTTTATATGGTCTCCTCCAGACGTCGACCTGGAGAGTCATGATCCACATACCAGAATGGGTATCCCCATAGGGATCCCGTTCTAGGAGTGGAAGTTATGATTTATGTTGTGGTCCCGGACCAGATTCCGGAGAGATGTGTGGACTAGATCCGGAGTTAGAGTTCAGACTAGATGACAGGACCCATCCCAATCCCCCTGAGATTAACGCGGGATGACCCTGCTCCCGTCTGACACGAAGTGTCAGACAAGGGATATTTCCGACCTTTACCCTCCCGGGCTATCAGAGTACGCCAGGATCCGGAGGAGGTATGTGATATCTCGGTCTCTGCTACAATCCACATCGTATCCAACCTGAAAGGTATTAAAACAGAAAGACTGTGAGTGGACAAAAATAAAGAGTTTATAAAAACATTTCCATAAAAGACCTTTATACCCTTCACTAAAAAGCATGCATGCATAGTAAAACCATTTATTCAAACACATATGTTAAAACATCCATAATTAGGGTCTCAGCCCCAACACCATTTATCATCATAAAACATAATTTCCCAAACCAATTGAAATCATGTTTATCCATTATATTCATATCCAGAACCTATCACGGTAAATAGAGTTACACATGTGCTAACCGGGGTCTCAAACCCAAGTTTCTCCAGGGTTCACCCAGGTCAAAGTCCGTAGATCTATGACCCTCCCTGGAGGTAACGAACCATGCCCATCCTGAGAGTAAGGAACCCAACTGGGGGCGACTCCATTCAGTTAGTGCTTCGTGACTGCTCCGGGATCCACCTAGGCCAACGACCCTCCCCGGAGGAGACAATCATATATAAAGGATGGAATATGAAAAACCTTTTGAAATCATTCTTTAAAACTTTCCAGGATTCATGCCCGGCCCCCATAAGCCGTCATAATTCATAAAATCCTTTCATGGGTTCATGCCGGTTCCCATAAACCGTCATGACCCGTAAAAACCATTGCAAGGGTTCATGCCGGTTCCCATAAACCGTCATGACCCATAAAAACCATTTGTAATACATAGCTGGGCCCTAGGCCCGAATCCACATACAAACTGGACCTCTAGTCCGAATCATAAACCAACTGGTCCTCCAACGCGATTCCGTAAATCAAATGGGCGCGATTCAGTAAATCAAATGGGTTTCGAACCCGAGTTTACCTTTTCGAATCCAAAACCATTTCATGAAATCATATCCAAAACCACAAGTATGGAAAATCAGAGTAAAACCGTAAAACCTCGATTTACGTGCAAGCACGTAAATCGCCTTGTAAAGCCTGAAACCATGTAAATCACAATCATCCAAATCATCATCATAGAATCATATCTATAAACCATATAAAACATTTATGCATGCATCACAATTTAGATATCAAGGTCCACTCACAGACCGTTCGAAGTCGCGCCTCGATAAGCGTGCCATAACCGTCTCCCGGGTCAATCACCTTCACTGGGACTCCCAAACCTATCCAAATTCATTTAGAGGGTTACTAATAGCCTCATTAACCTCTCATTGAAGTCCCATAATTTTCTCGATTTTCTAACTATTTTTAAACTCGAACCTAAACCTTCTGATGCCCTGAAACATATCGAGACGGTGTCCGATCGACTCGAAACCAGTCCCAAAATGTTCGTTACATCGAATAGAAGATTTCACATGTTGGAACTTTCCCCAAAATCTCCCTCAAGCGCCGCCACGCACCGCCTGAAGTGGCTACGCGTAGACTACACGCGCTAGTGAACAGTTTTCTTCCTCAGCGATCGAACTGGCCAGTTCACTGGTTGGCCGGTCCAGTTGGACCGGCGTGACCGGTTCCCGACTCCTTCTCTCTTATTTCGGTCTGATTTCCTTCCTAATCAATCCCTAAATTCCTATTTTGATCCTAGGAACATGTTTGGATGGTCAAAACAAGGAAAAACACCACGAATTCGAGGTTTAATTTTTGAACCTCACGGCCCAAAGTTTCCCGGCCGCCCTCACGGCCTCCTCCACCTTGAACCACCCTCCAAACCGTCTTAAAA
Source organism: Prinsepia uniflora (assembly GCA_032719365.1). Lineage (NCBI taxonomy): Eukaryota > Viridiplantae > Streptophyta > Magnoliopsida > Rosales > Rosaceae > Prinsepia > Prinsepia uniflora. Next base: position 9,953,542 of record CM064870.1, on the reverse strand, counting down.
TCATCCTAGAGACTCCCTAATCATCTTTCAATCACCCATAACAAACCATAATGTCCTATTCGAAAATAATGGAAAATGGGCATTAGTCGGGTAATCGGATTACCTGGGCCTTCACGGCCGTTTGCGGCGGTCCAGGTGCTCCCAGCCACCGTCCTTAGCTTCCTCAGCCTCTCCATCACTCTCTGGTCTGACTCAAGATCAGATGGAAAGGATTGGATGGGTTTGGGTTCAAACTGAGATCGGGTGAAATGGTTTGAAATGGAAAGAAATGATCGATAAAGGGATGGTATGCATGTATGTGTGAGATTGGCTAGTGGATGGGTGACACTTGTCACTCATCCATTGGCTATCTAAAAAGCTGGGCCCACTAGAGACAAAACTGCACTTTTTGTCTCATAAAACGTGTCATCGTGAATAGTAACTTGGAACTTCCGTGAACCGTAACTTCGCCGTCGAACGTCCAAATTCGACGTGCCGCCTGTCTACGGATTCGTATCGTCCTTATCTACGTAACGGTCTTCGGCCCTCGACCATCGGACCTCTTGGTTAAAAAGTCAACATTTGCCCCTTTTTAACCAAAATTACCAAAATGCCCCTAAACTTCCGAACGTCATAACTTCCTCCCCGAACATCGGAATTGAACGTTCCACCTGGCTGTAAAATCGACGTCACGAAATACGTCACGGTCATCGGTCAAAGTCCATTTGACCTCTCGATTGAAAAATCAACGTTTTGCCACTCCTAGGGGCAAAACGGTCATTTTGCATCATTCGTCCGATTTCGCCTAACTAATCACGGATTAACCTCACTAATCGTGATTAGTCACTAGTCTAATCTAGGAATTTGGGACGGGTCATTACACTAGATCCAGAGACTGAGCCTCCCAAATGGAGAATTCCTGGGAGAAGACTCGAAGTGAGACCCCGAGTAGTGTGCACACTAGTATAGAGATAATATCGTGACATATATCGGGGATGTATTCCCTAGGGGCTGTGTGCCCTGAGTTGGCATCTTCTCAGAAGTGTCGCGGATGGGTTATACGTATGTTGATATGTATGTAGATTTATGGAAAGTGATTTGAGCGCGAAGACCCTATGTTCCATGTTTTAGAAAGTGATATGGGTCGAGACCCCGTATTTGATATTTTGGTATTTCACTGAGAATGGTTTTGGGCTGAGACCCACGTATATTGATTTGGGTTGAGTTCCCACATGTATGGATTTACGGGTTTTGTGATTTCGGGTCGGGGACCCATAAATGGATTTATGGTTCATGACGGGTTATGGGGCCCGAGCATGAACCCTTGAAAGGTTTTGAAAATATGTTTGACAAATGGTTTTATGAGCATCTTGATAAACGGTTTTGAATGCATGAATATGTATTTATGAAGGGCATAAATTTCTTTATGAGAAAATGTTTTATTAAAATATTATTTTGTCCACTCACGACTTTTGATGTTTTAATGCCCTTCAAGTTGATCGCGGATGCGGGCTGTAGCAGAGACGAGACATCACTCCCCTCCTCCTACGATCCTGACGTACTCTGATAGGCTTGGCGAGGGCTAAAGAAGGAATTTTCCATGGTCTAACACGCGGTGTCAGACTGGATCAGGCACGTCCCATGTTAATCCTAGAGGATTTGGGACGGGTCCTGACAACAAGTGTCCCAAATCTAGTGGGGAACCAATCTTGAGGCAGCCAAGTGTCCCCTGACCACTGGGCATCAATCCCCATGCAACCCAATTGACCAAAATTCCCTTGAGGTGAAATTACCAAAATGCCCCTCGCACGTTTAGACCAAAATCTAAGCCATCTGAAATCCAATGACAACGTGCCTCTTGTCGTTGTACTCAGGGGATCGAGACCTACCTAATGGTCCTCGAATTACGTGAAAATTTCATGTTGTTTGCAAAGTCAACAAATTGCCCCTTTTAACCAAATTACCAAGTTACCCTTGAACTTCCGAACATCATAACTTTATCCTCGAATGTAGGAATCGGACGTGCCACCTGTCTATGAACTCGTGACGTCCCGAACTACGTCACGGTCATCAATCAGAGTCCATTTGACCACCCGGACGAAAATTTCTATGGGCAAAATCGTCATTTCGCACCGTCCGTCCGAAATTACCCAACTAATTACCGATTAACTTCACTAATCTGTAATTAACCACTAATCTAATCTCGATTTCCGGGACGGTTCGTCACACCTGAAGGGTTTCAAAATCAATGAAAATGTGTGAGTGGACGAAAATAAAGATTTAAAAAAAACAAAGTTCGAAACATATTAATTTCCCTCCATTTTATAAGACTATGCATGCATCACGTTTACCAAACAAACAAAAAACTCAAAGTATGTTCGTAATACGAAAATCCAGTACTTTTAGAAAAATATCCAATATAAAATCATATCAAAATAATAATGCATATAAGATCACACCAATGCATAACCATACCATATCGACTAACCCATCCTCGATGCCTGTAAGCTGAATCATCATATCAAATGTGTATTAACGGTAGGTTAACATCATTTGAAAACTACGGAGCCCAACTCGACGTCCGCGATTATCCACCACCATATTTGTCTCGGGAACTACGGAGTTTTACCTCGACGTCCGAGACCATCCAACCAATCTGACGTCTCGAGGAGGGTTTCCAAACCACATCATATCACACATATATACACATATGTATATATATATATCCAGAATCACATAACCATATCTCATATCCATTTCATTTCCATAATCCAAACCAAATTCAGAAACCTGAATCAAATAGAAAAACACGGGTTTAAGCCTAATTTACAAAATAGTCAAAAACCTGGTAAAACAAGCCATTAAAATATCCCGTAAAATCCTATCAAAATCCCAATTCATCAATCATCATCAAACCAAATAGGCATAACATAATGAGTATAAAACCTCTTCCCAAAACTAAGTAATAATCCAGAACACAATATGCCTAATTTCCTCGCAAAACGTGCAATAAGTAATTACTGTAAAATCACCAAATCTCTTATAAAATCATGTAAACCCACATTCAAAATACCATAAAAAAAATCACGTAATAATCATGTAAAACCAAATAAAAATGTATGCATAGGATTTAAGGAAACAAAAGTCCACTCACACGTACCTTACATACTACCGAATCGAGCCGCGCGCCTTTCTGTAAAATCCGGGAATATCAATTCCTTCCAAAAATCACTTCTAAGGGTCACTAACTATCCCAATTGATTTACACTTTAATCCCACAATTTTCCGAAATTTTTAAACGAATTAAAACAGACCCTAAACATTCGGGCAGTTAAAACTACCCTGAGACGATATCTAATCGCCTTGAAAATTATACCGTTAGATTCATAGGATTGAGTACATGAACTTTCATGTTGACCGCATATTGAGATATTCTACCGCGCTCCCTGATTCTCCCATGCACGTGCGCTCCAAGCACGAGCACTATTCATTATCCCTGACCTCAACCGACCCGTTTTCTGCAAACCGGGTCGGCTAACCTGGCGACCCTGACTCGATCCAAAAACCTCCATTTATTCACCGTTTAATGAGTTCCAAACATCTAAATTCCTTCTAGAAAGGCCAGTAAGAGATCTACAAGCTTAGAATCAAGAAAAACTAACCTCACAACATGGTTCGATCCTTTGCACTTCAGTCATAGTTTCCAGGTTCGTGCTACCTTGTTCCTGCATCCCAGAACCTCTCCTTCTTACTCCAAAACAATCAAAGACCTCCAGGAGCTCACGCAGTGCCTTAAATTTCAAGTTCTAGGCTTGAAATCTGGAAACCCAAAATGCACCCTCAAGGGTCCAACCTCCCTTCTTACTTTACCATCACAGTTTCACAGCCTAGGTATTGTTTTCACTCTTTTCTCCTTCCTATTTCTCTCCTCTCTTACCTTCCTTCTCATCTTCTGACTCTCCCCTTTCAGCCTCTGCGTTTTTCTTTCACGGTGGGGAGTTTAATAGTGTTTCGATTCCTCCTCACTGAACTCCCCAAACTCAGTCAAACCACAATCATATATAGTGTGGTAAGTCGGTGAGAGAAGAAAAATATCAGATGTTTCTAGAGTTGGACATTTGTCGCCATTTAATATGTTCTTAATATAAAATGACCATAATGCTTTTTAAGTAATAATTACCAAAATTCCCTTAGGATTTTTTTTACCTGAGTCGACCTCACACATTCTCCGATTTGGGCGTGTCGTCTATCTGCAAATTCAGGATTCTGAGACCTTCACAATGGTCTTCCCGAAATTCCCAAAAAAGGTTCGTAGCAAAAGGTCAATATTTTGACTTTCCAAGGGCAAAATCGCCTTTTGACTCCAATTTTTCCCAAATTAACGTTTTCTCGGGATCTTGGCTATTGCACAGCTTCAGTCTAATAAATAAACCAAAGTTTCAAAATTACCCTAAATGTCTGTCAAATAATGGATAACGGTACTGATATCATGCTCATGTCTCTACCCTTAGGGTCAACAAAACCATTAAAAGTGTGTAATCATTTGAAAACATATTTCGAGAAAAATAAATTGTTACCTTTCAACTATAAAACGTACATGCATAAAATAAAATATAAACAACCGGATTTCAATTCAAATCATATCATAAACTGTGGGACCTACAAATCATAAAATGCATCAAAAGCTTGTGGCTCACATTTCCCTGAAATCACAGTTTATCAAAGCATGTGAACACATATGGATGCACATATCAGTAAATCAACAAAACCAATCCTCAAATACTCAAATATCAGTCATGATGATCAATTGGTACTATGCGTAGACAAACTCGAGAAGTTAACATCTGGATAGTATGTCAGGACCGATCCCAAATCCCCCGGGATTAACGGGGAACCCGCCTGATCCCGTCTGACACGAAGTGTCAGATCAGGGAAAATTCCATCTTTAGCCCTTGCCGTGGCTATCAGAGTGCGTCAGGATCGCAGGAGGAGGGGAGTGATGTCTCGTTTCTGCTACAGCCCGCATCCGCTATCAACCTGGAGGGCATTAAAACACGAAAACCGTGAATGGACAAAAATAATAATTTCATTAAAAACATTTTCATACAAAGACATTTATACCCTTCATAAAAGCATATGCATGCATTCAAAACCGTTTATCAAACATTCATAAAATCATTTATCAAACATATCAAAACCTTTCAAGGGTTCATGCTCGGTTCCCATAAACTGTCATGACCCATAAATTCATTTGGGTCCTCGACCCGAAATCATAACTCAAACCCGTAGGTCAAATCACTAGGGACTCAGCCCAAATCACATCAAGTACGGGTCTCAGCCCAAAACCATTCTCAAAATATCACAAACGGGGTCTCCGCCCCAAATCACTTTCACAAATTCAAATATGGGGGTCTCCGCCCCAAATCACTTTCTGAAACATAAAACACAGGGTCTCCGCGCTCAAATCTCGTATACGGGGTCGCAGCCCCAAATCACTTTCTAATCATAAAACATAGGGTCTCCGCCCTCAAATCACTTTTCCATAAAATCTCATACGTACCGTCATACGTATAACCCATCCGCGGAACTTCCGAGAAGATACCAACTAGGGGCACACAGCCCCTAGGGAACACATCCCCGATATAGTCACGATGTCAATCTCTATACTAGTGTGCACACTACTCGGGGTCTCACTCCAAGTCTTCTCCCAGGAATCTCCATCTGGGAGGCTCAATCACTGGATCTAGTCCGAGCTCTCTCTCTCTGAATCTAGTCCACACATCTCTCCAGAATTTGGTCCGGGACCACATCATAAGTAACCTCCACTCCTGGAACGGGATCCTTCTAGGGATACCCACTCTGGTCTGTGGCTCATGACTCTCCAGATCGACGCTGGAGGAGACCATATAATCATATGGAGGGCTCATTCATTTTCAAATACTCTTTCTTTCTTTCTCAAATACTTTCTTTCTCAAAATTCATTTCTTAATTGGGTCTCATACCCGATTCATCTCAATAGGATTCCTCGAATCCGATTCAATTCCATTTCACAGGGCTCAGCCTAAATCCTCAGTTCAACTGGATCTCATGCCCGAATTCTCATTTGATAAACTGAAATGGGACTCAAGTCCGATATCACAACCAATTGGGCCCTACGCCTGGAACCATAAAGCAACAGGACCTCAAGTCCGATTTCACAACTAATAGGGCCTTAAGCCCGAAATCTCAACTAAATGGCTCAAGCCCGATATCATCAATCAACGGGGCATCAAGCCCGATAGAACTACTAACTAGGCCTCAAACCCGAAACGTAAACCAAATGGACCCTCGGTCCGATCGTATGGCTCAAATGGACCCTAGGTCCGATTCCTCGTCAAATCAAATGGACTCCAAGTCCGAGAGTTGTAAATCAAATGGGTCTCGTGCCCGATTTCATATTTCTAAATCCGAAATCCATTTATTAAACCCCCGTTGAAAACCTAGAACGTATATGCATCGTATAAAACCGTAAATCTCGAAATACGTGAAAATACGTAAATCCTAGGCTACCACAAACAAATGCACTCATGGCAACACAAAATATATTCTAAAACAATTATAAAACATTTATGCATGCATCAATTTCTAAAGAAAGGTCCAATCACAGACCGTCCGAAGTTGTGCCTCGATATGAGTGCCATAACCGTCTCCCGGGTCAATCGTCACCTCCGGGATTCCCGAACCTGTTCAAATTAATTTAGAGGGTTACTAACTACTTATATAACCTCTCACTAAAGCCCCGTAATTTTCCGGAATTTCTAACTATTTTTAAAACCAAACCTAAACCTTCGGACGTCCCGAACTATATCGAAACGATGTCCGATTGATACGAAACCAATCCCAAAATGTTCGTTACATCGAATAGATGAAATTACATGTTGGAATCTTCCCAAGATTCCCTGCCACGCGCCTTGGGAGTGCACTGCGCGTGGGCCTCACGCGCCACGCTACAGTGTCATCCCATACCTTCAGCCGACCGGTTCGATCGGTCCAGTCCGATTTTTCCTGCAACTTGGACCGGCGTGACCGGTCCGGGCTCCTACAACCCTCAAATCTTGTCCGTTTTGTCCCATTTTAATCCCTAAATTCCTCTTTTAATCTTTCCTATCAATCCTAATTAACTAAACCACCTAAAACCGATTAAAACCTGTGAACCCAAAAATCCCCTCACGGTTCAACTTTCAAAATCCTCCCCAGGGGTCCCTCAACTTACAAACTCCCTCAAAACCTTCCTAATAGCTTCCTAACAACCTATTTACTTCATTAGAACAATCAAAAATGACCCATAACATTCAAAATGGAAAATGGATCGAAAATGGCTTAACCGATACCTTTCGGGCTTCACAGCTCCACCGTCCACGGGGGCGTGCCCTTGGCCAGCCACCACCTTCCTCAGTCCTCTTGTCACTCTCTGGTCCCTCAGGAATGAGCCTTGCACTCAAGGGTTTGGGTTTTGGGTGAGAAATGGGATCGGGTTTGTGTTTGGGAACAAAGAAAAAGGGACAATGCACGCGGATGGGTTTTGGTGCATGAATGGGTGAGGTTGGCCAGTGGATGAGTGACACTTGTCACTCATCCATTGGCTGTCTCAAAAGCTGGGCCCACTAGAGACAAAACTGCCATTTTTGTCTCGTAAAACGTGTCGCCATGAATAGTATCCTGGAACTTCCTTGAACCGTAATTTCGCCGTCGAACATCCGAATTCGACGTGCCGCTTGTCTGCGGATTCGTATCGTCATGATATACGTAACGGTTCTCGGCCCTCGGCCATCGAACCTCCCGGTCAAAAAGTCAACTTTTGACTCTTTTCTCAAAATTACCAAAATGCCCCTAATCTTCCGAACGTCATAACGTCCTCTTCGGACGTCGAAATCGAGCGTGCCACCTGTCTATGAAGTCGTGACGTCACGAACTACATCATGGTCATCGATCAAAGTCCGTTTGAGCATCCGAATGAAAAGTCAACGATTTCCCATTCTAGGGGAAAAATCGTCATTTCGACCGAACATTCGCTAATCCTCGTCTAATCTCCGATTAGTCTCGCTAATCAGTCATTACTCCTTAATTAATCCCGTTAATTCGGGATGGGTCGTCACAATCTTCCCCCCTTAAGGAATTTCGTCCTCGAAATTCAAATTGACCCGATTCCACTACCAAACTGTGGAATCCAACGATGTTCCCTCGACTCGGATCGCTGCACCCACACACAAGGGTACCCGTGTAATAGTACACGTCCGACATACACCTCGTATGCGTCGGTAAGCATTGTCACTAGAGCCACCAGAGCTCCAATTCATTTTCGACAACTACACGTCTGCTCGGGTGTCTCACTCGAGACAACATGTCGACACTCGTCGATCACGCCTGTCACTCACTTGACAGGTCAGCCATACCAAGCTGACATCCAACTGGCTTTTCAGTCTGCCCCTCTAACAGTCGTCAGGCTGAAAACGAATCCCACTAAGGGCTATAACATCTAACCTGGCATCCTGCTCAGCATCTAATCAGACAGCAACCTATAGATCCTGCCATCACGATGGCATGAATCCCATCTTACAGGTCATCCCGTCTTGCACGAACCAACTCTCTCAAATTCCTATACCCAAAACTGACTCTTCTAAGAGTCTCATCAATTCAATCCGATCCGAACGCATCGGATACCTATCCATCCATTACCCTCACAGGTCACATCCGTCGTGACCAGCCGACAACTCCCGGCTCCACTACGCTTCGCTGCGCTACTCTAATCTCAACTCGTTCTCGAGTCTTCGCATCGTACCTCGCATCACTCGGTAATATCACTTGTCATCTAAACTCATCTCGAGTCTCCAACTATCACTCATCGGATCTCATCTGATCACCACTCACGTCCATCTAGGACTCCATCCAAACTACAGCGTACTCGTACTTTCGGCACTCTCAACCCGACATACTGATTGACCGTAGTCAATCCTATCGTCTAAAGCGCACAACACACTGGTGCACCCACATCACCTCAATATCGAGGTGTCACCGGACCTACTCAAGGACAGCACTATGGTAATGTCCAACCATGTACTACCTTTCGCACTCCAACTATGGTCCGGACCCCAACCGTCTGTCATCATGTGAACATCAGTCTGTCACCTCGGACACTCACTCGTCACATTCCATGACGCTAACCACCAACTACTCGTCAAGTTAATCAAATTGACCCACAGCCTAGGTGTTCGGTTCTTACACCCTCTTGAACTCCTAGCTGTCACAACACTCCTCGTCGTCCCACCTAGGGACAAATCCAAGATGGTGACATCAGGGTTCATCCGATGTCATCCTCTGGCCTCCAGCACCATCTGCTACAGTGTCACACCCAGTGACCTTGGACTACTCATCACCAATACGGAATCAAGCACTTTTCTCATCTTCTCGATCACAACTTCTCTTGATTCCGAAGTTCCAATCACGTAGGAAACGTGTTTCTTATCCAAAGGTGAAGCTCACTCCTCACCCGAACATTTCTTGTATCCTACAGGTAAAAGATTTCCATGTCTTCACCCTAGGAGGTATGGTCAACCGTAGTCAACCAAAACTAATCCGTAATGGACTCTTAAGTCCTCAACTCAACTGAACACCATCCACGCGTCTGTAACTCACTTTTCACTTCCATACTTCTGAGTACACCCTCGCGACTCAATCTCGTAGCACTGGGGGAACTAGTCTCCATTACTGGGGAAACTGATCTCCGTCACAGGGGAAACTGGTTTCCATCACTGAGGAAACTAGTCTCCATCACTGGAAAACTGGTCTCCATTACTGAGGAAACTGATCTCTATTACTGGGGAAACTGGTCTCCATACCAAGCACTCTCGTACCTTTCACTGAGCCACTCGGGATCCTCTATGTCCCACTTATAACCATCACCTTCACTAGAGCGTGGCAAGTGTGCCAACACCCAAGGTCAACATCTCATTCTGTGATCGGACTCAGCCGTCACCGAGTCGAATCCAGAATCACTGCCCGTACTGTGCGTCACTCACGCACCTCGTATCATCGTCACGACTGACGAATCCTATCGTCACAATCGTCACAGCAACCTGAGCCTATCCAACTAGATAAGACTCGATTACGTCCATAGATAGTAGTGTCTGCCACACCCCTCATGCAGACCAACCTCAGAACACTCTGCTATCGAGACCCCAAAACCATGCGGTAGTCTCACCGCTGGTACCAACTGCTCAATGCACAACATTCACCGATCGGTCCACCCTCTAGATCCGATCACAAGTACCACACTCCTGGTAACTTGTCCAATCAATCACTAACTAAGGTTATCACAAACCCGACTGCCCACTGCAGCTCAACCATCCTGAGTGATCCATCGCTCTAGACTCCGAAGAGTTGTCGTACCCCAATACTGGTACCAAACCAGCCAATAACTACACACTGAGGATCTCGTCCTCTCGTAACTCTATGGCTCTCCGCCACTGGCCTCCACAAGAACTGGCCATACTTCGGGTCCAATACTACACAATGACTAAATGTCGCAATCGTATCCTATCGCGTCCCATGACAGCCACACTAGGGCCGCCACTGTCAGTCGACATCCCACCGGGATTCGACACACCGAAACATGGCAACACATGCCAAATAGAATCACACGTTCCTATTCCCAACCGTGGTAAGTGTAGTCGTACAGGGTCATTGTAAACCGGGCGACCCTGGCCTCTGACCACCATTGTTACTAATCCGTACTTCCTCTATCCGATACGACCACTTTCGAGCGGTCATGACTCTCAAGTCGTCATACTGTGTCTACTGGTCAGCATCACCTATCCACCGGTAACACCATGGCTCTAAGCCGTTATCTTTCACACAAAATTCTGATCCTACTTGGGATCCAGTCTCGAAACACGTGGCATTCAATGCCAATCGAACCTTAGACTATCGTATCACAAATCAAACACCATCTAACTAAGGTTCGATTCTACCGAAACCTCGTACTGATTCCCTAACTACCAGGTTGATGACGGGCTGTTACGACTTCGGAGACATCACATCCTCGACCTGCGCGCACTCCACGCTCTGATACCAACTTGTCAGGACCGGTCCCAAATCCCCCGGGATTAAGGTGGAACCCACCTGATCCCGTCTGACACGAAGTGTCAGATCAGGGAAAATTCCATCTTTAGCCCTCGCCGGGGCTATCAGAGTGCGTCAGGATCGTAGGAGGAGGGGAGTGATGTCTCGTTTTTGCTACAGCCCGCATCCGCTATCAACCTGAAGGGCATTAAAACACGAAAACCGTGAGTGGACAAAAATAACAATTTCATTAAAAACATTTTCATACAAAGACATTTATACCCTTCATAAAAGCATATGCATGCATTCAAAACCGTTATCAAACATTCATAAAATCATTTATCAAACATATCAAAACCTTTCAAGGGTTCATGCCCGGTTCCCATAAACCGGCATGACCCATAAATTCATTTGGGTCCTCGACCCGAAATCATAACTCAAACCCGTAGGTCAAATCACTAGGGACTCAGCCCAAATCACATCAAGTACGAGTCTCATCCCAAAACCATTCTCAAAATATCACAAACGGGGTCTCCGCCCAAAATCACTTTCACAAATTCAAATACAGGGGTCTCCGCCCCAAATCACTTTCTGAAACATAAAACACAGGGTCTCCGCCCTCAAATCTCGTATTCGGGGTCGCAGCCCCAAATCACTTTCTAATCATAAAACTTAGGGTCTCTGCCCTCAAATCACTTTTCCATAAAATCTCATACGTACCGTCATACATATAACCCATCCGCGGCACTTCCGAGAAGATGCCAACTCTGGGCACACAGCCCCTAGGGAACACATCCCCGGTATAGTCACGATGTCAATCTCTATACTAGTGTGCACACTACTCGGGGTCTCACTCCGAGTCTTCTCCCAGGAATCTCCATCTGGGAGGCTCAATCACTGGATCTAGTCCGAGCTCTCTCTCTGGATCTAGTCCACACATATCTCCGGAATTTGGTCCGGGACCACATCATAAGTAACCTCCACTCCTGGAACGGGATCCCTCTGGGGATACCCACTCTGGTCTGTGGCTCGTGACTCTCCAGGTCGACGCTAGAGGAGACCATATAATCATATGGAGGGTTCATTCATTTTCGAATACTCTTTCTTTCTTTCTCAAATACTTTCTTTCTCAAAATTCATTTCTTAACTAGGTCTCATACCCGATTCATCTCAATAGGATTCCTCGAATCCGATTTAATTCCATTTCACAGGCCTCAGCCTAAATCCTCAGTTCAACTGGGTCTCATGCCCGAATTCTCATTTCATAAATTGAACTAGGACTCAAGCCCGATATCCCAACCAATTGGGCCCTACGCCCAGAACCATAAAGCAACAGGACCTCAAGTCCGATTTCACAACTAATGGGGCCTTAAGCCCGAAATCTCAACTAAATGTGTCTCAGGCCCGATATCATCAATCAACGGGGCATCAAGCCCGATAGTACAAATAACTGGGCCTCAAACCCGAAACGTAAACCAAATGGACCCTCGGTCCGATCGTATGGCCCAAATGGACCCTAGGTCCGATTCCTCGTCAAATCAAATGGACTCCAAGTCCGAGAGTTGTAAATCAAATGGGTCTCATGCCCGATTTCATATTTCTAAATCCGAAATCCATTTATTAAACCCCCGTTGAAAACCTAGAACGTATATGCATCGTATAAAATCGTAAATCTCGAAATATGTGCAAATACGTAAATCCTAGGCTACCACAAACAAATGCATTCATGGCAACACAAAATATATTCTAAAACATTTATGCATGCATTAATTTCTAAACAAAGGTCCACTCACAGACCGTCCGAAGCCGTGCCTCGATACGCGTGCCATAACCGTCTCCCGGGTCAATCGTCACCTCCGGGATTCCCGAACCTGTCGAAATTAATTTAGAGGGTTACTAACTACTTATATAACCCCTCAATAAAGCCCCGTAATTTTCCGGAATTTTTAACTATTTTTAAAACCGAACCTAAACCTTCGGACGTCCCGAACTATATCGAAACGATGTCCGATTGACACGAAACCAATCCCAAAATGTTCGTTACATCGAATAGATGAAATTACATGTTGGAATCTTCCCAAGATTCCCTGACACACGCCCTGGGAGTGCACTGCGCGTGGGCCTCACGCGCCACGCTACAGTGTCATCCCCTACCTTCAGCCGACCGGTTTGACCGGTCCAGTCTGATTTTTCCTGCAACTTGGACCGGCGTGACCGGTCCAGGCTCCTACAACCCTCAAATCTCGTTCGTTTTTTCCCATTTTAATCTCTAAATTCCTCTTTTAATCTTTCCTAGCAATACTAATTAACTAAACCACCTAAAACCGATTAAAACCCGTGAACCAGAAAATCCCCTCACGGTTCAACTTTTCAAAATCCTCCCCAGGGGTCCCTCAATGTACAAACTCCCTCAAAACCTTACTAATAGCTTCCTAACAACCTATTTACTTCATTAGAACAATCAAAAATGACCCATAACATTCAAAATGGAAAATGGATCGAAATGGCTTAACCGATACCTTTCGGGCTTCACGGCTCCACCGTCCACGGCGGCGTGCCCTTGGCCGGCCACCACCTTCCTCAGTCCTCTTGTCACTCTCTGGTTCCTCAGGAATGAGCCTCAGGCTCAAGGGTTTGGGTTTTGGGTGAGAAATGGGATCGGTTAGTGTTTGGGAACAAAGAAAAAGGGACGATGCACGAGGATGGGTTTTGGAGCATGAATGGGTGAGGTTGGCCAGTGGATGAGTGACACTTGTCACTCATCCATTGGCTGTCTCAAAAGCTGGGCCAACTAGAGACAAAACTGCCATTTTTGTCTCGTAAAACGTGTCGCTATGAATAGTATCCTGGAACTTCCGTGAACCGTAATTTCGCCGTCGAACATCATAATTCGACGTGCCGCCTATCTGCGGATTCGTATCGTCGTGATCTATGTAATGGTTCTCGTCCCTCGGCCATCGAACCTCCCGGTCAAAAAGTCAACTTTTTATCCTTTTTCTCAAAATTACCAAAATGCCCCTAATCTTCCGAACGTCATAACTTCCTCTTCGGACGTCGGAATCGATCGTGCCACCTGTCTATGAACTCGTGACGTCATGAACTACGTCATGGTCATCGGTCAAAGTCCGTTTGACCATACGAATGAAAGGTCAACGATTAGCCCATTCCAAGGGCAAAATCGTCATTTCGCCCGAACGTTCGCTAATCCTCGTCTAATCTTCGATTAGTCTCGCTAATCAGTCATTACTCCTTAATTAATCCCATTAATTTGGGACGGTTTGTCACATAGTAACCCATGAATATGTTCACATCCGAATCACGTTCGGGAACAAAGTCAACATCTAGGTGGTACCCAGGAGCATGCTCACTTCTGGACTGTGCTAGCATCCCCATGAACAAACAACCTCCGGGTGGTTACTTGGGCACTGTGGCCTTGATAGGTCCTCAAATATGCGTTATTTTATATTATTTTATACCCTTTATACTTGACTTTTAATATTAAAATAATAAATAATTAGACAAATTAATTTATCTTATGATATTTTTGTAGAAATAAATAAAGCTTGGAATTTGGAGTATTTTGGTGAAAGAATCGTCCCGATCGGAATTATAACGAAGAAATTATGGACGAAATATGAGAAACCACTGAAAATCGCAAGGAAATTCGGTGGGAAGCTGCTGAAATCCAGCAGCCCAAGCCAAAAATCCAGCAGCCCCCCAATAGTTCCCAAAATCAGCATATTTGCCCCAAAATCAGCAACTTTTCCCCAAAATCAGCCACTTTTCCCCAAAATCAGCATATTTGCCCCAAAATCAGCATCTTTTCCCACCCAATCTCATCATTTCCATCACTTCTTCATGTACTATTTTATTGCTATTTTTATATTTTAATTTTGTACTTTTAATTAAACAATTGTGGCACTCCCTCTATAAATAGGGAGGTCATTTCATGTATTTGGAGAGTCCCCCATTAGTTTCATTCTTCCATTTCTTTCTTAGTTCTTAGTTCTTAGTTAGTTCTTTTGTTTCTCTCTTTTGAGAGACATTTTTGGGGACCATTTTTACTTCTCGTAAATTTTCTTATTAATTAGTTTTCTTTTAATTCTTATTCGTAATTTATGCTATTTTTATGTTATTTTCATTTCTTCTTTACTATTGTTCTTGGTATTTTCTTTCTAACATTTGTAAGTAAGAATGCAATCTCCATGTGTTTTACTTTTTGAATTTCTTTTACTTCATATGTTTTAGTGCTTAAACTTCAATTTGATGTTAAGTGTTTTATCCGCTGTCGGTGCACTTAGAGTAGAATTGAAGAGATTAAATGTTGATAGCTGTCGGCGCATTTAATTATAAACTTAAGGTAAATCATGTTGTAAATGTTTGAAGCATATTGATGTTTGACGCACATTAATGGTTGATGCATTTATAATATTGAAAGATATATGTAAGTATTTGAGATGATGAAGGTAGGATTTCGTGATTGGTTTATTATGAGCAAAATGTTAGAAAGAAGTCTATTTTTAGGAGTAGTTTAAATAATGTGATTGTTAATTCGAAATTACTTGCGTAAAAGTGTGGGTTTTGTCTATGAAACTACTCTATGGTTTGTAAATTCCAATTAGCATGAGCATTTGCATTTTAATTCTTAATTAGTGTTTTCTTTAATTTAGTTATAAATCTTTTCAAAACCCCCCTTCTTTATTCTTTTAATTCTTTTATTCTTTTATTCCTTTAATTCTTTATTCTTTAATTCTTTAATTCATTATTCTTTTATTCATCTCTCACTAACACATTATTAATGTTCCCTAATTTCCCCGGTTAAGAACGATCCCTATTTACCAATACTACATCTACACAATGTAAGTATTTGAGATGATGAATGTAGGATTTGTGATTGGTTTATTATGAGCAAAATGTTAGAATTAATGTGATTGTTAATTCGAAATTACTTACGTAAAAGTGTGGGTTTTGTCTATGAAACTACTCTATGGTTTGTAAGTTCTAATTAGCATCAACATTTGCATTTTAATTTTTAGTTAGTGTTGTCTTTAGCTTAAATTACAAATCTTTTCAAAACCCCCCTTTTTATTCTTTTATTCTTTTATTCCTTTTATTCTTTATTCTTTAATTCTTTAATTCTTTTAATTCTTTATTCTTTGATTATTTTATTTCTTTATTCTCTTATTCATCTATTCTTTAATTTATTAATTCTTTGATTATTTAATTCTTTGATTATTTAATTCTTTAATTCATTATTCTTTTATTCATCTCTCACTAACACATTATTAATGTTCCCTAATTTCCCCGGTTAAGAACGATCCCTATTTACCAATACTACATCTACACACAAAGGGTTTAAATTGCACAATACTCAAATTACGTGTTTAATTTAATGCGTAGTTTGGGCGTAGCCAATTTTTGGCGCCGTTGCCGGGGAAATTGAAAATCATTTTTAATTTGTTAGTGTATGTATATAAATTGTGCATATTATACTTGTTTATAAATTTTGCTTTTGTTAATATTATATTTATCCATCTTATTATTGTTCTTATTATTTTTGTTTATAATGCTCATACTTTACTTATTCTTAATTTCTAATTTATACTTGTTCATAAATATTCATAATTTTTTTTTGTATTTGTTCATATTAAAATTGATACTTGTTCATAATTTAATTTCATTTGTTTACTTTTACTTTTACTTGTTCATATTAAAATTGATACTTGTCATAAATGTATATTGTACATATTCACTTTTCCTTACTTTTAATTTTTTTTTTCTTTACACTTTCTAACTTTTTCTTTAATCCATTAACTTTAATTTTATTCCATAAACTTTTTCTTTATTCCTTTAACTTTAAATTTATTCATTAATTTTTTATTCCACTAACTTTTTATTCCATTAACTTTTTATTACATTAACTTTTATTCCATTAACTTTATTCCATTAACCTTTTATTCCACTAACTTTTTATTCCATTAACTTTTTATTCCATTAACTTTTATTCCATTAACCTTTTATTCCATTAACCTTTTATTCCACTAACTTTTTATTCCATTAACTTTTTATTCCATTAACTTTTTATTCCATTAGTTTTATTCCATTAACTTTTTATTCCATTAACTTTTTATTCCACTAACTTTTTATTCCATTAACTTTATTTCATTAACTTTTTATTCCATTAACTTTTTTATTACACTTATTTTATTCTTATGTAATTATTTATTTGGTTATGTCTTGATAAAATTTAAATTTAAATTTTAAAAAAAATCAAAGTAAATAAAAAAAATTTTTTAAAAAAATCTTATCTTAGCTTTATGTTAGTGTTAATTCATACTTATAAATAAATGTTGTATATATGTTACTTGTTACCTTTTATACTTGTTCATAAATTGTTCATAACTTTTATATTTTATAATATACATACATACTTGTTCATAATAGACTTTCATTTATGTTTGTTTATAATTCTCTTACTTGTTATATTATTCTTGTTCATACTTGTACATAATGTTCATTCTTTTTAAATGTTCATAAATGCTTATAGTAATTATTCACTTTTCCTTATTTTTATTTTTATATTGTTTTTGTAAAAAAAAAAACATAAAATTCGTAAAAAAAAAATCTTCATTTATTTTTTTTTAAAATTCCGAAAAAAAACATAAATTTTAAAAAATAATAAATTTAAATTTCTTATCTTCACTTTGTGTTAGTGTAAATCTCAATGGTTAAATAAATCTTATACATATATTAGTTTGTTAATGAGAATTTGTTTTGTAAATATCATTACTTGTGAATGAAACCATACTTGTAAATAAATTGTTCATACTTATATAAATTGTTCATATGTAATTGTCATGTTATATTTGTAAATTGTGCATAAAAACATACTTGTAAATAGTTATTGCATTCATGCATTAGTCTCGGCTATATGTAGATCACTTGTGCTTCGAAGTTTAGATTTTAATCTTTAATCGGCGAAGACTCTTCTATTAACTCTCACCCACGGTAATTGTTAACACTTGAGTCATCTTAATTCCTCTGGAGTAAGAAATTTTCGAGGGTGATGTCTAGGACAAGAGATGGTACTTATAACGGGTTTTGGGTCTAAGAAATTAGCCCTGCCTCTTATGTGTATTCTTTCTAACCTGGTCACTTTTGAACTTGCCCAAACAGTTGAATTAATCCAAGATATTTACTTGGGCCGCAAGGACGTATAAGTCTCCTTCTAAACTTTGAATCTATGTGAACCATATATATCTTTGACTTCCCCCGACATTTAAATATTATTTATATCTTAATTTACATTATTTGTCATGACAAAATTAAATTGCATCTTTAGTGTAACTAACTTGCATCTTTCATTCTAACTTGCATTTCATCTTTCATTTAACTTGCATTTTCACTTAACTTGCATATGTAGTTTAACTTGCATTGCACTCTTCCTCTAACTTACATCTTTAACGCAAATTGCATCCTTAACTTCAATTTGCATATCTAATTTGCATTCTTGACTAACGTACATCTCTGACTAACTAACTTGCATCTCTGTCTAGGCTGGATGGACGTTAAACTTCAAGCGCTTGTTGGGAGGCAACCCAATGTGTTCCCGGGATGTGAAGGAGTCATCAATACAGATTTGCTATCCTCTACCCTTCACTCTCTTTTATTTTGTTTATTTAATGTTTTCCTATTATTTTCGTAAATCATCTTCCTTACTTTGATTCTATGTTTAATTACTTCGTATTTTCCTACATTGAGGACAATGTAGAATTTAAGTGTGGGGGAATGGTTTACAATTTTAATTGTTCAAAAAAAAAACAAAAAAAAAATTGAAAAAAATTATAAAAAAAAGGTGAAAAAAATGAAAAAAAAAAATTGTTTTCTTGAATTTTTTTGTTTTAACTTAGTGTTTTTATGAGTCTTAAGTTGCCATTTAACTTGTCAATGATATAAATGAACAAAAATGAATATGTTATGGCCATAAAGATAATCACTACAACTTGAATTTGTTTGTTAATATTTTGTGATTAAGTGTTATAACTTGAAGATAATGCATGTAAATTGGCATATAAACGAGCATGATAAGATAAGTATGAATCATATGAACCTTATGTGAGCTTTAGAACTTTATATACATCTTTGATGAGTGATTCATAAGTTCATTGTTTAAATTGATATACATATGCCTCATAACTACTTGCCATAGCTTTTAATGAACTCTAGAGTACTAGAACTTATTCTATATGATTTTCAAAGCTTTTAAGTCAATAAACTCTCTGATTTTGGAAATGATTAAGGCATTAGGGTTAACACCACAAATTCAAACATCCATGTTCCCTATTTTGTGCGCACGAGTTGCGACCCCCTTAGTTTTAACCCTTTTGAGCCCACATTAAGCCTTTCTTTCATCACCATGATTATCTAAACACTTGAGCTTAGTATAGACATCCTTTACCCTTGTTCCAAGAACTCGGTTGAAGATATAAAGATTGTGTAAGGAGAAAATGATGATTTTGAAAAGACTTTTATGTGAATTATTTGGATTTACCGACTCAAGTTTTGTTGTATTGTTAACACATGTTATTACCTTGATCTAAAAAAAATCAAAAAAAAAAAAGTTGAGTCTCGATCAAGGTAATAAGGTTTGGTTATGTAATGTTTGAGTTAAGTCCCTTGCATTTGTAAATCCGACACAAAGAATGATTGTGAGGCCCAACATGATGGAATTAGGCCTATGTTCGAAGGGATGGATTACTGACATCATTGCACTAAGTTTGGGAAGCTATGATACGTTTTGGGAGTCTATTGAGTCTTGGAACGAATTGAGCACCACTTGTCCTATATTTTCTTTGCCTCGAAACTTAGCCCCATTACAACCTTTGTAAAGACCTTATGATCCTTAAGATGGTAAATTTTGATTAGTTGAGTTAATCACTTGAGTAAGCTTATGGTTTTGGTTCATTTGCGCAAGTATGTTTTGTTTTTATCTTGAGGTGTTTGTTTGAAATTTTGCAAAAGTACTTCATTTCGATTATGTGAGTATCTCTCACATACTTTGAGTGCAAACACAAACCCTCACAAATTGAGTGAATTTTTGAGTGCATATCCTTGTGAGTTAATTCATACTTGTCTTATTCATGCAGAGATCCATTTCACCATATTTACTCATTATCTTACTTGTTGAAACATTTTGTTACCATGTATTAACTCTCGAATTCCATATGCTTAAATGTTTTAAGTGAAAATCTTTTATGTCATGATTATAATTATGAAATATTGAGACAAATGGTTAAGGTTTACTTGTTTTGAATTCGTAGTTTAATTTTAGTATTTGCTAGGGACTAGCAAAGTTTAAGTGTGGGGGGTATTTGATAGGTCCTCAAATAAGCGTTATTTTATATTATTTTATACCCTTTATACTTGACTTTTAATATTAAAATAATAAATAATTAGACAAATTAATTTATCTTGTGATATTTTTGTAGAAATAAATAAAACTTGGAATTTAGAGCATTTTGGTGAAAGAATCGTCCCGATCGGAATTATAACGAAGAAATTATGAACGAAATATGAGAAACCACTGAAAATCGCAAGGAAATTCGGTGGGAAGCTGCTGAAATCCAGCAGCCCAAGCCAAAAATCCAGCAGCCCCCCAATAGTTCCCAAAATCAGCATATTTGCCCCAAAATCAGCAACTTTTCCCCAAAATCAGCCACTTTTCCCCAAAATCAGCATATTTGCCCCAAAATCAGCATCTTTTCCCACCCAATCTCATCATTTCCATCACTTCTTCATGTACTATTTTATTGCTATTTTTATATTTTAATTTTGTACTTTTAATTAAACAATTGTGGCACTCCCTCTATAAATAGGGAGGTCATTTCATGTATTTGGAGAGTCCCCCATTAGTTTCATTCTTCCATTTATTTCTTAGTTCTTAGTTCTTAGTTAGTTCTTTTGTTTCTCTCTTTTGAGAGACATTTTTGAGGACCATTTTTACTTCTCGTAGATTTTCTTATTAATTAGTTTTCTTTTAATTCTTATTCGTAATTTATGCTATTTTTATGTTATTTTCATTTCTTCTTTACTATTGTTCTTGGTATTTTCTTTCTAACATTTGTAAGTAAGAATGCAATCTCCATGTGTTTTACTTTTTGAATTTCTTTTACTTCATATGTTTTAGTGCTTAAACTTCAATTTGATGTTAAGTGTTTTATCCGCTGTCGGTGCACTTAGAGTAGAATTGAAGAGATTAAATGTTGATCGCTGTCGGCGCATTTAATTATAAACTTAAGGTAAATCATGTTGTAAATGTTTGAAGCATATTGATGTTTGACGCACATTAATGGTTGATGCATTTATAATATTGAAAGATATATGTAAGTATTTGAGATGATGAAGGTAGGATTTCGTGATTGGTTTATTATGAGCAAAATGTTAGAAAGAAGTCTATTTTTAGGAGTAGTTTAAATAATGTGATTGTTAATTCGAAATTACTTGCGTAAAAGTGTGGGTTTTGTCTATGAAACTACTCTATGGTTTGTAAATTCCAATTAGCATGAGCATTTGCATTTTAATTCTTAATTAGTGTTTTCTTTAATTTAGTTATAAATCTTTTCAAAACCCCCCTTCTTTATTCTTTTAATTCTTTTATTCTTTTATTCCTTTAATTCTTTATTCTTTAATTCTTTAATTCATTATTCTTTTATTCATCTCTCACTAACACATTATTAATGTTCCCTAATTTCCCCGGTTAAGAACGATCCCTATTTACCAATACTACATCTACACAATGTAAGTATTTGAGATGATGAAGGTAGGATTTCGTGATTGGTTTATTATGAGCAAAATGTTAGAATTAATGTGATTGTTAATTCGAAATTACTTACGTAAAAGTGTGGGTTTTGTCTATGAAACTACTCTATGGTTTGTAAGTTCTAATTAGCATGAACATTTGCATTTTAATTTTTAGTTAGTGTTGTCTTTAGCTTAAATTACAAATCTTTTCAAAACCCCCATTTTTATTCTTTTATTCCTTTTATTCTTTATTCTTTTATTCTTTAATTCTTTTAATTCTTTATTCTTTGATTATTTTATTTCTTTATTCTCTTATTCATCTATTCTTTAATTTATTAATTCTTTGATTATTTAATTCTTTGATTATTTAATTCTTTAATTCATTATTCTTTTATTCATCTCCCACTAACACATTATTAATGTTCCCTAATTTCCCCGGTTAAGAACGATCCCTATTTACCAATACTACATCTACACACAAAGGGTTTAAATTGCACAATACTCAAATTACGTGTTTAATTTAATGCGTAGTTTGGGCGTAGTCAGGCCTTCCGAAGGATACTACACTATGATATCCTTGAGAACTCGAGTCTCCGAACTCTCGTCCAGGCAATGTCAAATTGTGGCCTCTTTGGGATCCTAAACTAGCGTTTGGAGGGAATAACATCTCATGAGGATGGTTTATAACGGCCCGAAAATTCGAGAAAATGGAATTTGGGACAATTAAATGGAAATGATGATTTTTCCCTTATTGGAAGATAGAGAATTACTATTTTTTTCTCTCCTATTTGTTAAATTTGGGGAACCAAAATCCCTAAAATAGCAAATTCTAAAGTATGTAATGGCACAAGGACTCGCATGGAGCTTTTTGTCTTTCAAAATTCCTAAATTGGCTTACATATATATTTTAGGGATTCTACTAGAATTGCTCTATTATTTTCTATTTTGGAAAATTTCAAATATTTTATTGATTGTTTCTAATATTTTATTAATTGTTTCAAGTAAAATATCTAAATATCTTTAATTATTATTTTATCATTTATGAATTTCGTGAAATTGGGAAAATTGCAACTTTTTCTCTCCTATTCAAAATTTTAAAGTAAGAAATGAAATAAGAACAGTAAGAAATTAAATAAGAACTCCGCTAAAAAAATTGAAAATTATAAATTAACTGAAAATGTATTTTAAGAAATCTGCTAAAAATACTCTAAAAACATAATGAATAGATGAAAATGTAAAGCTATTGAAAAATTAACAAAACTGTTGTGTAGGTTTTCGTTTTATGTCGCTACAGATTTAAAGCTAGGAACTAGTACGACTGTAGTAAGACAACCCAATCTCCTTTTTTTTTTTTTTTTTTGCTTGAAATCTTCTTGAAAGAGAAAGTAGTTACTACTAGAACTGGATGCCGTTGAAAAAGCGCTTGGATTTCTTGATATTGACGCTTGGGTCAAGAAACAAGGTCCTGATATTGACACGAAGTATTTTATATTTTGAAAAGATCTTACATATTTTCTATCATAAGTCTACCATTATAATGAGTTGTGTTTTTATTTTATTTTTTTGCAGACGATGGTATGGTTTTTTACTTTTACTAAAATACGTACAATTTCTACTCTACTATCGTCGCATAATCTTATTATATTATCTGATAAAAAAATCTTATTATATTAAAATTTTAATTTTTAATAAGAAGCTGACAAAAAGAAAATAAAAAATAGTAAGACGGACGCGGCATGGTTTTTCCTTTTCCGGAAAGGATAAGAAGAGCAAGCACACAGATAAGATCTGTCTAGTGGCATGATCGCAATTTCTAAACTTATACTTTACAAAATGGGAAATGAGAAAGCTGGAATGAACGAGAAATTACTTCAGGGCCAAGAAAGCGACGCTTTACTCGCTTAGTTCGCGAAGGTTCAGGCGACACGTGCTCGAAGCTTCAGTATTGAAACGCCACGAAGGCGACTAGAAAATCGCCACGTCATCAAAGCAATAAATATCAGAAATATCTCGAAGAAGGCTATAAATATCTCTCACAGCTTGCAAGCCTAAAGATTTTCGGATTCGCTGAACTTCAAGCTGTAAGGCTAAAAGCAAAACACCAACGGAGCCAACTATCAACGAACGCGCACACATTCGAGTCGAACCGGCCAAGAAAGCAAACCGGAAAACCCTAAACGTGTCTGAGATCTTCGTTTTGATTCGTAAGGGGCGAGGCCGCGATATCAAGTCAAGGGGTTTCTCACTGCCCTGTGGAGGCGGAAGATTCTGAGGTTGGTTGATTTGAGGCTTTTTGTTTTTTGATTTCAATTTTGCTTAAGTTCATTGTTTGATTCTATCCATGATTGCATCTTTTGGGGAAATGCTGGGTCTTTTTTTGCTACTATTTGTTCATATTCGTTTTGGGTTCGGGAAATTGAACTGGGTTCTCTGGGTTTTTGAGTATTTGGGGTTTTATGAAACTAGGGTTTCCTTTGTCCTAATTTGGGATTATTGGGTATTCTTTCGATAGAAATTGGGCGTTTCCTTGCTATTGGGTATTTTTGCTTGATTTGTACTTGGGGCTCAAGTAAAAATCATCTCCTAATTGAGCTCTTGAGTTCTTTGGCATACAAAATCCTTTGCCAATTGTATTAAGATAACTTTTGGGCACAAGCTTCGATTCTTTTTCAACTTGTATTATTGATATCCTTATATATTAGCCCGGATTATTGATATCCTTATATATTAGCCCGGATGGCGGATTATTGATATCGTTATGTATTAGCCCTTAGGCGGTGTGCTCTTTGTGTCGGATTTCTGTGATTACAACCTGTTTGCTTTTGTAGTTGCACAATTTTCTTTGATATACTGAAGTCCCTAATTTTAACTTGCTTCAACAGCTTACTGCAGATTGTGGAATTCTCGTTTATTTCAATGGGAGCTTATAATCAAGGTTCCTACATACCGTCTTTGCCCCTGGATTCTACCAGGAAGAGGAAGAACCGAAGTAAGCGGGACGGAACCTCTGTGGCTGAGACACTAGAGAAGTGGAAAGAATATAACAAGCAACTCGAGTCTGGCAATATTGGGGGAAAGAGTCGTAAAGTTCCGGCCAAGGGGTCAAAGAAAGGTTGTATGAAAGGCAAAGGAGGGCCTGATAATTCACGGTGCAATTACAGAGGTGTGAGGCAGAGGACATGGGGCAAGTGGGTGGCAGAAATTCGAGAGCCGAACAGGGGTAGTAGACTATGGTTAGGTACTTTCCCTACTGCTATTGATGCCGCTCTCGCCTATGATGAAGCTGCAAAGGCTATGTATGGTGCCGGTGCCCGCCTCAACCTCCAGGATATGAACAATTACTCTTCATCTTCGCATGAGACTTGTTCAGTCGCAACGCCAACTGGGTCTTTGGCAGCGGTCACTCCGGGGTGCTCTGGATCCATTACTACCTCAGATCACTCTGAGGTTTGCGTAGATCAGGCTTCTAAGGTTTTACTTAATGTGAAAAAGGAGGATGGTGAGGGAGAATCGACAATCCATAATTGGTCGAATGGTATGGTGAAGGCAGAAGCTGAAGAAAAGTTGAATATGGATGTCAAGCGAGACTGCGGTGTGGAGGATTATAATGGGCCTGATGAAAACGACTGTGGTGGTGATTTTTTGAGGGACTATACAATGGAGGAGTTGTTCTTTTATGATGAGCTTTTTCCCGGGGATGATGATCATGCCTTTCCCAATACAGGGTCAGACCAAGATGTTAGATCCGACATTGCTCAGCCTGAGTGTTCGGGTGACATCTTTAATTGTGACAGGCAATCAAATCTATCCTACCAGCTGCGGTATCCAGACGCCAAGCTGCTTGGGAGTTTGCAGGGCATGGAGCAGCAGACCCCTTCAGGCGTTGTCGATTATGGGTTTGATGATTTCTTGAAGCTTCAAAGCCAAGGGAAGAATGATATCGGCGCAGATACTCTAGGGTATCACAGCAACCTAGGAGGATTCAAGGGAGAACCGATGCAACCTGCAGAGGAACATTACAACTATCTGACATTGTCCGACTTAGGGAGAGAAGGTACAACACAACCTGGAGATGGAACTTACAACTACTCCATGAATATGTGAAGATTTTGAAATTGTGTTGGGGTCTATTAAGTCCGTTTTCATGTGGTCTTGAAGCCGGAGCAGTTGTGGGAATCCGAGCGTTTTCAGACTTTAATTACAAATATATAGAGAGCATTGTGCTTGTTTCGTCTGTGCTTCTTGTTGCCTAGTTAATTTTGGAGCTGACCGACCCCCGTGAATATGAGCTAGTTCTCTACAAGGTTTTAGATTAGAGAATTTAGCAATGATATTTACATTTTTTTTCCTTTTCTTGCCTGGCCCTTCTCTATTGATGTTGGATGGTGGGTTACTGTACACATCTTATGCGTCTTGTCAATTATGAATCATATATATCTGTAGTAGATCGTCAAATTCATTTTATTGTGTATATATATATATATATATGAGAAAAAAGAGATGAATATAGCTGGAATCGTGTCGTTAAATTCGAATTTCGTGTTGGCAGTATGGAAAAACAAATTCGGTATGAGTTTTTTCAGACCCTGGTCCTCTGTTTTTATATTTTCTTTGGTTCTTCTATGGTCGAGTATGATTTGTGCAACGGCAAGTGCTTTTGCGATGGCAGCCGCGGCCCGCAAGGGGGTGGAAGTTGTCAAGTTTTGTTAGGATGAACCAAAAACAAACAATTGAGCCCATTGTTTTCTCCTCAATTTCTCTAAATGGTTTTGAGTTGAACTAGGATTTACGAAACAGGTGGAGAGACGGCCCATCGTCTAGTGTCTACGATTCAGACAACCATTGCCTAGGATCCCGGCCACGTGATCAGACAATCATAATTTAACTTCCTAAAAAACAAAATGGGCCTTCTTTGCCTATATTCTGTGGCCCCATCAGCTATGCCCCCATTCTCAAGTTGTGAGGCCCAAATTATAACCAGCCATTTTTGTGTACTGGAAGTAGCCATGGCCCATGAGTATGATTCGGTATGGTTCGATATGTAGGTAATATCGGAACCGTACTAAATAATTTTAACCTGTTCAGTACTGTATGGTATTTCTAAATATAAAATTGATACCGTACCGTACCGTACCAATTATATTCGGTACGATTTCGGTTCGGTTTCAGTTTTGAATCCAAATTCATAATTTAATTTATTTATTACTTGATTCAATGTCTAAAAGCAATATTTTGATAAAATTCAGAAATTAGGACTCTTGTTGGGTAAAATATTGTTCAAAATGTATAAAAAATTCATAACCCAATCAATTTCAATACATCAACTAAAATTAATAACATTAACTAAAAAACCCTAACAAACAATTAAATCCATCAACTAAAAAACTCTTAAAATAAAATTAAATCTATAAACTAAATTAATATACAACTAAATCTATCAACTAAATTAATATACAATTAAATCAATTATAAAATTAAAACCGGTTCGGTTTCGGTATGGGACGGTATTCCGTAACATCGAAACCGATCCAGTACCGATTTCAACCGGTACGGTACCGATCATCCTTTCGATTTTACTATTCGGTTTTTTTCCGGTTTGGTATGATACGGGACGGGATGGTTTCGGTATTTCGGGACAATATGTCCACCCCTAATTGGAAGTGGAAGTGGAACCTACTGCAAAATGATGATAGGAGAATTGAGGAAGCACATAACATTATCAGATCTTTGAAATCAAAACAATTTACTGAAGACAACAAGCAAAACCTCTCAAAATCTCAACCACCAAACTCACAACTCTTTACTTCTTTCAAAATCAAACCATAAATAATGTTCCCACGTTTTCAAATCCCATCCACACCCTTTCGACAAACCCATAGTCATCCACAAACATGCACCCAATTGAAACGGTCTTCATCTTAACATGCTCAAATACACACCAAACCAGTTTTCCAGATTCTTTAAAATCCAACTCAAATTTTATTACAATTCTTTTCTTATACGATCGAGGATGGCCAAGCTCCAGCAAGATAAGCATAGAATGCTCATGTGTATTTGGCACCTAGTCGTAGCGTCCCAAACAGACCTTTAAGCATATCATAGCACTAGAGAAATCTCTAAGGATTCTTCAAAATAATTATCAATACATACAAATTTTCATTATTTTATTGTAAATGATGGAAAATGATGGAAGGAGGGTGATTTTTTGTAATACTAATAATGATTTATTGTACGTGATGCATTAATATCTTATTTGGCAATTTTGTAAAAAAAAAAAAAAGATAATTGTACACATCAATAAGTTTAAATGACTTCATATCTAGAGTTCCCCCATCATATTTTGCTATTTTTTTCAATTCATCCTCTTACCCAAAATCTTCTTTCAAATAGTCATCACAAAGGGACTCTTATTACGAACCCAAAATAAAAATAAGTAAAACGATTGAGGGGAGGAGGGAAGAAGATTACCTTCCCCTTCCTCCCCCTTAGTTTGTTTTTTCTTTTGGAACTAGATTGAGAGAAAACAAAGGCTAAGATTTTTCGCCAATAAGTTTTATTTGAAATAACAATATCTTATTTTAACTTAATTTAAATTACAAAAAAAAGTGATTAATTCAAATTGGAGTATAAAAGGAAAAGTCAATAGTACTATCATCTAGTTATATTCTTCGTTATTGATATCTGGTGAGCCTTAAATTCAACTTTTATATGAAAATATATCTTTATAGTACTTGACATTTAATATTTAATAGTTGAATTATTAGCTAGCTTAGTCTTTATCTCTGACATAGTTGTACAAGAAAATAAAAAATTACACAAATATAGCCTTCAGGGCAATCTATTGAGGGGCAAAGGAGGTTAATTGACCCTTTCACCCTCTCGATTCCTCTATTAAGAGATTTATTTTGGCCCCAAAAGTCTTGAATTCTTCTCTACATTTATATGAAACCTTCACCCTCTCAATTCCTCTCTTACAAGATTTATTTTGGCCCCAAAAGTCTTGAATTCTTCTTTACATTTGTTGATGCACGAAATGGATCAACTTAGTCCGTGAAGACCGACCACATCCAAAAGACATGAGATGTACGTGGTTCACCCAAATCGGGCTACGTCCACGGTGTTGCTCTATTCTCATTAATGATATAAGTGTTTGTACATGATATAAGAGGCCTTGAGCCTTAGAGAAAGAATAAGAATATAGAGAGAAGGAAGAGTTTATCTCTAGAGAGAGAGTGGGATCTCTCAAATGAGGGAGGGAGCTCCCTATTTATAGGAAATGTCTAGGTCTAGGTGATGAGTCTAGTAATGGGCTTTAAGCGTGGGCTTTGTTGATGGGCCTAGTCCAGGTGGCCTTCTATGTTGTGATGGGCCATGATGGTGGGCCGAGCTTGGTTCGAGTGATCTTTCGAGTCTTAGTCGGGTCGGTCGATATGGTATCAACAGAAGTCCCCCAAGTTATTGACTGAGGTGGATTTCCTCGGTCGAGGACTTGTAATCCAGGCCGATGCATGTCGACCGGTTAGAGAAGTATACCTCCTAGTCCCCAGAATGCAGATCAGAGCATCAGATCAGTAGCTACTGGTTGCATTTTCCGATCGAAGTATGCTTTCCGGAGGAAGTCGAATGGAGTGTCCGATCAGTAGCTACTGATAGCGTTTGTTGATCGGAGCATGCTTCCCGGAGGAAGTCGAATGGAGCGCCGATCAGTAGCTACTGATAACGTTTGCTGATCGGAGCATGCTTCCCGGAGGAAGTTGAATGGAGAGTCCGATCAGTAGCTACTGATAGCATTTGCTGATCGGAGCATGCTTCCCGGAGGAAGTCGAATGGAGCGTCCGATCAGTAGCTACTGATAGCGTTTGCTGATCGGAGCATGCTTCCCGGAGGAAGTTGAATGGAGAGTCCGATCAGTAGCTACTGATAGCATTTGCTGATCGGAGCATGCTTCCCGGAGGAAGTAAACTCGTGCATCCGATCGGTAGCTACTGATAGCGTTTGCCGATCGAAGCATGCTTCCCGGAGGAAGTCGAATGGAGCATCCGATCAGTAGCTACTGATAGCGTTTGCTGATCGGAGCATGCTTCCTAGAGGAAGTCCTCTAAGTTGATTTAGGTAGATTGCCTCAAGGGAGGACTTGTAACAAGATTGCACTGATTGAACAACTTTGTTTATCAATCTGTAGGTGCACTATATCCAGTCCCCTAAGTCCTCGGTTGAGGTAGGATGTGGAGGAAAACTCGTGTGATGCACTGTACTTGGACGATCGGCTAGGAATGTCCATGGTCGACCGAGAGCCATTTTCAAGGTGAGGGTATGTTACCTTGTACTGGGGATGTCTGTGAGCTAATGATGCGTGCATGCTGATGCATATGGCTAAAATCCAATGATGTGGATATGATGCTTATGTGCCATGGGCGATGATGTGAGCATAATGATGTGCATGTGCACATGATATAAATATGATGCTTATGTGTCATGAGAAATGATGTGAGCATGAGTGCACATGATGATGCGCATGATGTTTCAATTATGCGACTCATGTATAGTAAAGGGTGACAATAAAAGATTAACTCACTAATTGTGATGCCTTGGATGACCAAGGGGGTAGGCCGACCAAAATGAGGGTTGGCCGACCAAGGGTCCGTTGAGTGGACAAAGAGGAGGCTGCATCAAGGAGGTAGACCAACCAAAGTGAGGGTTGGCCGACCAAGGGTCCGTTGAGTGGACAAAGAGGAGGCTGCATCAAGGAGGTAGACCGACCACAGTGAGGGTTGGCCGACCAAGGGTCCGTTGAGTGGACAAAGAGGAGGCTGCATCAAGGAGGTAGACCGACCACAGTGAGGGTTGGCCGACCAAGGGTCCGTTGAGTGGACAAAGAGGAGGCTGCATCAAGGAGGTAGACCGACCACAGTGAGGGTTGGCCGACCAAGGGTCCGTTGAGTGGACAAAGAGGAGGCTGCATCAAGGAGGTAGACCGACCACAGTGAGGGTTGGCCGACCAAGGGTCCTTTGGTCAAACTTGGCGGATCCTCGCACGATGAGGTGGCCGATCGGCCTGGTCGTCGTGCGAGTTTCCCCACTTCATGGCTAAGCAAGGTAGATGGAATAGGCCGACCAAGATGAGATGTTGGTGTACCTAGAGGTTGGATGATCATGGATTTTTTAATTTGGAGGTGAAAGAAACCGATCGGCATAGGCACCGTGTGGAGTCTCTCCTTGAGTGGACGAACAAGATTTATAATAATAATATTTTTTTTTTTTTTTGAAGTTGAGGTCGATCGGTTAGGACATCGTGCGAACCCTCAAAGATCTGTTGACTGATTTTGTGAGAACACAAAATGTGTGCTTGCATGTGGCTTGTTTTGATCAAATATTCAATTCACTTTGGAGTGGTTTTGAACATTCAATTTCTCCCACGTATTATGAGAGAGATTCTGACAGAGAGGTTTTTCCCTTGTGTGAAAGGCATGGATGATGGTCTCGAATTTGTGGGTTTCAGCGGGTAAGAAAATAAGAAAGAACCGACATAACTTCTTGTATCGATTCCCACAGACGGCGCCAAACTGTTGATGCACGAAATGGATCAACTTAGTCCGTGAAGACCGACCACATCCAAAAGACATGAGATGTACGTGGTTCACCCAAATCGGGCTACGTCCACGGTGTTGCTCTATTCTCATTAATGATATAAGTGTTTGTACATGATATAAGAGGCCTTGAGCCTTAGAGAAAGAATAAGAATATAGAGAGAAGGAAGAGTTTATCTCTAGAGAGAGAGTGGGATCTCTCAAATGAGGGAGGAAGCTCCCTATTTATAGGAAATGTCTAGGTCTAGGTGATGAGTCTAGTAATGGGCTTTAAGCGTGGGCTTTGTTGATGGGCCTAGTCCAGGTGGCCTTCTATGTTGTGATGGGCCATGATGGTGGGCCGAGCTTGGTTCGAGTGATCTTTCGAGTCTTAGTCGGGTCGGTCGATATGGTATCAACAACATTTATATGAAATTTGGGAGTTTTTTTTCTTCTGAGTTTGAACTTTGAAGGTCCAGTTTTGCAGCAACAAGGAGAATGTTGCTGTTCTGCTGATTTTTTTTTTTTTAATAATACCTTACTCAAAGCGACGTTGTTTGAGTTAGTCCATTTTAAAAAAATTGACAGCTATTGCAATTCAAAACGACTCTCAGCTTGCCTTTACCAATCACAAAAGGAACCGACCGGTGTTCTCCTCAAGAGCCAATATAGGAAGGAGCCTTTAGGGTTCCACTTTCATTCCCATCCCTCAATCACATAGAGCCAAATTAAATTCCAATTTTTATGTACCCAATTATTTAGCAATCACACTATCAGCTTACAAGCCAAATATCCAACAAAAGTATCGTGTTTTCATAATTCCAAGTAAGTTCCAATTAAAATTATATTTAAATTCTTAATTATTTTTATTAATTTTTTAGAAATTTGTTGAAGTTGTGTTATGATTATTTTTATAGGCTTTTGTTTTGAATTTACTTATGTCAACTTATTTTATATGCAAGGAAATAAATTTTTGTTTGAACAATTTATATGAGTTTTGTTAATGAAAAATCCATATTGATTTTTGTTTGAATTGATATGAATCATGTTTAGGTTATTTGATAATTGATAGGGTGTATCAACTTATGACTGGTATATTTTGTTGATTGATATAAGTTTTAAATTTGTTAGTATGCCTATGACTATATGAGGCGTTTATTTGTTAGCATGACTATGATTTTTTTAATGATCAATTATTCCTAACAAAAATAGGATATTTTGCTTTAATCTTGCAGCTATGAAAATGATATTTTAAGAGGAAGTGTTTAGATCTTACAACGACATTTTCAATATATGAAAACTAATCATGGGCAATTATAAAATTATAATATTATCTCTCCTATGAATGTGTGACATTATTTTTATTTTATTGTTGGCGCATGACACTCTTTTCTCTTAGCTGGATTGAAATTTTCAACAAGATTATAACGAAGTCATTTTATGCATCTTTTGTGATTTCTCTTCTTACATATATGAGAATTACACATTTACTTAAAAAAAAAATTGGAGGTATTATTTTTGTTTAACAAATTTAGAAATTTTTTACATGTTGACTGTAACAACCCATTCCGGAATTCGGGATTAGATTAGTAACTAATCATGATTAGCAGGGTTAATCGGTGATTAGTTGGGCGAAATCGGACGAACGTGGCAAAATGACCGTTTTGCCCCTAGTCGTGGGTAAAACGTTGACTTTTTTTTCGGACGGTCAAATGGACCTTGACCGATGACCGTGACGTAGTCTGGGACTTCACGAGTTCATAGACAGGTGGCACGTTCGATTCCGACGTTCGTGGTGAAAGTTGTGACGTTCGGAAGTCCGGGGGCATTTTCGTAATTTGGACGAAATAAGAGAAAATGTTGACTTTTTGATCGGGAGGTCCAATGGCCGAGGGCCAAGGACCGTTAGGAAGGTCTCGATGTCCTGAATTCGACGACAGGCGGCACGTCGAAATCGGACTTCGAACGGGAAAGTTACGAGTCTAGATGGCATGAGGGCATTTTGGTAATTTTTGTTCTGGGGGCAAAATGGTAAATTGGGTTGCGGGGGAACTGTTTGATTGCCGCGGAAACAGATTCTGATGCCCACGCCGTGAGTGACTGCCCCAATTGTTTTGTTCTATGAATTGTTTAACAGATTAACTTAGAAAATTGGGTTAGTGGCTGTTGAGTGGAGAGTGGGCGTGCTGGGTGAGCAGCACGGGCGCCATTGTTAATGGTTCTGGGTACTTGTGGGGGGCAGTGAGCATTGGGCTGGAAATTGTTTAAGCAATTGGGAGTGTTGCGCAGAGCACGAGTAATTGTTTAGGGAGTTGAGTGGTTAGAGCAGTGCACGGTGTGTGTTGGTGTGCGTGGAACCAGTGCGGGGTCAGGAGCTGGAAATGGTTGCTGGGTGAGTGTTCAGGAAAAAAAATGAAAACAGAGTTTGGGCAGGAGTGCGGGTGAGTGCACGAGTGAGGTTGGGAGCACCGTTGCTCTTGTTTTGTTTACACTTTGAGTGAGGGGACATGGTCAGAGGCATTGCACGGGTGTGTTCTGGGTGAAGTGGAGTGGAATTGGGACTGGAAACTGAGGGGCGACATTGAACGGTGGAACAGAGCATTGGTTGGTTGGGTGGAACAATTGGAGGGTTTAATCGACTCTAGGATGTGTTGAGAGGGACAGAGAGAGCTAGTGAGAATCAGAGTGATGAGCTGGGAGGAGAAATGTCTGGTCTGGGTGAGAAATTGCGCCCAGAAACTCGAAACTATGTCTAACCAAATTCAAAAGTTCAAATCGAAATGTAGGCCAACCCAAGACCAATTATGGATCAATTCTGTCTTCTGGGACCTCCTTTAGTCGATCCAGACCAAGGGATCGAAGCTTTAAGCCCTGGGAAGGCTTGGACAGTCACGGCGGAGTTCAGAGAAATTGAGGATGGGGTCGTGTAAGTGGGGGAGTTTGAAGACACAATTGAGCTTGGAAGCCAGCTTAGATTGATCAGACGAAACTGTTGGCTGGATCAATTGATTGAAATCGGACGGCAATGATGGAATTCGATGAAGGAGCAGTACACAGGTGTTCTTCGATGTTCGTCATCGAGTCGTCTGATTTTAGGTAAGTGGTTGTAAAATTAATGTCCCAGAACGGTAATTGAACTCGTAACGAAGGTATTCATTTGCTCAATTGAAGAATTAGGGTTGATTCGACAGTGAACTAAACGGGTCATCACGCGGGTTGAACGGCCCGTTTACCAGGCAGTCGGGTGAAGATGGTGACCGTTGGGGTTACTATAGCTGGCGCGTGGGTGTCACGCGCAGCCGCTTGCGGCGGCGCGTGACGGCGCGTGGACCCGAATTTCAAGGTGAGTTCAACACGACTTTTGTCCTATACAATGTAACGAACATTTTAGCGTTGAGTTTGAAATTATCGGACACCGTTTCGATGTGGTTCCGAGGGTCCGAAGATTTCTATTACGTTTGTAATTAATGATTAATTCCCGAAAAATTTTGGGAAATTAGTATGCTGTTATGTAAGCCCTTAGTGACGCTAAAGTATGTTTTCAAACAGGATTTGGAATTTCTGGAAAATATCGGAAATTACAGAACCGCGTGCGGCGTGAAACCGAGCCCTATTGGACGGTGTGTGAGTGGACGTTACTTTCAAAATTTAATGCATGCATAAATTATTTCTATAATTTTATGATTATGATTATAAGTTGTGATTGATTTTGATTTCCGTATTTATACGTATTCGCTCCCGTATTTATATGTATTTTTACTATACATGTGAAATTCCACGTATTTCGAGACTATGGTCCCTCACATGCTTAATGATGGTTTAATGGAAGAAGTTATATGAAATGGGTGTAAAATGATTTAAGAAGGTTGTTTATGATTTGCGAGTGTGACTTGTGATTTTGAGGATTTAAAATGTGGGTCTTGAGTATGTTTTGCTTGGATTGTGATTTGGTAATTATGATTGTGGGCTTGATGCTCGGGGCATAAAAGAAATTTTAACGAACGAGGTTTCGGTTTTCGGAAATTTAAAGCGGATTCTTGGTTTGGGTTCGGGATGATGCTTTCGGATGCCGACTTACGGAATCATTATTGCGAATTCGAATTCGGGAATGAAAAAGGATTTAATAAAGCGATTTGGTCTGTTTTGCATGCCCCGTGTTTCATGATGATTTGATTATGTTGGTAAAGTATGATTTGGGGAAAATGAACGTGGAATTTCGGACCATGGGTCCTCTTGTGAAAAATGTGATTTTGGGATGGATCCCACGTTGTCGTGATTGATAAACTGTTTTGGAGTTTAAAGACCCGTTGTTGTGTTTGAAAACTGTTTTGTGTTAAAAACCCGGTGCTATTGCTGGAGCACGTTTTGAGTTTAAAGACTCGGTTAATTGATGACGGGGGAGGGCCCTTAATGAGTTTAAAGACTCGTGAGTTTAAAGACTCGGTTACTGTGATACCTCCGAGGCCTATTGATTATGTTCTGAGTTTAAAGACTCGTTGATATCCCGGGAAGGCCTGTTTAGGCGCATGGTTTTGAGTTTAAAGACTCGGGCGCACTTGATATCCAGAAAAATGATTTACTTGTGATTTATTGATGATTTCTGATGTTTCAGTTGAGTTGGGCAGTGGCCCGGTATATGGTTGATGGTTTTGGATCATGTTGTGCATTTGGTTTTGATTCGTGGTTTTGGGCTGAGGCCCGGTGTTGATGATTGCGGGCTAAGACCCGACGGTGGAGAAAGGAAAAATGATTTTGAGGTTCATACGAGTTTCTCCTTATGTTGAAATTTGATACACAGTTTTTCTTATGTGGAAAATCTTAACCGATTGCGAAATGATTTTTGTATGCATGCATTCGTTTTTACGCGGAGGGTAAAAACGTTTGTTGTAACTGTTTTGCTAAACTGATTTATTTTTTGTCCACTCACACCTTTTGGTTTTTATTGACCCTCCAGGTCGTGGCGCGTTGTTCGAGGCTGTACGAGGGGCGGAGGCATGAGCAAGTACGTGTGGCTATCCTTGGTTTGGCAAGTACTGAGGGTAACTTGGGATTTTCAGTCATCTTGCCAGACGGGAGCAGGACCGGGCACGGCTATCGATGCCCCTTTCGGGGGCGGTCCTGTCATTGACGCTCTCAGAATAATTTTTTGGATCTGCCACTGAAAGCCATTCATCCTAAACAACGTGATTCCGCTAGTTATAAAATGGCACTAACACATTTTTATAATTGAAAAAATAAAGAAGTTATTCTTGCTCCATTCATGCAGTTGAAACTTACATTTGAAAGAATTTTGTACTCATCCAAATTAACAAGATGTCAAGATACAAATCTTTTTAAGATAACAGAAGCAAAACCTTTAGAAATTAATCAACAACCAAAGTTGGCAATACGAAAAATAATCAATCGGTTTCTTTCAAATCAAACACTATAAATGTTATTAGAGAGCATTACTTTTTAATTCTTTTAAAACATGTTAGAGGCTTGGAAGCCACTTTAAAAAGTTGAACTTAATCAGGCAATAAATTAATTTTAGATGTCATTATATAGATATTTCTTTACTACCTATGAACACTAAAATTGAGACAATTTAATGCAAAAAAAAAAAATACAAATTACAAATGACTGAGTGCTCGTTTGGATGTGGTTCTTATAAAGTGCTTTTAAATAGAAGTGCTTTTGTTTAGTAGCACTTATTTAGTACTATTTTTATGAAGAAATAGTTTGAAGTTTAGCATGCGCACATAAAAATCTTTTTATTTCTACAGAAGTACTTGCGATATAATTTTAAAGCTGTTGATGCACGAAATGTGCCAATTTAGAGAGTGAGTGCTGCTCTGCCACGTGCCCTTAAATAGACATGAAAGAGGGGAAAGTTGGTTGATCGGTCAGAGTATAAGCACCGGTGTGGTACTGGCTCAAGGGTATTCCGACGCCCAAATCAGTAGTCGGTCTGAGATATAAGGGGTATGGTAATTAGTGCAATGTAAAGTGGTTGTGAATAGTAAATGCTTAACTACCTTTATATGACAAATGAACCCCTTTTGTATGAGTGTAGTAAGTATAATAATTACATTCTCCCAATGTGGGACACATGTCAACTGCGGGGTTATCCATGTGTCGGCGTTGGCCAGACCCTACTAGGGTTTGCTCATTTGAGTGGGCCTGGACCCCTTGGGCTTGTGCAGATGTGTTGGG
Source organism: Prinsepia uniflora (assembly GCA_032719365.1). Taxonomy (NCBI): domain Eukaryota; kingdom Viridiplantae; phylum Streptophyta; class Magnoliopsida; order Rosales; family Rosaceae; genus Prinsepia; species Prinsepia uniflora. The sequence goes on along the minus strand of CM064870.1, from coordinate 9,915,905 downwards.
TAGAAGTACTGGGCCTTCGGGTTGGTCTGACCAACGCACCGACCGACAGAGAATTGGGCCTCCAGAGTCGGCATATGGCATGGTGCTGACAGAGGGTTGAGCCTTTGGGTCGGTCTGATTCGGCGCGTTGATCTACAGAGGGCTGAGCCTCCAAAGCCAAATTGGGCTTATGCGATATCTGGCAGTAAATTGGGCCTACAGGTCGGTCTAGGCCGATATAGTTGAACAAAATCGTTTAGTAGTGAAAACAAAAATTATTTTACAAAAATATAAAATAATTATTTTATTTCATCGTTCTTGTAACTCGATTTTGAAAATTTGGGACCATATGTTATGACATAAAATTAATTACTTAACAAATATAACAAAATTCAAAACAAAATTTGATGGGGGAACCTACTGGGCTATCATAAATGAAGCAAACAAAATGAATTTGATAACCATTAAATTTCAATAATCATGATTATTCTAATGATGATCATTTATAATTTTAATTTTAATAACCATAGAGTAGTAAGTGCAGACCCACTGATTTAACTTCAATGACTATGATTATTCGAATGGTTACCATTTAAAATATGAAAGGGAGACATAAAAAGAGGGAATACCTTGGGAAGTGAGCAAAAATGAACAGACGTAGAAGCTATCAGTCACACGAGGTTTTGAAAAAACCCTCGAGGGTTTTATAAAAGTATCAAAAATTAAAATTAATAATAATAATTAAAATGTGATGAATTTGCACATTCAAGGTATTACTTATTGAATATAGGGATATTATTGGATGAAAGAAAGTTATTTTATAAGAAAACAAGGACTTTCCTGTTTTTCGATAGGTAGCACTTTCAAAGAAAGCATCAATAATAAAGTGATTATAAAAGAGTCCAAATCACTTCTAAGAGATCTGTCAACAACTTTGAAATATTTATAAACCAAAGTGAGTTTGATTTTGTGAAAGATGTGAACGATACAAATAAGTAATTCTCTCTAAACTATCATATCCAAAGAACCATATTTATTTCCACTCTCAAAACTCTCCCAAAAAACAACCACACTTCCCGCTCACTAATCCTAGATGCCGGCCCCTTAGTTGGGGTCGGTGGAAATATTTCTCTCCTTATTCCCATCTCATCTCCTCTTCTCATATTCCTCTCTCTCCTCTTCCCTAATGTCCCATTTTCCCCCCATAATTGTGCGACGTAGGTTTGCACAATGACCAGGACAGTGTCATTCGTGTCGTCGCCTGCCATCCTTGTTTTTGATCAATCTGGCATATATGTCCCTCTCGAGATTGGAAAGTGCTCCATGGTGGTACATGTGAGCTTAAGTTGTTCTTTTTCAGGTTGTTGTGGGTGCCCGCTGTGATGTTGCTTGTTCCATTCACCGGTCGATGTTTCCTGCTCTGCGTCAGTTGCGAGTTATAGATATGTTCTGTGGTGGCACGGTCATGGGGCCATCTCTAGTGCGATGGTGGTGGCGGGGTCATGGGGCCATCTCTAGTGTGATGGTGGTGGTGTCCGAGTACTGGCTTGTTGGGCTTTTTGTTGTTGCAAGCTCATTGATTTGTGCTCGGCCTAGCTCGTAGCCCGTTTAGTGCTGAGTTTGTACTATTGATGAAGGCTTAGGGTTTAGAGCCATTTGATTTTGGGTTATTTCAGCCCATTATTTAGTTTATTCTGAACTAGTGTGGATTATAGTTTGATTAAGTTTAAGTCATATACTTTTTTTTAACGAGTTTATTTGTGAGTATATCTTATATTTCTTACTTTTTTTTTTTTTATAGAGAACGCCTCTTGTAAAGTAATAGCTTTTAAATATATATATATATATATATATTAAATTTCATTAAATAATAAAAACAAGGCATAAAAAGTAGGCATGTTGCATGTTTGTGATTCATTAGAACCTTGTTATTTTAGACGGGCTAAAAAAATGAGGATCATACACACCAAATAAATCAACTAAAACATAATCCTCAAATAATAAATCAAAAATAAAAGTAAGAAGCTTATTCAAATCATTGCACTAGTTGAGATACCCAAGCCACATTGGGCCAAGTGATGATGTGTATCAACACATTCTTTAACCTTTTGGCATCCATAAGCACTAGTCCAATTCAAGGACTAAGAATGGAAAGCTAACAGCATAATCTAAGACATGATCTCCAAAGATGTTGACACAAAGGAGTCTAACCAGTAACCAAATAGATGGGTGATGTCAACACTGAAAACTTAAAAAATTTAACCATCTTAGGGCACTAACGTGAATAAGAAAAAACTCTAATAAGAAATTTGAGACTAAATACAGTCGACCTGATGTAAGAGTTTCTGTACTTATTTGCACACAAAATAAATAACAAACAATAGGCATAAGTGAGCCAATTCCACAATGGTCGCCGCCTAGCACTACCACCTAAGTCACTTCCACATAATACCATTCACTACTAGTCGCAAATACTCCGATCAATTGTAATTGACATGCCACCACTAATGGAGGATCATGATCGTTCGATCAAAACCCACCAAGCCGCATCACGAGTAAATTCCCCTTGAAGGCATATCAAGTTTTTGAAGATAAGAGTATCACCAGTAACCTGATCCATCAGAATGCTGAAACATTTGAACACATGTAACTGCCTATAAATTTAATTATTCAATTTTCATAAATTAATTTTAAAATGACTATTTTACCCTCAGGCTTATGAGGGTTTCGAAGATCACTTGCAGTTTGGGAAATATTTTTTGAAGTTTTTCTTGGACCAATATGTAGTTCTCGAACTCACAAATTCATATACAGATGACAAGTGTAAATCGGAGCTCATTTAAAAGAATTACGGATCTAAAAGCTTAAGAGGAATTTTAGTAATTTTAAAAGGCATATTTTTTGTTATCTTTCTTCATTTACCTCTCCTCTCTCCGGATTTTCCTCCTCCCTTTCCCTCGTGACAAATCAAAACCTTCCAAAAATTAGTGACTCTGATTTGGCCAACTAAACACACACAACCTTCCTCTCGAGCTCACGAACCCAGCTATACCCTCTTTGAGCCGTGAGGACCTTCATGGATGTTGAAAAGCGAGAGCGAAAAAGATGGATTGTTGTCCATCGGAAAGAAATAGGAACCAAAACTCGGAAGTTTGTAGAATCCCAAATTCATCTATAATCAACTCATGAACCCGATTGAAACAGTCTTGATCATAACAAGCACAAATATACACCAAACCGGTTTTCCAGATTCTTTGAAAATCCAACTTAAAATGCTTTGAGTCTTTTCATAATCCATCGATCAAGGATGGCCAAGGCCCATCCAAAGCAAGTATCGAATGCTCATGTTTATTTAGCACCTAGTCATAGCGCCCCAAACAGACCATGTCCACGTCCATAGTGCAGTGCACTAGACAAATCTCCATGGATTTTGCCAACGCCAAACTCAAATGCTTTGATTTTTCAGAACAAAATCCAATGCCAAATTAACTTAAATTTCTCACACCAATCAAACACTAGTCAAGAAGCCTCAAATTACAACTATAATTGCACAAAATTCGTTAAGATCCTTTACAACGGATACATTTCATTTTTACTAAGAGTTATGATTAACACTTTAAAGTAATTATCACTTAATTTTCTACCCACGAATTTTCACTATGTTGTTGTAAATGATGGATGGGTGGAGCCGTGGAGGGGTGATTTTTTGTAGTACTAATAATGATTCAATATAGCATTAATATCTTATATGACTATTTGGTAAAAAATTAATTGTGCATACGGGCACATTAATAAATGTGACGCATTAATACCTTACTTGACGCATTAATATCTTACTTGTTAGAAATAAATGAATATCAACTTTTATGGTATAAATTTAAATGAAAGTATTGTCACATCATTTGTCGAACAAAATTAATAGGTGGGTAGTACGTCTCTTTTATATAATGTCTATGTCATTAAGTTTTATTTTGAATAACAATATCTTGTTTTAACTTAATTTAAATTAAAACAAAAATAATTCATTCAAATTTGAGTATATTTTTTTTCATTGATACTTAATGTCTTAAGTTCAGCTTTCACATATGAAAAAATATATATCTCGGTAGAGCTCGACATTTAATTTAATCCTTGTTAGTTGATCTATTAACTAGCCTAGTCCTTATGTCTGATATTGTTGTACCAGGAAATAAAAAAGTACACAAGAAGCCATTCATCCTAAACAGTGTGATTACGCTAGTTGAAATTATTTTTGCTTCATTCATACAGTTGAAACTTACATCTGAAAAAAGTTGGTACTCATCCAAATTACGAAGATACAAATATTTTTAAGATAACAAAGCAAAAAACCTTTTAGAAACTAATCTCAAGAACCAAAGACAGCAATACGAAAATAATCAATCGGTTTCTTTCATGCAAAGGAGAAGAAAAGGTTGGAGAGACGGTGCAAATCTACAGAATGCTCAAATTAATCTATTTCTTCAAAGAAAACACCATAGATGTTAAAGAGTGTTAACATCATATCTGACCAGACCCACTGGGCCGTATACTTAAAGCTCAGACTCCGTTCAAGGCCCAAAACCACTGTACTTACACAGCCCCAACACAGGGCCCAATGCGGGATGCCACGTGAAAGTCTATCCACCATCGATTTACGTAACACGTGTCAGCACACAAATCGAGGAGTATTTGTCCCATATCGAAACTATGAGAATTAAACATTCTACCTACCCATACATAAGGGGTACACATTTCCTAATAAAGGTAACTAATATCTACTATTCACTACAACTCTGCCTAATTTACCATTTACTATTTTCTTTTACGAACAAAATTACTGATTTGACCGTCGGAGAACCTTAGGCTAGCACCACACCGGTGCCCGTACTAACGGGAAACCCGCTATTCGCTTAAGTTGACAGGTTACGAGGAAGGACACGCGTCATTTGGTGATTGGACAACGAATAATTGACAGTTGGAACATTTAACACTTCAACAAAGAGTATCATCTTTTTAATTCTTTTAGAAAATGTTAGAGGCTCGAGAGCCACTTTAAAAAGTTCATTATCTACTTTTCTTAAAAAGGATTAAAAAAAAAATTGAGCCTCTAACATTATCTAAATTTGTTTCACTACTTTTCTTTTAAATAGATATTGTTTCACTACTTACCAAAATTAAATTTGAGATAATTTAATGTAAAACCAAAAAAAAAAAGTGATTAGAGATGATTGAATATCACCCACTACTTAAGTTGTTGTTATTTGCAGAGAATGTCCATTGTAAATTAGTAGTTTTTTTAAAAAAAGATAAAAGTATTAAATTTTCATTGGATAATAAGGACAATGTATAAAAAGTAGGCCTATTAGACACATGTAATCTCATTAAAATCTTATTGTTTTAGATAATTACGCACACCAAACAAATCTCAAATAAAAAATCAGAAATAAAAACTTGAAGTTGTTCAAGCCATAAGCACTAGTTGACACCACTGATGAAAATTTCGGTGCTATCGCCGATATATCTTCCGATATATCGGAAATTCCGATCACCGACACCTACGGAGGGGGAGAAGAAAAATCTTCCCCCAAAATCGAAGATTTCGGCCAATATCGACGGATATCGGCGATAATCGCCGATATTGGCCGAAATCTTCGATTTTGGACCGAAATCCCTAACCCATTGAACAATTGATCGAGAGAGAGAGAGAGAGAGAGACAGAGAGAGAGAGAGAGAGAGAGAGAGAGAGAGAGAGAGAGAGAGAGAGAGAGAGATCTGGTTGCTTCAACCTCGTCGCCATCCTTGGGGGTATCGTATCCCAGCCGTCTCCTTCCTTAAGGAGCTTCTTCTTCAAGCCTCTGCCTTGCTTGGCTGATCTCCTTCTCCAAAATCGAGCCCCCAAAATAACCCAAGACCAGAAAACCTGTTTGCCTCCGAAAGTCCATGGAAAGCTCGTCCATTTAGCGATGATGGGTTGGTTGAAGTGGAGGTGGCGACGGCTGACGGTATCATCGTCACCATCGCAGAGAATAGCAAGAAGATGAAGAGGCAGGGAGACCAAGAGAGGGGTGAGACTGAGAGTCCGTGTGGGAAGGAGAGAAGTTAATGTTGGCTATTTTTTTATTTATTTCTTGTACAATTCATTTTTTATTTATTGTTTTTTTTAATTTATCTGATAGTGGGTTGGATTGTTTTTTGTTTTGATCTGATAGTGGGTTTGGATAACCACCCACAAATGATGAGTGTGCTTATAGATATTATAATAATTATTATGGATATAGATTTAAATGGGTTTAGACTTTAGAAATTTATAATAAAATATAATAATTAGGCTTTTTAGTCCATGTCACTTGAATTGAAACAAATTATGTTGAATTAAAGAAAAATAGAAAATTATATGTTGAATTGAAGAAAATTATATGAATGGTTAATTTGAATATTAATAGATTTTAGGAAAATATGAGATGAGAATACGATTAATAAGAATTCGTTTTATGACCAATTTTCACTAATTAATATCCAATTTTCTAAATTATTATGTAAATATAAACTCCTCGATTTTCTAAATTATTATGTAAATATAAACTCCATTATTAGGTTTATTTTTATGTTTTAACTATATTAACATTCAATCATAGTAATTCACTTCAATTTATGTTTATGTTTAAAATTTTATATTATTAGTCATCGGCAGAACTATATTGCATCGTATTATTCATCATATATTTATTATAGGAAAGTTATTTTATCATTTTTATTAATCAAATATAACCATTATTGGGTACTTAAGTTTTCCCCAAAGTTTTATTCCAAATTTCCAACTTTTAGATCGAATTTCCGTCATTTTTGTTGACCGTAAACGATATCGATATCGATATCGATATTTGGCGCGAGATATCCGTAAATTTTACTAGCGATATATCCGTCGATATCGATATTTTCATCCTTGGTTGACACACCCAATCCATATTGGGCTCAAGGATTGAAATATCGATATCGACGGATATATCGCTAGTCAAATTTACGGATATCTCGTTCCAAATATCGATATCGATATCGATATCGTTTACGGTCAACAAAAATGACGGAAATTCGGTCTAAAAATTGGAAATTTGGAATGAAACTTTGGGAAAAACTTAAGTACTCAATGATAGTTATATAGGACTAATAAAAACTATAAAGTGACTTTGATATAATAATTATATGATACAATAAAGTTCTGATGATGACTAATAATATAAAATTTAAACATAAATATAAGTTGAAGTGAATTACTATAATTGAATGTTAATATAATTAAAAATATAACAATAAGCATAAAAAAATTTCAATGGAAGAAAAATTATAAAATGAGTAAATATATTTAAAATTGGAAAACAAATGATGAAAAATAGAGTCAATATTTGTTCAAAAATTGAAAAGAATTGATATATTTAAAATTGAAAAAAAAAATGACAAAGAAAGTTGAAATTTTGGAAAAAACGAAAAAAAAAATGGAAAAAACGAAAGAAAAAAAAACAGCAATTGCATTGCTCCTGGAGTGGGTTGAACCCAGGACCTCAACTCCTGAGGGCAAAACCCAAACCAACTCAACTGACCAAATTTAATTGAAATTATAAGCACCATATAATATATAAAGGATACAAACGTACACTCTTAACAGTCACCCCTTTTCTCCTGCGGGTCTGCGATTCGGGTCTTTGCGACCCGGCGGCATGACCCGACTGGAAATCACTTGTTTTACGTCCGATTTTCATAAAATTTGGTTCTATCTCGATCGTTTTAATCAAATAATGAGATCTATGGGTTTAAAACGAAACAAAATATCGAAATCTCGCTCAATTTCTTCCCCTCTCTTATGTGCCGCCAGCTGGAAATCGCGATATATCGGTCGATATATCGACGATTCCGGCGATATTTACTTCCCTGATTAGGCCAAGTGGAGTATATAATCACATTCTTCAACCATTTCATATCCACGAGCATTAGTCCAATCAAAGGAGTAAGAATGAAAACTAACAGCAAAATTTCACTCACAAATCTTCAAATATGAACTAAAACAAAGCAGCTTAACCAAATAGACGGACGTGCCAACACTAAAAACTTAATAAATTTAACTATCCTGGTGCAATAGAGAGAACAACAAAAAACTATAACAAGAGATTTAAGACTAAATGCAACCTGATATAAGACATGTTGTACTTATTTGTACATAAAATAAACAAAAAATAAAAGGCAAAAGTAACCCACTCCCACAATTGTCGTTTTCTATCATTATCACCACATCCGCCTCCAAGAAATACCATCCACCACCAATTGCATATACTCTAATCAATTGTAATTGACACCACCACCATCAATGATGGATCGTTGTCAGGACCCGTCCCAAATATCACCTCGGTACCCGGGACGAACCCTGCTCCCGTCTGACAATCACACTTACAGTACCAAAGATAACCTTAATACAACTATAAGCACAACTATCAGACGAAGGAGTAAATATATACAACAGTAAGCCAGAGCATAGTTCTACAAAATGGGCACAAAAGTCCTACAATTCTAAGTCCGCAACGGAAGAACGTCGTAAGCTCTATGCCTCGATATCTGCCTCAACGTTCACCCCAGCGCTATCACCACGACCTGGAGAGGAATTTTAAAAAAAACAGAAGGTGTGAGTGGACTGGAATAAATAGCAGTTTCAAAACAGTTTCTCGTCAAATCAGAGTTAAGGAAAAGTAAGAAGTTGTTCCCTCCGCTTTGAAAACAGGCATGCCCAACGAAGTATTAGAAAATCATAATATGAAACATCATAAGAAACAGAAACACTATAAAACACCATAAGAAACAGATACACTATAAAACATCATAAGAAACAGATACACTATAAAACATCATAAGAAACAGATACACTATAAACTGGTATAGAAACCCAAGCACGAATATTAAACCATCTTTTCCGATCAAACCTGCTGGACCTATCCGAGTCTTTAAACTCAACCAGGCCTCAAATATAAATCCGAGTCTTTAAACTCCCGAGTCTTTAAACTCAATAGGCCTATGGGGGTAATATCATAAATATCCGAGTCTTTAAACTCCCGAGTCTTTAAACTCAATCCGGGCCCGTCCCCCGTCAAACAATATCCGGGTCTTTAAACCCATATCCAGATCCAGCAAATCCAATCCATTTCAGTGTAAAACCGTTCCGAAAGCCATCACCAAACTCGAATTCGAAATCCCCAGTCCGAAGCCCTTCCGGCGTTCAGAACTGGCATTCCGAACCCAAATCCGGAAAATCTATGTTCATACCAAAAACCATAGGAAATCCCCAAATCATGTTTCATAACTCATTTACCATCATTAGAAAACGTTTATAGGTTGAATTTCTCAAGTACAGCATCAAAAGCTGAAAACCGGCTTTTCCTCGAAAAACTTGCAAAATCTAGAAACATCTCGAAAAACATACAAACATTTCCATCACGCATAACCATCATGGAAAACATAAAAACACACATAATATCCTAAAACATTGATAAAAACAGTTAGGCATGCTTAGAAGTAGGAAAGAGTCCACTCACAAATCAAAGCAAGTCAGTCGCGCTCCGTGCGCTCCTCGACCGTCTCGGGTGCCTCCCGTCCTGTCAAAATGCACCAAATAGGGTCACAACTACATCAAGGATCCTAATCCTACCAATTTTTCGGGAATTAAATAATATTTTAATCCTAAACCCGTAACCGTCTGGATTCCCGAACAACTCCGTAACACCATCCGATTAACCCGAAAACTATACCATTGGATTCCTTAGAACATTTAGGACTAAACTCATGTTGGAAGCTTGGCCGGATTCCTCCCCACGCGCCTCCACGCGCCGCCCAAAGTGGCTGCGCGTGGGCCTCACGCGCCTGCTACAGTGCATCTCCTTCCTCGAGTCATCCGGTTCAACACAGTTGAACCGGCGTGACCGGTTCTCTGTAATCCGACTACCATTCCAGTCCAATCCAATCCCATTCTCTTCGTCCCATCCTAAGCAACCTAACCATGTCCTAACCTGGAAGAATCACGGCCGGAAACCCACCGTTCACGGCCTCGAAACAGACGGCCCGTAGCCCCTGTTTTGGCCGCCGGCCGCCCAGGTCCTCCCCCGTCACGGCGTTAATCTTAAACGACGCCTAGGACCTTCCTGAACTTCACCCTAACCTCCTAATCCCTCGACTCAACGCCCAACTCCACGACTTTGCGTTTGAACCTCACGGCCAAACAGAGTACAGAGTACTCTCCGTCGGCTGAGCTCTGCCGTGTACGCCTCCGTCACGGCGACCGCTCTACACCACTCCTAGAACCTCCCTGAACACCGCTGCACTCACCAATCCCCTCGATTCTTATCCTACCTTCACAACTTTTGAATTTAAAATCCACGGGAAAAACAGGGGAGAAGAACTCACCCTTCGATTCAGGCTCCGCCGTGAGCACCGCCGCTTACCACGGTGCTTGTTGGACTCCCCGTAGCCTCCTTAGTCACCTAGTGGCTTGAATCGATCCACCACACGGCTCAGCAGCCACCACAATCCACCGCCTTCTCTGTTTTCTTCAAAACTCAGCCGTCCACCGTGTAACCTCCGTGCACGGTTGCAGCTCCAAACCGCGATCACCAGCACCTCCTTGCCTTACTGTCCTTCTCTCAACTCACTCTTCACTCTCCCTTGCACTGAATCGATCACCGCCTCTCCAAACTCTCCTCTCTGTTTTCTGCGTTTGTCGAAGGCTTGCACGGTTCAAAACTGAGCAAAGTGTGGCCGTGCACACTTGAGAACTCTTTGGAACAATCCAGCACCCCCACGTGTCCAACATCCAAGGGCTCAGCACAAAATATCCCAGCCCACTTCTGCCACTTGTCCTGATCCAATTGGCTGAATGAAAATGACCAAAATACCCCTTATATAATTAATTACTGTTTTGCCCTCGAACGTTCTAGACCCGTATCTTTCCCGTCTGACGTCCGATGACAGCGTGCCGCCTGTCGTTGAACTCAGGACGTCGAGACCTACCCAACGGTCCTCGGTCTACGTGAAAATCACAAGTCCTCAAAAAAGTCAACATTTTCCTCACTAAATCAAAATTACGGTAACGCCCCCAATCTTCCGAACGTCATAACTTTTCCTCCGGTTATCCGAATCGAACCTGTCACCTGTCTACGGACTCGTAACGTCCTAACCTACGTCACGGTTAAAGGTCAACACTCATCCAATCGATAATTCAAAAAGTCAACTTTTAGCCTACTATTCACAAGGGCAAAATCGTCCTTTATATGCAAAACTTTACAAAATTACAGTTTTACCCTTCCCGAAGGTACGGGTTGTTACAATCGTGGTCAATCAATTAAAATCCAACAAGCCGCATCACGAGTAAAATCCCTTTGAAGGCATATCAAGCTCCTAATTAAAGACAAGAGTTACACCAGCAATGACAGGACCCGCCCCGATCCCACAGGGACCACAAGGGGACGTGCCCTGCTCCCGTCTGACACCCAATAATTCATACCAATTTTAACCTCAAAAATATCAGGTGCATAAGTAACCAAATTAAAGTTATACATCAAATCCGAATTAAACAGATGTCAGACAAGGGATGAAATCCAAACGACAAGTTGCGAGCACGACTCTAACATAAACCTGCGGGTACACCACCCAGCAGGGGTTCAGATACGCAGAAGTGGATCTATGCCTCAGCCTCAGGTTCCTCCTCTACCTCATTAGCACGACCTGGAGGGGTTACCAAAACATTAAGGGTGAGTGGACCGAAACTCAAGTTTATAAAATCATTTGATAAGTAAAACATATAATTTACCCCTCCGTTTTCCAAACATGCATGCAACCGAATTTAAAACCATCAATCATATAATATAAACCATAAGGCATATAATAAAACCATAAACATAATTTTAGCCACTGCACTATACACTCCAATCCCGACATCCCTGATGTCTGACGTCCCTGACGTCCAATAAGGTCACAATCACAAGGCTACGCGTGCCACTCGGGTCTCAATTCCGAGTTCAATCCCGAACCCTGTTCGGTTACAGCATCCCCGATGCTTAGCGTCATAGACGCTGGACGTTCTAGACGTCCGTGACCTCTCCGGGGTACCTCATCCGGAGGAGACAGTATCATATGGAAGGATCTATACAGTGCAGTACCAAATACATTTTAGTGATATTCACATGCAAAACATATATGTATACATAGGTAAAATCCGAACCGATCGTTACGTTTCATCAGACGGGTCTCATGCCCAAATACCGTGAAACGTGCCATAACCAAAATTTCAATATCATCAAAACCACATCTTGATTCCAGCATGTGAACATATAAGTAAATCAGAAAACATTTAAGCATGCAAGGGTTTAATGAAATCGGGCCCACTCACTGTACAATCCTGCTAGGAACCGAACGTATACCCTCGTCCTGGTACAAATGTACAATCCCTGTCAAGTCCAAAGTATTCGTAAAGGTCAAATTAAACCCCTAATATTCAACCAAAAAGTCCGAAATAGAAACCGGCTTGGGGAAGCCGTCCAACACGTTTTCCGAGGCAACCGGCCCTAAACTGACCCATCAAAACTATCTCAGATCAACATGGTTAATTCACCAAAAATGTTCAGAATGATGAGAGGAACAAAAGTCATGTTGATCGTGATCAGAGATAAGGCTCAACGTGCCCTCACGCGCCGCCCAAAGTGGCTGCGCGTGAAAGTCACGCGCATGACACTGTAGCTACAGTGTCACCACCTTCACCCGTTTGTCTGTAATACGGGCCTGCCACCCGCGGCTTGACCCGGTTAATTTACCCTCAATTTCCACTCGATTTCACTCGTATTTGATCCTAACATGTTCATTAACTATCCAATTTAGGTTCCGAGTCAACAATTAACCTCACTGGTCCCTTAAATGGACCCTCGACCCGTGATCAATCAAACGGGTCAATCACCAGAACTTCCTGGTTTCAAACCCATTGTCCAATTAACTTCACAGGAAGCATAATAGGATCAAAACGAACCAAAATGAACAATCAATTGTGTCTGAAAGTACCTGAAGGTTGTCGTCCCAAGCTCTGCGATTTCCCTGAAAACAGCAGTCACCGTCCCAGCTCACCCGTGGCTGATGGCCTTCGATTTCGATGTGGTTGAGTTCCAAACACTCCCAGAAGACTAAACCAGGCCTTGGTTTGGTCCAACAATCACCAAAAATCAAAACCCGATTTTCCCTCCAATTTTGCCCGAAATGGTTTCTCTGGTTTTCCTCTCCAATTTCCAGTTCCCTCAACAGCAGAATGAAGCCTACCCATTACTTAATCAGTTTTAAAACATCACAAGCTGTCCTAGAGGCTCGTGGAAGCCTCACTGTCCACTGAATTTTGTTCCCCGAAAAAGCTTCGAATTTCCAATAATCAATTCGACCGTGCAGGGTGGACGGTTCAGGCCACGTTCTAAAGCGTCAGACACGCCTTCCTTTCCACCACACACTTGCATAATCAATTGTACACTGAACCACCGCACATGGTGGTGCCGCCCATGTCCCCCGCGGTTTGCTGCAGTAACCAGGGCGAAATGACCAAAATTCCCCTGGTTCAAATAATTACCAAACTGCCCCTCACTTCCTAGACCCGTAACTCAGCCATACGAAGTCCGATTTCGGCGTGCCACCTGTCTACGGACTCAGGGCGTCGAGACCTACCTAATGGTTCTCGGGTCATGTGAAAATTAGTTGCCAAACGAAAAGTCAACATTTTCCCCCCTAACGTCCAAATTACGGTAATGCCCCTGAACTTCCGATAGTCATAACTTTTTCCCTGATCGTTCGAATTGGACGTGCCACTTGTCTATGAACTCGTGACGTCCCGAACTACGTCACGGTCACTAGTCAAAGTCCATCTGACCTACCAATCAAAAAGTCAACAATTTGGCCATCCATTCACAAGGGTAAAAACGTCAATTGATACATTAAATTACAATATTCAAATCTTCGAATTTCCGGGGTGTTACAAGCAATATGATATATCTAGATGCTGAAGTGTGTAATTAGATTGTTGTGGCTTATTCATTACACTCTTGTGGATACAAAAGGGGAACTACTTGAACTTGCAGTGGATAAGCTAAATAAGAAGTTTTTTAAGGAGAAATTTTTTTAAAAGGAGATTTTGAAGTTCAATTTTCATAGGAACTCTTGCATGTCACGACCCGACCCTCTAGCACGATATTGTTCAATTTTGGCCTATCCCTCACGGTTTTGTTTCTGAGAACTCACGCGCAATTTTTCAGTGGGTCACCCATCCTAGGATTGCTCCAGCCCAATCCCGCTTAGTTCCAACCAAACTCAAAGCCAATGACCCCCCTAGCATGATATTGTTCAACATCATGATGACTTCTGTAGACACATGGCGGGTGCCACGTGGCAAGTAGTAGGTGGTGTCACATGGCAGGGTGCCACGTTAGCTGTCAGTATGTTAGATACCACGTGGTAGGTGGCTGGTGGTGCCACGAGGCACATGTCAGGGTCAAAACATACCAAACGTAGGGATTTATCTTTCAGCTCATGTTTTTAGCCATGACCAATTATATGTTGCTTTATCGAGAGGAGTCTCAGAGTCCCCAACAAAGAATTTGGTAAAAAAAGGCTTTATACTTGGTGAAGAAGGTTCGTTCACTAGAAATGTGGTATATAAAGAGGTTATTCTTCCTACCACCCATTCATACCAAGTAACTACAACTTCCTTTTAGCGTTGTGGTCACTATGTACATTGGTAACCTTTATATGTTCATAATTGTTTAAATTTGATATAGTTAAATAATGTGTAAAATTATTATACTATTGAATGCTATTATTATATGATACATTCAACAATCATTTATGTTTCTATTTCAGAGTCTCAATAGAGTGTCTGCCTCGGATTGAGCACTTTCCTCACATATTTCCTCCCCTGTAAATATTTGTTTTAATTACATAATTTAATCTGCATATGACAATTCATTATGTTCAAGTCATAAATTAAAATTTAGTGCATTCTTTGCCAAAATAGGTCATTATATCCCTTCGTTATACAATTGTGTTGGAGGAAAAGAAGGTCCCGTGGAAGGGAAATCAAGTTGGGGTGGATTTAAGTAAAACTAGCCTGACCGCAGGCGGCTCCGCGTTTGCATGATGCTTTTCGTCGCGCTCCGCGCACTATCTTACGTTACTCAAGATTACGTTATTTCTTAGTTATAATTCTCGAGTATAAAAATGATCAAATCATATAATAAAATTGAATAATGTGCAAATTAAATTTTACATACAAAGCATGACTATCTAGGGAGATTTTGAATTTTCCTTTGCATCAAAAAATGCCTACATCAAAAATGAAAATTCAAAATCTCCCAAGCTAGACATGTTTTTTATGTAAAATTTAATTTGTATATTATTCAATTTTATTATATGATTTGGTCATTTTTATACTCGAGAATTGTAAATAGAAAATAACGTAACATATAAATCCTTTTTGATTTGGTCATTTTATTATTATTATTATTATCATCATTATTATTATTATTATTATTACACTTTTTAAGATTACTAGTCGTCCGACTATTTAATATGAACAATTTTAAGGGTATTATTTTAGTGTGTCTGAACTATATAAAAACATTTATCTGTATTATAACTTATACAGTAACTAATTAATACAACTAATACCAAATATTAATTTTGTACTATATTATCATATTCAGTCTTTTATACGACGTACCAAACGTAGCCTACGTAAATTAGGAACCCTAAAAAATTGAGCTTTTCTAGAAGTAGAAAAATATGCCTTCCTCCTAAACGTAGATATATTGTAAAATACAGTACATTATTAATATTTTTATTGATTACATAATCAAGTATCAAATTACAAGCAAACTGAAAATTTTGAGACATCGAAATGGGAAGTTTTCAGGGCTTTGTAATAGCCAAAGTGTTTCCAACATCAAGGACGAATCGGTATCTCACATCGTTGTTAGCAAGACGCTTCATAGCAGTGTTCACATAATCCATTGGAATCATCTCAATCTCTGCCGTTATGTTGTGTTTTGCAGCAAAATCAATCATCTCCTGAGTTTCCTTCATGCCTCCAATGGCACTGCCTGCCACCAACTTCCTTCCTGCATTCACATTTTCAAGGTTAATTGATGAAATTGGAAAAATTAAACTTGATGGGGAAAAGATGGTACGTAATTAGTGAATTAATTTGTGATGGGGTGATTATTTATGTAATTTATCCGTGGGTAAATGAGGGTAAACAGACAACTCAAGTGGCTTATCGGGTGCACCCACCATAACAAGCCTCCCATGGGCCTTCAAAAGATCCATCAATGGTGAAATTGAGTGCACAGCCGAGACTGTGTCGATGATGCCCTCAAATGTACCCATGGCAGACTGCAATACGCAAATCAAAATTCAAATCATGAGTTGGCCGGCTTGCCTTACTCAAACTCATATATACGTATCGGTTATATTTATTTATTAATCTAAAGATAAAGTTGGCTAATTTACAATAAAAAAAATGCATTCTTTTAGCATATAAATCGGGTACAACCTGCATTTGGTCCTGGTCTCGGCTAACCAAGAAGGCATTAGCACCAAATTGATTCAAAGCTTCATCTTTCTAGGTAGGGGAGGTACTAATGACGGTTACTTTTGCACCAAATGCCTTGGCAAATTTGACCCCCAAATGACCAAGCCCACCAAGGCCCACAATGCCAACATGCTTGCCGGGCTCAGCTAACCCAAAATACTTCAAGGGACTATACATTGTGATCCCAGCACAAAGTAGAGGAGCACCAGCAGCCAATGGCATTTTATCGGGGAAATGAACTATGTAACGCTCATTGGCCACCATTGTGTCGGAGTAACCTCCGTATGTTACGGTTCCATCATGGTAAACCGAACCGTAAGTAAGTATCATTTTACGACAGTAGATTTCGAGGTCGTTTACACAGTTCTCGCAGTCATGGCAAGCTCCAACAAGGCACCCCACACCCACTCTGTCTCCCACTTTTACCTTTTTCACCTGGCTTCCCACTTCTGTCACTTCCCCTACAAGCTCATGCCTTCATGCACGCATGCAACGAATTAATGAATTTATGTATGTACCCTCATATGTTATATGTAAGTTGAGATATTATAAATAACTGTTACATATTCAATTATAATTGTATGGATCATTAAGTTTGATTATTAGTTCATGTAAATAATATTGATTCGTGAAATTCATTTTCGAGGTAAATTCAAGATTAATTAACTCAAGATTGATGGTCATACCCAGGAACTATAGGGTAAAAAGTTGAACCCCAATCATTCTGGATGTTGTGAAGGTCGGTGTGGCATATGCCACAATACAACACCTTAAACCTCACGTCCTCATCTCCAGTTGCCCTGCATATATATATATATATATATATATATTAAGAAAAAGGCCAGTGTAAATGATTTAAAAAAAAAGTTGATAGAATATTAAGTATTACCTTCTGGAGAAGTTAAAGGGAGATAGATGACCAGATGTGTCTCTGGCAGCCCAACCGAAGGCCTCGACGGGGTGTTCTTGGTCAGGTTTCTTCACCATTAATGTTGCTGGAAATTTGAGAGAGTACGTCTGAGTGAAATATAAGAGCAGTAATGTAAAAATGCTTCAAAAACTTGGAGGCATCAAGGTGATAAAAAGCTTATGAAACTCCAACTAAATATTTGGTATAAATAGTAGTGAGTTCGTGTCTTTCTTTGGCTGACGTGATTGGTGAGCTAACAAAGGAGAGATAATGTTATGCTACGTACATTCAATTTTTTTTTTCTTTGGTTGTTTGTGAAATTTCTAGAACAACATCATGTACTTTTCAAAATGCTGCTTATAAAAAATCAGCAGCATCGGAGATAGAATTAGTCATATATATATATATTTCAAATAAATCAACGATAACAATATATAAAGATTTTTATGATAAATTGTTAATTTAATTTACAATTTATACATACGAATGATTATATAATTTTTTTATTTAATTTTTTATGTAATTAATTTTGAAATAATAATTTAAAAATTGAATAGTTTTAGTTATCCCCGATATTATTCCTCTTTATTGTTCAATATTTTATCCATCTTATCTTCTTCATTTATCTCTATATATGTATGTCATGCATGACACGCCTTTTTGGTAAAAGAAAAAACCAATGGGTTTGACTAAGTTTCTCAGTCACTCCAACTTCCAAATTCCAACAGAGTGGTCCATATATATGATGCAAGGCTGCCGTCTATTTTATTTACACATTTGATTTCATGGTGGCAGTGGCAAGTTCCACTAAATTGCCTTCAGCCTTGTTGAGTATCATCACTTTTTGAGAACTGTTAGAGTATAAGAATACATGTTGAGTGTAGTATTGTGTTTGTATCACGATTTGAACTTAAGGAATTTATCTGATGAAGGGATTGTAGATCCAGTCTTTTTTTCTTGGACAAAAACTTACGATAAAGTAAATTATGTTTGGATTTTATTATCAGTAGTCATATATAGTTCTATTACAACACTAATATATAGGAATTATGTTAAGAGTGTAACAAAAGGGACTCCATTCTTTCATTAAGATCACGTACATTCCTTATTAGAATATATAATTGCTAGAAAATTTTAGAGTAATAATCCCTCGAATTAATCCTAATATTAGAAATTGTTCTTAAACGTCAATATTGAATTATTATTTTTTGTTCGTGAACTTTACATAGTTGATTTCCTCCATTCCAGTGTGATTCCTGCTTCAAGGCTAGCATTATGCAGTCAAAATTGAAGAAGAAAGAAAAGAACAAATCATTTCTTCTTCCCTCACGCGCGTGCCCAGCAATGCACCAGTAGTGCCACTACTGTGCCAGCATGCCAGCTCTAGCATGGCCAACATATGCACGTGCAGAAGGCCTTGCTTCTGAAATTCAATAATGTAAGCATAAGCAACAACTCTTCCTAATATCCCTTTCTCGATAATGTCTTCCTTGAACTTTTCCAAGTTTCGCACAGAATACTATAGTCAGTAAATCTGGGCGATCTTGTGGTATTTGTCTAGGGAGCAATTCGTTCTTAATTTCTGCCCAATTTGGGTTGCATGTCATGGTGATGAAAAAATCTAGTAGACCATATTTTTGAACCAAAGTCATGGCGTCCTGATAACGTTTGATACATGTCTCTTAGACTACCAACAAATGATGAAGACAAGACGATTCTACGACTAACATTATCTAGTTTGAAATTTTAAATAGTTAACGGTATATGGGGAATCTAACAATTGAAAACCTAGAAAGTAACTCTTGAAATATAATATTTATACTAGCATTACTTTCTCCTCGATTGAAGGAGTCTTGAAGTCCTTTATATAGCTCAACTCATAGTATATGTTCATACCTAAACTGGTCGGCCTGGTCAAAATCCCGAACCAATCTGACCTGCTCCTGCTCCACCAGTCCCAGACAAGTCTCAGATTACGCTAACAAAGCCAAGAACGACATAGGAAGACCAAATCTGGTCGGCAAGGCTTACTGACAAGTCATAAATGCTATCCGGGGCCACCACAGGACACCTGTCAAACTCCTAGAGGCAGCAACATTTATCCCACATTGACAAACACCAACAAACACATTCAATGCTACTATAAATACAAGGACATTCCCCTCCAAAAGGTAATGACACTCTTGCCCTCACGCTGTCTAAATTACAACAGTACCCTTCTACCTAACTGACTTAGGCATCAGAGACTGTTCGGCCGGCATCATACCGGTGTCCCTTTGCATTTACCCTCTTCCTGTGCAGACCACAATATTTCGAGGGGGATCGCGAAGGAAGCTCAACGAGGCAGGAGTAGGTTGATCCATTTCTTGCATCAACAGATTGGCGCCGTCTGTGGGAAACTGAAACAACAGCCCACGCTCTCTCACCAGATCAGCCGTCCCGAATCGTACCAAGGGTCATGTCGGACGAACGAGACGAAGGAGAGCTCAATCACACCCCTTCACTAGGGGAAACACAACCGGGAGCGTCCCAGATGCCTACCGGCAGACTCTGGACGACTTAATGCGCGAGGTGGCCGCGCTAAAGGCACACAATGCCAAAATCGACGCGAAGAACCAACTCCTAACGGAGCAGTACGCAAACACGGTTGCCCTCGTGAGGATGTCCCAGCGCGAGGGGCAACCGGGAGGGGAACTGGCCGACCGCTTACGGGTCGAGGAGAGACAGGCAGACAGGCCACATGCTGCGCACACTGTAGTTGAGAGGTCATCGGATCAGCCGCGGAGACAGCAAAGGCCGAACCCTGCTTCCTCTGGTCGCCTCCTCATCCAACCAACGGGGGCAGGACCTTCAGGAACCAAGATCTACCGCGATGCCCGACAGCTGCTGGAAGAACGCCAAGTCGTGCCAGCTAGGCTCTCCTACGAAACGTCGGATGAACGAACCTCGTCAGTGCGGCATCACGGCTCAACCGACCGCCAAGTCGCCACGGAACACCCGGACCACGGGCCGAGGAACAGAGGTTGCAAGACAACCAAGAAGAGCGAAACCCACTCACGGGAGCGTCCGGACGAGACCGACTCAACGGCCGGTAGTTACTCCCAGGGTAGAGAAGCGAGGGTCCGCCAAGACAAGGGCCGACGGCCGAATGAGACTCCTACCCAACTGCCCAGCGGTCAGAGCGCAGAGATTGAGGCCCTCCTGAAAAGAGTACGTGCCTTGGAAGCAAAGGAAGATAGGAGCAAGGCGCCAGCCTTGAAGAAGGCCAACCCCGGTCCTTTCTCGGAAAGACTCCTCCGCTCCCGTCACAGAACTGGGGTCAAGCCCCTCAAGATTGCCCTATACACCGGGAAAGGGGACCCCAACACCCACTGGAACAACTACACTTCTGCCTTGGCATACCGCGATGCCTCGGAAGACGAACAGTGCCTCATTTTCAGCTCTACCCTCACCGACGCGGCCCTGAACTGGTTCTACCGTCTGCCGCTAGGCACGATCGATTCCCTTGAAGATCTACACTCTACGTTCTTAAGTCAGTTCATGATCCAAACAGTCAGGCTCGTGTCCACGGACGATCTGTTCTCCATCAGACAGAGGGAGGACGAGACCCTCCAAAAATATGCCGCAAGGTTTAGCTTAGAGTACTCCCGCTGCCAGGATACAGACGACAAGGCCGCATTCAATGCCTTTCGGAGCGGTCTCAAAGAGTCTCCTTTCAAATACGCGGCCCATACGGAAGAGTGGGGAAGCTATGCCGAACTTATGAGAAGGGCCAGCATCCATGCGAAGGCCGAGTTCTTCCACACTCCTCCAAAGGAGAGCAGAGTCACTCAGCCCAACCCCCCAACCACAAGCTCGGGAAGGGCTCAACAAAACTCCCATAGTCACGACGACAGTCGCTCCGAGACCGGGAAGAGGAAGCTTCACTTTGATTCTCGCAATCAGGGGAAGCGGGGACGTTCAGGTCGCAACGACCGCGACTTTCACCGCGAGAACCCCTAGGAAGGCAGAGGATTGGTAGCAGAGGGCGCAGGCCCCAGACGACGGTTCGAAACATACACGATCCTAAACACGACGCTCGACAATGTCCTATTGAGTGTGGAGGAGATGATCCCGAAGCCCAAACCAAGAAACCCAAACTACCGACCCGTTACCAACAAGGAGGCATTTTGCCAGTACCACAAGTACAATGGGCACACCATTGAGGAATGCATCGCCTTCAAGGACATAGTCGAACAGCTAGTCCGCGATGGCAGACTCGATCAATTTGTGACCCGAGCACAGGCCGCCCCGGCGCGCCTTCAAATCAACACCATCAGTGGAGGCCCGACCTTATCTTCCCCCATCACCTCAAACCGGGCCAAGAAGAGTTTCAACAGGGTTTCGCAATCCAACCAGGTACTCAGCATCAGCGCCAGCCGACCCGGCAAGATCGTAAAGACCGGATGGAAACCTATCAGCTTCTCGGAGGAGGAGGAGCGGGGCATCGTTTTTCCCCATGACGATCCCCTGATCGTCCGGGCGCTAATATCAAACTGCGACGTAGGTCGCATTCTCGTCGACACCGGCAGTTCGGTCAATGTACTTTTTTGGGATGCTTTTCAGAGAATGGGTTTGAACGAGAAAGAGTTAGACCGCAAGGTCACGCCTCTTCTTGGTTTTTCAGGAGATTCAGTCCTCCCCCGGGGGATTATCACTTTACCAATCACCATGGGCTCCGAGCCCCTCACCACCACCACACTGACTACTTTCCTTGTGGTCGATTGTCCAACAGCTTACAACGCGATCCTCGGTCGGGGCCTGCTCAACCAGATACGAGCCATCGTATCCACTCACCTCCTGCTTATGAAATTCCCAACACCTTTGGGACCGGGCCAGGTACAAGGAGACCAGCTCTCAGCCCGGACGTGTTATGCTACCTCTCTCACTAAAACCAACCAGAGGCCGACCGAGACAACAGAGACGCTCACGGTCACTGAATCGGCACTCGGTGACGACCCTGTGGAGGCAGGATACGTAGAAAAGCTCAGGGGCAGCCCCCCGGAAGACCCCTGCGACTCGGCTCACACGCCCCATGCGGAGCCGGTGGAAGAAACAGAGACAATCCCTCTTTCCAGTGAACACGGGGACCGCCAGGTTCGAATCGGCTCGAAACTCAGGCCCGACATCCGCTCCGAACTCATCCAGTTCCTCCAGGACAACGCTGAAGTGTTTGCATGGTCCTATGCGGACATGCTCGGCATTTCCGCCGAGGTGATCTGCCACCGGCTCACCATCAATCCCACCTTCAGGCCAGTCGCCCAGAAGCAACGAAGCTATGATGCGGAAAGGCAAATGGCCATGCAGGCCAAAATCACGAAGCTCAGCACGATCCACTTCGTCCGAAAGGCCATATACGCTGCATGGGTCGCCAACGTGGTCCTAGTCAAGAAACCTACGGGACTCTGGCGAATGTGTATTGATTTCACGGACTTAAACAAGGCATGTCCGAAGGACAACTTCCCACTTCCCAAAATCGACATGCTGGTGGACGCTACGGCGGGACACGAGTTGCTCAGTTTCATGGACGCCTATTCGGGCTACAATCAGATACTAATGAATCCGGACGACCAGATCCACACAAGCTTCCGGACCAACTTGGGAGTGTATTGTTATAATGTCATGCCTTTTGGCCTGAAGAATGCGGGGGCAACCTATCAACGCCTTGTTAACTTCATGTTTGCCGACCAGATTGGCAAAACTATGGAGGTATACGTGGATGACATGCTTGTAAAAAGCAGGACAGCATGCGAACACGTTCCTAACCTGGCCAGAATGTTCAAGGTCCTCAAACACTACAAGATGCGTCTCAACCCCGCCAAGTGCGTTTTCGGCGTGGGTTCGGGCAAGTTTCTAGGGTACATGATCAGTCAGAGAGGAATCGAGGCCAACCCTGAAAAAATCAAGGCTATCATGGACATGCAACCCCCTCAGACACACAAGGACATCCAGAGCCTCACGGGGCGAGTAGCGGCCCTCACAAGATTCATATCCAAGGCGACGGATAAGTGCACTCCCTTCTTTAAGGCATTGAAAAGCAAGGGAAAAAGGATCAACTGGACGGACGAGTGCAGCAAGGCATTCGAGGAGCTCAAGCGGTACATGAGCAGCGCACCGCTCTTAACCCGACCAGAGATGGGGGAACACCTTTTCCTTTACCTATCAGTATCCACCTCCGCAGTGAGCTCAGTCCTCATCACCCGGAGGGCAGGTGCCGAGAACCCGGTCTACTACGTCAGCAAGGCTCTGCAAGACGCAGAAACAAGATACCCCGACTTGGAGAAGCTGGCACTTGCACTGGTAGTAACGGCACGGCGACTGCGCCCATACTTTCAGGCACACGAAATCAAGGTCGTCACTAATAAACCTCTCCGGCAGGTCCTCCAGAAACCCGACGTCTCGGGCAGACTGATTAAGTGGGCAATTGAGCTCAGCGAGTTCGACATTAACTATGTGGCAAAGACTGCCGAAAAGGGACAAGCAGTGGCTGACTTCGTCGCCGATTACTCTTACCAACCCACCCAGTGCATGCCGCCCGAGGATACCAGCAGGCAGAATCTTCCCTCCAGGGAAGGAGAAGGACCATCTACTTCTGGCATCGACCCCACACGGCCCTGTTGGACGCTGTTCGTCGACGGTTCAGCATGCCACAACGGGTCGGGGGCCGGCTTAGTACTCACCTCCCCCGACCAGGTCAAGCTAGAGTACGCTATAAGGTTCAGCTTCCGAGCATCCAACAACGAGGCAGAATACGAGGCTCTACTGGCTGGCCTACGTCTCGCCAGAGACATGGCATCCCAGCAACTACGCATTTTCAGCGACTCCCAACTAGTCGTCAGCCAGATCAACGACAATTTCGAGGCCAAGGACGCATCCATGACTCTCTACTTGGCCCTCGCCAAGCAACTACTTGGGTCGTTCACGAACTTTGAGGTTGCAAAGATCCCACGATCGGAAAACGGCCATGCCGATGCCCTGGCTCGACTGGCATCCTCACTTGATGACAAAGAAGGGAGACAAGTTTTAGTCGAAGTCCAACACAGGCCTAGCACCAGACCGAACCCTGTATACACCATCAACACCAGCCCGACATGGATGGACCCCATCAGGGCCTACCTACATGACGGCTCTCTCCCCGAGGACAGGCTGGAGGCCAAGAAAATCAGGCGGCAGGCCACTCGCTACACCATTCAGCACGATCATCTGTATAAGCGAGGATTCACCACCCCGCTGCTAAAGTGCCTCACGCCGGAACAAGGAGACTACGTTCTCCGAGAAATGCACGAAGGCATATGCGGAGACCATTCGGGCGCACGCACTTTGGCACACAAGGCATTCCGCCAGGGATACTTCTGGCCAACAATGCTCGCAGATGCCACTGCCCTCACACAGCAATGCGACAGGTGTCAGCGACACGCCCAGATCCCTCACGTGCCAGCCGAACCCCTCACTTCCATGCTGAGCCCATGGCCATTCTCGCAGTGGGGACTCGACCTCATCGGGCCAATGCCTACGGGCAAGGGCAGGGTAAACTTCGCTGTGGTGGCAGTAGACTATTTTACCAAATGGACGGAGGCGAAGCCCCTCGCGTCCATCACAGCAGCGCAGATCGAATCATTCATATATCAGAACATCATTTGCCGCTTCGGGATCCCACACACCATCGTGACCGATAACGGGAAACAGTTCGACTGCAATCGCTTCAAGGCATTCTGCCAAACATACGGTATACAGCTTCTCTTCGCATCCCCTGCACACCCCCAGTCCAACGGCCAAGTGGAGGTCGTCAATAAAAATATCAAGTACAACCT
Organism: Prinsepia uniflora; assembly: GCA_032719365.1. NCBI lineage: Eukaryota > Viridiplantae > Streptophyta > Magnoliopsida > Rosales > Rosaceae > Prinsepia > Prinsepia uniflora. Next base: position 9,890,524 of record CM064870.1, on the reverse strand, counting down.
GAAAAAGCGCCTGGACGAAGACAAGGGCAAATGGGCAGACATAATCAACGACGTCCTTTGGTCGCACCGTACTTCGTACAAAACGGCCACAAACGAAACGCCCTTTGCCCTAGCCTTTGGGTCAGAGGCCGTGATCCCCGTGGAGATCGGAGAAACATCATACCGTGTAATCTCGTACGATCCAGACACCAACGATCAGCAGATTGCCCTCAACCTCGATCTAGTTGAGGAAAGGCGAGACCAAGCTAACCTGAAGAACATGGCCTACAAGCGGCGTGTTGCTAGATACTACTGATAGGTCCTCAAATAAGCATTAATTTATATTATTTTATACCCTTTATACTTAGCTTTTAATATTAAAATAATAAATAATTAGATAAATTAATTTATTTTGTGATATTTTTATTTAAATAAATAAAACTTGTTATTTGGAGCGTTTTGGCGAAAGAATCGTCCCGGTCGAAATTATAACGAATAAATTATGGACGAATTTCGGGGAAATATTACTAATTAATTGTTTAATTAATTTTGCAGCCCAAACCATTTTTTCATTCTTCTGCAGCCCAAAGCAAGCAGCAGCCCAGCTCCAGGCCCAACCTGCTTCAGCCTTCAGCCCAATCTACAGTGCAACCAACTCAGCCCAAATCCTGCACAGCCCAACATGTTCAACCCACTCCAAAACTGTTCAACTTTCTCATATTTTTCTGATTTTTCCAGCCACTTTTCCCACTTTCCAGCACAAAATCAACTAAAACTACATCTTAACATCATCACAAATCTTCATTATTCATCATTCCACTATTCCACATTTTTTTAATTGTATTTTTTATGTATTTTTGATAGCTTTTTTTACCTATAAATAGGGCTTCAATTCATGTATTTTGGGAGTCCCCCATTAGTTTCATTCTTCCATTTCTTTCATTTTTCTTAGTTCTTAGTTCTTAGTTCTTAGTTTAGTTATTTTGTTTCTCTCTTTTGAGAGACAATTTTGGGGACCATTTTTACTTCTTGTAGATTTTCTTATTAATTAGTTTTCTTTTAATTCTTATTCGTAATTTATGTTATTTTTATGTTATTTTCATTTATTCTTTACTATTGTTCTTGGTATTTTCTTTCTAACATTTGTAAGTAAGAATGCAATCTCCATGTGTTTTACTTTTTGAATTTCTTTTACTTCATATGTTTTAGTGCTTAAACTTCAATTTGATGTTAAGTGTTTTATCCGCTGTCGGTGCACTTAGAGTAGAATTGAAGAGATTAAATGTTGATCGCTGTCGGCGCATTTAATTATAAACTTAAGGTAAATCATGTTGTAAATGTTTGAAGCATATTGATGTTTGACGCACATTAATGGTTGATGCATTTATAATATTGAAAGATATATGTAAGTATTTGAGATGATGAAGGTAGGATTTCGTGATTGGTTTATTATGAGCAAAATGTTAGAAAGAAGTCTATTTTTAGGAGTAGTTTAAATAATGTGATTGTTAATTCGAAATTACTTACGTAAAAGTGTGGGTTTTGTCTATGAAACTACTCTATGGTTTGTAAGTTCCAATTAGCATGAGCATTTGCATTTTAATTCTTAATTAGTGTTTTCTTTAATTTAGTTATAAATCTTTTCAAAACCCCCCTTCTTTATTCTTTTATTCTTTCATTCTTTTATTCTTTTAATTCTTTTATTCTTTTATTCCTTTAATTTTTTATTCTTTAATTCTTTAATTCATTATTCTTTTATTCATCTCCCACTAACACATTATTAATGTTCCCTAATTTCCCCGGTTAAGAACGATCCCTATTTACCAATACTACATCTACACAAAAAGGGTTTAAATTGCACAACACTCGAATTACGTGTTTAATTTGATGCGTAGTTTGGGCGTAGTCAATTTTTGGCGCCGTTGCCGGGGAAATTGAAAATCATTTTTAATTTGTTAGTGTATGTATATAAATTGTGCATATTATACTTGTTTATAAATTTTACTTTTGTTAATATTATATTTGTTTATAAGCTTTACTTGTTTATATTTTATGTATCCTTCTTATTTTTGTTTTTATTATTTTTTTTATAATGTTCATACTTTACTTATTCATAGTTTCTAAATTATACTTGTTCATAAATGTTCATAATTTTATTTTATTTCTTCATATTCAAATTGTTTATGTAAATTTAAAATTCTATCATACTAGTTCATAATTTAAGTTTATTTGTACTTGTCATAAATGGATATTGTGCATATTCAATTTTCCTTACTTTTAATTAATTTATTTATTTTTTTTCTTTACACTTTCTAACTTCTTCTTTAATCCATTAACTTTAATTTTATTTCATAAACTTTTTCTTTATTCCTTTAACTTTAAATTTATTCCACTAACTTTTTATTCCATTAACTTTTTATTCCATTAACTTATATTCCTTTAACTTTATTCCATTAACTTTCTTTTCATTAATTTTATCAACTTTATATTCCACTAACTTTATGTTTACACTTATTTTATTTTTATGTAATTAATTGTTTGTTTATGTCTTTTTAGACTTTAAATTTTTAAATGAAAGAAAACAAAATTCGGAATAAAAAAACATAAAATAATAATAATAATAATAAATTTTAAAAAAAATCGAAATAAAAAAATATTAAAAAAAAAATTCTTATTTTAGCTTTATGTTAGTATTAATTCATACTTGTAAATAAATGTAGTATATATGTTACTTGTTACCTTTTATACATGTTCATAACTTTTATGTTTCTTAGTATACATACATACTTGTTCATAATAGTCTTTCATTTATGTTTGTTTATAATTCTCTTACTTGTTATTTTATTCTTGTTCATACTTGTACATAATGTTCATTCTTTTTAATTGTTCATAAATGCTTATAGTAAATATTCACTTTTCCTTATTTTTATTTTTATTTTATTTATGGTAATTTTTATTTTTTTAAAGAGCATAAAATTCTTTTAAAAAATAAAATAAAAAATTCTTCATTTATTTAATTTTTAAATTCCGAAAAAAACAATATAAAATATAAAAAAATAAAAAAAATAATAATAATTATATAAAAAAAATTGTTCATACGTAAATAAATTATTTTCTTTTTCTTCATTTATTTAATTCTTAACTTGCATTTCATCTTTCATTCTAACTTGCATTTCATCTTTCATTTAACCTGCATTTTCATTTAACTTGCATTTTCACTTAACTTGCATCTTTCATTCTAACTTGCATTTCACATTTCATTTAACTTGCATTTTTAACTTCACTTGCATATTTAGTTTAACTTGCATTGCACTCTTCCTCTAACTTACATCTTTAACTCACATTGCATCCTTAAACTTTAATTTGCATTTCTAACTTGCATTCTTAATTAACGTACATCTCTGACTAACTAACTTGCATCTCTGTCTAGGCTGGATGGACGTTAAACTTCAAGCGCTTGTTGGGAGGCAACCCAATGTGTTCCCGAGATGTGAAGGAGTCATCAATACAGATTTGCTATCCTTCTACCCTTCACTCTCTTTTATTTTGTTTATTTAATGTTTTCTTTTTTCGTAAATCATCTTCCTTACTTTGATTCTATGTTTAATTACTTCGTATTTTCCTACATTGAGGACAATGTAGAATTTAAGTGTGGGGGAATGATTTACAATTTTAATTGTTTAAAAAAAATTGAAAAAAATAAATTCAAAAAATAAAAAAATTAATAAATTTTAAAAAAATAATATTAAAAAAAATAAAAAAATAATAAAAATTGTTTTCTTGAATCTTTTTATTTTAACTTAGTGTTTTTATGAGTCTTAAGTTGCCCTTTAACTTGTCAATGATACAAATGAACAAAAATGAATATGTTATGGCCATAAAGATAATCACTACAACTTGAATTTGTTTGTTAATATTTTGTGATTAAGTGTTATAACTTGAAGATAATGCATGTAAATTTGCATATAAACGAGCATGATAAGATAAGTATGAATCATATGAACCTTATGTGAGCTTTAGAACTTTATATACATCTTTGATGAGTGATTCATAAGTTCTTTGTTTAAATTGATATACGTATGCCTCATAACTACTTGTCATAGCTTTTAATGAACTCTAGAGTACTAGAAGTTATTCTATGTGATTTTCAAAGCTTTTGAGTCAATAAACTCTCTGATTTTGGATATGATTAAGGCATTAGGGTTAACACCACAAATTCAAATATCCATGTTCCATATTTTGTGCGCACAAGTTGCGACCCCCTTAGTTTTAGCCCTTTTGAGCCCACATTAAGCCTTTCTTTCATCACCATGATTATCTAAACACTTGAGCTTAGTATAGACATCTTTTACCCTTGTTCCAAGAACTCGGTTGAAGACATAAAGATTGTGTAAAGAGAAAATGATGTTGAAAAGACTTTTATGTGAACTATTTGGATTTACCTACTCAAGCTTTGTTGTATTGTTGACACATGTTATTACCTTGATATAAAAAAAAAAGCAAAAAAAAAAAAGAAAAAAAAAAGTTGAGTCTCGATCAAGGTAATAAGGTTTGGTTATGTAATGTTTGAGTTAAGTCCCTTACATTTGTAAATCCGACACAAAGAATGATTATGAGGCCCAACATGATGAAATTAGGCCTATGTTCGAAAGGATGGATTACTGACATCATTGCACTAAGGTTGGGAAGCTATGATACGTTTTGGGAGTCTATTGAGTCTTGGAACGAATTGAGCACCACTTGTCCTATATTTTCCTTGCCTCTAAGCTTAGCCCCATTACAACCTTCGTAAAGACCTCTATCCCCACCTTCTTGGCCGAGATCAACTGCTCGGCTAGTCTCGCATTGGCCGACTCCTGCTCACCCAACCTTGCCCTGGATTCTTCCAACTCGGCTTGGACCCGCCTAGCCTCTTCGGCCCTCGCAGCTGCTTCCACCTCCAGGGCCTTTACCTTCAGCTCAAGCTCCGCCTTGGCCTCGAGCGCCTGGTTAAACAGTCTTTGATTTCCGGCCAAGGCGTGCTCCCTCCCTTCCACTTCTCGTTTCATATCCAAGGCTTGCTGCCTGAGGTTACTGGCATGGCGGAAGGTCGAGAACACTTCTCCAAGAAACTGCACAAATCACAGGCCGCATTAGTCCCAAAAACAAAAATAATAACAACAACAAAGTGGGCACCACGAAACAGAAACTTACATGAGATCCAAGACGCATGGTCTTGTCACAACGGTCGGAAAAGTCCCTCGGCTGCACTTCGGCTATTTCACCCAACTCATATTGGGACCCCCGGACCACCGTGTTCATAAAGTCCAGCTGCGAGGGATGGAAGGCCGTGCTCAGGTGCCGCCAGCTGTCATCCACCTCAGTCGTCCTGATCAAGTCCGGCTCCCCTTCCGCATTGACGAAGTATGACTTGATCGACGAGTCCAGCGTCGGCCTTTTCAGCTTCTTCGGCACCTGTCGGCCAGCCAACAGGGAGGTCTGCGACGGCACAACCATGTTCCTCACCTGTTCCAGGGTCTCCACCTCGGCCTGCCTCTTCTGCCGCTTTTTCTCGGCCGGCTCCTCGTCATCCTTGTTTTCCTTCCTCTCGGCCAGTTTCTTTTTCTTCTTAAGTCGAGCCTCGGCCACGAACTTTCTCCTCTGCTCGGCCGCATCATCAATTTCGATGACGACCGGAGAACTGGCGAGCGTCGCCTTCCTCTTCTCACCGACCGACGCAGGGGGACTTGAGAACAAGGGCTCAAGGGGCTCCAGCGTCGCTTCATCCACATCCGTTGCCGGCTGTTCCCCGGCTTGACTGGACCCCCCGGCTATCCGCAGCCTCGGTTTCACTCGGGCCGTAGACTTCGTCTTCAGTGGCTGCCTGAAGTCCACTCTGGATGACGCCCCAGCTTTCTGAGCTTCGGCCTTCGCATCCTCGTCCACTCTGGATGACGCACTGGGTGGCTGCAGCAAGCACGTAATCCGGCGGAGCTGCACAAAAAAAAAAATCGGTCACTTATCCAGGCCAGCCAACACTTTCACACGGCATGGTGAGTCGATACTTACGAAGTTCCGATATCAGGCCGACCTTCAGCAAATTCTGGGGAAGTCGCAAGAAATCCCTACTCCTTTCTGTTCGGTCAAGCCTCTCGAACAGTTCCACACAGTCGGCTTTTTCCTGGTCGATCACGCTAGGACACTTGAACACCTCTGCAAAAAAAAAAAACAAAGACACATTAGCCACGGCCTACAAAAAAAACAAAAAACTATCCCTCGCCGACCTCCAAACCTAACACTAGTCACACCTTTTGACTGATAATTCCTCGGAATTCTCCTATCTTGGTCGGTTAGGTAGGACCCCTCCCAGTCTCCACAAACCAACACGAAACGATGTTTCCATGCCTTTTGCGATGTGGGCATGTCTCATATGAACGGCCCCCGGGTCTTCCTATCTCGAGCCTCCACATAAATCCACCCCGTTTTATCCCTTCTAAACTGGTAGAGGTAATTTATGTGCCCCCAGGACGGCTCTCCTTTCCCGGCCAGCTTGAAGGCCGTGTACACACCTGTCAGGGCAATCCAGGTGTTGGGGTTAATTTGACCGATGGCCACCCCAACCTGGGCAACCATCCTTTGCACCCAACGATGGAGGGGCAAGATGACTCCATGCGTGAAGACGTCCGGATGGAAGGTCGTCCACGGCTCCGGAGGATCACTCGGCATGTCGCTATCCCCAATCAGCCGCATCACAACCGAATCGGGCACGTGAAACGCTTCTCGGTACGCCTGAATATCATCCCATTTGATCGTACTCAGCTGACGATCAATGTGATAGACGGATGTCGCAACGGTCACCTGCTTCATTGCATTATCCACATCAATCTCAATCAACATCGGCCTGGATGTCGCATCTTGATCGCTTGTCCCCACAGCTTCTTTTTCTCTCGACCGGCCTGACACAAGGGGAATGCCTTCAAAAACATCGGTCTGCCCCACCGAATCTACATCAACGATCAACCGTTCGGCCTCACCAATGGTCGAAACAGCCTCATCTGGAATCTGGGTAAAAGCTTTTTCAAGCTCCTCCTCCAGATCCCTATCTTCCTCGGCCTGCGACCTCAGATTCACCTCTGGCCGAGATGTCCCTGAAGTTGAAGCCGATCCACTCGTCTTCAACCGTGTGTCAGAAGCGGCCGAAGCCGTTGAATCATCCTCGAAGGCATTTCCAGACCGGGCGTCCGTGCCTTAAGAATCTTCGGACACCATCTACAAATATATAAAAAAACCCTCCTAAGAATGGGAAACAACGCGACTCTCCTTACTGGCCGACCTATCGGATCTAGAAACCACGGGACAAACATGCATATGTGTTCATCCCATGTTCTTGCAAAAGAAAAACTTTGAATCCAAATCACAAGGTCAAAAGTTTACGTACCGTGTTTTGCTTGGAAGTCGCCGTGAGCACTGCCGTGAAGCCTGTTCGGAAATTGCCTTGCCTCGCCGGAAATCGCCTTTGTACTTCTCTCACCAACACTCACAATTCACTTGGACGCAAAAAGTAAAAAGTGAACTTGGCTCCACTCCTTTTATACTAGCCAATTCTAACCATGGTTAAAACACTAGCCGTTGTTACCATGGTCGGCCAGCCCAACCGTCACCTCGACCTCGATAGGCGGAAGGGTCACCTCGATTTGCACGCGCATTTAAACCGCACTGCAAGGTGGTGAAGGTCCTGCGCAAGCTGACCGACCAAGGTGACATCCTTCACCTTGGCACCAAGTGACATGTGATCGGCCTTCAGGGTACCCCCTACGCCGATCGGTCACCTCATCGTGCAAGGTCCCGCGCAAGCTGACCGACCAAGGTGACATCCTTCACCTCGGCACCAAGTGACATGTGATCGGCCTTCAGGGTACCCCCTAGGCCGATCGGTCACCTCATCGTGCAAGGTCCCGCGCAAGCTGACCGACTAAGGTGACATCCTTCACCTCGGCACCAAGTGACATGTGATCGGCCTTCAGGGTACCCCCCAGGCCGATCGGTCACCTCATCGTGCAAGCTCCCGCGCAAGCTGACCGACTAAGGTGACATCCTTCACCTCGGCACCAAGTGCCATGTGATCGGCCTTCAGGGTACCCCCTAGGCCGATCGGTCACCTCATCGTGCACGGTCCCGCGCAAGCTGACCGACCAAGGTGACATCCTTCCCCTTGGCACCAAGTGCCATGTGATCGGCCTTCAGGGTACCCCCTAGGCCGATCGGTCACCTCATCATGTAAGGTCCCGCGCAAGCTGATCGATCAAGGTGGTCGGCCTGCAGGGTACCCCCAGGCCGATCGGCCACCCACTTACACCCGTCCAACGCCAGTTTTAAACTCCCATCCTTCGGTTTTTCTCCTCTATCAAGGGCTTGGGGGACTGGGGACTAGCATACTACGCACCAGAACAGGCCGACAAGCATAATACAAGCCCTCAACCGAGGCAATCCACCTCAGTCAACGACTTGGGGGACTTCTGTTCATACCTAAGCTGGTCGGCCTGGTCAAAATCCCGAACCAATCTGACCTGCTCCTGCTCCACCAGTCCCAGGCAAGTCTCAGATTAAGCTAACAAAGCCAAGAACGACATAGGAAGACCAAATCTGGTTGGCAAGGCTTACTGACAAGTCATAAATGCTATCCGGGGCCACCACAGGACACCTGTCAAACTCCTAGAGGCAGCAACATTTATCCCACATTGACAAACACCAACAAACACATTCAATGCTACTATAAATACAAGGGCATTCCCCTCCAAAAGGTAATGACACTCTTGCCCTCACGCTGTCTAAATTACAACAGTACCCTTCTACCTAACTGACTTAGGCATCGGAGACTGTTCGGCCGGCATCATACCGGTGTCCCTTTGCATTTACCCTCTTCCTGTGCAGGCCACAATATTTCGAGGGGGATCGCGAAGGAAGCTCAGCGAGGCAGGAGTAGGTTGATCCATTTCTTGCATCAACAGTATATATTGATTATGGCGTAGCAATTTAAGTTTTTGTGACTCAATTTTTACAAAGTTATCTACAACATATCATTGTAGAGTAAGCCCCCTCGAAGTAAGACTTGCATATCACCTTGGAAAATCCACAAAACCATAAATCAAGTATATATCCATGTGAAGATATGAATTGCATGGATAATTGTAACGAAATGTTATTTGTAACAAACCTGCAATATATGAGCATGGTAATCGCAACATGACAATTTTTTTTCCACAGCTACCACGGCAATGGTAATCCCATTCGTATAACAATAACAACGGATATTGCAAATGATCATAGTGCACGGCAGAGTCCTGCACATTTTGTGACGACTCGTTCCTAATTTTAGGGATTAATTGAGACTAATTACGGATTAGTGAGGCTAATCAGGGATTAGCCGAGTATTAACGGACGTTCAGGGCAAAATTATGATTTTGCCCTTAAATGAGGGCGAAAATTTGACTTTTGACTGGAAGGTCCGATGGCCGAGGGCTGAGGACTGTTACGTAGATTGGGACGATACGAATCCGTAGACAGGCGGCACGTCGAATTCGGACGTTCGACGAAGAAGTTACGGTTCACGGAAGTTTGAGGGAACTATTGCACGAAGTTCGAGACGGATTGACTTTTGTCACTTATCCACTGGCCACCATTTTACATTAATGCATATCATCCCTTTGCTTGTTCGTGCATACCAACCCACGCCAACCCGATCTCACCAAACCAATTCATCGACCATTTTCAATCTGGGCTGCTGGACTGAGAGAGAGAAACAGAGAGAGATACTGAAGGTGGCAGGTGAAGGCAGGACCGTCGTGCACGGCTGCGAGGGCCCAGGAAACCAAGGTAAGCCGATTACCCGGTTTTGTCAAATTTTCCCTTTCATTCGATTTAGACGTTATGGTTGTTAGTGGGGGATTGGAGGATGTTCAATAGGTTGCTAGCAAGGTTTAGGAGGGACTTTGGATGACGGTTGAGGGTTGAGACACCCTGGGGACAACCATGAAAAACATGGGTCATGGGCTTCCATCATCGCAGTCGGGTTTAGACGTTTTTCTTAGGGTTTATTGACATGATTAGATAGGAAATGATGAAATAGGAAGAATGGAATCAAAAACGAAGAGATAGGATGAAAAATGAGGGAAGGAAAGCCTTGGACCTGTCACACCGGTTCAGGCAGACCGGGTGCACAGGGCTGAACCGGTCGAACCCGGTTTACGCGAGGTAGGGGATAATTGTGCAGGGCGTGTGGCTCCCACGCGCAGCCCCTTTTGTAACTACCCGTCCTAAAAAAACGGGGTTATATTAGTGATTAATGACATATTAGTAAAGTTAATCGGTAATTAGTTGGGTACTATCGGACGGACGGTGCGAAATGACGATTTTACTCCTAGAATGGGGCAAATGGTTGACTTTTGGTTCGAGCGGTCAAACAAACTTTGATCGATGACCGTGACGTAGTTCGGGACGTCATGAGTTCATAGACAGGTGGCACATCCGATTCCGTCGTCTGAGGAGGAAGTTATGACGTTCAGAAGTTCAAGGGTAATTTGGTAATTTGGTTAAAAAGGGGCAATTTGTTGACTTTTCAAACGACATGGACTTTTCATGTAATTCGAGGACTGTTAGGTAGGTCTCGATTCCCTGAGTTCAACGACAGGCAACACGTTGCCATTGGACGTGGGACGGTTTAATTCGTGGTCTAAACGTATGAAGGGTAAAATGGTAATTGTGCAATAAAGGGCAGTTGGGTCATTTCCTGTAGTGGGATCTGTGCCCAGTTAGTGATGGACACTTGGCTTGCTCTGGACTTTGTGTCCACAAGATTTTGGACACCTGGTCTGTCCTGGATGGTGGTAGAACCATCTCACCATCATCAATCCAAGTTAAATTATCGTGAACGGCTTGGACAAAAGGGAAACAGGGAGAAACAAAGTGTGTTTTGTGTGTGGCCGTGCAACCTAGAGATCATCCTACTTGTCTGTGAGAGTTGTGTGAAGGCAAGAGTGAGAAAAGGAGAGGAATGTGGTGGGGCTGCCACGAGAATTGTCGTGGACGGTGGCTTTAGAATCTTGAGAAAACAGAGAGTGAAGTGTGGCATGGGATCCAATCTTCTCAAATTCTCATCAATTTCTTATGTTATGCGAAAACAAAATGGATAAGATGATGAGACGAACTCATTAGCCTCGAATTCAAGGTCTGAGAAGGATGGTAAGGTGGGTTACCCGTGATCTTCGATTTTTCAATAAAAAATGGTAGAGCTCGATTTCCTGATTGTGATCGATTGTCCTAGATGAAAAATGTTACTGGACGTCTAGGGAATCAAATAAGCTTGGTTTCGAAGCTTGGAATGAATGGTAACTGAAATTCCCATGAATTTCGATTTATAATTCGAAAATGGCAACCATGGATATAGCTTGTATTAATCGATTTACTTATTTGTATGAACTTTTAAGGGATAGTATGAAGCTAGCAAGCCTAAAATCAAGGGACTTGATGGTCAAAATCATGGGAACTGGAAAGTGGGAACTTGGAGGTTTGAATATTTAACAGGAAGGTATGTTTTAGACCATGAATTTGTGATTTAAAGACATAGATGTGTGGGGAATGAAGAGACGTAGATGTAGGGTGAAACAGAATTAAAACCGGACAAAATTGGAGAGGATAGGATGTAACGACCCTTTCTGAATTCTAGGATTAGATTAATGACTAATCGTGATTAGTGAGGTTAATCTGTGATTAGTTGGGCGAAATCGGACGAACGATGCAAAATGACCGTTTTGCCCCTAGAATGGGTAAAACGTTGACTTTTCGTTCGGGTGGTAAAATGGACATTGATTGATGACTGTGAAGTAGTTTGTGATGTCACGAGTTCATAGACAGGTGACATGTTCAATTCCGACGTTAGAGGAAAAAGTTATGACGTTCGGAAGTTTAAGGGCAATTTGGTAATTTTGGTTAAAAGGGGCAAATAGTTGACTTTTGACCTGGGAGGTCCAATGGCCGAGGGCCAAGGACCGTTACATAGATCGGGGCGATACGAATCCGTAGAAAGGTGGCACGTCGAATTCGAACGTTCGACGACGAAGTTACGGTTCACGAAAGTTCAAGGGAACTATTGCACGTTTTACGAAATGACTTAACTTTTGGATTCTAGTGGGCCCCAGATATTTAGTTCCTGCCCAATGGATGAGTGACAAGTTTCACCCATCCAAAGGCCACCCTTATACATTCATGCATCGACCATTTCCTTCTTTGTTTTCAAACCCAAGAACTCGATCTCACAATTTCCTCTCCTCTGTCCAACCCAAACCATTCCCTTCACATGGTTCCACTTGAGGCTGAGACAGAGGATGATTGAGGACTGAGGGGAGGTTGCAGGATGGCCAGAACCGCCGTGGACGGCGGTGTGGAGGAGAAACCTGATAGGTACTCGATTTAGCCTTTTCTCTTTGATTTTCGTTTTATGACGTTGGGCTTGGTTTTTAGTGATTGCAACGGGTTTGTTAAGTCACTTAGGAGGTATAGAGAAGGTTTTAATGGGGTTTAATGGCTGAGATGTCGTGGGGGCTAATCTGGAAAATTGGACCGTGAGGGGGTGTTTTGAACGGACCGTTTTGAAGGGTTTTCATTCAATTTCTTTGCATGGTTAAGATCCTAGAAAGAAGATAGGAAGATTAGGAATGATTAGGGATTGAATCATAAAGAAATAGGGGAGGAAAAACTATTGGACCGGTCACGCCGGTCCAGTTTCAGAAGGTGCACCGAACTGGCCGGTTCGAACCGGCCAGAGGTTGAAGTCGCGTGTACAGTACCCAGCGCGTGATCTCACGTGCAGGTGACTTCCATGGGCGCGTGGGGGCGCGTGTCCCACTGTTTGGGAATGTCTTCAACACGTTAAATCTTCTATTCGATGTAACGAACATTTTTGGACTGGTTTCGTGTCGATCGGACACCGTCTCGATAATGTTCGGGGCATCGGAAGGTTTCAGATCGGGATTTAAAATAGTTAAAAATTCCAGAAAATTACGGGGCTTTAGTGGGAGGTTATTTAAGTAGTTAGTAACCTTCTATTACGATTTGGACATGTTTAGGAGTCTCGGTGACGGTGATTGACTCGGGAGAGCAGTATGGCACGCATATCGAGGCGACAGCTCAGACGGTCTATGAGTGGACCTTGTTTTCTAAATTGGTGCATGCATAAATGTTTATTATATGTTTTTAATACATGTTTGGTGATTCCATGAGTGCATTTGGTTGTGGTTACGTATAGGCACATATTTCTAGGTTTCGACCTTATACAGTGCCTATACGGGTCTGTATTTCTTTGATGGTCTAAATGAAATGGATTTGGATTTCCAAAAAGATAAACTCGGGTATGAGACCCATTTGGTTTTGTCTCGGGCATATGACCATATTGATGACCTACGGGTCTGAATCGTGGTCGCGACTAGTGCTATGTGCACAGCGACAGACGATACGACGCTCGCCTCCGGATTGGGATGTGTTCCTTCTGGATAGGTCACGATGCACGATCTGTTGTCGGGTAGCCTATGGAGGCTCGACTGGGAGTGCTGACGGTTCAGGATATCGATCGGTGATGAGTGCACCATGATCTTGTGGTGGTCGCGTCGGTTGATTCGTTCACGGCGATATACCAGGATTGATGGCGGTCCTGGATGGATGGCTGCACACATCACTACGATCGGAGTTGTGACTGACCCTTAGATATTGGGCATGATTCCCAGCTGATGTCATATGTTCGGGCACGAGACCCAGTTGTTTTACATTGATGATTTCGGGTCAGGTACCCTAGATGGATTTCCAAGTTCATGGCGATTTATGGGAACCGGTATGAACCCTGAAAAGGTTATTGTGGTACATGACGGTTTATGGGAACTGGGCATGAACCCTTAAATGGATGTCATAGATTATGATGGTTCAGAGGGACCAGGCATGAATGTTTATGTTATGTATATATATGTATGTATATTCATATACCTTTCTTTACTTGTACTATCTCCTCCGGGGAGGGTCGTTGGCCTGGGTGGACCCCGGAGTAGTCACGGAGCACCGACTGAGTGGAGTCTCCCCTCAGTTGGGTTCCTTACTCTCAGGAAGGCATAGATCGTAACCTCAGGACGGGTCATTGGTCTATGGACATTGACCTTGGACTCTGAGAGACTTGGGTTTGAGACTCCGGGTAGCAGGCGCGTAACTTTGGAAACCGTGACATGATTGGTTGTGTGAATTATATGTATATATGATGTATGCTATATGAGATATATGATATGATATATGATGTGTGATGGATACAGGTTTTGGGCAGTGGCCCGTGTACTTGGTTTCTTTATGATTTGGGCTGAGTCCCACATGGATTTGGGCAGTGGCCCGTATGATTGGTTCTTATTGGTTCTTTCATTATGGTTTTGGGCTTAGTTCCCACATGTGGTTCATTTGGTTAAATGATTTTCGAATGCATGCAGGCTTTTTAGTGAAGGGTACAAATGTCTTCGTTAATTTTTTTTTATAAACTCTTTGTTTTATCCACTCACAGCTTTTAATGTTTTGACTGCCCTTCAGGTTGACAGTGGATGTGGACTGTAGCAGAGACCGAGATATCACATACCTCCTCCGGATCCTGGCGTATTCTGATAGCCCGAGAGGGCAAAGGTTGGAAATATCCTTTGTCTTACACTTCGTGTCAGACGGGAGCAGGGTCGTCCCGTGTTAATCCCAGGGGGATTGGGATGGGTCCTGTCATAGGATGTTGGATTGCCTGCGCCGGTTCCGTCTAACCTGTTCAGACTGGGTTGGACAGAGGTTGAAGACAACACTATAGCAGCACGTGAGGCCCACGCGCAGCCCCTTTGGGCGGCGTATGGCATAGTTTTTGAGGATGGTTCCAACACGACTTTTAAAGTATTCGATGTAACGAACATTTTGGGTTTGGTTTCGAGTCGATCGGATATCGTCTCGATATGTTTCGGGATGTCTGAAGGTTTTAGGGCTCGGTTAAAATTAGTTAAACATTCGGAAAAATTAATGGGGTTTACTAGAAGTATTGTGAAGTAGTTAGTGACCTTATTATGAGATTTGGACAGGTTCGGGAAAACCGGTGATAGCGGATTAGCCGGGAAAGCATAAGTATGCGCGTATCGAGGCGGCGACGCTAATGGTCTGTGAGTGGACTTTGCTTTCTAACTTATGATGCATGCATATATGTTTTTATATGTTTTCTATACGTGATTTCTATGTTTATGATTATGATCTTGATGCTTTACGGTTTTGCACATATTTCGAGATATTTACGAAATTGCACGTTTTACGAGTTTTCGAATTCTATTGTGAATTGATTATGATTTTGATGATTTGATTTCGGAATTTGAAATATAATTTATAATGGATTTTGGAAAAGTGATTTCGGGCTTGAAGTCCTGTTCATGTGATTTCGGTAAACGTGATTTTGGTTTTGGAATTGAATTTCAGAAAAGTGATTCGGATTCAGTTTTGGAACTTGAAAGGTGAATTTCTGGATTTGGGTTTGGGATGATGGTTCTGGATGCTAGCTTACGGAATCATTATTGCGAATTTGGATATGGATTTTGTATGGTTTTCACTTGGTTGAAAAATGGTTTTGGGTTTAAAGACCCGGAAAAAGAAAAAGAAAAAGAAAAAAACAGCTAGATCTGGTTTTGAGTTTAAAGACTCGGTTGATTGACGGGGGAGGGCACTGGATTGATATGTTTTGAGTTTAAAGACTCGGTATATGTTTTGAGTTTAAAGACTCGGTTATGATATCCTGTCAGGGCCCACCCCTAATCCCCCGGGATTAAGGGCTAAACCTCGCTCCCGTCTGACTTACGCATGACACGAGGACTAAACAAACATCTAACCTTCGTGTGACACGTAAGTCGGACAAGGGATACTCGATCCGACCGTCCAAAATCTTCCGAATTTCCCAGAGTGCGCAGAGTCTACTGTGGAACGTACGTGTGATGTCTCCATCTCTCTCGACCAACAGCCCGCGCCGCCGCAACCAGGAAGGTATCGAAAACACGAAAAGACTGTGAGTGGACAAAAATAAAGTTAAGTTCAATAAAACAGTTATCAGAAACACATACTTTTATACCCTCCGTTTTGAAAACCAATGCATGCATATCAATTTCATATCACAAAACCATGTAAGAAAATCAAACACATTTTTCCTTTTCTCAAATCCTGGACCTCAGCCCAAAACCACTGAAAACTGTTTCGTCCGGGTCACTGCCCAAAAACTTAGAAAAACCTTTATCATCACATTTGAAACCATATTTTCATCCCTCGAACCTGCTGGATCTATCCGAGTCTTTAAACTCCCGAGTCTTTAAACTCAATCCAGGCCTCAATAATATCCGAGTCTTTAAACTCCCGAGTCTTTAAACTCAACAGGCCTACGGGGGAAATATCAATATATCCGAGTCTTTAAACTCAATCCGGGTCGTTAAACCCAATCCGGGCCCGTCCCCCGTCAATCAATATCCGGGTCTTTAAACCCAATAACCAGATCCAGCAAATCCAATCCAAAACCATTTGAAAACCATTTCTCAATCAACATCCAAATCCAAATCCGAAATCACTTGCCCGAAGCCCTTTCGGCATTCAGAACCGTCATTCCGAATCCGAATCCAGAATCATATCCATCTCATTTCCAGATCCGAGTCCGCAACCATCATTCTGTAAGCTAGCATCCGAAATAACCATTCCGAACCCAAACCTGAAATCCACTTCAAGTCCCAAATCGAATCCCGAATCGTCACCCGAAATTCCGATTCTGAAACCCGAAATCTCATTTCCAAAAACCACCTTTGAATTGGGCTTCAAGCCCGAAATCACTTTCCAAAATCCTTTTACTTTCTTTGAAATCAAATAGTGTTTCAAATCCCGAAATCAATTCACTAAACCAAGTTCAAATCACGATAGTTATCAAAACCTCGTAAAATGTGAAAACTATCATTTCCTCGAAAAACGTGCAAAAATCGTAAACCATCACAAGCCATTATCAAATCATGGAATCACATATGACAACATATAAAAACTTATATGCATGCATCAAGAGTTAGAAAGCAAAGTCCACTCACAGACCATTCCGATGTCGCCTCGATACGCTCGCATTTACGCCGTTCCCGGCCATTCCGTTATCCTCGGATTTCCCGAACCTGTCCAAAACCCATAACGAGGTTACTAAATACTTCACAAAAGTCCCACTAAAATCCCATAACTTTCCCGAACTTCTAAGCGTACCTTAAACGAGACCCTAGACCTTCAACCCCGCAGAACTGACTCGAAACAACGTCCGGATAACCCGAAACCTATTCCATTGGATTCGTTATAACATTTAGAACAAAAACATAGTTGGACTCTTCACGGGAAACCGCCGCATGCGCCCCCACGCGCCGCCCAAAGTGGCTGCGCGTGGGCCTCACGCGCCAGCACCACTGTTCATCGTCTTCAACCTCTCGACCTATCACTATTCCGGACCGGCGTGGCCGGCTCTTCGCCGTCCGGCCACCAATTCGACTCCCCTTTTCACCATTCTCACCGTCCAGTCCTAAGCAATCCAATCCCCTTACTCTAACACCTCGCCACAGTCCCTAGATCAACGTCCCAAACTCGAAACCAAAAAACCCGTATGTCCCCTGTTTTCCATTCCAGCCACCCAAGTCCTCACCCGTCACGGTGGCTACACCAAACGACTCCTAGGACCTTACTAAAGCTCACCCAACTCACCAAATTCCTCGACTCAGTCCTAAAAGCCACGACTTTTCGTTTGAAATTCACGGAAAAACAGAGTACTTACACAGGGGTTCGAAATTACCTGCAGTCGATCGCCGCCGTGCTCGCCGCTGTACTCCCTGACATCCACAGGACCGTCCTAGCCTCCTCTCGAGTCCAATTGATTCAATACACGGCCATACCACCACTCAAGTTCCTCTCAACCCTCTCTGTTTTCTGTAACTCACACCTCACACACACCGATTCCCTCACAACTTCTCACTCACCTTCACTCAGCAGCTCTCACTCGATCTCTAGCTTCTCATTCACTCACCAGAACACACAAACTCTCACGATCACAGTCCAATTTTCTCTCAATCTCACTCTCTGCTTCTCACTTGTTCGAACACATACACACACACACACACACACACACACACATGGGCACAACCGTTTAATTGAAACCGTGAAGAATCCCAGAAACCTCTAGGTCCCTGCCACATGTCACAATCCCCTCAGCCCAACTCAAAATATCTCAATATCAACTGTTCAGTTGTCCTCATCTGGTGTGCACGAATCCCAATGTAGCCCAAAAGACCAAAATACCCCTCATTTGAGCCAAAATTACAATAATGCCCCTACCTTTCTAGACCTGTAACTCACACATCCCAACTCCGATAACTACGTGCCGCCTGTCATTGAACTCAGGACGAAGAGATCTACTTAACGGTCCTAGGTCAACGTGTCAAAATCCGATCGTACGAAAAGTCAACTTTTCCCCTATTTTACCCAAATTACGGTAATGCCCTCAACCTTCCGAACATCATAACTTCTTCCTCGGATGTCGAAATCGAGCGTGCCACCTGTCTACGGATTCGTGACGTCCCAAACTACGTCACGGTCATCGGTCAAAGTCCATTTGACCGCCCGAACTAAAAGTCAACTTTTTGCCCAAACTAGGGGCAAAATCGTCGTTCTACGCTCATGGACCTATCGTAACCAACTAACCACCGATTAAGCTCACTAATCCTATCTTAATCACTGTCTTAACCCTACTTTCTGGGACGGGTCGTTACATATCCCCTGAGGCATGTTGATTGTGTTTTGAGTTTAAAGACTAGTTGATATCCCGAGAAGGTCTGATTATGCGCATGGTTTTGAGTTTAAAAACTCGGGCGCACTTGAGATCCAGCAACTCGATCGATTGATGTTTTTCACTGGTTTTCAGATGTTTTAGGAAATGGTCCAGATGGTTTGGATTTAATGAGGATTTATGATTTTGAGCTGAGGCCCTCGATTTGAATTGCAGATTTGAGGAAAGGAACGATTTGGGTTTTCAATGATGGTTTTGGATATAAAATAGTTTTGTGAAATGGTTTCATATGCATGCATTGATTTTTGCGTGGAGGGTATAAATGTCTTTCTGAGAAACTATTTTTTGAATGTACTATTTATTTTTGTCCACTCGCAGTCTTTTATGTTTTCAATAATGTAACGACCCGTCCCAAATTCCTAGATTAGATTAGTGACTAATCACGATTAGTGAGGTTAATCGGTGATTAGTTAGGCGAAATCGGACGAACGATGCAAAATGACTGTTTTGCCCCTAGCGTGGGTAGAACGTTGACTTTTCATTCTGGCGGTTAAATGGACTTTGACCGATGACCGTGATGTAGTTTAGGATGTCACGAGTTCATAGACAGGTGGCACGTTTAATTTCGACGTTTGAGGAAGAAGTTATGACGTTCGAAAGTTTAAGGGCATTTTGGTAATTTTGGTTAAAAGGGGTAAAATGTTGACTTTTGGACTGGGAGGTCCGATGGCCGAGGGCCGAGAACCATTACGTATATTGGGACGATACGAATCCATGGACAGGCGACACGCTGAAATCGGACTTCGAACGGGGAAGTTATAGGTCACGGAAGTTCGATTTCACTATGCACGTACTTCGAGACGGTGATGATTTGGCAAAATCTGATTGGGCTAGATATTTTCAGTGGGTTCCATGGATGAGTGACAAGTGTCACTCATCCCATTGGTCAAATCCCCCAATTTGTGGATCTAGTTAATTAAATAAGATTATATTTATTATTTTATAATTAAACCACCCAACACTCAATCTTGGCCCTTTATTCCATTTAATCCCTCAGATCCTCACCATCCATTATTTCCCTCTCCCATCAGATATCTTCTTCTCCTTTGTTCTTCTTCAAACCCGAACCCCATAACCCATAAACACCATTTCCCTCATTTCCATTTCTTGAACAAACACACAACACACCTCACCATCACAAGGACCCTCTGAGCACGAATATGACCGTGAGGAGGTGGTGAGAGGCTGAGGATGGCAAGCCACGGCTAGGGACGATGGTGGCCACGGCGGGGAGTCGAACCCGTGAGGTGAGAAATATTCAAAAATTCAGAACTCAATTTTATTGGGTTTTAATCGAACCTAAGGATCTTGTTATGTTTCTGGGGACCCTAGGAGAGGAATGGGATCGTTTTTGAAGGATAGGACGGTCGTGAATGACCGTGAACGGAGGAGGAAAGTCACTGCCGCCATGGTCGAGCTTCAAGGTACGGTTTTTGGTGGTTTTAGTTCCATTTTAACGTCTAAAATGATTAGAAATGAGATTAGGATTGTATTAGGATTAGAATGGGTTGAAATGGACTTAAAAATGGGCAGTTTAAGGGTTGAACCGGTCCATACCGGTTGGCTGGTTCACACCAGTCGAACCCGGTTCGACTGAGCTTAGTGACGATGAATAGTGCCCGCGCGTGGGCTTCACGCGCAGAGGGTTTCTAGGGCGTATGGGGGCACATGCCTTACCTTTTGGGAATGTGTTCAACATGTGAAACACTCTATTCGATGTAACGAACATTTTGGGACTGGTTTCGTGTCGATCAGATACCGTTTCGATAATCTTCGGGGCATCAGAAGGTTTTTGATCGAGTTTAAAAATAGTTAAAAATATCGAAAAATTACGGGGCTTTAGTGGGAGGTTAATAAGGTAGTTAGTAACCTTATATTACGATTTGAACAGGTTCGGGAGTCCTGGTGAAGGTGATTGGCTCAGGAGAGCCGTATGGCACTCAAATCGAGGTGGCAGCTCGGACGGTCTGTGAGTGGACCTTGGTTTTCTAAATTGGTGTATGCATAAATGTTTATTATATGTTTTATTACATGTTTGATGATGTCATGGGTGCATTTGGTTGTGGTTACCTATAAGCACGTATTTCAAGGTTTCGACCTTATACGGTGCTTATACGGGTCGGTATTTCTTTATCGGTTTAAATGAAAAGGTTTTGGATTTCCAAAAGGATAAACTCGGGTATGAGACCCATTTGGTTTTGTCTCGGGCATATGATCCTATTGATGACCTACGGGTCCGAGTCGTGGTTGCGGAAGATGCTTGGTGCACGGCGACGGACGACGTGACGCTCGCCTCCGGATTGGGATGTGTTCCTTCTGGAGAGGTCACGATGCACGATTCGTGGTCGGGCAGCCTGGGGAAGCTCGACTTCGGAGTGCTGACGGTTCAGGATAGCGATCGGTGATGAGTGCACCATGATCTTGTGATAGTCGCGTCGGTTGATACGTTCACGGCGACATACCAGGATTGAGGGCGGTCCTGGATGGATGGTTGCACACATCACTATGATCAGAGTCGTGATTGACCCTGAGATATCGGGAGGATGCCCAGCTGATGTCATATGTTCGGGCACGAGACCCAGTTACTTTATGGATATGATTCTGGGTCAGGGACCCTAGATGGATTTCCAAGTTCATGGCGGTTTATGGGAACCGGCATGAACCCTGGAAAGGTTATTATAGTACATGACGGTTTATGGGAACCGGGCATAGAGGATGTTTTGTATATATGTGTATATTAATGAATGGAATGGATATTATGGATCATGACGGTTCAGGGGAACCGGGCATGGATATTTGTGTTATGTATATATATGTTAATATACCTTCCTTTACTTCTATTATCTCCTCCGGGGAGGGTCGTTGGCCTAGCTGGACCCCGGAGTAGTCACGGAGCACCGACTGAGTGGAGTCACCCCCCAGTTGGGTTCCTTACTCTCAGGAAGGCTATGGTTACTATAACCTCGGGTAGGGTCAGTGGTCTACAGACATTGACCTTGACTTTGAGAAGACTCGGATTGAGACCCGGGTAGCACGCGCGTAGCTTTGGAAACCGTGACAGGATTGGTTGTGTGAATTATATGTATATATGATATATGATATGATATATGAGATGTGATGTGTGGTTACACAGGTTTTGGGCAGTGGCCTGCTTATTGATTTGATTATGGTTTTGGGCTGAGTCCCTTATTGGTTTCTTATGGATTTGGGCAGTAGCCCGTATGGTCTATTTCATTATGGTTTTGGGCTTAGTCCCACATATGGTTTCTTTCGGATAAATGGTTTTCGAATGCATGCATGCTTTTTAGTGAAGGGTACAAATGTTTTTATGGAAATGTTTTTTATAAACTGCTTGTTTTGTCCATTCACAGCTTTTAATGTTTTGACTGCCCTTCAGGTTGACAGCGGATGTGGACTGTAGCAGAGACCGAGATATCACATACCTCCTCCGGATCCTGGCGTACTCTAATAGCCTGGGAGGGCAAAGGTCGGAAATATCCCTTGTCTGACACTTCGTGTCAGACGGGAGCAGGGTCATCCCGCGTTAATCCCGGGGGGATTGGGATGGGTCCTGTCAGATACCCTTCAGGTTGTTGCGGTGCGCGCTGTTGGTAGAGAGAGACGAAGACATCACACACGCGATCCATAGTAGACTCTGCGCGCTCTAGGAGGTCCGGAAGTTTTGGACTGTTTGTTTGGGAATCCCTGGTCCGGCTTACGTGTTACATGGAGGTTGGACGTCAGTTTAGCCTTCGTGTCACGCGTAAGTTAGAAGGGAGCATGACTTAGCCCTTAATCCCAGAGGATTGAGGGTGGGTCGTGTCACCTTTGGGCGGTGTGTGAGGGCGCGTGAGCCACTTTCTAAGGAAGGTTCCAACATGTAATTTCATCTATTCGATGTAACGAACATTTTGGGACTGGTTTCGAGTCAATTGGACATCATTTTGATATAGTTCGGGATGTCCGAAGGTTTAGGATTGACAACGCCCAAACTACGCATCAAATTAAACACGTAATTTAAGTGTTATGCAATTTAAACCTTTTTTGTGTAGATGTAGTATTGGTAAATAGGGATCGTTCTTAACCGGGGAAATTAGGGAACATTAATAATGTGTTAGTGAGAAAGAATAATGAATAAAAGAATAATGAATAAATTATTGAATTAAAGAATAAAATAAAATAATTAAATAATCAAAGAATTAAATACAAAGAATCAATAAATTAAAGAATAGAGAAATAAGAAAATAAAGAATTAATAAATTAAAGAATAAAAGAATAAAAGAATAAAGAATTAAAAGAATAAAATAATAAAAGAATAAAAGAATAAAGAATTAAAAGAATAAAATAATAAAATAATAAAAGAATAAAAGAATAAAAGAATATAAGAATAAAGAATAAAGAATTGAAAAGGGGGTTTTGAAAAGAGTTGTAAATATAAAATAAAGAAAACAAGTAAAAATAATTAAATACTTAATTCTACTTCTACTTTAACCTTTGTACTAGTGAACTTTCTTCAAACACATATTTTTACCAACACTCTAACATCATGCTCATATTGAATCAATCACGAAATCCTACCTTAATCATCTCAAATACGTGCATACATTTTTCATATTATAAATGCACCGAATAACGGATTATTACTTACAACATGATTCACCTTAAGTTAATGATTTAATGCGCCGAACAACGATCAAACATTAAATCTCTTCAACTTTATTCTAAATGCCCCGAACAGCGGATCAACATTTAGCTTCGAATTGAAATTTAAGCACTAAAACATATAAAGTAAACGAAATTCAAAAAGTAAAACACATGGAGATTGCATTCTTACTTACAAATGTTAGAAAGAAAATACCAACACATATATTGAATCATAAGTAATACCAATAACAATAACAAGAATTTAAGTAGAGAAGTATGGATTTTCACAAGAATCACCGAACATCGGCAGGAAACTTGTGAAGATGGAAGAAGAAATACGAGGAATTCGGTCTTAAAACTCTTGAATTGCCTTAGAATTACTTGGCCTAGGTATTTCTTAAGGAAAGCATAAAAATGTGTTTAAGAGATCTCAAAGAAATATCATAAGAACAAAGTAAAGAAGAAATGAAATTAAGAAAAATAAAAATAACATAAATTAAGAACAAGAATTAAAAGAAAGCTAATTAATAAGAAAATCTACAAGAAGTTAAAATGGTTCCAAAAAAATGTCTCTCAAAAGAGAGAAACAAAAGAACTAAACTAAGAACTAAAAACTAAGAAAAATGGAAGAGATGGAGAAATGAAACTAATGGGGGACTAGGGGGACTAATGGGGACCTTTTGTTACAAGAATTGAACCCTTATTTATAGGGAGAAAAGCTACCAAAAATCAATAAAAAAAACAATAAAAAATGTTGAATAGTGGAATGATGAATTATGAAGATTTGTGATGATGTTTAGATGTGGTTTTAGTTGATTTTGTGCTGGAAAGTGGGAAAAGTTGCTGGAAATTGGGTGGAAGTTGCTGGAACTGAGTTCAGCAGAGAGCAGCTGAAAATCAAGACCAGAATTCGGCAGGGATCGACTGAGGAGGAGGCTGGGCGTTTGGCTGGGCGGCGCTGAAGAAGGAGCTGGACAATCGAGACGCGCACGCCGAAGTTCTGGAAGGCAAGTCGGCAGGCGCCCTCCGAACTCCCTTGGGCAGGGCTGATGCAGGCGCTCCGGATTGGGCCCTGCGGGCTGGGCTGGCGGGCTTGGTTGCTGGCTGTGCGGGCTGGGCCTCTGAATTTGTTTTGGGCTGCAAAGAAAATTAATTAATTGATTTATAACTAAATTAATTATTCCACCGAATTTCGTCCATAATTTATTCGTTATAATTCCGATCGAGACGATTCTTTCGCCAAAATGCTCCAAATTACAAACTTTATTTATTTAAACAAAAATAACACAAAATAAATTATTTTATCTAATTGCTTATTATTTTAATATTAAAAGTCAAGTATAAAGGGTATAAAATAATATAAAATAATGCTTATTTGAGGACCTATCAAGGATCGACTTTAAAAATAGTTAAAAATCCCATAAAATTATGGGGCTTTAGTGAGGGGTTAATTAAGTAGTTAGTAACCCTCTATTGCGATTTGGACAGGTTCGGGAGCCCTGAAGACGGTGATTGTCCCGGGAAGGGCGTATGACACGCGTATCGAGGCGCAGCTTTGGACGGTCTGTGAGTGGACCTTTCTTTCTAAATTGATGCATGCATAACTGTTTTATATGTGTTTATGAACATGATTTAAGATGCCATCAGGGCATTTGATTGTGGTGTATTAGTATTTATGTATTTGCATGTATTTCGAGGTTTTCGGTTTTATACAGTGCTTATACGTGCTGTGTTTTCTATGATGGTTTTATGGAATGGTTTTGGATTTGGAAACATGGAATCGGCCATGAGACCCATTTGATTGGAAATTCTCGGACTTGGAGTCCATTTGATTTAATGAGAAATCAGGCTAGAGGCCCATTTGAGTTATACGATCGGGCCGGGGGTCCCGTTGGTTTACGAATTCGGGCTTGAGGCCCAGTTGGTTATAATATCAGGCATGAGGCCCAGTTATGGTTTCGGGTCAGGGACCCATATTTGGATTTACGATGGTTTATGGAAAACCCAGGCGTGGCCCTTTGAATGGTTTTGGAAATGAAATATGAAAATGGTTTTTCGTATACCATCCTCATGAAAGGATGCCCTCCAGACGTCTCGTAGTATCCTGGAGTGACGGGTTGTCTCCTCCAGACGTCTCGTGGTATCCTGGAGTAGTCACGGGGCAATTGCTTGCAAGGGGTCATTGCACAGGGCGACCAGTCCGTATAGTGACTCAAGAGTAGGGATTACCAGAGGTTAAAACCTCTCCCCAGGGAGGGTCATTGATCTGCAGGTCATTGACCTAGGTGGACCCTGGGGAGACTTGAGATTTGAGACCCCAGGTAGCACGCGTAGCTTGGAACCGTGACAGTGGTATGTGATTGTGACATCTCGGATGTTAGGCATCAGGGATGCCGAGAATTGGTTTGGACTGAGACCCACATGTACTAGATTTGGGCTGAGACCCACGTAATTTGAATTGGGCTGAGTCCCTACTGATTTGGTTTTGGGCTGAGTTCCCGCATGATTTGATTTAGGGATTTGCATAGTGGCCTGTATGATTGGTTTGACTTACGATTTTGGGCTAAGGCCCTAATGGTTTCATTTTGATAACTGGTTTTCGAATGTATGCATGCTTTTTAGTTAAGGACATAAATGTATTTTTATGAAATGTTTTTATTAAATTATTTATTTAATGTTTTTATTAAATTATTTATTTTGTCCACTCAAAGCTTTTCGTGGTTTTAATGTCCTCCAGGTTGATCGCGGATGGGGGCTGTAGCGGAGACCGAGACATCACACTCCTCATCCGGATCCTAGCGCACTCTAGAAGCCCCGGTGGGGCTAAAGTCAAAATTTTCCCTTGTCTGACACTTCGTGTTAGACGGGATCAGGCACGTACCGCGTTAATCCCTAGGGAGATTTGGGACGGTTCCTGACACATTCTGGAGTCATCCGCTAATTTTTTCAGCAACGATATCTCTTCCAATTTGATTTCCATCACCATCACTTCCAACTATGACCAGGGCAACTTGGGACGCATATGACAAACTATATTGTTGAAGATTTGAAGGTTGATTTTTTATGATGAGCTTACAATTTGACAAATCATGTCATTGTCCGAGGCTTCGAAAAGAATAGACAAATGGATTTGTCTCATTCAAAATTTGTTGTATCTTTTGAACTATAGTCCTATCTAAAAGTTCACTTTCGGACATTCAATATTGTATTTGATTATCAGTATCATATATGTATGTTCGTTGGAAACGCAGTCTGCTTCCTTCACTGTTAAGACACTCCCAATATTATGATATATTAAACCTTGGACATGAAAGGTCTAAATTGCACGTCCGCTATTATTTATTCTTTCATCAACATGTACACCCATTGAAGTGAAAGCAAACACATAATTGTATGCTCGAATGTTTTGTCTGAAATTTTTTCAACTATTATTAGAAAATAGAGCAATCAATTCTGCTGGAGACTGTGTAGGATGAAGACTAATTTTTCCCTTCAAGCAGCACATGTTGTTTGTATCCCGGCGGAATAATCTCACGTTGCAGTACTCACATGTAGTTGCGACAAGTAATTTGAAACCAAAAAATGCATATATTTTCACGATAATCTCTACCACAATTGCGAGCTCTCCTTGCTCTTGATATATTCTGGTCTTGATCGAGGCTATAGTTGACGTTAATCTCATCATAACCAGTTGTTTGTTGAGGGACTTCTGAGTTTTGTTTACCAAAATATACAAATAGAATACAGTAAATAATACATTAAAAAAAGTGATCCACATACATGGTATGAATTGAGTAAAAAAAAAATTGTGGCAAGCAGCACCTTGAGGGGAAAAAATGAGGTTGATTCGATCACGCATTTCAAATTGATTCGAGCGTGCCAACTGCCGTATATGGGTAAGCGTATAAGGCAAGGTTGCTGACTGAGATTTTCAGGATTAGATCTCTCTCTAGAACTTGTCCCTTCATCCTCCATTTCTACTGTTAATAAAAAAACATGTTGTCGTTGACAACGAGGTTAAATTGTTAATATTGAATAACTTATTTTAATACCCCATTGCAGTACATAGGTAAATAAATCAATTAATAGACATAAATTATCGTATTTGAACATCTAAAATATCTAATAATAGATATAAATTATCTCATCTTGGGGAGTAGATATGTGCATTCTATTCGAACGTGCCAATTGTCTGATATGGGAAAGTAGCTTCATACGCTTTGAAAAAGAAAAGTTGCCGAAAAAAAAGTTTGGCAACATTTTCTCAACTATAGGCCATATGTAATTTATTATTATTATTATTCTATGTATTTTTAAGCAAGAATAATAATATTTAAAAATGCGTGAATAAGATTTTTAACAATACTATTAATGAATCTCATGTTTAAAGTAATAATATGATTGTATTCATATGTCCACAATGTTGTAACGACATATTAAACACATGTAAATAGGGGTTCATAAACTAGTAATAACAAATTTTAAACCTCTGATGGTATGTGGGATGGTAGGGGGTCCAAATGGGCGATGCCTTTCGACCTCCGGTTCTTGATTCGATACCTCAACACATGATCAATCAATACATAAAAAATGTGAGTGAATAAAGTTTCCAGAAAATGCATCAACAAATCTTGTGTTGTCAAATTCAATATAAACATTTATTGTCGATGTTCACACCTTTCACCGAATTGGAAAATATTTCAGCAAATGAGAATCAATCTCTTAAAAAAAGATCACCGAATCTTTTACTAGAAGAGTAAAAATATCTCAAAAAATCATTACAACGTAATATAAATATTTTCTTAATAAGAAAAATCTAACAATATTAACTTTCATTCAATAAATAAAATAGCGCATTTCATTTCAAAATCAACACTTAACACTCGTCTACAGGGTGTTTATGTCTCTCCCTATCTTTTTTTTTTTTGGGTTGGATTCTCTCCACTATCTTTGAATAGAGGCCTCGAATATAACTAAACTAATAAATTTATTTGAACAAAAGTCCGTCTTTATAATTAAAATATTTATTTGGGTGAGTTGGGTTTGGGCCGGGCTCGGGAGGAGGAGTTATAAATGCGGATTCATCGGCTTTCGGCTGCAGCTCTGAGGGTACAGAAGAAAAGGTCAAAGGAAGCAGACAAAGTGTTTGACGAAATGCGTTTCGCTTTCCAAAACCCAACAGAAACGATTAAACAAAGTCTACTCTCATTTCATCACCCAACAAACCCACACGAACTCATTGCTCTGTTACTCCTCTCTCTGCCCTCTGCCTCTCATGCCAAAAAAAAAGGCACTCAGATATCATCAATTTCATCACCAGAAAGCGGGACCCAGCCACCCACCTACTCTCTAGGCACCGGAATTTTACGGTTCAGAATTTACGTATTGAAGATGCTCTGACTTGATCAGTTGATCCTGTATATTTACCGCGGGTGCCCACAACTCTCTCTCATGCAAAAAAGCGCACGGAATTCGAGGATTTTCAGTTTCAGAAATGAATCACAAACCTCTCTAGATTTCTTCGCTTCTGTGTCACTGTCCACTGACACACACACTCTCTCTCTAACTTTCTTTCTTTCTCTCTCCTCTTTCTCTTTACAACACTCACTTCAATGCCCACTATATGCATATCCCTCAATTTAGTGATGCTAGCCAGGTTATAGTCTCCACCGTCCGGAAAACCCCAGCCGGAATCTGGCGCAGCATCGATCATCTCTTCGCCGCTGTGCTTCGGGCCATCATTTCCACCCCCGCAACTTGTTCCTCCACTGATCAGGTCAATTGGGCTTCTTTATGTTTCATAAATATATTATATGTTTGAGCATTTTTGGTGATTTTTTCTTTGGTTTTTTGGGTACGGCATAAGCATTGATGCGCATTGTTACCATATCAAGGAACATTTTTCTCTTTTAACCTTTGGTTTGCACGTAAAATTTTAGATGTAAAAATATCACTTTCTAAATTCGACCAAAAATAAATCAAATTTCAAATGTGTCACCAAAACGTAATCAAAGATAAGGATTTTTCTCTCTCCAATAATATCAGTGATTGTTTTCTTTTTCCTAAGAGTAACAGAAGAATTGATGTGCCACAGATTCCTCTCCTTTTACCCACATGTCTTTCTTTCTTTTCCTGCACAAAATGGTGTTACATGCTTTTGTTTTTCTTCTATTTTTCATGATCCTAAACACCAAATATTAAGAGGTTTTTTAGCGAGCTGAGTTAGGTCAGTTAAATTATGATATATAATGTAGTTTTTAGAACAAAGAAAAATAATGCTAGATGCTTTAAAGCTTATGGCTATTGGGGATACTGCAGGCTCACGGTTTTCTGACTTTTTAAGAGGAAAAAAGGGAAAAGATATAATTTTTTTTTTGACAAAACACTTCTTATTTAATTTATTATGATTTTTTTTTAATGGTAGGAAGAATCGTGAATGGGGGTGAAAGATTCGGTGGATGTTATAGCTTTTTTAGGAGGTGGTGCATGTATTTTTGTAATTCTGTAATTACATTATTGCCACTATCATATATGGTAATTTGACTGTGAGTTCTATTTGTAAGCACGAGTAGGAAAAGCCGCAAATGGCTTGAAGATATCAACCATGGAAGAGAGAAAATTCACGAAATATCTAGCTAGGCTTTTACTTTTTTACCTTTTTAGTGTTGAAGCACAAGAAAAAAACAGTCACCAGGTGTTTGATATAATTTGACCTTCTTTTTGGGAAATGCTTTGTATTACTTTCAAGTTTGGTTTGTTTTAGTTGAAAATGTGGCTGATGATGGAAATGTATGTGTTGCAGATGTTTGGCAGGGAATGAAAATGAAGTAGTTTTCGATTATTCGTAAGAGAAATTCGGGTACAAACTGGGTAATCATGATGAAGAAGAGACATCTGTATCGATCTAAGCATCCATTTGATGCTCATGGTAAGCATCTGCCTTTTCATCCCTTTAAATATTTTCCCTTGGCTTCTGTTTGTGTAATAGTTTCAAGTTATGGCTTATAATTTTTCTCAAAATGCTCTGTTTTGTGTCTATTAACACTAGTAAACTTGAATGAAGCTGCAGTAGTTTCTTTTTTTTTTTTTTTTTTTTTGTGGCGGTAACACCACGAGACTAACAAGCTCATAGAAAATAAATAAATTTCCACATTTTATAATAAATTTTGCAGCGTGCATGCTTGACTGTCCCAAGCGTTGTCTTTCATTAATTGGTGGAAAAGTATAGGAATGTATCATTGTCGAATTCCTTTGGTGACAAAAAGGTTCATTAATTTTGTTGACATTGGATAAATTTAAATTTCGAGACTCTTGTAGCAGATAGATTGAATCTTACTTATGATGAAGAAAAATGCTTTGTGTTAATTCAAAACTTGCGTAGACATTCACAGAATTTTATTTTTTGCTGTGCCTAAATGGCCGGAATCTTTCATTTTTTATGGTTTACAAACTAGTCGTTATTTTTAATTTCTTATCCATACCATTGTACTGATTTTTGGCTTGACAGCCTTTGAGGCTCTTTGCTGTGGTGCATGGCAGTCGGTGGAAAGTTTAAGCATCAGAAATGGAACCATGACCCTCAATTTCGCCGACAATCATCCATGTGTGATTCAAGGTAGAGGTCCATTTGCAAACCTTCGAGTAAGGTCGAGACAGGCAAATTTATATGACTGCACCTGCTTTCTGAGGCCTGGTGTTGATATCTGCGTGCTTTCGACCCCCGAACATGAAGAGAACTCAGACAAGGAGACCCAAAATCATGTGAGTGTCATTCTATAATTTCGAATTCTCACTTGGAACGTGTTTTTCAATTATTTGTGCACGTGTGTTGATCATTTTGATAAGGGCATTGTGGAAACATTGTCTCTAATTACCATAACAGTTAAGAAGAAGTTCAAAATGTTTCTTTATAAAACCTTTTTATCATAAGAATGCTGCATATGGTATAGTTTGAAATCCATTTCCCTTTGTTGATGTCAAAATTACACCACCGAGACCCAGAAGACGCAGCAATAGCACAAGCATGAATGTTGTTTACCCAAGTCATGTGATCATTCTATTACCATTACAATAAATGTGAGCTATATGGTACATTAGCATAGAGAGGTTTAGAGAATGAGCCTTATATCGTACATTAGGCATCCACAATGAGATAAGTCTTCTGCTCAGTCCATAGCTTAGTCTGTCACTGTGTTAATACTCTCTGTTTAATTATATTTTTTAACATTGTTTACTTTAAATTTTTTGTTGCCTTACTGTTAGTTTGACACCAAAGGAGATTGTTTATGGTGTAGGTGATGGTGGATGCTCGAATAAGCTCAATCGAGAGGGTGCCTCATGAGTCTAAATGCACTTGCCAATTTTATGTCAACTTTTACATCAACCAAGGCCCTCTCGGTACAGAGAGAGCAACGCTGAACAAGGAAGCCAAGCTCGTTGGAATCGACGACATTTTCATCTTCCAAACACTTTACAAAGTTGCCTGCGAAAATCAGCCATACCGCTGGGAGTACTCAGCAGACTGCCCAACACTTCCAAGAACAAAATTGCTCTTGGGTAAAATATTGTCTGATGTTTCATGGTTACTTGTGGGATCTCTTATTAAGCAGGTTCGATTTGAGGTCAGAGCAGTGCAGAAGAAGATTGTGTATCAGATTTTGGGACGCGATGAAGAGAACACCTCTGAACCAATGTCTGAGAATGATTTATATACTGTGAATTTCAGAGTAGACAGCGGGATCCTTGAGCCTAGCGTGCACCAATTTGTCCCAGCAGCTGATGCTATTGAGGATGTTCCTGAGTGTGAAATGCACGAAAGTGGGCCGTCACAATCTTCTGATCTTTTAGGATTGAGACGCTCTAAGAGAAGAAATGTACAACCTGAGAGGTTCATGGGGTGTGATTCTTCATCAGAGATAGAGATTGGATTTGTTAGAAGCAGGCCATATAGAATAGATTACGCGGAAGATGATGAGGATGATGAGCTGTACATACCGCTAGCCCAGCTTTTTGCCAAACATGTACGCGGTTCAGAAGAGCATAGTAAGTCAGAACCAAAGGCTTATGCTAAGAAATTGAATGCGGAGGAGGGTTTCCAATGGAAAAGTGACGATGAAGCTGCAACTGAAAGTGACGATGATCTTGAATACAAAGGGGACACTAAGTTGAGGAAGATGAAATCAGTCGGGGGTAAGAAGAAGAAGAAGAAGAAAAATGGATCTCAACTCGCCATTGTTCCCTTAGCTGACAAAAGGGATCCTTTAGCCCTTCGCCGCGGGGATTTAAATTCCAATAGGCATCCAAAAACTGCAAATGGTGGTGAGGAATTGCCTTCGCAGTACTATTATCATTACAATTCTAAAAAGAAGAAGAAGAACCATGTTGATCTGGATGAGATGGACTTTCAAATGAAATGGGATGGGAAAGTGTCTACTAGCAGAGCAAGCAGAGTTTTCGGCAAGAGGCATAGCTCGGTACGTGTGAAAAGGGAGGGTCCTAATGGGAGAATTTACCAGAAGAGGAGCTTAAGTGCAGGTGCATACAAGGATCTGATCAATAGTTTCTTGAAAGACATGGATTGCACAAATAAGTTGGATGCAAATATTATGGACCAATGGAATGAGTTTAAGGCCGCGAAGACCCCTGGCCTACAACCCGAAGTTGAAATGCCGGAAGTTGAGGAAGAAGAGGAAATGTCAGAGACTGAAATGCTTTGGAAAGAAATGGAATTGTCAATGGCATCATCTTACGTTCTTGACGATGAGGTAAAATTTCATAGAAACTGAAAACTATAATGGTTTTTTGTTTTGTTTTGAAGAACTGCAATGAAATGATTATCAAGCGGGGATTTACATTATGTATTAGCTTCAATGTTTACTTGATCTGCATTGTTCATTTGATTTAGTAAAAAGATTTTCAGGTCAACAGTGCAGGGAAGTCCAGTGGGACAATACAGAAGTCAAGTGCGCTTTGCCAGCATCGATTCAGGGTTGATGACGAAATTGGGATTGTGTGCCTCATTTGTGGTCATGTCAGCACTGAAATAGGAGATGTTTCGGCACCCTTTGTAAGTCCATGTAGAAACTCATTTGTAAAAAAAAAAATTGTCACATTGGTCACGTAGCTTGATCTAATTGCTGGCTTATTTTTCTTTAGGTGCAAAACACAGGGTGGGTCGCGGATGAGAATAGAAAGGCAAGTGAAGAAGAGCCTGTAGATCCTAAGCGAGCTGAATTTGAGGAATTCAATTTCTTCCACACTCGTCCTTCCCATGATGAGCCACCCGAGCCTTTGTCAGAAGAAAATGATAACGTTTGGGCTTTGATTCCTGAGCTAAGAAAGAAATTGTTGTTCCACCAAAAAAAGGCCTTTGAATTCCTTTGGAAGAATGTTGCTGGATCAATGGAACCGGCGCTTATGGAACAAAAGTCAAAGAAAATAGGCGGTTGTGTTATATCTCATACTCCTGGAGCTGGTAAAACTTTTTTGATCATTGCATTTCTTGTTAGCTACCTCAAGTTGTTCCCTGGGAAGCGGCCGCTAGTCCTTGCTCCCAAGACAACACTCTATACCTGGTACAAAGAATTTATAAAATGGAAGATTCCTATACCGGTGTATCTGATTCACGGCCGAAGAACCTATAGAGTGTTCAAGAAAAAGACAGTTACATTTGCTGGTGGAGGCCCAAAGCCAACGGATGATGTCCTTCATGTGTTGGATTGTTTAGAGAAGATACAGAAGTGGCATGCAGGGCCTAGTGTTCTTGTCATGGGATATACTTCGTTTCTGACATTGATGCGCGAAGACTCGAAGTTTGTGCATAGGAAGTTCATGGCTCAAGTGCTGAGGGAGAGTCCGGGAATCGTGGTACTTGACGAAGGTCACAACCCAAGAAGCACGAAATCAAGGCTGAGGAAAGGGTTGATGAAGGTGGAAACAGATCTGAGGATTCTGCTTTCAGGTACTTTGTTTCAAAACAACTTTTGCGAGTATTTTAACACCCTTTGTTTGGCTAGGCCAAAGTTTGTGAATGAAGTTTTACGAGCATTGGACCCAAAATACAGAAGGAAAAAGAAGGGGAAAGAAAAGGCAAGACATTTGATGGAAGCGCGTGCGCGAAAGTTGTTCTTGGACAAGATTGCGAAGAAGATTGACTCGAACGAAGAGGAAGATCAGAGGATTCAAGGCTTGAACATGTTGAGAAACATAACTAATGGGTTCATTGATGTTTACGAAGGTGGGAATTCAGATACTCTTCCGGGGCTCCAAATTTACACCTTGTTGATGAACACAACTGACATACAGCAAGAGATTTTGGACAGGTTGCAAGATATCATGACTAAGTACAAAGGGTACCCTTTGGAGTTGGAGCTTTTGATTACCCTTGGATCAATACATCCTTGGCTGATCAGAACCGCAGCTTGTGCGGAGAAATTTTTTAGCGGTGAGGAGCTAATGGAGCTTGAGCAATACAAGCATGACTTGCACAAGGGGTCAAAGGTGAAGTTTGTGATGAGCCTAGTGTACCGGGTGGTTCGAAAGGAGAAGGTTTTGATCTTCTGTCACAACATTGCACCGGTTAGGCTGTTTTTGGAATTGTTTGAGAGGGTGTTTGGGTGGCAGAGAGGAAGAGAGGTTTTAATTTTGACCGGGGATTTGGAGCTGTTTGATAGAGGCAAAGTGATGGACAAATTTGAAGAGGCCGGCGGGGCATCTAGGGTTTTGCTTGCATCAATCACAGCCTGTGCTGAGGGAATCAGCTTGACCGCGGCTTCCCGGGTTATTTTATTGGATTCGGAATGGAATCCCTCGAAGACTAAGCAGGCAATTGCCCGGGCTTTTCGTCCGGGACAGCAGAAGGTTGTGTATGTTTATCAGCTGTTGGCAACTGGGACTCTTGAGGAGGACAAGTATGGGAGGACAACATGGAAGGAGTGGGTGTCAAGCATGATATTCAGCGAGGCGTTTGTGGAGGACCCGTCGCGGTGGCAGGCGGAGAAGATTGAAGATGACATATTGAGGGAGATGGTGGCAGAGGACAAGACTAAATCTTTCCATATGATCATGAAAAATGAGAAGGCTTCGACTGTGGTTAGAGGTAATGATAACTCATCAGGTAAGGACTAAATTAGACAGGGACTAATTTGAACTTGAATTGTATCATGAATGGCTACCATACTTGATTTTATGTGATGTGAATGATTATGCCGCTTATGGCCAGTTAATAAATGCAAACAGCTCAACTTTTCTTAATTGATTTATGTGTTTTTTTCGCGATCTCATTCTCATATATAGTTATTTGGCTGATTCTTGGTTCTCAATGTTTTGGGATCTGATTCTCACTGTGTTTATTTAGCATATGGGTATTGAAAGTGCGATGATAACGCAAGGATATCAAATTTTATACCAATCGAGGTGACAAAAATCTGTGTTTTATGAGTCCATTTTTTGTTCAAAGCAGATGAAATACTGTCATATATAAAATTTGGTATATATTCTTAGTTAAGCTACATAATTGGTATCCTTATCTAAGCTACGTAGTTTAGTCATTAGGTAATCACATATTAAACTCTCTTGTATATGTGGTGAAATACTTATAAATTAGTCCAATTTTTAAGCCTAACATATAAATTAGTCCATTTAACATATAAAATAGTCTATTTACTGCATCATCAGTTTTTACTGTGTTCTTTTTGTGGTTTTGTTTTTTAAGTTTGCCGATACGGTTTATATCCTTTTTTGATGAGAAATATTCAAATTTTAAATATTATATTTATTTTTCAAAATTATTTAATTTAAGATAATTTTAAATAAATTTCATATTTGACGATTTATTTTATATTTTTTTATCGTATACCATCTCATACTTTTGAAAAGTCAGAGACTTACATGTATGTTATCTATCTTATTACTTTTTTGTTTTTATTACTTTATAGGTAAATTAATAATTATCAGTAGGTTTCTTGTTTTATTTTATTTGAGAGAGCTAAATATTAAATATAATATACCTATTATGATACAGTTAAAATTTTCATGTATAGGTATCTTATTTATGCGGGGGAGTTAACCAGACAATGTTGTTTAATATACTTGTTAAGTCTAAAATCAAATTATGGTAGGTGCATAAAGGGAAAAATAAGAGATATGACATCATCGAATGATGGAATTTTGTATGCTCAAGATAAGTATGATATGTAATGGTACACTTGTAATTTTTTAAAAAACAACGGACTAAAAATAATGATGTATTTTGACCAACAATAAAAAAAAAGTTATTTCTTTTTACTGTATCTATTAACTACAGTGGATTAATTTATAATTTGAACTCT
Source organism: Prinsepia uniflora (assembly GCA_032719365.1). Lineage (NCBI taxonomy): Eukaryota > Viridiplantae > Streptophyta > Magnoliopsida > Rosales > Rosaceae > Prinsepia > Prinsepia uniflora. Next base: position 9,853,660 of record CM064870.1, on the reverse strand, counting down.
AAAATATGACATATTTATAATTACATTGTACGACAGAAGAATGTTTATACGAAAAATTTTAAGATTAATAAAAAATTATAAAAATGTTGAAATGTAATTGACATAAATTAATTTTTTTGTAAAACTTTCTGTTTTTAAACTTTAAATTTAATGTTGACACATAAATTATAATTATAAAAAATTAAATTTTGGGAGATGACACTTTTTTATATGAAATTTAAAATGAAGGTTTAAGGAAATTCAATTTTTTTTTAATTTCTAATTTTTATAAATTCAAACAGAAAAATTGATACATAATAATTTTAAAATTCTAACTTTTGATTATATGCTTTATTATTTTTTGTCATCTAAACACAAGGGTAGCCTTCACAATTTGGCCCAAAAGCCCATGGGCTTATGGGGGCCCAATAGGCCAGGTGGACAAAAACCCGGCACGAGAGTGAGCGGGTTGGGCTTGGGCTTATGGTGTTCAAAACCGATAGGCTCAAAAGACCTCAGCCCGACATGTCCGTATAAACTCGGCCCATAAGTCCAAATATATAAAATACTTATTATTTTAGAATTAATACTCAGCCCATTCTTAATACTAATATTTCAGCCCAAACCCAAATCTCAACCTCAAGCCCACCTAATTTATTTTAGAAAGCCCAATGACCAATACCCAATACAAACCCTAACCCTATGTCCACGGTCCACCACTCCACCTACTTAAATGAATTTCACTCAACTACTCAACCCTAACCTTTTCGGCCTTTCCACATTCTGATTCTCATCAGGACCTCACCAGCCGCGTTATCACTCTCCTCTCTCCCTCTCTTCTCTCCCTCTCTCTCTCCCAACTCTCAAAGTTCAAAACACATCTCAGATTTCACCAGCCGCATTTTACTAATTTGTGCTCATGTTTGCAAAATAATTAAAGGAGAAAAAAAAGGAGGAAGAATAGAAGGAAGAAAGCAAAGAAGAAAAGAAACAAGAGGAGAAAAAGGAACAAGAAAAGAAAGAAGAAGAGCCTCCAGAGATTGTACTCAAGGTTGATATGCATTGTGAAGCTTGCACCAGGAAAGTTGCTAGAGCCTTGAAGGGTTTCCAAGGTAATTTCATCTTATTCTTAATTGTTTTTTTAGGGGTTCTCAATTGTTTATTTATATTATTTTCACATACATATATACTTCATAAAAAAACCTAATTTTTAAATTCTCATCATCTACTCAATCTCTCTTATTTTTTAAACTACACGTATGTATAAGAAACTACAATAGTGGTAGCTAAGAAAATATATACAAATCAGTTTGAAAATGTATTTTTGTTAGATGGAGCTAGTACTTGGCTTTAGCACGTTTTTCTTGAAGAACACATTAATTTCTAATGATATTATTTTGTACTTAATTTATAATTGAAAAAGTGCAGATTAATATTATTGGTGTATAATGAATGGGAATGGAATTAATGTTTAATTATGTAGGTAATTATTTTTAGCTATATAATTATGCAAATTAAGTCGTTCCTTGATTCGGTTGCTTAAGTGCAGTTTGGATGCTCCCTACCTATAACATTTGATTTGGTTGATTAACGTACTTACGAGTCATCAGAGAAAGAAGGCCCTTTGGATTGGTGGGATGAATTCTCCAGGAGAATTAATGGTACATTATTTTCGTTCTTGGTTTCATATTTTGATTGCTTTACTATATCATTTTGTTCTTCTTTGTTTGTCTACTTGCTTTATGTTATGCTTCTACGTTATATGCAACTTTATTTAAATATTGATATTATGTTTCCGGTATTTGTTTTCGTACTATTTGATTTGATGTGCTTATGGTTTATGTTTCAAATTGATTTTGTCTATTTCAAATTGGGTTTATGTTCTCATTCAACTTTGTTTAGTCACATTGAAGAAATATCCCTAATCTGACTTTGAACCTGTTCCTTAACCTAACATTTTTGGTCTTTTTTGGCTTTCTTGAACATCAGAACGGATAAGATTACGTTATGCTTAACATTGACCGCCATGTAAAAAAATCTAGGATAATAAGTTAATAATAGTAACTAGGCCCTTGAGCAATGCCTACAGCTTTTATATCAGCTGTATTTAACAGGAACTTAATAATTTTTTGGATTTTTCAATCAAGAACTCAGGCTATGACAGTTCATCTTTATGAAGATGTAAGTCTTTTTTTCTTTCTTTTGACTTATGTGTTTTTTTTTCATTTACTTTACAATTGATCGAACTTACTAACATTGCTTGAAGATCACTCTCTTTACAGAGAGGTTTCTAAAATGTGGATATTTCTTTCTTTTTTCTTTCGTTTCTGCTGTCCAGGTTTTACATTACTTGAAGATCACTCTCTTTACTAACATTGCTTGGAATAGATATATCTATAAAGTAGCTTTAAGATACAAAGGCCCTTTGAATAGATATATCTATATAGTAAATGAAACCAGTTCTTCCAACTTGGTTGTTTCTACTGAAAATGATTGGATAGTTGTTGAGCTTGTTAGTGGATTTTCGTCTATTTTTTATTCTTCAACAAATATATTTTATGATATTTATTATCCTACATCAAGTCGTGTTATTAGTTGTTCAAGAGATATTCATGAAACATTTGCTGTATATGGCAAATTTGGTTTGTTTAATGTTGCTTTGGTTAAGATGAAGGAAAAATTTGATAAATATTGATCAGATTTTCCTACAATTTTCTGTTTTGTCATTGTTTTTGACCCTAGGTTTAATTAGTTTGCAATTGAAGAATGGTTAACGTTGATGCATATTGATGTATCTATTGTTAATGAAAAAATCGGAAACATTAGGAAGTTATTATTTGAATTATATGATGTTTACAAGAAGAATGTTGTGATTAGCGAGAGTCATATTATTCCATTGATAACGCCCAAACTACGCATTAAATTAAACACGTAATTTGAGTATTATGCAATTTAAACCCTTTTGTGTAATTGTAGCATTGGTAAATAGGGATCGTTCTTAACTGGAGAAATTAGGGAACATTATTAATATGTTAGTTAAAAAGAATAATGAATAATCAAAGAATAAAGAATTAAATAATTAAATAATTAAATAATTAAATAATAAAGAATTAAAGAATAAATGAATTAAAGAATTAAAGAATAAAAGAATAAAAGAATGAATGAATTAATGAAATAAAGAATAAAAGAATAAAAGAATTAATGAATAAGAGAATTAATGAAATAAAGAATAAAAGAATAAAAGAATAAAGAATTAGATGGAGGTTTGAAGGATTGTAATTAAATAATAAAGAAATCAAGTAAAAATAATTAAGAACTTAATTCTACTTCTACTTTAACTTTTATGCAAGTGAACTTTCTTCAAACACATATTTTTACCAACACTCTAACATCATGCTCATATTGAACCAATCACGAAATCCTACCTTAATCATCTCAAATACACGCATATGTTTTTCAATATTACAAATGCACCGAACAGCGGTGATAAACACTTATAATACGATTCACCTTAAATTTGTGATTTCAATGTGTGTCAAACATCTAAATCTCTTCAATTTTCTACTAAGTGCACCGAACAGCGGTCATAAACACTTCGTGTAGAATTGAAGTTTAAGCACTAAAACATATGAAGTAAAAGAAATTCAAAAAGTAAAACACATGGAGATTGCATTCTTACTTACAAATGTTAGAAAGAAAATACCAATACATATATTGAATTATAAGTAAAACCAAAATAATAACAAGAATTTAAGTAAATGGAGAAAGTTACACTTTTGGAACCCAAGTACAGCTTGTGATTCCGAAAGTGGATGGAAACAATGGAATGTTATTCATAAGGAACACCGAACAACGACAAAAACCTTATGAAGATGGAGGATAAAATATAAGAATACGGACTTAAATTCTAGAATTATTTCGGAAATACTTGGCCTAGGTATTTCTTAAGGAAAGCATAAAAATGTATTTAAGAGATCTCAAAGAAAAATCACAAGAACAGAGTAAAGAAGAAATGAAATTAAGGATTAATATAAAAATAACATAATTTAAGAACACGAATTAAAAGAAAGCTTAATTAAATAAATAATCTACAATAAGCTAAAATGGTCCCAAAAAATAAAGAATAAAAGGAAAGAAGATAAACTAAAAGAAGATAAACTAGAGAGAAAAATAAGAGAGCTTAAACTAAAGAAATGAACAAAATGGGAAAAATGGGGACCCTTTACAAATGAATTTGCCTCCCTATTTATAGAGGGAGGCAAAAAAGAACTAAAAATAAAAAACAAAATAAAATATAAAAATAGTACAAAAATAAATGATGAAAAATGATGATGAATGATAAAATTATGTTTGATTTTTGGGATTGATTTGAGCTGGAAAATCAGAGAAATAATAGAAAATGGGAGCAGTTGTACGGGCTGGGCCACTGTGGCTGGAACAGTAGGGGCGGATGGGTTGGGTTAGGTGATTGCAGGCTGAAATGAGTGGTTGGGCTGCTCGGGTGGTTTGGTGGCCTGGTGCACAGACGGGCCGTACGCATGGGTAGGTTGAAGGCTTCTGGTTAGGTGTGCTGTTAGGTTGAAGGATCAGGGCTGGAGCAGCGCAGGTGATTGTACGGGCTGCAGTTGCGTGCTGGGCTTCAGAGTAGTTTGGGTTATTTGTTGAAGGGACTGGACCGGGCATTTGGTAACGGGCCAGGCGTATGGACTGACTGGACCAGGCAGGACAGCAGCTGAAATGAGTTGGTCAAGGCGTGATGGAGTAGATGCGGGCCTGGGCGCAAGGCGACATGGATTTGGGCTGGGGCGATTGCGGACCTGACGCACATGTGTAACGACCCGTCCCGAATTCCGGGATTAGTTTAGTGACTAATCTTGATTAGCGAGGTTGAACGGTGGTTAGTAGGGCGGAATCGGACAAATTGTGCAAAATGACCGTTTTGCCCCTAGTCGTGGGCAAAATGTTGACTTTTTGATCGGGCGGTCAAATGGACTTTGACTGATGACCGTGACGTAGTTCGGGACGTCACGAGTTCATAGACAGGTGGCACGTTCGATTCCGACATTCGTAGAGAAAGTTATGGTGTTCGGAAGTTGAGGGGTAATTTGGTAATTTGGCTTATTAGGGGCCAAATGTTGACTTTTTGATCGGGAGGTCCGATGGGCGAGGGCCAAGGACCGTTACGTAGGTATCGTCGATACGAATCCAACGACAGGCGGCATGCCGAAATCGGAGATTCGACGACAACGTTATGGTCAAGGAAACGAACTAACGAACCGAGGCCCCGATTAAAATAATATTATAATAGTGAATAGTGACCGTTGACTGTGCCCCTCCGGATGAGTGACAAGTGTCACCCATCCCCTAATCTAAGCCCTAAAACCTGATCCATGTCTCCCTACATCATCATTACAACCTCATTATCACCATTAATCTAAACTAATTAATCCCCATAATTCTCCTTCTGTGTCTTTGAACCCGTGAGCAACTGAGTGTGAGGGATGGGGGAATTGGCTGATTTCTTGCAGCAAAATTGGGAGAATTGAGTGAGTTTGATGACTGTGTTAACTGAGTGAATCACGGGAGACAGAGTGTGGGGGGGGCTGAAGCAAAAAACCGAAAATTGAGTTTGGGAGGGAAATTCGAAATCAAATCATAGGGCCGTGGGGATTGAATTGGGGATTACCTTCAGCTTCCTGGGAGTGCCACGATCTTAATTGTCGAAGAAACGAGAAGAATTGGTGCCGTTTTGGCTCTGAACGGGCTTGGTGACAGAGGAGGAATTTCGAGGTTGAGTCGTGATCGTGGAGTGTTTAGACGACGGAATTGAGGTGGGGAACTTGCTTATCATGACCCCACGATGCTTCTGGGTTCGTCAATTGAAAGGAAACGGTCGTGGTTGACGAAACTCCATGCTTGAACAGTGACTGTGTTCGAGCTTGAGTTCATTGGGTTAGAGGTGAGATTGTATGAAATTAATCTTGTAGAAATGATCCTTACACTCTCACGATACTCACTGTGTTAATTAATTTGAAAAACAGGGTCGAAATCTATGAACCCGAATCGGAGACCCGTCGAGGATCGATCGATAGTCGTGAGGCTTTAGACCACCATTCGAGAAATTGAACTTGCAGAACTTAATTATAGTTGGATTGGAAGGGATCAGTTGAAAGAACGGATCGAATTGAGGTTAAATTGAATGAGATTGAATCGGGTCTGTTCGCGGGTTTTTCAACCCGTTTACCAGACAAACGGGCGAAGGGGATGACTGTGCTGGTACTGTATGACACGACCCATCCCAATCCCCCCGGGATTACCATGGAATGTGACGTGCTCCCGTCTGACAAGAGGCGCCAGACAAGGGATAACCGATTGCCATTGCCCAAACGGGCTTCCAGAGTGCGTAAGGATCGATGGAGGAGGTGTGCGATGCTCAAGTCTCTGCTGCAGTCGTATCCGGAATCAACCTGAAGGGCATTAAAAACCAAAAGCTGTGAGTGGACGAAAATAAACAAGTCTGCTTAAAACATTTATAAGACATTTATGCCCCTCAGTAAAATCATATGCATGCACCAAAACCAATAATCCCATATTTATTTAGAAATAACCATTAGGGCCTTAGCCCGGAAACCAAAGCATATTTTCAATTTCCAAAAGTAAATCCAAGAGTTATTTCATCAATCCAGTAATATTCATTTATTATTTTTCCATCTCCGGCATCCCCGATGCCTAGCGTCCTAGACGCTTGACGTTCCAGACGTCATATCTCACGGTATTAAGCAACGCGTGCTGCCCGGGGTCTCACCGGGTCCATATCTCTGACATCCCCGATGTCTGACGTCCATGACGTCTAGCAATCCTGCTCCTGGATCACTATACGGTCCGGTAGCTCCGTACAATGAGCCCTCGCAGGCAATGCACCGTGACTTCTCCAGTGTCCCCGACACTTGGAGGAGACCAGGATATAAATATCCTCATATCGAGATGGTTTTATGGAACACATTTTATTATTCATTTCCAAAATATCACAAGGGCCCTGCCCCGAATTTCCATAAAACCGTCATAAGTCCAAATAGTTGAATCAAATCCGAAATAGTTCATTCAATTCCATTTTAGGGTCCCCGACCCGAAATCACATATACAAGTCAACTGGGCTCCTGGCCCGATTCATAAGTTAACTGGGCCCCTGGCCCGATTTCATAATTCAATTGGGCCCCTGGCCCGATTCAACAAATTAACTGGGCCCCTGGCCCGATTTCACATTATCAAATCCGTGACCGTTTCATGAAATCATATCCATCCATATTTATGGAAATCAGTGCAAATCCAGAAAACCTCGATTCACGTGCAAACACGTAAATCGCCTCGAAAAGCGTGAAAACATATAAATTCACTGATATCCAAAATAAATCATATAATCCCAATTATAACAATCATGAAACAGTTATGCATGCATCGAATTTATAAAACCAATGTCCACTCACAGACCGTTTAACCGAGCGCCTCGATACGCGTGCCATAGGCCCTCCCGGGCCACCTCACTATCACCGGGACTCCCAATCCTGTTCAAATCAATTTAGAGGATCACTAACCTCATCATTAACATCCTATTCAAGCCCCGTAATTTTCCCGAATTTTTAAGTATTTTTAAATTGGATTTAAAACCTTCGGACATCCCGAACAATATCGAGACGGTGTCCGATCGACACGAAACCAATCCCAAAATGTTCGTTACAATGTATAGGATAAAAGTCATGTTGACCTCACCTCGAGATTCGTGCCCACGCGCCGTCACGCGCCGCCGTGAGTGGCTGCGCGTGAAAGCCACGCGCCTGCTACAGTGCTCCTTCTTCACCCGAATGACTGGTAAACGGGTCAGATTACCCGCGATAGGATCCGTTTCAAACACCCTCAATTCGATAACAATTCCATCCGTTCTTGATCCTACAACAATCACCAATCCACCAATTTCAGTTCTGTGTCCATGATTAGCATCAACCGTCGATCAATCTTGTCGACAACCCGTGATCACCCAAAACGGGTCGATCACCAGAGCTCCTCCAATCCTTAACCAAAATCAAATTAACTTCACAGGAAGTTAATAAGGACCACTACGAACTAATTAGCATCATTAATTTAACTCGACAATACCTCAATCGTCACAACTCAAGCTCGAGTTTTCCGGCCGTCCACCATGTCCGTTCACGGCCCTAGGAGCTCCCAAGCTTGCCCCATTTGATCTGGTTCGACTCGTTGAAGTTCCAGGAAGCTCAAACACTCATCAATTAGGCTTGGGCTGGCCTGAAACTGGAAATTCGAATTTGAATTCCCCAGAACCCAGTTTCGGGTTTTCAGAGAATTTCAGCCCCAAACTCACTCATTCCTTTCATTCTCAATCTCAGTGAACCGCTCTCGACTCACTCACCATTCTTTAATTCAATTCAGCCGTTAAAGGCGTCCAAAAGTGTCCTCAAATGACTGTGCAAGGTTCCCCTGCACAGACCCGAAAACATTAAACAACCAGTGCCCATGTCCTTTTGATCGATTGCCAGCACCAAACATGTGCAATTCCACCTCATACTGGTCCAATTAACTCAATTAAATCATAAACAAAACAAGGGATCGATCGCACAAAGCATCCACCTCACGGCTACTTCAATGGAACAGTGTCCCGTGAAGAAAATTACAATTCTGCCCTTGTGCAGAAAATTACCAAAATGCCCCTCACGCATCCTGACCCGTAACTCGGTCATACGGACTCCGATTGATGCGTGCCGCCTGTCTACGAACTCAGGGCATCGAGACCTTCCTAACGGTCCTCGGCCCTCGGCCATCGGGCATCCCGATCAAAAAGTCAACATTTCCCCCTTATATCGTCCAAATTACGAAAACGCCCCTGGACTTCCGTACATCATAACTTTCACCACGAACGTCGGAATCGAACGTGCCACCTGTCTATGAACTCGTGACGTCCCGAACTACGTCACGGTCATCGGTCAAAGTCCATTTGACCATCCGAATTAAAAGTCAACGTCTTGCCCACGCCCAGGGGCAAAACGGTCATTTTGCACAATTCGTCCGAAATCGCCCAACTAATCCCAGATTAGTAAATCACAATTAAATAATATTAAATCCCGATATTCGGGACGGGTCGTTACACTGTAGCTGGCGCGTGGCTTCCACGCGCAGCCGCTTGCGGCGGCGCGTGGTGGCGCGTGATTGGGAATCTTGAGGTGAGGTCAACATGACTTTTAATCCTTTCGATGTAACGGACATTTTGGAATTGGTTTCGTGTCGATCGGACAACGTCTCGATAGTGTTCGGGATGTCCGAAGGTTTTAAATTAAGTTTAAAAATAAGTAGAAATTCGGGAAAATTACAGGACTTTGATAGGATGTTAATGATGAGGTTAGTAACCCTCTAATGTGATTTGGACAGGATTGGGAGTCCCGGTGATAGTGGTATGGCCCGGGAGGGCCGGTGGCACGCGTATCGAGGCACACGGTTAAAACGGTCTGTGAGTGGACTTTGGTTTTATAAATTCTATGCATGCTTAAATGTTTTACATGGATTATGATTGTGATTGTATGATGTTGGTTTGGTTGTTGGTAAATTGTACGGTTTCACGTATTTCGAGGCGATTTACGTGCTTGCACGTAAATCGAGGTTTTTCGGTTTTACATGGATTTCCCATATTTATGACTTGGATATAATGTGATGAAATGGTTTTGAAATTGGAAATATGAACTCGGGCTTGAGGCCCAATTATGTTGGAAATTTCGGACTTGGAGTCCATTTGAATATCGGGCCGGGGGCCCAGTTGGTTAATGAAATCGGGCCAGGGGCCCAGTTGGTATGAAATCGGGCTGAGACCCATTTGAGTTATATTATCGGGCCAGGGGCCCAGTTGATTTGTGAATTCGGGCCGTGGGCCCAGCGGGTTTATAAAGTCGGGTTGCGGGCCCAATTGGTTTACAAATCGGGCCGTGGGCCCAGTGGTTCATAAAATCGGGCATGAGGCCCAGTTGGATTATAAATGTGATTTTGGGTCAGGGACCCTATATTTAATAATTGTGATTTTGGGTCAGGGACCCTAAATGGGATTACGTGGTTTTATGGAAATTTCGGGCAGGGCCCATTGTAATGATGTGATAAAAGGATTTAATAAAACTGTTTTCCATATACCATCTGGATACAAGGATATATGATGGTCTCCTGCAGATGTCTGGGACACTGGGGAAGTCACGGTGCATTGCCTGCGAGGGGTCATTATACGGAGCAGCCGGACCGTATGATGACTCAGGAGCAGGTTTGCTATGATTGACGTCAGGGACGTCAGACATCAGGGATGTCAGATATATGGACCCGGAGAGACCCCGGGCAGCACGCGTAGCTTATGAAACCGTGAGATATGACGTCAGGGACGTCTAGCGTCTGGGACGCTAAGCATCTGGGATGCTGGTGATAGTAATGGTAAAATATGGATTAATGAATAAAATGGCTTATTGGTTGGATATGTGTTATGTGGTAAAAATGGATTATTGGTTATGAAATGGTATGTCGGGTCAGGGACCCTAAATGGTTTTGGATTTTTGAATTGATGTTCATCTATGGTCGTGGGTGGTGACCCACATGGTTTTAATATGTATGGTGGTGGTATTCCACGGTTTTGGGCTGAGTTCCCACACTTGGTTTTTGGTTAACGGTTTTCGGGCTAAGGCCCTAATGGCTCGGTTGAGCAAACGTTTTGGTTACTGGTTTTTGGTGGCATGCATACGTTTTTATTGGAGGGCATAAATGTCTTATAAATGTATTTGGTAAATTTATTGGTTTTTGTCCACTCACAGCTTTTGGTTTTAATGCCCTTCAGGTTGATTACGGATGCGATTGCAGCAGAGACTGGGACATTGCACACCTCCTCCATCGGTCCTTGCGCACTCTGGATGGCCCGTTTGGGCAGTAGCTCTTGGTTATCCCTTGTCTGACACCCCTTGTTGGACGGGAGCAGGGCACATTCCATGGTAATCCCGGGGGGATTGGGATGGGTCCTGTCACATGGGCAGTGGATTGGGCTGAAGGCATGGGGAGCGGACTGGCACAATGCAGGCGTGCGGGTCGCGGGCTGGAGAAGAAATGGGCTGCAATAGTGACAAGAAAGTGGGCTGAGTTAATTTGGGCTGAGTTAATTAATTTAATTCAACCGAATTTCGTCCATAATTTATTCGTTATAATTCCGATCGGGACGATTCTTTCGCCAAAATACTCCAAATTACAAGCTTTATTTATTTAAACAAAATATCACAAAATAAATCATTTTATCTAATTATTTATTATTTTAATATTAAAAGCTAAGTATAAGGGTATAAAATAATATAAAATAATTCTTATTTGATGACCTATCAAATACCCCCACACTTAAACTTTGCTAGTCCCTAGCAAATACTAAAATTAAACTACGAATTCAAAACAAGTAAACCTTTAACCATTTGTCTCAATATTTCATTTTTATCATGGCATCAAACAATTTCACTTAAAGCAATTAAGCATATGGAATTCAAGTAGTTAATACATGGTAACAAAATATTTTAACAAGTAAGATAATGAGTAAATATGGTGAAATGGATCTCAACATGAATAAAACAAGTATGAATCAACTCACAAGGATATGCACTCATAAATTCACTCAATTTTGTAAAGGTTTGTGTTTGCACTCAAAATATGTGAGAAAAATGCTCACATAATAGAAATGAAGTACTTTTGCAAAATTTCAAACAAACACCTCAATATAAAAACAAAACATACTTGCACAAATGAACCAAAACCATAGGCTTACTCAAGTGATTGACTCCACTAATCAAAATTTACAATCTTAAGGATCATAAAGTCTTTACGAAGGTTGTAATGGGGCTAAGTTAGAGGCAAGGAATATATAGGACAAGTGGTGCTCAAATTCGTTCCAAGACTCAAAAGACTCCTAAAACATAACATAGCTTCCCGACTTTAGTGCAATGATATAATGAATTCATCCCTTCGAACATAGGCCAAATTTCATCATGTTGGGCCTCGAATTCATTTGAATTTACAACTATAAAGGACTTAACTCAAACATTACATAATTAAACCTTATTACCTCGATAGAAACTCAATACACTTTTTCTTCTTTTTTTTTTTCAATTTCAATTTTTTTTTCTTCATATATCAAGGTAATAACATGTGTCAATAATACAACAAAATTTGAGTAAGTAAATCCATATACATAAAAGTCTTCAAAACATCATCAATTTCTCTTCACACAATCTTTATGTCTTCAACCGAGTCATTGGAACAAGGGTGAAAGATGTCTATACTAAGCTCAAGTGTTTAGATAATCATGGTGATGAAAGAAAGGCTTAATGTAGGCTCAAAGGGTTTAAAACTAAAGGGGTCGCAACTTGTGCGCACAAAATAGGGAACATGGATGTTTGAATTTGTGGTGTTAACCCTAATGCCTTAATCATTTCCAAAATCAGAGAGTTTATTGACTTAAAAGCTTTGAAAATCACATAGAATAAGTTCTAGTACACTAGAGTTCATTAAGATCTATTGCAAGCAGTTATGAGGCATATGTATATCAATTTAAACAAAAAACTTATGAATCACTCATCAAAGTTGTATATAAGGTTCTAAAGCTCACATAGGGTTCAAATGATTCATACTTATCTTAACATGCTCGTTTATTGAACAATTTACATGCATTATTTACAAGTTATAACACTTAATCACAAAATATTAACAAACGAATTCAAGTTGTAGTGATCATCTTTATAGTTATAACATATTCGTTTCCGTTCATTTATATCATTGACAAGTTAAAGGGCAACTTAATACTCGTAAAAATACTAAGTAAAAGCAAAAAGGTTCTAAGAAAGCACTAAACAAATAATTTATGTTTTTTTAATAATTATTTATTTTTTTTCTTTTTTTTTAAACAATTTTATTGCACAATTAAAATTTGTAAACCACTCCCCCACACTTAAATTCTACATTGTCCTCAATGTAGGAGAATAAGAAGTATTTGAACATAGAATTGAAGTAAGGAAAATGATTTACGAAAATAAAACAAGTAAAACATTAAATAAATAAAATAAAGAGAGTGAAGGGTGAAAGATAGCAAATTTGCGGTGATGACTCCTTCACATCCCGGGAATACATTGGGTTGCCTCCCAACAAGCCCTCGAAGTTTAACGTCCATCCAGCCTAGACAAAGATGCAAATTAGTTAGTCAAAGATGCACGTTTGTCAAGAATGCAAGTTTAGTGATGCAAATTAGATTAAAGATGCAAGTTAGTTAAATTAAAGATGCAAATTAAAATTTGTCATGACAAATAATGTAAGTTAAGATATAAACAATATTTACAAGTTGGGGGAAGTCAAAGATATATATAGTTCACATAGCTTCAAAGTTTAGATGGAGACTTATACGTCCGTACGGCCCAAGTAAATATCTGGGATTAATTCAACTGTTTGGGCAAGTTCAAAGGTGACCAGGTTAGAAAGAATAAACACAAGAGGCAGGGCTAATTTCGAGACATCCCGAGGCTTAAACTCCATTGATGTCCCTTTTTTAGACCCAAAACCCGTTATGAGTACCGTCTCTTGTCCTAGACATCACCCTCGAAAATTTCTTACTCCAGAGGAATTAAGATAACTCAAGTGTTAACAATCATCGTAGGTGAGGGTTAACAAAAGAGTCTTCACCGATTAAAGATCAAAATCTAAACTTCAAAATACAAGTGATCTACATATAGCCAAAACTAATGCATGAATGCACGAATTATTTACAAGTATGTTTTTATGCACAATTTACAAATATGATATGACAATTTACCTATGAACAATTTATGAATAAAAAGACAAAGATGTACAAATATATCCACAAATAATACACAAAATAAATACATCCACAAATAAAATAAAATGAACAAGTAATATAAGAGTTCGAATTTACATAAACAAATAAAATAAAATAAAATAAATGAACAATTTATACAAGTTATGAACAATTATGAATAAAAAGACAATTAAACCTTTTTTTTCGGAATTAAATAATTAAATAAATGAAGAAATTTTTTTTTTTACGAATTTTAATTACAAAAAAAAAAATGAACATGTACCAAATGCATTTATGAACAAGTGAAAAGAAAGAACATTATGTACAAGTATGAACAAGCATAATATGACATGTATAAGAATTATAAACAAACATGAATGAAAGTCAATTATGAACAAGTATGTATAAGAATCAACAAGTAAAATAAAAATTGAAATTTACATAAACAATTATAATATGAACAAGTATATAAAAAAAATATGAACATTTATGAAGAAATATAAAAAGAACAAGTAAAGTATGAACATTATAAGCAAAAATAAAAAAAAAAATATAAGAATCAAAATTATAAACAAGCATAAAAATAAAAGTTATGAACAAGTATAAAAGTAATATACAAGTATAATATGAACATGCATAAAGATAAACATTAAGAACAAGTTTAATATGTACAAATATAAAAATAAACAAATAATAAAAATAAAAATAAGACGGATAAGTAAAATATAAACAAGTATAAGACTTATAAACAAGTATATTAAAGTTATGAACAATTAAAATATGAACAAAAATAAAATAAAATAAATATAAACAAATATAATATGCACAATTTATAGACATACACCAACATATTAAAAATGATTTTCAATTTCCCCGGCAACGACGCCAAAAATTGATAACGCCCAAACTACGCATTAAATTAAACACGTAATTTGAGTATTATGCAATTTAAACCCTTTTTGTGTAATTGTAGCATTGGTAAATAGAGATCGTTCTTAACCGGGGAAATTAGGGAACATTATTAATATGTTAGTTAAAAAGAATAATGAATAATCAAAGAATAAAGAATTAAATAATTAAATAATTAAACAATTAAATAATAAAGAATAAATGAATTAAAGAATAAAAGAATAAAAGAATAAAAGAATGAATGAATTAATGAAATAAAGAATAAAAGAATAAAAAATTAATGAATTAATGAAATAAAGAATAAAAGAATAAAAGAATAAAGAATTAGATGGGGGGTTTGAAGGATTGTAATTAAATAGTAAAGAAATCAAGTAAAAATAATTAAAAACTTAATTCTACTTCTACTTTAACTTTTATGCAAGTGAACTTTCTTCAAACACATATTTTTACCAACACTCTAACATCATGCTCATATTGAACCAATCACGAAATCCTACCTTAATCATCTCAAATACATGCATATGTTTTTCAATATTACAAATGCACCGAACAGCGGTGATAAACACTTATAATACGATTCACCTTAAGTTTGTGATTTCAATGTGTGTCAAACATCTAAATCTCTTCAATTTTCTACTAAGTGCACCGAACAACGGTCATAAACACTTCGTGTAGAATTGAAGTTTAAGCACTAAAATATATGAAGTAAAAGAAATTCAAAAAGTAAAACACATGGAGATTGCATTCTTACTTACAAATGTTAGAAAGAAAATACCAACACATATATTAAATTATAAGTAAAACCAAAACAATAACAAGAATTTAAGTAAATAGAGAAAAGTTACACTTTCGGAACCCAAGAACAGCTTGTGATTCCTAAAGTGGATGGAAACAATGGAATGTTATTCATAAGGAACACCGAACAGCGGCAAGAACATTATGAAGATGGAGGATAAAACATAAAAATACGGACTTAAATTCTAGAATTATTTCGGAAATACTTGGCCTAGGTATTTCTTAAGGAAAGCATAAAAATGTATTTAAGAGATCTCAAAGAAAAATCACAAGAACAAAGTAAAGAAGAAATGAAATTAAGGATTAATATAAAAATAACATAATTTAAGAACACGAATTAAAAGAAAGCTTAATTAAATAAATAATCTACAAGAAGCTAAAATGGTCCCCAAAAATAAAGAATAAAAGGAAAGAAGATAAACTAGAGCTTAAACTAAAGAGAAGAACAAAATGGGAAAAATGGGGACCCTTTATAAATGAATTTGCCTCCCTATTTATAGAGGGAGGCAAAAAAGAACTAAAAATAAAATAAAAAATAAAAAATAAAAATAGTACAGAAATAAATGATGAAAAATGATGATGAATGATGAAATTAGGTTTGATTTTTGGGATTGATTTGTGCTGGAAAATCAGGGAAATAATAGAAAATGGGAGCAGTTGTACGGGCTGGGCCACTGTCGCTGGAACAGTAGGGGCGGATGGACTGGGTTAGGTGATTGCAGGCTGAAAGGAGTGGTTGGGCTGCTCGGGTGGTTTGGTGGCCTGGTGCACAGACGGGCCGTACGCGTGGGTAGGTTGAAGGCTTCTGGTTAGGTGGTCTGTTAGGTTGAAGGATCAGGGCTGGAGCAGCGCAGGTGATTGTACGGGCTGCAGTTGCGTGCTGGGCTTCGGAGTAGTTTGGGTTATTTGTTGAAGGGACTGGACCGGGCATTTGGTAACGGGCCAGGCGTATGGACTGACTGGACCAGGCATGAACTGGGCTGAAATGAGTTGGTCAAGGCGTGATGGAGCAGATGCGGGCCTAGGCGCAGGGCGACATGGATTTGGGCTGGGGCGATTGCGGGCCTAACGTACATGGGCAGTGGATTGGGCTGAAGGCATGGGGAGCGGACTGGCACAGTGCAGGCGTGCGGGTCACGGGCTGGAGAAGAAATGGGTTGCAATAGTGACAAGAAAGTGGGCTGAGTTAATTTGGGCTTTGCAAAATCAAAATTAATTAATTAGTTTAATTCAACCGAATTTCGTCCATAATTTATTCGTTATAATTCCGATCGGGACGATTCTTTCGCCAAAATGCTCCAAATTACAAACTTTATTTATTTAAAAAAAATATATCACAAAATAATTTTTTTATCTAATTATTTATTATTTTAATATTAAAAGCTAAGTATAAGGGTATAAAATAATATAAAATAATGTTTATTTGATGACCTATCAGCCATCTATGAATATGATTTCTAGCTCTTTATGTAACGACCCGTCCCGAATTCCGGGATTAGTTTAGTGACTAATCTTGATTAGTGAGGTTGAACGGTGGTTAGTAGGGCGGAATCGGACAAATTGTGCGAAATGACCGTTTTGCCCCTAGTCGTGGGCAAAATGTTGACTTTTTGTTCGGGCGGTCAAATGGACTTTGACCGATGACCGTGACGTAGTTCGGGACGTCACGAGTTCATAGACAGGTGGCACGTTCGATTCCGACATTCGTAGAGAAAGTTATGGTGTTCAGAAGTTGAGGGGTATTTTGGTAATTTGGCATGTTTGGGGCCAAATGTTGACTTTTTGACCGGGAGGTCCGATGGACGAGGGCCAAGGACCGTTACGTAGGTATCGTCGATACGAATCCAACGACAGGCGGCATGCCGAAATCGGAGATTCGACGACGAAGTTATGGTCAAGGACGTAAAACGCGATTAACCGAGACTCGGAATAAAATAATAATATAATAATAAAATCTGATTACTTTAATCCAAACCAATCTGGACCCTTGATGAGTGACACATGTCATCATCTCCTTCCTTCCCTAATTCAGGGATCCTTGCTGGCCATTTAGGTTAATTAATTATTTCCTCTCCTCAAATCCTCACCCTTCATTTTGAACTCAGGATTGAATCCTGGCCATTGATCTCATCTGCTCTCTCTGTTTTTAAAACCATCAGAATATCATCCTCACATTTTCATTTCTTTCAACCCATGCACTCTCACTCTTTGCACGATCACTCCACCACCTCACAGCCCAGCCTCACACACCAGTCAGCCCCAGACGAACCCCAGCCACCTTCAGACGCCGGTCACCACCACCACGGCTGCCCTGCACGGCCGGAAACTCCCCAGACCCGAGAAGAACCCGAACAGCCCAAATCGATCCAACCATCCAAACCTTCATACCTGGACTCGAACCAACGTAGGGATAGGACCACTGGAACCTTAGGACGACTCAGACCACGACTGGACGAGCCACGGCGGCGATATGCCCAGAAACCCGAGAAGGTTTGATTTTCTTCCCTGTTTCGAAACACTGGTTTTTGACGTTGGGATCGCTTGCTTACTTCTGAAACATGTCCTAGGAACCTAGACGACCATTTTGGACCATGAACCACGGCCGGAATCTCGACGAGTCGCCGGAGTTGATGACCTGAGTTCTCATCCGATTTTCCCGTCAGTTTTCAGGTAGTTTAATCCACCTAAAAATTAGTTTGGATGTCACAGAACCATAGAGGGGATTATGACGAGTCCATAGGATCAAACCGCATCAAAAATGGTGGTCTGGAACTCGATCTGTGATCGGGTCAAGCCGCGGGTCGACGGCGACCCGGTTACAGACCCGGTTGCAGAACCCAGTACTGTAGCATGACGTCATCAATGTTGACCTGAGTGTTGACCTGGCGCGTGGGGGCACGTGAAGGGTATTTTGGGGAAACTTCCAACATGACTTTTAATCTATTCGATGTAACGGACATTTTGGGATTGGTTTCGTGTCGATCGGACACCGTCTCGATAGTGTTCGGGATGTCCGAAGGTTTTTAATTAAGTTTAAAAATAAGTAACAATTCGGGAAAATTACGGGACTTTGATAGGATGTTAATAATGAGGTTAGTAACCCTCTAATGTGATTTGGACAGGATTGGGAGTCCCGGTGATAGTGGTGTGGCCCGGGAGGGCCGGTGGCACGCGTATCGAGGCACACGGTTAAAACGGTCTGTGAGTGGACTTTGGTTTTATAAATTCTATGCATGCTTAAATGTTTTATATGGATTATGGTTGTGATTGTGTGATGTTGATTTGGTTGTTGGTAAATTGTACGGTTTCATGTATTTCGAGGCGATTTACGTGCTTGCACGTAAATCGAGGTTTTCCGGTTTTACATGGATTTTCCATATTTATGACTTGGATAAAATGTGATGAAATGGTTTTGAAATTGGAAATATGAACTCGGGCTTGAGGCCCAATTATGTTGGAAATTTCGGACTTGGAGTCCATTTGAAAATCGGGTCGGGGCCCAGTTGGTTAATGAAATCGGGTCGGGGGCCCAGTTGGTATGAAATCGGGCTGAGACCCATTTGAGTTATGTTATCGGGCCAGGGGCCCAGTTGATTTACGAATTCGGGCCGTGGGCCCAGTGGGTTTATAAGTCGGGCTGCGGGCCCAGTTGGTTTACAAATCGGGTCGTGGGCCCAATGGTTCATAAAATCGGGCATGAGGCCCAATTGGATTATAATGGTGATTTTGGGTCAGGGACCCTAAATGGAATTATGTGGTTTTATGGAAATTTCGGGCAGGGCCCAATGGTAATGATGTGATAAAAGGATTTAATAAAACTGTTTTCCATATACCATCTGGATACAAGGATATATGATGGTCTCCTCCAGATGTCTGGGACACTGGGGAAGTCACGGTACATTGCCTGCGAGGGGTCATTATACGGAGCAGCCGGACCGTATGATGACTCAGGAGCAGGATTGCTATGATTGACGTCAGGGACGTCAGACATCAGGGATGTCAGATATATGGACCCGGAGAGACCCCGGGCAGCACGCGTAGCTTATGAAACCGTGAGATATGACGTCAGGGACGTCTAGCGTCTGGGACGCTAAGCATCTGGGATGCTGGTGATGGTAATGGTAAAATATGGATTAATGAATAAAATGGCTTATTGGTTGGATATGTGTTATGTGGTAAAAATGGATTATTGGTTATGAAATGGTATGTAGGGTCGGGGACCCTAAATGGTTTTGGATTTTAAATTGATGTTCATTTATGGTCGTGGGTGGTGACCCACATGGTTTTAATATGTATGGTGGTGGTATTCCACAGTTTTGGGCTGAGTTCCCACACTTGGTTTTTGGTTAACGGTTTTTGGGCTAAGGCCCTAATGGCTCGGTTGAGCAAACGTTTTGGTTACTGGTTTTTGGTGGCATGCATACGTTTTTATTGGAGGGCATAAATGTCTTATAAATGTATTTGGTAAACTTAATAGTTTTTGTCCACTCACAGCTTTTGGTTTTAATGCCCTTCAGGTTGATTACGGATGCGATTGCAGCAGGGACTGGGACATTGCACACCTCCTCCATCGATCCTTGCGCACTCTGGATGCCCCGTTGGGCAGTGGCTCTTGGTTATCCCTTGTCTGACACCCCTTGTTGGACGGGAGCAGGGCACATTCCACGGTAATCCCGGGGGGATTGGGATGGGTCCTGTCACTTTAAGTGAAGATCCTAGTTCAATATCTCTTCCTATCATTCAAAATTTCTCTATGCAAAGTTTGAAAAGAGGTAAGGTTTCACATAGTTCTACCATAGGCTCTGATTTACAAGTTTATCTTGATTTACTAACAATTAAGGTTGATGATGATAATAATTTTAGATTATTGAGTTGGTGGAAATCAAATCAATCATTATATCCTATTCTCTCTCTTATTGCTCGTGATGTGTTAACGGTTCCAGCTTCTATTGTTGACAGGACCCCTCCCCGAAGGACATAGATAATTGTGCTCGGTCCTACTCCCGTCTGACAAGTCAATTGAAATTCCGAAATTACCCTCAGCACTAGTCAAACAAGGGATAATAGTACCTGTGCCCACTCATGCCTCTACCTCCCGATCAGCCTTGATCATCGCGCCACGACCTGTAGGGTCAATAAAATAGAAAAGGTGTGAGTGGACAAAAATAAAGTTTTAGAAATACATTTATCAAAATACATTCTTACCCTCCAGTTTCACAAACATGAATGCATATCATAAAACAAAACATGAGTCATAGTGTGCAACAAATCAAGTATGAATATTGGACCGATAAAATCAAAACATGTTTTCCCATGGTCCATAAAATTCATGTTCATAAAATTAGTGCACGATATAAAGTATCTGGACACAAATATCAATAAATCATCAATACCACCAATCCTCAATATCTAATCTCAATATCCAAGTAACCCGTCACGATATCAATGCAACACGTGCAAACTCGGGTGTCTCATGTCCGAGTACTTCCCCAGGATCTACGACGTCTGGGGTGATATCATCTCCAGGATCTACGACGTCTGGAGGATATCATCATAATCTCACACTCCTGAGACTAAGCCTCCCTCAGAGCTACTCATCTCTAGGCAGTGGATCGTGACTACTCCGGGATCTACGACGTCTGGATGAAACCATCAAATCACAGAGGATGGCATATGTGGAACAGTCACCAAATCCAATAATCTCATTTTAAAACCATTCAAATCTCAAATCAAGTCAAATCAAGTAAAAAAACATTTCAACAGGACCTCTGCCCGAAACATAGCTTTCACAAAGCACGTTCCACAAATCCATCACGCAAATCCAAAAACGATAGTCAAAAGCATTTCAATTTCATCAAATCAATTTCCCGACTCATAATCCGAGTCAAAACCAATCTCAATCCCGGGCCCTCGCCCAAACAACAATATCAAGATTTTCTCGAAAATCGTGCCCAAAAGCATATAAAATAATATAATATGCCCAAAATCCGGAAATCATCATATTGAAACATCAAGCATACCAAATCATGTCAAATCATATCATAAATCATTTAAAACATATATGCATGCATTCAGGGTAGAAAACAAAAGTCCACTCACACACCGTCCATATCACTCGCTTTCCGAGCTGCACATTTTTCCGTAAAGTCCGGAAACCACCATTCATGTCCAAAATCATTATCAAGGGTCTCTAACATCTCAATATACTTCCCATAATTTTCCCCAATTTTTCCGGGATTTAAATACGTATTTTAAACGTAACATAAACCTTCGGACCCTCGAAACAATGTCAAAACTGTATCTGATTTCCTCTAAACCAGTGCCAAAATGTTCGTTACATTAAATAGGACAAAAGTCATGTTGACTTTACATTGAAATTCAGGCTCACTCGCCGCCACGCGCTGCCGTGAGTGGCTGCGCGTGGGAGCCACGCGCCTGCACAGTAAAGTGTTACAGTCGTCGTCTTCGCCCGGATTCCTTGTAAACGGGTCCGGTTGGCCCGTGAGATGACCCGGCTGGAATTTTGTCAATTTCCAGTCGATTCCTTCAATTGATTAAGCTAATTGTATCGTCTTAATGTTAATTGAAGGTCTGTGCATTAAATTACAAGATTCCTTACCTCCAGCCATTCGATCAAACCTTGAGTGTTTTCGTAGAAAGTTCAACCGCTGACCCTCTCAATGTCCATCGATTTCTTCAAATTGATTTAGTCAGAAGCTTCGTAGGATCCATAGAAACACACTTCCAGGTCCAATTTCATTGTTCAACTCCTCCAATTCCACAACTGTATCTTCGAAAGTTCCAAATCCCACGAGGTCTGTTCTCGATCAAAACGACACCAATTGCCGTCGTTTTTTATTGGGTTCAGCTCGCCTTGAGCTCAGGAAACTCAATCCAAGGTCAATTTGATCAACTAACGTCTAACTTGAAAAACCCGAAATAAAAAAGGTATGAAGGTCTGTGAATTTGCGTTCCATGATTTTCAATTTTCCTTCCCTCTTTTCATCCTCTTAGTCTCTTGCTTGCACACTCTCTCAATTACCCTCAAATACTCGAACATGAAGAGCTTAGCTATTTCAATTTGAGCATACAACTCCTCTATTTTTCAAACACACACAGTTTTGTTTCTCAGTTTAAACCTCCACCGCCCAAATACACATTCGATTTAATCTTCATTGCCACTAATTCTTCTTGGCCAGGTGACATGTGTCACATAAAGAACGGCAAGAGTCACAAAGTACTGATTCATCAACATTAACAAAAGGACAAATCTGCTCCCTTAAAATACAATTGACCAAAATGCACTTTCATGGCCAATTACCAAAATGCCCTTAGCATTCCTTAGTTCATAACTTTTTCATCTGAATCCCGATTGACGCATGTCGTCTGTCTACGGACTCAGCGTCTCGGGACCTACCCAACGGTACTTACGGAAAGTCCAAACACGGTTTCGATCAAAAAGTCAACAAATGGCCCCTTTTAACCAATTTACCAAATTACCCTTAAACTTTCAAACATCATACCTTTCTCCTCGAATGTCGAAATCGGGCGTGCCACCTGTCTATGAACTCGTGACATCCCGAACTACATCACAATCATTGGTCATAGTCTGTTTGACAGCTTGAACCAAAAGTCAACTGTTCGCCCAATTCTAGGGGCAAAATTGTCATTTTCCTTCAAATTTTCCAAATTTTCTTTTTTCGAATTTCCGGGTCGTTACAATTGTAGCTTTGGAATTATGTTTTAGTGTAGGTGGTAGAGTTGTGTCGGAAAAGAGGGCAAGTTTGAGTCCATGTACAATTGAAGCATTAATTTACTTGAAGGATTGGATGCTAGCCAGTTTAAGAATGCAAGATGCTCTTCTACAAGAGAAATTGGCTGAATAATTAATGAATGTCAAAGCTTCAAGACCAGAATGGATGAATGATA
Source organism: Prinsepia uniflora (assembly GCA_032719365.1). NCBI lineage: Eukaryota > Viridiplantae > Streptophyta > Magnoliopsida > Rosales > Rosaceae > Prinsepia > Prinsepia uniflora. Next base: position 9,830,178 of record CM064870.1, on the reverse strand, counting down.
GTGATGATGATGTTGAAGTGGTTGAGAGTGAAAGTGAGGCACTTTCGTGATAGAGTTGTTGTAATATATTTTTTTTACCCAAAAAGATTGTAATATGGACATTAAACTAATATGTAGTATAATCGTAATCTCAAACTCAAAGGGTGCATGTGGTACTCTTTTTCCTTACCTGATTTTCCCCTTAAAAGGGTTTCTAAGATAAGGTTTTAACGAGGCCACGTTTTTTCACCCTTGGGTTTTTTTTTTCATTGTTAATATTTTTTTTTCATATTCATATATTTTTTTGTAACTTTAAAATTTGATACATAATTTATTGCAAAAAACCCAGGTAAGCCCAACCCAAGTGGACTTAGTAGGCTTAACCCGAAAAACTAGATAAAAACCCGGGCCGATAAAGCCCTTGGGCTCTTTTATATGAAAGCAAGCCCGCCCGGCCCGACCCATAAATTTAAAAATTATTTAATAAGTCTGACCCAGCCCGGTCCAAGTCCAAAAAATTTGGGTTAGGCTTCCCTGGCCCGGCCCAATGTCGAGGGCTACATAAGGGATAGTTAATTAGATATAAAATTGAAGATGGTCTACTCAAGGGGAGAAACAAAGCCCAAAAGTAAACCGTGGGCAAACCAAAAAAGCTGAAGGCTCGAAACCAATCATACAAAAAAGAAGGCAACAGCCTGTCTCATTAGATTTTTTATTTATTTTAACAATTTTTTTAGGAATTTTTTTTTTCCTAAAAATATTGTTATTAGATAAGAGAAATTACAATATATATTGAGCATTGTCTTCTTCAGTTAATTACAAGAACGAGTTTGAGACTTCTCATATAATATGTAGAGATTAATGTCACTACATCATAGTATTAAATAACGTCACAATTAGAATTTAAGCCAAACAGAAAATAACATTCACTAATATTACGATTTAATGATATTCTTTTTTATACACTAGTGTGTGATTTCATATTCGAATCTTATAAGAGATAAGGGTAACATTCAATGCAAGCAATCCCCATATTCGTCTCTCTCAATATCGTTGTAGCAGAAAAAAATTGGAATGATTGAAATAGAAGCACCTAATATAAGTCTCATCCTTTTTCCTTTCTTGAAACAATATATGATATGGAAAAGGGAATATATTATACATATTAGATATAGAACTTTCTCATATGAGAGTCGGACACAAGACCTCACACATAATGTGTAGAAAGAAATATCAATAAACTGTAGTATTAAGTGACAATTTAAGTCTCACCCTAGTGTGCGAGAGTAAATGGAGTTATACTGAATTTTTTTTTTTCACATATACTAAATTTATCTTAAGAGTAGTTAGTACTATGACTTAATGATATTTTTCTATATTGTGTAGTAAGATTTCAAATTTCAAATTAGAGTCCTATCTCATGCTCAGTATCTTTGTTTTTGTCAACCATACCAAAATATCATTTGATTAAAAAAACAAAAACATTGATCTTGCCCAAAAAGGACGAATGATCCGTCCAAGTGGTTATTGAATTTGAATTCTCCAAAGATATGTTAAAAATCATTGGCAAGCATCATTAAATTAATGCTTCTAGTTGTGAGGAGAGTACCATATCTACTATGAAGATGAGTATATTTATTATAACAAATGTATTTTTCTCCTTACATTCATATTTAATTTAATAAAACAATCGTTCGTATCAAAGAAAGAAAAATATCCCTCCTAGTGGTGATTGAATTACAATTCTTCAAAGACGACATGCTAAAAATCGAAGGCAAGTTATCATTAAACCAATGCTAGCTTCTAGTTGTGAGAAGAAGAGTATACCATATTGCCATGTGAAGGGGACTGGATTTGAACTTAAAAACAGTGCAAGTTGGTGGTTGGTGGAATTAGAAAAACAGAGAGAGAGGACAAAAAGGAAAGTTCATAGACATGGAACCACGCCATAAGTTATAAATGTGTCCATTAATATAAGTTTATAGACAACCATATATAGTAAGTCAAGTTTTGACGAAAGAAAGGTTTTGGAAGTACTATAATGGCCGAGATCCATGTTTGATTCTCATCAAGTACTCCAGAAAAGTATTAGTGCTGTCTAGTGTCAATATGATGATCGTGAAATGAACTGTAAATTCAGATGCTAGTGGATCACATCTATATTGATTTTGCAATTCTTGAATTACCTATTGTATGCATATATGTGTGTTGTGAAGATGGCTCCTTAGGGGTTTGTTTTCTTCTCTCTAATATATTTATCGGCCAATTTCGCTATTTCTTGAGAATATAATAATAAGAGAGGAAGATACATCTTACATATTAAAAATAACTAAATCTTGATTAATTAATGAACTATATGTATAATGGATAAATCGAGTGAGCATGGAAAGCAAAGAATCAGTTCCATACATAGATCAAGAAAACTAACTAGTTCTTTGTGGCTAATGCTTGGATTGATTAGCGGCTCGATAGTTGAACTCTTTTAAGAGACCTAATATGATGAATCAAATTTTATATTTATAATATAAAGAGAAACACCGACAAAATAAAATTGAGAAAAAATATGCTATTGCTAATGTACAGAGGCGCAGTCGGCAATAGGGATGATAAGTCAAAAAAGCATGCTTTGCACAAAGTACTATTATGATGATAATCCGACAAGAAATGTTAGATAAGGATCTACTTGCACATAATTTTGTAGAAAAATACTATAATCCAATTTATTAATTTTTTTTTCACAAGTTTTCTAGCATATGACTACCTAGAGGATAAATCGTGGGATTCACTTATTGTGAGGAGAGAGTTGAAGAAAATGTTTCAAAGGATTTAAGTTTTAAACCCACAAAAAATAATATTCAAAATTTTCAAAAGATACAAATTTAATTATAAACTCGATTATAATTTTTGAAGAAATAAATAAATGAAATGATTTTCTTTGTATTGTTATAATAATATGAGGGGATTATATTCTACACATTAAGTATTGTCCTTTATAAAAATCAAACACAAAATCTCACATATTATATATAGATAAAAATATTACTAGACTGTAATATATCTATTATTATAAAGTCAAGATGCTCAAAAGGCTTCATAAAAAATTTCTGATAAAAATACCCTTTAAATTATTAAATAGTTAAGGATAAAATAGTAAAATTAAATATCAAATTCAAAATTTAAAAAAATAATAAAGGTTAATGGAAGGAGTGGGGGTAAAAAAAAAAAAGGTGGTGGGCTAAGGTAGTTACTCTTTTTATTTTTATTTTAAAAATTAAAAAATTAATATTATTTATCTTTTTTTAATTTTTTTAACAAAACTAAAAAATTAACTAGCACCTGTATTAGCGGGTGCCAGGAGTCTAGTTAATTAGTAATATAAGCGAAACAACTTGAATTTCATAATTCTGTGAAAAGATATAAGTTTTTTGCCAAAAAATTAAGAGAGAAAGTCTCTAAGTTTGACTACCAATAAAATGAATATATATTTGAACCCACATTAATGCATATTGACAGAGAAAAAATAGCTACCATAAAGAGGAGGATTGTTCCATCTCACTTTGATGAGGGGAGGATGTGCTTGTTTTAGGTTAATTTATTTTAAGGGTAATGCTATTTGCACCTTCTAAATTGACTATATTTAGTAACCATATTGATGTGGCAATCAATTAATGGTCTAATACAAATATAAAATAATTTCATTTTTTAAAATAATACAATTCATTAATTGTCATATCAACATGGTCACTAAATATGGTCAATTTATACGGTCCAAATAGCATTGTTCTTATTTTAAAGTAGATATGCTCATTTACCCTGCAATTTATTATGTAAACTTTTATATTCAAGTGTGGATGACATATTAAGATCGTTTTTATACAAACTCAACGAAATTGTATCTAGTACTTTAGTAGTATGTATGTATGTGTCTAAATAAACGATAATTTTATAACATTTAAGCTTAACTTTATAGTTACGTTCCGTCAGGCTCTCGTACTTTCGAGGACTTGTCCGTTTCCAGAGGTAGGAAAAGTCATAATTTTTTTTTTTGGAATTGAAGAAGGTTTTTATAACTAACTATCAATTCAATTGATCGAGACAAATGAATGACTAAAAAATCACTAATTTATTCGATTTTTTGTGGAATGATCTTTACTTCATATTTTAATAAATGAATGGCTATGTATAAAAGAAAATTTACATAATCAATTATCAAAAATATTATATATAGATCATTTTTTAGAGTCCAAATTATAAATTAGTTTACTACAGTAAATATAAACTGTAAATAAGAAAAAAAATTTGATTTTTTTATTGTTGGTCAAAATGCAGCATTAGTTTTAGTCTTTTAACTTTTAAAGAATTATAAGCGTGTTATTACATATCATATAATTTTATTTTATTTTACGTAATTTGCCTATAGCAATTTTGATTGTACATAAAAATTTAATTAAAAAGGTATATTATGCACAATATATATACCTCTCTCAAAAAGAATAAAAAAAAAAGATAGATAATTATTAATTTACCTACGAAAGAATAAAACAAGCATGTAATTAATAATTTATGTATGAATTAAAGGAATAAAACCAAAAAACTTTATAAAGTAAATAAAAAATATTTGTCGCGAACAAGCATGTAATTTATGTACAAATTAATAATTATATCTGAAAAGTTTGATGGATTAAAATGATTTTCATTCCTAAAAAAAATTGAAAAGATAAAATTTAGTTAGAATTATCTTATCAACTAATTTTAAGAAATAAAAATAAAATATTAATATCTAAATTTTGAAAGTTACTCCTTCATATTTGAAAATAGTATAAACGGTATTAAAAAAATTTAAAAATAATATAATAAGAAACAAAGTAAATATCTTAATAGTACAATAAATAAATTATTTTATATGTTAAATGAATTATATTCTATATTAATTGAAATATTTTATATATTATACCTAAAAGTTTGACTAATTTATAATTAAACGCTACTAGACGAAGAGTTGGTCAAATACAATCGATCTAGAACTTTTTCAACATGAAACAATTGGGCAAAGGATAGAAAACCTTGAAAAAAAAAATTGTAGCATATGCGACCATGGTTGAAAAAAAAAATATGCTACAAACCATACACAGTTCTGAAATTGTTTTATTTTTTATTTAATTTTACAAGAAGCCGATTTTGGGGTAATTGGATTGGATGAATGGGTAAAGGTCAATTGGAAGAGTACGTAGTACAAGCTAGGTTTGAAAAAAAAAACAGAACCCTAAAGCCATTCAAAATGCTTACAGAAATTGGGTTTTAAAAACACAAGTGGCAAATTAAAGATGCATGTAGTTGGAAATATTAAAAAGAAAAATAGAATGGATAATTAATTAAAAAGTTAAACCGAAGTCCAAAGAAGAGATTTGCAAGTTGAGCATCCACTTGCAAGTCCGGGCGTAAGCTTCTTTGTGATCAACATCATCACCTCCCATAGTCCCATCTCATTCGCATATCTCCTCTCTCTCTCTCTCTCTCTCTCTCTCTCTCTCTCTCTCCCCCAGCAAACAGCAGAGATAATCCAAGTGGCCCTCTCCTCACCAACTTAAATATATATAAACCCTAATTAAAATATTGAATCACCTCTCTATCTCTAGATGATCGATATTGATGATGATCAATATATATATATATTTGTTTGTGGTTTGTTTTGAAAGCTAGCCAGCAAGCCCTCAACCACCAAAAATCTTTTCTACAACCACAGAGAGATCTTCTTCACCAAAAGCAAATGCATTCTTCACTCCAAACCCAAAGACCCATCATCAAGGCCTCTCCTAATTACTATCAGCCCATTCCCACGAACCAAGTCCACAAACAATATTCCCAGGCAGCAGCCACCACCGCTGCGGCCGCAGACATCACGCGCCACCACGCTCACGTGATGGCACCCAATCAATGTTGCTCCGCTGTGGTACAGTCCATCGAAGCGCCTGTCCCAACAGTCTGGTCCGTTGTTAGGCGCTTCGACAATCCCCAGGCCTACAAGCACTTCCTCAAGAGCTGCCACGTCATCAACGGGACGGGTGACGTGGGCACTCTCCGCGAGGTGCACGTGGTATCTGGCCTCCCCGCGGAGTCCAGCACCGAGCGGCTAGAGATCTTGGACGACGAGCGGCACATCCTAAGCTTCAGCGTGGTGGGCGGGGACCACCGGCTGACCAATTACCGGTCCGTCACGACGCTTCACGACTCTCCGAGTGGGGTGGGGACGGTGGTGGTGGAGTCGTACGTTGTGGACGTGCCGCAGGGGAACACGAAGGAGGAGACGTGCGTGTTTGTGGACACCATCGTGCGATGCAACTTGCAGTCATTGGCTCAGATGGCGGAGAGTATGGCCAAGCCCACCTACAGTAACAAGAAACCCTCGTGAAATTTTTTATATTTAATTTATGACCATCATTCTTCTTTTGTTCTTTTTTTGGGTGGAAATTGTGGTAGATTGGATAGGTTTTTCTACTTTCTGATGAGGAGGGTCTGTGATAATCTCGATCTCTCTGCAGCAGCTCACTGAAATGGTTGAAGGTTGTCGTACGATAATATTGTGTATATTAATTAAATCATGTCATTTGGTAAAAAAAAAAAATTAAGACATCTCATTAAAATTACCATCTGTGTTTTCCTTTACCTCCATCTCTTGTCGTCTACAAATATAACATTAATGTTAAGAAATTTTGTAAAAGTTAAAAGGAGAATACTTAATTATACATATTCCATTGTAGTGGTATCTTTTATATCATTTTTTTTATTTATCGATTTTTTTTATACATATATTACATTCGAAACTGTTAATTCTCTAAATCACCATTTCAAAATTATATTCGTAAAAAAATAAATAAGATTGGAGGTCGGTTAATCATTCATATGTATCAAATAAATCAACAATTTTTTGTGACAATTAAAATTCTAATGGCGAAGTGTCTATTTAGCTGATACATATGAATTGTTAAATAACTTCCATTTTTGTTGATTTTTTACAGATCTCCTTGATCATGATTTAAAAAATGAGCAGTTCTTAATTAGGAAATATGGATAGAAAAAAATTGAATAAATCAAAAGGATAATATGAGGAGGCCAGTACCATATATAAAAATATATAACATACATACAAGAATACAAGAATTTTCCAAAAGTTAATTATATGTATATGTTCTTCCATGTTTCACTCAATTAACTTCTTAATTATATATATATACCAAAATATATATTAAGTTATTTTAAACATGTATATATTTACAAGAGTACGCGTATTAATTGAAGGATATTTGAATGCAACCCTAGTTTGCATGCATGAGGTTATTCAATGATTGTATATATGTTGAAATGTCGCTATATATATATATATATGTCAACTTTCTCACATGACTGTATATATGTTCATTGACATCTTAATTATTTCGTTTTCTTTTACCGACATATGTGATTCTTTCCTTATGACTTAATACTAATATATACACCGGGATGTGCATTATCCAACTATATGCATGTACTTGAAATATAAATTCATCAATTAAGTAGTACTTAATTAAGGTTTTAAGCTGGGTAACTATAATTAAGAAAATTGATAATTAAACAAATCTTTTTTTTTTTTTTTGATTGGGGCAATGCCAATGAGATAGCCGCTGTAAAGCTCCAAGATTCGCGACATTAGACTACCAACAATGTACCAACGAGAGAGAGAGAGAGAGAGAGAGAGAGAGAGAGAGAGAGAGAGAGAGAGAGAGAGAGAGAGAGAGAATTGAATGAATGCAGCTTAAATTTGATGTATATATATGGTTGGCCATGGCTAGTTCCCTTAACATATTCAATCTTTTAGGTGACTCGACTCTCACCCAAGCATTAATATATTAATTAATTTTGACTGTTTTTATTGGGAAAATTAATAAACGAAATCAAAATGCATGCATCTCCTTCCTCATGATCATGTACGTGCATACAGAGAGTGATTATGGGTAGGGATCGTACGTACGCAGGGTTTAAAAAAGGTGGTATATATAACATATGAATTAATATTGATGTGGCAATTAATCAATGGTCTAATATAAATATAAAATAATTTCATTCATTAAAATAATACCATTTATTAATTGCCACATCAACATGGTCACTAAATGTAGTTGAATCCAAATAGCATTATTCTTTTTAATTACTATCACCGTTCTCCAATTAATTTGATTCATTTTTTTATAAAGAGAATCTTTACATAATATTTACCAAAATCCAAGTTCAAGTTTTGTTCATTGATAAATCAATGTATATATACTTGCTTACGATCTTTACGTGTCGTGTTACAATTACAGCCTGCTGAAATTGCGCGCAGTTGGCATTTGTTGTAAGATTAACTCGTCCCATAAATTAAGTAAGATTTAATAGTCTAATTAATGATGTAATTAAAAACCAGAATATTACATCGCTTACCAATATTTATATATATTACGTACGTACCACTTACATAATATTGTGTTTGTGTTTTTTTTTTTTCCTTTTTATTTAACTTCATTCTCAAAGTGCCCACCTTGTTTACTAATGATATCATTTCATCTCCACGATATTAATGAATTATTTTTATAAGTTAATATTTAAAACTTATAATGGATAATAATAGTAGTTGGGGATCGATACTCATCGAGGAATGCAGCCGGCATTGCAACTTGCCTTTGAAATCATGCAACTTGGCTAGTTTTGCCTTCCTACCTCCCTTTTATATTTACATGAAATCAAATATCTCCTTCATTTTTTTCAATCAAACACAAATCTTCCTCCATATCATCCCACTTTGCTCAAGGTTATATGACACAAATCTAAATTGTGTTTTTTCCAATGGGAGACATTGTCTCATATTTCAATACGCTCCCTCACATGTGGTGAATTTTTTTTTTAAGCTTATCACGTGGTAGTAAATTGGTACTATGTGACACGTGTGGTGGTTAAATCAAACACATAGGATAATCTTACTCTGATACCATGAAAGATTTCATGAATACCAAATTGAAAATTCGAAGAAGACAAGGAAAGACTTTTAGAGAGATTTGTGAAGTCTAATTTGATTCATTGAGTTGTACAATAAGGGTTACATGTTATATATGCTACAAGGACTGCATGAGCAACAACCTTAACGAACTATGAGTTGTTACAACAATCTACAGTTGGAGCTACACAGCTGGAAATAACTACATTAACCTTCCTAACCAACTAATAGCTAACTCCTCCTAGCTCAGCTAACAACTAACATTGTTTATCTAACACCCTCCCTCAATCTGATGCGGGAGGAACAATGCATAAGATTATCGCGAAAGTACTCAAATTGAGGAGTGTGAAGGTCATGAGTCATGACATCTTCTAATTAGTCAAAGAATAAATTCATGAATATCTAGTACAATCATCCATGCAAAAGACATAATATTGATAGCGTAGAATTGAAACACAAGGACTAGGCCCCCAAACATCATAATGATCTTGAAGAAAGGCTCAGAGGCTTTATTATTTGAAACTAGAAAACGAAGTCTTGAGATTTAAGTTTACAATTCATTTTATAGTTGTCGTTAAACAATATAATCTCACATATCGAAGAAATATAAGGGAACCAAATACAATACATATAATCAAATGCTTCACTTCTAACACCGAGGTCAATTGTGATAAAATCCAAACTTTTTCAAACGAGGAGTCGGCAGCTAATCCAATTATGAAATCTTAACAAATTAGGAGGACAATACCGATATTCAAAAGGGAGTGAGTTGTTGAACTAATTAAAATCTCAACAGTCATTCTATCACTACACCAATCCAGGGCGTGCAAATTAGGGTGTGCAAAAATACACGCCCTAAAAGAGATTATTCTTATACTATTTAGGGCTCACATTATTTGTGTGTCTTCTTTTTATAGCTAGTCACGGTGCGCTTTAAATGTGATCCCTAAAAAAATGAATTTTAAGGCGTGCAATGAATACCCTTAAAGAATGACATTTTCAGGCGCGCTTTACGTGCCCTTAAAACAAAATAAATTTTTTAGCTTTGGAACCTCAAAATTTTCAGTTCCCTCGCTCGCACTCAAATTTCTAAACCGCTAAGCATGTACCTCCTTCATCTCAAAAAACAAACACGCACAAAATATTGAATTCCTAGCAAACCCAGGCTTAGCCTCCTCCCTCTCAAAAAGCAAACTGGAGAATTATCATGAATTAATCCTAAACAACCTGGCCGTGCTAAAAAAACTCGCTAAAATCATGGGACGTTAGTGAGATGGAGCAGAGTGCACATGTGATTGAATTAATTTGATGAAGATGGGAGTTCAAGATTGAGGTTTAGGTCTTGTGTTTCGTTTTAAAATTTCTGTTTATTTTTATTGTTTGAAATTGAGTTGTGAGTTTCGATAAAGGACGCTCTATTTTTCATAGGACGCGCTCAGAGGAAGGCTGATTGGGGACGATGAAGCTCCATTCCTCTATGAGGTAAACCCCTTTCCTAAACCCTTCTAATTTATTTGCATTTTCTGAGCTAGATGATTATGTGGACGGACTACGATTTGGGTCAGTTGATTTTAGGCTTGGCTCTTTGGATGACAATGATTCTTCTCATGCTTCAGCTTCTATTCCTTCCAAAAACTACAGGGGTTGTAAGTATTAGGGGACATTTAAAGCGTAGAAATAGAGGATGTGGGTATCAGATTGCTTCTCCTGTTGGTGGCTTGAGATCCGGACCAAGCACAATAGAATCCATTCTAGTTTGGGATTCACCGCTCTTCAACGTCACACATATAGGTACTCTATCTCTCTATCAGCCTAGTTCATGCTTATGCCATATTTATCGACATTCTTGTAGAATAAGTTGTTTTTTTGAATTGCTGACAAATTTGGAAAAAAAGAAATTAAATTGAGGTATTTGATCTCTTTCTCATTGTCTGGGTTTCAGGATATTGTTATAAACGCTTCACTGTGGCTGTTGCTATATTTTGGTATTCATAGTTGTATATTTAGTTTCCATGTTGTGATATGCACCAAACATCAAAATCAAATTGTTTAGATACATAGGGAATGAAAATTCAATGAATATATTGTTGGTCATCTAGATAAGTTACCCATTTGGATCTTTGAATTTGTACTTCTGTAGCTATCTCCTAGTCCTCCGTGCATTTCTATAACTACCCTTTAGTCATACGTTCCTAGATTTTAGGGATATGGATTCCATCTTGCCTTTCGAAAGTGTATGACCTCTGTATAAATTTGGGTGTGACCCTCAATTGAAATTCAATACACTGAAAATATTCACATGGTATCAAGAGCTTAGGTTAAAGCCCAAATTTTCTCTCTTCTTTTCTCCCATTGACAACACCCAGACTACCTTTTGAAAAATGGCCCCCTCAACCACTCCAAACCCCACCACTTCCTCCGCACCTAATGTAACGACCCGTCCCGAATTTGTGGGATTAATTATGATTAAATCGAGGATTAATGTGACTAATCCCTTATTAGTCGAGGATTATCGAACGTTCAAGGAGAAATTACAATTTTGCCCCTAGACAAGGGTAAAAAGTTGACTTTTGACCAGAGAGGTCCAATGCAAGAGGAGCGAGGACCATTATGTAGATCTTGTCGATATGAGTCTGTAGATAGGCGGCACGTCGAAATCGGACATTCGTCGGGAAAGTTACGGTTCACGGAAGTTCTGAGGTAATATTGCACGTTTTACGATACTGATGGACTTTTGTCCTAAATGGGCCCCAGATATTTCCCTCAGGCCCAATGGATGAGTGACAAGTGTCACCCATCCATTGCTCCCATTACACAGATACATGCATCTGCTCTCCATTCCCTTTCTCATTCGATCGACCATTCAAACCCGATGAACCCAAAACCAATCCCTCTTCCTCCATTTGAATTTGTGTGAGGCCAAGAGAGTGGCTGAGAGTGCAAGGGAGACTTGACGGCGACGGTGAGGGTGGCAGAACCTCCGTGGACGGCGGAGGAAAGGTAAACCCGAAACCCAACTTTTGTTTTGAATTTGAATTTTGTGTTTCGAACGTTGAGGACGTTTTCTGATGATTGGGGGTGTGATTATTGGGTTTGTTTGGATGTTTGGGGGTGGTTTTGGACGGTGGATGGTGGTTGAACAGCCCAGGGAAAAGGTTGGAAAAATGGGCAATGAAGGGAAAATGGAACGGGTAGCTTTTAGGCCGTTTCAATGTTTCAATTCCATAAAACCCTAGCCTAGGATGGGACGAAACTATAAGGATGATCGGGATCGATTTTGGTGGTCGGAAAAAGGGTGAACTGGTCACGCCGGTTCAGTTGGACCGGCATTGCAGTGAACTGGGTTTAGGACAGTCTGTGAATGGTTGAAGATGAACAGTCCCCGACACGTGGGCTTCATGCGCAGGGCCTTTGGGTGGCACGTGGAGGCACGTGGGGCACTGTTTGGGGATGATTTCAACATGTAAAATCATCCTTTCAATGTAACGAACATTTTGGGACTGGTTTCGAGTCGATCAGACATCGTTTCGATATAGTTCGGGATGTCTAAAGGTTTAAGATCGAGTTAAAAATATGTTAAAAATCCCATAAAATTATGGGGCTTTAATGAGAGGTTATAGAAATAGTTAGTAACCCTCTAGTATGATATGGATAGATTCGGGAGTTACAGAGATGGAGATTGGCCAGAGAGGCTTATGGGGCGCTTATCGAGACGCAGCATGGCCGGTCTGTGAGCATACCTTACTTTCTAAATTGTGATGCATGCATAACTGTTTTATATGTTTTATATCGATGATTTGAGATGCCTTGAGTGCATATGATTGTGGTATTTATGATTTACGTATTTGCACGTATTTCGAGATTTATGGTTTTAGACTGTGCTTATATGTGCTTGTATGTAACGACCCGTCCCTGATTTTAGGGATTAATTAAGAACTAATGATGGATTAACGAGGCTAATTCCCGATTAGCCGAGGATTATCGGACGTTTAGGGTGAAATTATGATTTTACCCCTAGACGAGGGTAAAAAGTTGACTTTCGACTCGGGAGGTCCGATGCTCAAGGGTCAAGGATTGTTACGTAGATCGGGTCGATATGAGTCCATAGACAGGTGGCATGTTGAATTTAGACGTTTGACGGGAAAGTTATGGTTCACGGAAGTTCCGAGGTACTATTTACGGTGGCACGTTTTATGAGGCAAAAGTGAACTTTTATTCTAAGTGGGGCCCAGATCTTTTGAACAGGCCCAATGGATGAGTGACAAGTGTCACTCATCCATTGCCCATTCCCTTACATTCATGCACCACCCATCCTCATCTGTTCCATTCATCCAAACCAACCTGAAACCCAAAAACTGTGCAACCCACCCTCAACGTCACCTAATAAGCATGAATCGTGAAGGAAAAAGGGAGAGGAGACCGAGACGTGCTGGACGGTGGCAGGATCGAGGGTCGTCGTGCACGGTGGCCGGGGAACTGCAAAGGTAAGCTTTTTACATTCAAAATTTCAATTTCGTGTTTTAGACGTTATGCAGGTTTTCTGTTGATTAAGGGATGTTTAGGGGTTTGTATGGACTTTTAGAGATGGTTTTTTACGGCGGAGAGTGGTTGTGCAGCCTAGGGAAAGGGTTGGAAAAATGGAACTGTGAAGGGTGTTTTGAACGGGTAGGTTTTAGATGGTTTTTCTTGGTTCTAATCACACAAATAGATTCCTAGGATTGAAACAAAGAGAATGGAATTGAAAGGGAAGGAAACAGACCGAAAATAGGGGAGGAATAGGACTGGACTAGTTCAGTCGGTCCGGTCGGACCGAAAACCAGCAGACTGATTCGAACCCGGTCTGCCGAAGGTTAAAGATGAGTATTGTGTAGGCGCGCGGGCTTCACGAGCATCCCTTTTGGGCGGCACGTGAGGGCGTGTGGGCCCTTTTGGGGAAGTGTCGAACATATGAAATCATCCTTTCGATGTAACAAACATTTTGGGACTAGTTTCGAGTCGATCAGACATCGTTTCGATATAGTTTGGAACGTCCGAAGGTTTAGGATCGAGTTTAAAAATAGTTAAAAATTCGAAAAAAAAAAATTACGGGACTTCAATGAGGAGTTATTTAAGTAGTTAGTAACCCTCTAGTATGATTTGGACAGGTTCGAGAACCCTAGAGATTGTGATTGGCCCGAGAGAGGCTTGTGGCGCGCGTATCGAGGCGCAGCTTGGACGGTCTGTGAGTGGACTTTGTTTTTTAAATTGTGATGCATGTATAAATGTTTTATATGTTTTAAATACATGTTTTGTGATGCCATGAGTGCATTTTTTTATGGTGTATTAGTATTTACGTATTTGTACATATTTCAAGGTTTTCAATTTTATACCGTGCTTATACGTGCTGTGCTTGCAGTGACGGTTTAAGCAAATGGTTTTGGATTTAGAAATGTAAAACTGGGCATGAGACCCATTTGATTTTGTCTCGGGCATATGGCCCTACCTACGGGTCCGAGGTGTGGTTGCGAAGAGTGTTGTGTGTACGGCGACGGACAACACGACGCTCGCCTCCGGACTCGGGATGTGTTCCTTCCGGAGAGGTCACGATGCACGTCCTGTTGTCGAGCAGCCACTGGAGGTTCGACTTCGGAGTGCTGACGGTATATGAGATCGATCGGTGATGTGTGCACTATGATCTAGAGGTGGTCGCAGTGGTTGATATGTTCACGACGACATACCAGGATTGAGAGCAGTCCTAGACGGATAGTCACACGTATTACTATGATTGGAATCGTGATTGGGGTTGATTTAAAATATCGGGCTTGAGATCCAGTTGAGTCATGAGTTCGGGCTTGAGGCCTAGTTGATCTGTGGTATAGGGCGTGACTCCCAATTTTGGTTTTTCACGCTTATATGTATATACCCTCCTATATGAGTGGATTAGTTTCCTCTAGACGTCGTAGATCTTGGAGAGTCACAATCCACTAACTAGAATGAGTGACTCCAAGAGGGAGCGCATTCCAGGAGTGAGAGATATGGTATAATCTCGGACTGGGTCCGCAGACAGTCCTCCAGACGTTGTAGATCCTGAATTTTGGACAGATCCTCCCAGACGTCGTAGATCCTGGGGGTAGACTCGGGGTGAGACCCCGAGTATTATGTATACTTAGATATATTGTGACGGGTACTTGTTTGGGCACATGAGATACCGAGGATGGGCTATATATATACGTTTGTACGAGGTTTTACGGAGAACGGTTTTGGGCTGAGACCCATGTGATTTGATTTGGGCGGAGTCCCTACGGAACTGGTTTTGGGCTGAGTTCCCACATATGTTTGGATTTTACGGTTTTGGGCCAAGACTGACAGGACCCACCCCGATTATCGCCTCGATAATCGGGAAGCATCCTGCTCCCGTCTGACAATCGAATCCAAAAGACCGGAAAACTAAATAATATTACATCACACCCATTGTCAGACCAGGGAGATTAAACAAATACATCCGACTGGACGTCAAGTCCACAGTTTCACAGAGCATAATATTACAAAACAGGTTAAAGAACAAATCCTACTCTGTGAACTAACTACTCCGCAACGGAAAACTTTATGCCTCCGCCTCTGCCTCGGCGCTTGCCCCCGCGCTTGTACCACGACCTGGAGGGAATTTAAAACAACAAAGTGTGAGTGGACCGAAACATAAGTTTTACAGGAAAAGCAGTTTTCGAAATCAGTTTCGCCCTCCAGTTTTGTAACACGCATGCATAACCGAATTTTCAAAAATCGCGTATTAAACCTTTGAAAACTCTTTTTCCGAAACCATGAAAAACGTTACAGAGAATCGTCATAACTCATGTAAAAAAATTTAATATTACCAGAATCCAGAAACCGTCATTTTGAAACATCAATTGCACAAATCAAGTAAAAAGTAAATCAATAATCATGGTTATGCCGTGAGTGGCTGCGCGTGGGAGCCACGCGCCTGCACAGTAAAGTGCTACAGTCATCGTCTTCGCCTGGATTCCTTGTAAACGGGTCCGGTTGGCCCGTGAGATAATCCGGCTGGAATCCTGTCAATTTCCAGTCTATTCCTTCAATTGATTAAGCTAATTGTATCGTCTTAATGTTAATTGAAGGTCTGTGCATTAAATTTCAAGATTCCTTACCTCCAGCCATTCGATCAAACCTTGAGTGTTTTCGTAGAAAGTTCAACCGCTGACCCTCTCAATGTCCATCGATTTCTTCAAATTTATTTAGTCAGCAGCTTCGTAGGATCCATAGAAACACACTTCCAGGTCCAATTTCATTTTTCAACTCCTCCAATTCCACAACTCTATCTTCGAAAGTTCCAAATCCCACGAGGTCTGTTCTCGATCAAAACGACACCAATTGCCGTCGTTTTTTATTGGGTTCAGCTCGCCTTGAGCTCAGGAAACTCAATCCAAGGTCAATTTGATCAACTAACGTCTAACTTGAAAAACCAGAAATAAAAAAGGTATGAAGGTCTGTGAATTCGGGTTCCATGATTTTCAATTTTCCTTCCCTCTTTTCATCCTCTTAGTCTCTTGCTTGCACACTCTCTCAATTACCCTCAAATACTCGAACATGAAGAGCTTAGCTGTTTCAATTTGAGCATACAACTCCTCTATTTTTCAAACACACACAGTTTTGTTTCTCAGTTTAAACCTCCACTGCCCAAATACACATTCGATTTAATCTTCATTGCCACTAATTCTTCTTGGCCAGGTGACACGTGTCACATAAAGAACGGCAAGAGTCACAAAGTACTGATTCATCAACATTAACAAAAGGACAAATCTGCTCCCTTAAAATACAATTGACCAAAATGCTCTTTCATGACTAATTACCAAAATGCCCTTAGCATTCCTTAAACTTTCAAACATCATACCTTTCTCCTCGAATGTCGAAATCGGGCGTGCCACCTGTCTATGAACTCGTGACATCCCGAACTACATCACAATCATTGGTCATAGTCTGTTTGACAGCTTGAACCAAAAGTCAACTGTTCGCCCAATTCTAGGGGCAAAATTGTCATTTTCCTTCAAATTTTCCAAATTTTCTTTTTTCGAATTTCCGGGTCGTTACAATTGTAGCTTTGGAATTATGTTTTAGTGTAGGTGGTAGAGTTGTGTCGGAAAAGAGGGCAAGTTTGAGTCCATGTACAATTGAAGCATTAATTTACTTGAAGGATTGGATGCTAGCCAGTTTAAGAATGCAAGATGCTCTTCTACAAGAGAAATTGGCTGAATAATTAATGAATGTCAAAGCTTCAAGACCAGAATGGATGAATGATAGTGATGATGATGTTGAAGTGGTTGAGAGTGAAAGTGAGGCACTTTCGTGATAGAGTTGTTGTAATATATTTTTTTTACCCAAAAAGATTGTAATATGGACATTAAACTAATATGTAGTATAATCGTAATCTCAAACTCAAAGGGTGCATGTGGTACTCTTTTTCCTTACCTGATTTTCCCCTTAAAAGGGTTTCTAAGATAAGGTTTTAACGAGGCCACGTTTTTTCACCCTTGGGTTTTTTTTTTCATTGTTAATATTTTTTTTTCATATTCATATATTTTTTTGTAACTTTAAAATTTGATACATAATTTATTGCAAAAAACCCAGGTAAGCCCAACCCAAGTGGACTTAGTAGGCTTAACCCGAAAAACTAGATAAAAACCCGGGCCGATAAAGCCCTTGGGCTCTTTTATATGAAAGCAAGCCCGCCCGGCCCGACCCATAAATTTAAAAATTATTTAATAAGTCTGACCCAGCCCGGTCCAAGTCCAAAAAATTTGGGTTAGGCTTCCCTGGCCCGGCCCAATGTCGAGGGCTACATAAGGGATAGTTAATTAGATATAAAATTGAAGATGGTCTACTCAAGGGGAGAAACAAAGCCCAAAAGTAAACCGTGGGCAAACCAAAAAAGCTGAAGGCTCGAAACCAATCATACAAAAAAGAAGGCAACAGCCTGTCTCATTAGATTTTTTATTTATTTTAACAATTTTTTTAGGAATTTTTTTTTTCCTAAAAATATTGTTATTAGATAAGAGAAATTACAATATATATTGAGCATTGTCTTCTTCAGTTAATTACAAGAACGAGTTTGAGACTTCTCATATAATATGTAGAGATTAATGTCACTACATCATAGTATTAAATAACGTCACAATTAGAATTTAAGCCAAACAGAAAATAACATTCACTAATATTACGATTTAATGATATTCTTTTTTATACACTAGTGTGTGATTTCATATTCGAATCTTATAAGAGATAAGGGTAACATTCAATGCAAGCAATCCCCATATTCGTCTCTCTCAATATCGTTGTAGCAGAAAAAAATTGGAATGATTGAAATAGAAGCACCTAATATAAGTCTCATCCTTTTTCCTTTCTTGAAACAATATATGATATGGAAAAGGGAATATATTATACATATTAGATATAGAACTTTCTCATATGAGAGTCGGACACAAGACCTCACACATAATGTGTAGAAAGAAATATCAATAAACTGTAGTATTAAGTGACAATTTAAGTCTCACCCTAGTGTGCGAGAGTAAATGGAGTTATACTGAATTTTTTTTTTTCACATATACTAAATTTATCTTAAGAGTAGTTAGTACTATGACTTAATGATATTTTTCTATATTGTGTAGTAAGATTTCAAATTTCAAATTAGAGTCCTATCTCATGCTCAGTATCTTTGTTTTTGTCAACCATACCAAAATATCATTTGATTAAAAAAACAAAAACATTGATCTTGCCCAAAAAGGACGAATGATCCGTCCAAGTGGTTATTGAATTTGAATTCTCCAAAGATATGTTAAAAATCATTGGCAAGCATCATTAAATTAATGCTTCTAGTTGTGAGGAGAGTACCATATCTACTATGAAGATGAGTATATTTATTATAACAAATGTATTTTTCTCCTTACATTCATATTTAATTTAATAAAACAATCGTTCGTATCAAAGAAAGAAAAATATCCCTCCTAGTGGTGATTGAATTACAATTCTTCAAAGACGACATGCTAAAAATCGAAGGCAAGTTATCATTAAACCAATGCTAGCTTCTAGTTGTGAGAAGAAGAGTATACCATATTGCCATGTGAAGGGGACTGGATTTGAACTTAAAAACAGTGCAAGTTGGTGGTTGGTGGAATTAGAAAAACAGAGAGAGAGGACAAAAAGGAAAGTTCATAGACATGGAACCACGCCATAAGTTATAAATGTGTCCATTAATATAAGTTTATAGACAACCATATATAGTAAGTCAAGTTTTGACGAAAGAAAGGTTTTGGAAGTACTATAATGGCCGAGATCCATGTTTGATTCTCATCAAGTACTCCAGAAAAGTATTAGTGCTGTCTAGTGTCAATATGATGATCGTGAAATGAACTGTAAATTCAGATGCTAGTGGATCACATCTATATTGATTTTGCAATTCTTGAATTACCTATTGTATGCATATATGTGTGTTGTGAAGATGGCTCCTTAGGGGTTTGTTTTCTTCTCTCTAATATATTTATCGGCCAATTTCGCTATTTCTTGAGAATATAATAATAAGAGAGGAAGATACATCTTACATATTAAAAATAACTAAATCTTGATTAATTAATGAACTATATGTATAATGGATAAATCGAGTGAGCATGGAAAGCAAAGAATCAGTTCCATACATAGATCAAGAAAACTAACTAGTTCTTTGTGGCTAATGCTTGGATTGATTAGCGGCTCGATAGTTGAACTCTTTTAAGAGACCTAATATGATGAATCAAATTTTATATTTATAATATAAAGAGAAACACCGACAAAATAAAATTGAGAAAAAATATGCTATTGCTAATGTACAGAGGCGCAGTCGGCAATAGGGATGATAAGTCAAAAAAGCATGCTTTGCACAAAGTACTATTATGATGATAATCCGACAAGAAATGTTAGATAAGGATCTACTTGCACATAATTTTGTAGAAAAATACTATAATCCAATTTATTAATTTTTTTTTCACAAGTTTTCTAGCATATGACTACCTAGAGGATAAATCGTGGGATTCACTTATTGTGAGGAGAGAGTTGAAGAAAATGTTTCAAAGGATTTAAGTTTTAAACCCACAAAAAATAATATTCAAAATTTTCAAAAGATACAAATTTAATTATAAACTCGATTATAATTTTTGAAGAAATAAATAAATGAAATGATTTTCTTTGTATTGTTATAATAATATGAGGGGATTATATTCTACACATTAAGTATTGTCCTTTATAAAAATCAAACACAAAATCTCACATATTATATATAGATAAAAATATTACTAGACTGTAATATATCTATTATTATAAAGTCAAGATGCTCAAAAGGCTTCATAAAAAATTTCTGATAAAAATACCCTTTAAATTATTAAATAGTTAAGGATAAAATAGTAAAATTAAATATCAAATTCAAAATTTAAAAAAATAATAAAGGTTAATGGAAGGAGTGGGGGTAAAAAAAAAAAAGGTGGTGGGCTAAGGTAGTTACTCTTTTTATTTTTATTTTAAAAATTAAAAAATTAATATTATTTATCTTTTTTTAATTTTTTTAACAAAACTAAAAAATTAACTAGCACCTGTATTAGCGGGTGCCAGGAGTCTAGTTAATTAGTAATATAAGCGAAACAACTTGAATTTCATAATTCTGTGAAAAGATATAAGTTTTTTGCCAAAAAATTAAGAGAGAAAGTCTCTAAGTTTGACTACCAATAAAATGAATATATATTTGAACCCACATTAATGCATATTGACAGAGAAAAAATAGCTACCATAAAGAGGAGGATTGTTCCATCTCACTTTGATGAGGGGAGGATGTGCTTGTTTTAGGTTAATTTATTTTAAGGGTAATGCTATTTGCACCTTCTAAATTGACTATATTTAGTAACCATATTGATGTGGCAATCAATTAATGGTCTAATACAAATATAAAATAATTTCATTTTTTAAAATAATACAATTCATTAATTGTCATATCAACATGGTCACTAAATATGGTCAATTTATACGGTCCAAATAGCATTGTTCTTATTTTAAAGTAGATATGCTCATTTACCCTGCAATTTATTATGTAAACTTTTATATTCAAGTGTGGATGACATATTAAGATCGTTTTTATACAAACTCAACGAAATTGTATCTAGTACTTTAGTAGTATGTATGTATGTGTCTAAATAAACGATAATTTTATAACATTTAAGCTTAACTTTATAGTTACGTTCCGTCAGGCTCTCGTACTTTCGAGGACTTGTCCGTTTCCAGAGGTAGGAAAAGTCATAATTTTTTTTTTTGGAATTGAAGAAGGTTTTTATAACTAACTATCAATTCAATTGATCGAGACAAATGAATGACTAAAAAATCACTAATTTATTCGATTTTTTGTGGAATGATCTTTACTTCATATTTTAATAAATGAATGGCTATGTATAAAAGAAAATTTACATAATCAATTATCAAAAATATTATATATAGATCATTTTTTAGAGTCCAAATTATAAATTAGTTTACTACAGTAAATATAAACTGTAAATAAGAAAAAAAATTTGATTTTTTTATTGTTGGTCAAAATGCAGCATTAGTTTTAGTCTTTTAACTTTTAAAGAATTATAAGCGTGTTATTACATATCATATAATTTTATTTTATTTTACGTAATTTGCCTATAGCAATTTTGATTGTACATAAAAATTTAATTAAAAAGGTATATTATGCACAATATATATACCTCTCTCAAAAAGAATAAAAAAAAAAGATAGATAATTATTAATTTACCTACGAAAGAATAAAACAAGCATGTAATTAATAATTTATGTATGAATTAAAGGAATAAAACCAAAAAACTTTATAAAGTAAATAAAAAATATTTGTCGCGAACAAGCATGTAATTTATGTACAAATTAATAATTATATCTGAAAAGTTTGATGGATTAAAATGATTTTCATTCCTAAAAAAAATTGAAAAGATAAAATTTAGTTAGAATTATCTTATCAACTAATTTTAAGAAATAAAAATAAAATATTAATATCTAAATTTTGAAAGTTACTCCTTCATATTTGAAAATAGTATAAACGGTATTAAAAAAATTTAAAAATAATATAATAAGAAACAAAGTAAATATCTTAATAGTACAATAAATAAATTATTTTATATGTTAAATGAATTATATTCTATATTAATTGAAATATTTTATATATTATACCTAAAAGTTTGACTAATTTATAATTAAACGCTACTAGACGAAGAGTTGGTCAAATACAATCGATCTAGAACTTTTTCAACATGAAACAATTGGGCAAAGGATAGAAAACCTTGAAAAAAAAAATTGTAGCATATGCGACCATGGTTGAAAAAAAAAATATGCTACAAACCATACACAGTTCTGAAATTGTTTTATTTTTTATTTAATTTTACAAGAAGCCGATTTTGGGGTAATTGGATTGGATGAATGGGTAAAGGTCAATTGGAAGAGTACGTAGTACAAGCTAGGTTTGAAAAAAAAAACAGAACCCTAAAGCCATTCAAAATGCTTACAGAAATTGGGTTTTAAAAACACAAGTGGCAAATTAAAGATGCATGTAGTTGGAAATATTAAAAAGAAAAATAGAATGGATAATTAATTAAAAAGTTAAACCGAAGTCCAAAGAAGAGATTTGCAAGTTGAGCATCCACTTGCAAGTCCGGGCGTAAGCTTCTTTGTGATCAACATCATCACCTCCCATAGTCCCATCTCATTCGCATATCTCCTCTCTCTCTCTCTCTCTCTCTCTCTCTCTCTCTCTCTCCCCCAGCAAACAGCAGAGATAATCCAAGTGGCCCTCTCCTCACCAACTTAAATATATATAAACCCTAATTAAAATATTGAATCACCTCTCTATCTCTAGATGATCGATATTGATGATGATCAATATATATATATATTTGTTTGTGGTTTGTTTTGAAAGCTAGCCAGCAAGCCCTCAACCACCAAAAATCTTTTCTACAACCACAGAGAGATCTTCTTCACCAAAAGCAAATGCATTCTTCACTCCAAACCCAAAGACCCATCATCAAGGCCTCTCCTAATTACTATCAGCCCATTCCCACGAACCAAGTCCACAAACAATATTCCCAGGCAGCAGCCACCACCGCTGCGGCCGCAGACATCACGCGCCACCACGCTCACGTGATGGCACCCAATCAATGTTGCTCCGCTGTGGTACAGTCCATCGAAGCGCCTGTCCCAACAGTCTGGTCCGTTGTTAGGCGCTTCGACAATCCCCAGGCCTACAAGCACTTCCTCAAGAGCTGCCACGTCATCAACGGGACGGGTGACGTGGGCACTCTCCGCGAGGTGCACGTGGTATCTGGCCTCCCCGCGGAGTCCAGCACCGAGCGGCTAGAGATCTTGGACGACGAGCGGCACATCCTAAGCTTCAGCGTGGTGGGCGGGGACCACCGGCTGACCAATTACCGGTCCGTCACGACGCTTCACGACTCTCCGAGTGGGGTGGGGACGGTGGTGGTGGAGTCGTACGTTGTGGACGTGCCGCAGGGGAACACGAAGGAGGAGACGTGCGTGTTTGTGGACACCATCGTGCGATGCAACTTGCAGTCATTGGCTCAGATGGCGGAGAGTATGGCCAAGCCCACCTACAGTAACAAGAAACCCTCGTGAAATTTTTTATATTTAATTTATGACCATCATTCTTCTTTTGTTCTTTTTTTGGGTGGAAATTGTGGTAGATTGGATAGGTTTTTCTACTTTCTGATGAGGAGGGTCTGTGATAATCTCGATCTCTCTGCAGCAGCTCACTGAAATGGTTGAAGGTTGTCGTACGATAATATTGTGTATATTAATTAAATCATGTCATTTGGTAAAAAAAAAAAATTAAGACATCTCATTAAAATTACCATCTGTGTTTTCCTTTACCTCCATCTCTTGTCGTCTACAAATATAACATTAATGTTAAGAAATTTTGTAAAAGTTAAAAGGAGAATACTTAATTATACATATTCCATTGTAGTGGTATCTTTTATATCATTTTTTTTATTTATCGATTTTTTTTATACATATATTACATTCGAAACTGTTAATTCTCTAAATCACCATTTCAAAATTATATTCGTAAAAAAATAAATAAGATTGGAGGTCGGTTAATCATTCATATGTATCAAATAAATCAACAATTTTTTGTGACAATTAAAATTCTAATGGCGAAGTGTCTATTTAGCTGATACATATGAATTGTTAAATAACTTCCATTTTTGTTGATTTTTTACAGATCTCCTTGATCATGATTTAAAAAATGAGCAGTTCTTAATTAGGAAATATGGATAGAAAAAAATTGAATAAATCAAAAGGATAATATGAGGAGGCCAGTACCATATATAAAAATATATAACATACATACAAGAATACAAGAATTTTCCAAAAGTTAATTATATGTATATGTTCTTCCATGTTTCACTCAATTAACTTCTTAATTATATATATATACCAAAATATATATTAAGTTATTTTAAACATGTATATATTTACAAGAGTACGCGTATTAATTGAAGGATATTTGAATGCAACCCTAGTTTGCATGCATGAGGTTATTCAATGATTGTATATATGTTGAAATGTCGCTATATATATATATATATGTCAACTTTCTCACATGACTGTATATATGTTCATTGACATCTTAATTATTTCGTTTTCTTTTACCGACATATGTGATTCTTTCCTTATGACTTAATACTAATATATACACCGGGATGTGCATTATCCAACTATATGCATGTACTTGAAATATAAATTCATCAATTAAGTAGTACTTAATTAAGGTTTTAAGCTGGGTAACTATAATTAAGAAAATTGATAATTAAACAAATCTTTTTTTTTTTTTTTGATTGGGGCAATGCCAATGAGATAGCCGCTGTAAAGCTCCAAGATTCGCGACATTAGACTACCAACAATGTACCAACGAGAGAGAGAGAGAGAGAGAGAGAGAGAGAGAGAGAGAGAGAGAGAGAGAGAGAGAGAGAGAGAGAATTGAATGAATGCAGCTTAAATTTGATGTATATATATGGTTGGCCATGGCTAGTTCCCTTAACATATTCAATCTTTTAGGTGACTCGACTCTCACCCAAGCATTAATATATTAATTAATTTTGACTGTTTTTATTGGGAAAATTAATAAACGAAATCAAAATGCATGCATCTCCTTCCTCATGATCATGTACGTGCATACAGAGAGTGATTATGGGTAGGGATCGTACGTACGCAGGGTTTAAAAAAGGTGGTATATATAACATATGAATTAATATTGATGTGGCAATTAATCAATGGTCTAATATAAATATAAAATAATTTCATTCATTAAAATAATACCATTTATTAATTGCCACATCAACATGGTCACTAAATGTAGTTGAATCCAAATAGCATTATTCTTTTTAATTACTATCACCGTTCTCCAATTAATTTGATTCATTTTTTTATAAAGAGAATCTTTACATAATATTTACCAAAATCCAAGTTCAAGTTTTGTTCATTGATAAATCAATGTATATATACTTGCTTACGATCTTTACGTGTCGTGTTACAATTACAGCCTGCTGAAATTGCGCGCAGTTGGCATTTGTTGTAAGATTAACTCGTCCCATAAATTAAGTAAGATTTAATAGTCTAATTAATGATGTAATTAAAAACCAGAATATTACATCGCTTACCAATATTTATATATATTACGTACGTACCACTTACATAATATTGTGTTTGTGTTTTTTTTTTTTTCCTTTTTATTTAACTTCATTCTCAAAGTGCCCACCTTGTTTACTAATGATATCATTTCATCTCCACGATATTAATGAATTATTTTTATAAGTTAATATTTAAAACTTATAATGGATAATAATAGTAGTTGGGGATCGATACTCATCGAGGAATGCAGCCGGCATTGCAACTTGCCTTTGAAATCATGCAACTTGGCTAGTTTTGCCTTCCTACCTCCCTTTTATATTTACATGAAATCAAATATCTCCTTCATTTTTTTCAATCAAACACAAATCTTCCTCCATATCATCCCACTTTGCTCAAGGTTATATGACACAAATCTAAATTGTGTTTTTTCCAATGGGAGACATTGTCTCATATTTCAATACGCTCCCTCACATGTGGTGAATTTTTTTTTTAAGCTTATCACGTGGTAGTAAATTGGTACTATGTGACACGTGTGGTGGTTAAATCAAACACATAGGATAATCTTACTCTGATACCATGAAAGATTTCATGAATACCAAATTGAAAATTCGAAGAAGACAAGGAAAGACTTTTAGAGAGATTTGTGAAGTCTAATTTGATTCATTGAGTTGTACAATAAGGGTTACATGTTATATATGCTACAAGGACTGCATGAGCAACAACCTTAACGAACTATGAGTTGTTACAACAATCTACAGTTGGAGCTACACAGCTGGAAATAACTACATTAACCTTCCTAACCAACTAATAGCTAACTCCTCCTAGCTCAGCTAACAACTAACATTGTTTATCTAACACCCTCCCTCAATCTGATGCGGGAGGAACAATGCATAAGATTATCGCGAAAGTACTCAAATTGAGGAGTGTGAAGGTCATGAGTCATGACATCTTCTAATTAGTCAAAGAATAAATTCATGAATATCTAGTACAATCATCCATGCAAAAGACATAATATTGATAGCGTAGAATTGAAACACAAGGACTAGGCCCCCAAACATCATAATGATCTTGAAGAAAGGCTCAGAGGCTTTATTATTTGAAACTAGAAAACGAAGTCTTGAGATTTAAGTTTACAATTCATTTTATAGTTGTCGTTAAACAATATAATCTCACATATCGAAGAAATATAAGGGAACCAAATACAATACATATAATCAAATGCTTCACTTCTAACACCGAGGTCAATTGTGATAAAATCCAAACTTTTTCAAACGAGGAGTCGGCAGCTAATCCAATTATGAAATCTTAACAAATTAGGAGGACAATACCGATATTCAAAAGGGAGTGAGTTGTTGAACTAATTAAAATCTCAACAGTCATTCTATCACTACACCAATCCAGGGCGTGCAAATTAGGGTGTGCAAAAATACACGCCCTAAAAGAGATTATTCTTATACTATTTAGGGCTCACATTATTTGTGTGTCTTCTTTTTATAGCTAGTCACGGTGCGCTTTAAATGTGATCCCTAAAAAAATGAATTTTAAGGCGTGCAATGAATACCCTTAAAGAATGACATTTTCAGGCGCGCTTTACGTGCCCTTAAAACAAAATAAATTTTTTAGCTTTGGAACCTCAAAATTTTCAGTTCCCTCGCTCGCACTCAAATTTCTAAACCGCTAAGCATGTACCTCCTTCATCTCAAAAAACAAACACGCACAAAATATTGAATTCCTAGCAAACCCAGGCTTAGCCTCCTCCCTCTCAAAAAGCAAACTGGAGAATTATCATGAATTAATCCTAAACAACCTGGCCGTGCTAAAAAAACTCGCTAAAATCATGGGACGTTAGTGAGATGGAGCAGAGTGCACATGTGATTGAATTAATTTGATGAAGATGGGAGTTCAAGATTGAGGTTTAGGTCTTGTGTTTCGTTTTAAAATTTCTGTTTATTTTTATTGTTTGAAATTGAGTTGTGAGTTTCGATAAAGGACGCTCTATTTTTCATAGGACGCGCTCAGAGGAAGGCTGATTGGGGACGATGAAGCTCCATTCCTCTATGAGGTAAACCCCTTTCCTAAACCCTTCTAATTTATTTGCATTTTCTGAGCTAGATGATTATGTGGACGGACTACGATTTGGGTCAGTTGATTTTAGGCTTGGCTCTTTGGATGACAATGATTCTTCTCATGCTTCAGCTTCTATTCCTTCCAAAAACTACAGGGGTTGTAAGTATTAGGGGACATTTAAAGCGTAGAAATAGAGGATGTGGGTATCAGATTGCTTCTCCTGTTGGTGGCTTGAGATCCGGACCAAGCACAATAGAATCCATTCTAGTTTGGGATTCACCGCTCTTCAACGTCACACATATAGGTACTCTATCTCTCTATCAGCCTAGTTCATGCTTATGCCATATTTATCGACATTCTTGTAGAATAAGTTGTTTTTTTGAATTGCTGACAAATTTGGAAAAAAAGAAATTAAATTGAGGTATTTGATCTCTTTCTCATTGTCTGGGTTTCAGGATATTGTTATAAACGCTTCACTGTGGCTGTTGCTATATTTTGGTATTCATAGTTGTATATTTAGTTTCCATGTTGTGATATGCACCAAACATCAAAATCAAATTGTTTAGATACATAGGGAATGAAAATTCAATGAATATATTGTTGGTCATCTAGATAAGTTACCCATTTGGATCTTTGAATTTGTACTTCTGTAGCTATCTCCTAGTCCTCCGTGCATTTCTATAACTACCCTTTAGTCATACGTTCCTAGATTTTAGGGATATGGATTCCATCTTGCCTTTCGAAAGTGTATGACCTCTGTATAAATTTGGGTGTGACCCTCAATTGAAATTCAATACACTGAAAATATTCACATGGTATCAAGAGCTTAGGTTAAAGCCCAAATTTTCTCTCTTCTTTTCTCCCATTGACAACACCCAGACTACCTTTTGAAAAATGGCCCCCTCAACCACTCCAAACCCCACCACTTCCTCCGCACCTAATGTAACGACCCGTCCCGAATTTGTGGGATTAATTATGATTAAATCGAGGATTAATGTGACTAATCCCTTATTAGTCGAGGATTATCGAACGTTCAAGGAGAAATTACAATTTTGCCCCTAGACAAGGGTAAAAAGTTGACTTTTGACCAGAGAGGTCCAATGCAAGAGGAGCGAGGACCATTATGTAGATCTTGTCGATATGAGTCTGTAGATAGGCGGCACGTCGAAATCGGACATTCGTCGGGAAAGTTACGGTTCACGGAAGTTCTGAGGTAATATTGCACGTTTTACGATACTGATGGACTTTTGTCCTAAATGGGCCCCAGATATTTCCCTCAGGCCCAATGGATGAGTGACAAGTGTCACCCATCCATTGCTCCCATTACACAGATACATGCATCTGCTCTCCATTCCCTTTCTCATTCGATCGACCATTCAAACCCGATGAACCCAAAACCAATCCCTCTTCCTCCATTTGAATTTGTGTGAGGCCAAGAGAGTGGCTGAGAGTGCAAGGGAGACTTGACGGCGACGGTGAGGGTGGCAGAACCTCCGTGGACGGCGGAGGAAAGGTAAACCCGAAACCCAACTTTTGTTTTGAATTTGAATTTTGTGTTTCGAACGTTGAGGACGTTTTCTGATGATTGGGGGTGTGATTATTGGGTTTGTTTGGATGTTTGGGGGTGGTTTTGGACGGTGGATGGTGGTTGAACAGCCCAGGGAAAAGGTTGGAAAAATGGGCAATGAAGGGAAAATGGAACGGGTAGCTTTTAGGCCGTTTCAATGTTTCAATTCCATAAAACCCTAGCCTAGGATGGGACGAAACTATAAGGATGATCGGGATCGATTTTGGTGGTCGGAAAAAGGGTGAACTGGTCACGCCGGTTCAGTTGGACCGGCATTGCAGTGAACTGGGTTTAGGACAGTCTGTGAATGGTTGAAGATGAACAGTCCCCGACACGTGGGCTTCATGCGCAGGGCCTTTGGGTGGCACGTGGAGGCACGTGGGGCACTGTTTGGGGATGATTTCAACATGTAAAATCATCCTTTCAATGTAACGAACATTTTGGGACTGGTTTCGAGTCGATCAGACATCGTTTCGATATAGTTCGGGATGTCTAAAGGTTTAAGATCGAGTTAAAAATATGTTAAAAATCCCATAAAATTATGGGGCTTTAATGAGAGGTTATAGAAATAGTTAGTAACCCTCTAGTATGATATGGATAGATTCGGGAGTTACAGAGATGGAGATTGGCCAGAGAGGCTTATGGGGCGCTTATCGAGACGCAGCATGGCCGGTCTGTGAGCATACCTTACTTTCTAAATTGTGATGCATGCATAACTGTTTTATATGTTTTATATCGATGATTTGAGATGCCTTGAGTGCATATGATTGTGGTATTTATGATTTACGTATTTGCACGTATTTCGAGATTTATGGTTTTAGACTGTGCTTATATGTGCTTGTATGTAACGACCCGTCCCTGATTTTAGGGATTAATTAAGAACTAATGATGGATTAACGAGGCTAATTCCCGATTAGCCGAGGATTATCGGACGTTTAGGGTGAAATTATGATTTTACCCCTAGACGAGGGTAAAAAGTTGACTTTCGACTCGGGAGGTCCGATGCTCAAGGGTCAAGGATTGTTACGTAGATCGGGTCGATATGAGTCCATAGACAGGTGGCATGTTGAATTTAGACGTTTGACGGGAAAGTTATGGTTCACGGAAGTTCCGAGGTACTATTTACGGTGGCACGTTTTATGAGGCAAAAGTGAACTTTTATTCTAAGTGGGGCCCAGATCTTTTGAACAGGCCCAATGGATGAGTGACAAGTGTCACTCATCCATTGCCCATTCCCTTACATTCATGCACCACCCATCCTCATCTGTTCTATTCATCCAAACCAACTTGAAACCCAAAAACTGTGCAACCCACCCTCAACGTCACCTAATAAGCATGAATCGTGAAGGAAAAAGGGAGAGGAGACCGAGACGTGCTGGACGGTGGCAGGATCGAGGGTCGTCGTGCACGGTGGCCGGGGAACTGCAAAGGTAAGCTTTTTACATTCAAAATTTCAATTTCGTGTTTTAGACGTTATGCAGGTTTTCTGTTGATTAAGGGATGTTTAGGGGTTTGTATGGACTTTTAGAGATGGTTTTTTACGGCGGAGAGTGGTTGTGCAGCCTAGGGAAAGGGTTGGAAAAATGGAACTGTGAAGGGTGTTTTGAACGGGTAGGTTTTAGATGGTTTTTCTTGGTTCTAATCACACAAATAGATTCCTAGGATTGAAACAAAGAGAATGGAATTGAAAGGGAAGGAAACAGACCGAAAATAGGGGAGGAATAGGACTGGACTAGTTCAGTCGGTCCGGTCGGACCGAAAACCAGCAGACTGATTCGAACCCGGTCTGCCGAAGGTTAAAGATGAGTATTGTGTAGGCGCGCGGGCTTCACGAGCATCCCTTTTGGGCGGCACGTGAGGGCGTGTGGGCCCTTTTGGGGAAGTGTCGAACATATGAAATCATCCTTTCGATGTAACAAACATTTTGGGACTAGTTTCGAGTCGATCAGACATCGTTTCGATATAGTTTGGAACGTCCGAAGGTTTAGGATCGAGTTTAAAAATAGTTAAAAATTCGAAAAAAAAAATTACGGGACTTCAATGAGGAGTTATTTAAGTAGTTAGTAACCCTCTAGTATGATTTGGACAGGTTCGAGAACCCTAGAGATTGTGATTGGCCCGAGAGAGGCTTGTGGCGCGCGTATCGAGGCGCAGCTTGGACGGTCTGTGAGTGGACTTTGTTTTTTAAATTGTGATGCATGTATAAATGTTTTATATGTTTTAAATACATGTTTTGTGATGCCATGAGTGCATTTTTTTATGGTGTATTAGTATTTACGTATTTGTACATATTTCAAGGTTTTCAATTTTATACCGTGCTTATACGTGCTGTGCTTGCAGTGACGGTTTAAGCAAATGGTTTTGGATTTAGAAATGTAAAACTGGGCATGAGACCCATTTGATTTTGTCTCGGGCATATGGCCCTACCTACGGGTCCGAGGTGTGGTTGCGAAGAGTGTTGTGTGTACGGCGACGGACAACACGACGCTCGCCTCCGGACTCGGGATGTGTTCCTTCCGGAGAGGTCACGATGCACGTCCTGTTGTCGAGCAGCCACTGGAGGTTCGACTTCGGAGTGCTGACGGTATATGAGATCGATCGGTGATGTGTGCACTATGATCTAGAGGTGGTCGCAGTGGTTGATATGTTCACGACGACATACCAGGATTGAGAGCAGTCCTAGACGGATAGTCACACGTATTACTATGATTGGAATCGTGATTGGGGTTGATTTAAAATATCGGGCTTGAGATCCAGTTGAGTCATGAGTTCGGGCTTGAGGCCTAGTTGATCTGTGGTATAGGGCGTGACTCCCAATTTTGGTTTTTCACGCTTATATGTATATACCCTCCTATATGAGTGGATTAGTTTCCTCTAGACGTCGTAGATCTTGGAGAGTCACAATCCACTAACTAGAATGAGTGACTCCAAGAGGGAGCGCATTCCAGGAGTGAGAGATATGGTATAATCTCGGACTGGGTCCGCAGACAGTCCTCCAGACGTTGTAGATCCTGAATTTTGGACAGATCCTCCCAGACGTCGTAGATCCTGGGGGTAGACTCGGGGTGAGACCCCGAGTATTATGTATACTTAGATATATTGTGACGGGTACTTGTTTGGGCACATGAGATACCGAGGATGGGCTATATATATACGTTTGTACGAGGTTTTACGGAGAACGGTTTTGGGCTGAGACCCATGTGATTTGATTTGGGCGGAGTCCCTACGGAACTGGTTTTGGGCTGAGTTCCCACATATGTTTGGATTTTACGGTTTTGGGCCAAGACTGACAGGACCCACCCCGATTATCGCCTCGATAATCGGGAAGCATCCTGCTCCCGTCTGACAATCGAATCCAAAAGACCGGAAAACTAAATAATATTACATCACACCCATTGTCAGACCAGGGAGATTAAACAAATACATCCGACTGGACGTCAAGTCCACAGTTTCACAGAGCATAATATTACAAAACAGGTTAAAGAACAAATCCTACTCTGTGAACTAACTACTCCGCAACGGAAAACTTTATGCCTCCGCCTCTGCCTCGGCGCTTGCCCCCGCGCTTGTACCACGACCTGGAGGGAATTTAAAACAACAAAGTGTGAGTGGACCGAAACATAAGTTTTACAGGAAAAGCAGTTTTCGAAATCAGTTTCGCCCTCCAGTTTTGTAACACGCATGCATAACCGAATTTTCAAAAATCGCGTATTAAACCTTTGAAAACTCTTTTTCCGAAACCATGAAAAACGTTACAGAGAATCGTCATAACTCATGTAAAAAAATTTAATATTACCAGAATCCAGAAACCGTCATTTTGAAACATCAATTGCACAAATCAAGTAAAAAGTAAATCAATAATCACAATTATGCCGTTGGATCCATCCGAGTCTTTAAACTCAATATCAGGCCTTCCCGGGATATCAACGAGTCTTTAAACTCAAAACATGATCAATAGGCCTCGGGGGTATCACAATAATCGAGTCTTTAAACTCACGAGTCTTTAAACTCAATCCGGGTCTTCAAACCCAATTTTTGGGCCCGCCCCCGTCATCAATAAACCGGGTCTTTAAATCCAAAACCAGATCCAACAATCAACCGGGTCTTTAAACCCAAAACCGTTTTTAAACACATTAAACCAGGATTCATCATAATCCGTTTTCCAACATCATTCCGAAATCATATCACGTCATAATAGGACTTATGTCCGAATTCACATGCAATTTCTAGAACATGCAGTTTCCGAAATCACTTCACAATTATAATCAAAACATCATAAATCCGTAACATGCATAATCATATCCAGATACTTCATCGAAACATCATTCATGCATAAGTAAAAACTGCAACCTCGAAATGCGTGAAATACGATGAATATCTCGAAAAGCGTGAAAATACGTAAAATCGGAAAATCATATCACCATCATAAAATCATATGTAAAACCATAAGATAAATAAGTAAGACAGTCATGCATGCCCAGTTTAGAAATCAAAATGTCAACTCACAGTTTTAGAACGCGTCAATCGCGTCCCGCGCGCTCCTCCGTAGCTTCGGAAGTGTCCAGGCCTGAAAAAATGCATAAGGAGGGTTATAAACATCCCAAAACAACTCGTAGGATTTTTCCTAATTTTTCCAGATTTTTCGGCGGAATTAAACTTAGAGACTTAACCTTCCGGACTCCCGAAATTATCCCGAACGACTCCCGATCGATTCGAACTCTAAAGATAAAATGTTAATTAAACTGAAAGGATTAAATCTCATGTTGACCGTGATCGGAGTTAACCTCACACGCGTCGTCACGCGCCGCCCAAAGTCGCTGCGCGTGAAGGCCACGCGCCAAGCTACAGTACCTTCGTCCTTACCCGAATAGACTGATAAACGGGTCTATTACCCGCGACTCAACCCGACCAGTTCAAGCTCAATTCTCAATCAATTCTTCCCGTTTTCAATCCTATTATCTTCTCTAATCAATTAATTTTAGGTCTGCATTAACGGTTAACCTCGACTAACACTAAATCGACCCAACTCAAGCTCGAACAGTCGAACAAGTCGACGCCTGGAACTCACCCAAACTAACTCCATTCTCAAATTAACTTCACCAGTAGCTTAAGGGGACTTAGACGAACTCAATGACACAAACAATTTAACTCGTCGTTACCTGAAAGGCGTCGTCCTCAACACTGTGTTTTTCCAGAAACTGGAACTTGAGTTCCTGAGCAAACCTTGATCATTCCTCCTCAATTCTTGCACGGTTGTGTTAGCAAGGATCCCAGAAGACTAATTCCACCCTCAGTTTGATTCAACTCACCTCAAAACCCAACCTTTGAATTTCCCTCCATTTCTGCGTTTTTTTCTTTCCCGTCTCAGAACACTGCTCAACTCTCTCTCAGACTACCCAAATGATCGAAATGAGTTCCCCGACTCAGTGACACTCAGCTAAACCCCTCAGAATGGAAGACAACCCGTGGGAATCAACTGAACCTCTCTGGAAACTGTTTCCCGCACACAGAGCCCGTGGCCATTTTTAAAACCACCTGTGCACTGGAGCTCTGTTCAAGCCACGATGGGCTGCTTCCAATACCTCAAATCCCATAAACAATTCCCACCGTTCAGTCCACTATGGTTTAAACAATTGGATCGTGAAAAACCACCACACACGGCGGTGCAGCAACTGTCTCCCCACGGCTGCTACAGTAACCCGGGGTGAAAAGACCAATTTGCCCCTCTGTGCAATAATTACCAGAATGCCCTCCAACTTCCGTGACCCGTAACTTGGTCGCCCGACGTCCGTTTCACGCGTGCTGCCTGTCGTTGTACTCGGGACCTCGAGACGAACCTAACGGTCTTCGAATCATGTGAAAACCAATTTTCAAACAAAAAGTCAACTTTTTCCCATATAACGTCCAAATTACGATAATGCCCTTGAACTTCCGAACATCATAACTTCCACCCTGTTCGTCCGAATCAAACGTGCCACCTGTCTATGAACTCGTGACGTCCCGAACTACGTCACGGTCATCACTCCACGTCCGTTCGACCCTCCAATCAAAAAGTCAACAATTTGACCATGCGAATCACAGGGGTAAAAACGTCATTTATTTATTATTTTATAATATTACATTTTTCGAATTTTCCGGGGCGTTACAAAGACCCTAGTGAATGATTTGATAAATGGTTTTCGAATGCATGCATGCTTTTTAGTGAAGGGCATAAACGTCTTTTTATGAAATTGTTTTTATAAAATTCTTTGTTTTGTCCACTCACAACTTTGATGTTTTTAATGCTCTTCAGGTTGATCGTGGATGTGGGCTGTAGTAGAGACCGAGACATCACACTCCTCCTTCGAATCCTGGCGCACTCTAGAAACCTCAGTGGGGCTGAGGTTGGAATTATCCCTGGTCTGACATTTCGTGTGAGACGGGAGAAAGCACGTCCCACGTTAATCCCGGAGAATTTGGGACGGGACCTGACATGGTATTTCTATGATGGTTTGATGAAAGGATTTCGGATTTGAAAGTATGAACTCGGGCTTGAGACCCAATTGATTTGTGGTATCGGGCTTGAGGCACAGTTGATTGATAGTATCAGGCTTGAGACCCAGTTGATTTATGATATCGGGCTTGAGACCCAATTGGTTTATGATATCGGGCTTGAGGCCCAGTTGACTTATGATATCGGGTTTGAAGCCCAGTTGATTTGTGGTATCGGGCTTGAGGCCCAGTTGATTTAGGGTATCGGGCTTGAGACCCAGTTGGTTTATGGTATTGGGTTTGAGGCCCAGTTGATTAATGGTATTGGGCTTAAGGCCCAATTGATTTGTGATATCGGGCTTGAGTCCCAGTTACGGTTTATGAAATGAAAATTCGAGTTTAAGACCCTATTGAGATGTGAATTTGGGCTGAGTCCTTGTGAGATTTGGATTTGAATCGGATTCGAGGAATCCTGGATTATGAATCGGGTATGAGACCCAGTTGAACTATGATTTGAAAGAGAAGTATGTTTTCACACTTATATGTATATACCCTCCTGTATGAGTAGTCTCCTCCAAACGTCGATGATCCTGCGGTGTCACGATCCATTGCTTGGGATGAGTGACTCCGAGGGGGAGCACCTACCCAAGAGTGAGAGATACGATATAGTCTCGGACAGGGTCAGGTGACAGGTCCTCCCAGACATCGTAGATCCTGGGGGTAGACTCGGAGATGAGACCCGAGTAGTATGCATACTGTAGATATATCATGACAGGTGGTTGATTGGGCATATGAGATGCCGAGGATGGGTTATACATATATCTGTATAAGATGTTTCATTGAGGTGAGTGTGGGGCTAAGACCCCGTGTTTTATGATTTCGGTGGTTGGTTTTAGGTTGAGTTCCCACATGACTGATTTTGGGCTGAGTTTCCATATGAATGGTTTTGGGCTGAGTTCCCACATGACTGATTTTGGGCTGAGTTCCCATATGAATGGTTTTGGGCTGAGTTCCCACATGATTGATTTTGTGCTGAGGTCCCGCATGGATTTGATTTAAGCTGTGACCCTATTGAGGAAACGACTTCGATTGAGAAGCAGTTTTTATTGTGTTTGGATCTGAAAAGAAAAGTGCTTGCTTTCGGAATGTATTTGAAAAGACTGTTTTATGATGCATGCATGTTTTTACTTGAAGGGTATAAATGTTCTTTTGTTGAAATGTTTTCCTAATAAAACTGTTGTTTTGTCCACTCACAGCTTTAATAGTTTTTAATACCCTTCAGGTTGATCGCGGATGCGGGCTGTAGTAGAGATCAAGACATCACATTTCACCACCAATCTTGGTGTACTCTGATGGACCCCGAGCGGGTGACGAGTGTATCCCTGGTCTGACACGCGGTGTCAGACGGGAGCAGGCACGTCCCACGATAATCCAGGAGGATTGGGACGGGTCCTGTCACCTAATATCTCCACTCTTGTCTCTATCAAGTTGAGATAAACCAACTACCTACTTTGGGAGAGTTAAGTTAAGCCTTTCCTTTTTGGCCAAAATATCTGGAAATTCGTTGATGGATCTCACCCCTGCCCTCCCACCATGCTTCCCTCCCTTGTACCTTCTACTTCGGACATTTCCTTCTCTTCAACAACTCTCACTACCCAATCAGCTCTCTTACCCAACCCCGTCCACTCCACTTGGTTTCAAACTGACCAAGCTTTGGTCAGTATGCTTAGAGCTACACTTACAGAGCCCATGTTGTCTCAAGTTGTTGGCATCTCAATTTCTTAGAAAATTTGGGAGTGCCTTTAACAAAGTTTCAACCAGCAGTCTCACGCAAATACAACTCACCTTCGATTCCAACTGATGTCTGTTTCCAAAGGCACAAAGACTGTGTCTGAATACCTCTCATATGCCAAGTCTCTTGCTGACTCTCTGGCAGCGATCAACGAACCTGTGACAAATGTTGTTCTTGTTTCCTCGGTTCTTCAAGGATTGGGCCCCGACTACTCGATGCTTGTCACCGCCATCCTCAAATTTCCGCCTCTACCCCAATTTCACGATTTTCAAGCTCACCTTCTTTCATTTGAGGCTCAGCAGTCTTTGACTGCATTAACCAACACTGCACCCCGAGCCTTTTATGCCTTCTGTGGAGGCAAACCATCAAAGGGAGGTCAACACTCACAAAATTCACGTGGCGGTCGTTCTGACCAATCCAATGCAGGCTCACGCTATAATGGGCACTTCAATGACATTTATAGGGGTCGATCCTCTAAGCCGTCAAATATGTCCAACAATCAGTCTCAACAAGGAATTTTGAGCTCTCATCCATCCAATCGTCCCCTTGTATAGTGCTGGTCTTGTCAACACTATGGCCACATTTCCGCCAACTGTCCTAATCGGTCCACAGAGGATGATCTTTCTTGTGCATTTTCTAGCATGCACGTCTCTAATTCCACTGATCCAAATTGGTACCCCGAACATAAGTGTCACTTATCACATGACTGGTAATGATTAAGGTATGACAAATACTACTACCTATGGTTCTCGTGATAGAGTAATTGTGGGTAATGGTGAATCCATGATGGTTGCACGCACTGGTAACGTTTCCTTTTGCTCTGGATCATTTGTTTTCAAACTGTCTGACGTCCTTCATGTTCCTACAATTCGTAAAAATCTTCTCTCTTTTGCAAATTTCACTCGTGATAATCTTATTAGTCTAACCTTCCACCCAACCGGTTTTGTTATTCGTGATCTCACAAATGGTGCGGTTTTATTTCAGGACCAATGTAAAGATGATTTTTATCCAATTTTCCTCAATTGTCTTCCTCTCTGGTCTCATTCGTCAAAAGTTGTACTTACCTCTCAATTCTCCTCAACTTCTCTTTGGCATCGACGCATAGGTCATCCGTCCAATAAAGTCCTCAGCGTTTTGGCTTCCAATTCGCCTTTTGGACCCCAGTTTTCTCTCTCTAGCAAAAATTTATGTAATGATTGTGCCTTAGGCAAGTCAACCAGGCTCTCATTTCAGCATGTTGAACATTGTTCTACTTTTCCCTTTCAAATATTACACTATGATGTTTGGATGTCTCTCGTATTGTCTAATTCTAGATATTGTTATTATGTTTTATTTACGGATGATTTTACTCGCTATTCTTGGGGTTTTTTTTGATAAAACGTAAGTCTGAAGTTTTCTGGGATTTTTCTAATTTTTTGTCATTTGTTGAAAATCAGTTTTCAACAACAATAAGAGTTCTTCGATGTGATGTGGGTGGTGAATTTCAAAATAGCTCATTTTCTCAGTTGTATAATCACAAAGAGATTCATCAACGGTTCTCGTGCCCACACACTCCTCAGCAAAATGGGATTGATGAACGTAAACACAAACATATTTCTAAAATAGGCCATATATTGTTTCTCTTCGCCAACTTACCTCAAAAGTGTTGGGGGGGAAGCAATTAGTACTGATGTCTTTCTTATCAACAGATTGCCTACCCCAGTTTTGCAATAGGCCTCCCTATTTAGTTCATTGTTTGGTACTGACCCAGATTACCACAGCCTAAAAATTTTTAGGTGTACATGTTATCCTTATCTTGGAGATTATAAATCTAATAAATTGCAATCACATTCTACTGCTTGTGTTTTTATTGGTTATAGTGTAGTACACAAAGGATATCGTTGCCTACACCATACAACTAGTCGTGTATATATTTCTCGAAATGTTACCTTGCATGAGGATGAACTCCCATTTTTCAATCACCCTCCTCCAGCACCCACGGGCCCAGCGTTTTCATTTGTACCTCTTCTTGGAGCCCAAAAGAATTTGAGCAGCTCTCCAGTCCATGAGCCCATCCGTAAGGGCCAGCCCACGAGCCCAATAACCAAGTCCAGCTCCCCTTTCTGCCGACTGGGTCTTCTCTGTCCCCAGACCCTCCCTCACAACATTTCACGCCCGAAATAGATCCAGCTCCTCCGGATGCTGCCGCTCTGAACTCCCCTCCTCTCATCTCGCCACAATCTAAGACTGATGTTCCCATACCTAAGGTCCCACCTGCCAGTCACAGTCATCTCACCGTTGAACCCAGCGCTTTGCTGGAACGTCTAGCCTCTCTTGCAATGCCTGTTCCACCTCCTCAACCAGCTTCTACCATCCAAACCCGCTCTCGCTCCGACATCCACACGCCCAAAATTCGTTCCTACTTTGCTTCCCGCTACCCAATTTCACAGGCCTTTGCCGCCTAGCTAAATTCTGACCTTCGCCGACATGTGTAACTCAAGCTTCCAAATTTCCGGAATGGCATATGGCGATGACGAAAGAATCCAATGCCTTGCTTGTGCAAAATACATGGGTCCTCATACCTCCTTCCTCCACTCAGAATGTTATGAACTACAAGTAGGTCTTTCAGATCAAACAGAAACATGATGGCATCGTTGAATGTTATAAGGCTCGTCTAGTAGCCAAGGGTTTTCATCAGCAACCCGAAATTGATTTTGAGGAGACATTTAGCTCTGTCATCAAGCCCCCCACTATCAGAGTTATCCTCAGTGTTGTTGTATCCTGCAATTGAATATGAGTATTTATGGTGTTCATGGTGCGCCTTGAATATATTATTTAGGGTATAAACAATGCGCCTTAAACAATAGCATTTACAACGTTTAATGTGTGCCTCGAAAATACAGGTATTTTACGGCATGGTCTTTTAAGGGGTGCGCCCGAGTGCCGTAAAAGCCCCATTAGGGCGTGCATTGCGCACCCTAAAAGCCCTATTTTGGTGTTGTGTATCAACCAAACGCCACTAGGGTTTATAAAATCGACCCTCTAGAAATTGCTAGGAATCAAATATAGATCATTGTGTAGTATATATATAAATATATATATATGTGAAGGAATATACTTGCATTCTATTCCGGTGGTACATTCTCATACACCCTTTCAATTTATCAAATTTTCTTTATACATATATCGTAATCGAAACTATTCGGTCTCTAAATCATTATGTCAAGATCATTCCCCTAAAAATTCAACAAGATTGAAAGTCGTTTAGTTATTCATATGTATTATATAAAGCAGCGATTTTTGTAAGAATGAAGAACCTCACGGCTAACCATCCATTCAGTTTATATATATATATATGACTAAAAAACCTCCAATCTTATTGATATTTTACGGAGATGATCTTGATATATACGATAATTTAGAGAATGAATGATTTCGATTACCTTATATGTATAAAGACAGTTCGATAAATTGAAAGAGTAGTATAAGAAAGTACCACCCGGGTGAAATATAAATATTATACGTACCTATATTAATGGTGTGTTGGAATGGATTAGGATGAGCAAGTTGTAGAAGCAAGTGGGCAAGTAGACAATTGAATGTTCCATCTTGTTTACGAGAGAATGAAATCAAAGCCACCCATTGCGTAGACAATTGAATGTTCCATCTTGTTTACAAGAGAATGAAATCAAAGCCACCCATTGCATGCCTTATTTGCCTTTGACCCCCCAATCTCTCTCTCTCTCTCTCTCTCTCTCTCTCTCTCTCTCTCTCTCTCTCTCTCTCTCTCTCTCTCTCTCTCTCTCTCTCTCTCTCTCTCTCTCTCTCTCTCTCTCTCTCTCTCTCTCTCTCTCTCTCTCTCTCTCGCGTGTCCCATTACGGATTTGACTACACGCCCAACCCCAACACTAATTCTTGGTTGCTCTCAAATTTTTCGTCATGCCACACCGACTAAGTTTGAGGTCCTAAGGCCACCAATATTAGATGTTAATTTTCTTGAGATGTGGTCATCATTACTTCATCTTTCAAACATACATTGACTATTTGTACTATACACCTATTTCTAGCTACTAAATCTATCATATTTACTACTTTTAGCATCTAGCTTTTTTTTATTAGCAAGTGAGTCTTACGTATCATGAAATCGCCTTAGGATCATTTATTTTAAAAGTTACATTTGAACTTAAATTTTATAATAACGTGATGATTGTTACTTGTTATGAAATTGTATTAGGTTTATTTTAAAAGAGATGTAGATTTGAATTTCATAATAAATTTCAATTTGTTAGGATTTGAATGGGGGTAGAACATCAGCTGCCTAAGAAATATCTGGAGATGACCCATGTATGCTAGGATTTGAATAGGAAGACAAGTAAATAAAATAAATTGACTAAAAGTGACTTTTGCTTATAACTATTTCAAATTTCTTTCATTTTATTTCAAATCCATTTAGTTTAGTATTATCTAATTTTATAGTAAATTAGTCTTAAGATCAAATTCAAATTCCTCCGAAATTAAATGGAGCCTAGGTTTATAGAATATTAAAATTAAAGGGAGTGTATTAAATTTAGATTTATATAAATAATTACAGAGTTATTGAAGTGATTGACTTTTATAAATTTAGCAGATTTTTATCGACCTACATTAATTTAGTATTATAAATTTAACTATTTCAAATTTCTTTCATTTTATTTCAAAGCCATTTAATTTAGTATTACCTAATTTTGTAGTTTAGTCTTAAGATCAAATTTAAATTGTCAAGTGAGTCTAATTCAATTAGTTCTAGTGTTGACTTGTAGACAATTGGTCTTAAATTCGAACCCTGATTGACACGACCCATCCCAATCCCTCCGGGATTAACACGGGATGTGTCATGCTCCCATCTGACATGAAGTGTCGGACAAGGGATAACTCAAACTTTAGCCCAAACGGGGCTTCCAGAGTGCACTAGGATCAGTAGAGAAGTATGATGTCTCGGTCTCTGCTACAGCCCGCATCCGCGATCAATCTGAAGGGCATTAAAAACCATTTAAAACTGTGAGTAAACGAAATACATAATTTATAAAACACAATTCACAAAAAGACGTTTATGCCCTTCATTAAAAAGCATGCATGCATTCAAAAAC
Organism: Prinsepia uniflora; assembly: GCA_032719365.1. Classification (NCBI taxonomy): domain Eukaryota; kingdom Viridiplantae; phylum Streptophyta; class Magnoliopsida; order Rosales; family Rosaceae; genus Prinsepia; species Prinsepia uniflora. The sequence goes on along the minus strand of CM064870.1, from coordinate 9,787,498 downwards.
CAGTAATCAAACCATTTATTTTATTAAATCATTAGAGTTTTAGCCCAACATCATAAATCCAACCATGTGGGAACTCAATCCAAAACCAAGTATATGGGAACTCAGCCCAAAACCAATCACGTGGGAACTCAGCCCAAAACCAATCAATATTAAATAACCAGTTTATCGAAATACAATGTAACCAATCCTCGGCATCTCAGATGTCTAATCAATACAATTGTCACGGTCTCCAAGCAATGCGTGCTATTCGGGGTCTCAATTCCGAGTCTCCCCAAGGTCCACCCAGGTCAATGACCCTCTCTGGGGGGGTATTATCCATAATTGCACTCCTGATCATAAGCTGCGTCTCGGGGCAGCCCCTCTCAGGTAGTGTATCGTGACTACTCCAGGATACTACGAGACGTCCGGAGGAGACAATCCATACATAAGGATGGTATATGGAAAACATTTGGTAAATCATCTCAAAACCTTTAAAAGGGCTATGCCCAGGATTTCCATAAAACCTTTGTAAATTCACAAATGGGTCACATACCCGAAGTATAACTTTCATAAACCATTTCCACAATTCCAATTTTTAAATTCAAGGGACTCAGCCCGAAATTCCATTTCATAAACCAACTGGGCCTCAAGCCCGATAGTATAACCAAATGGGCCTTCAGACCGATGCCTCATTAAATCAAATGGACATCAAGTCCAATAGTTTACAAATCAAATGAGCCTCAAGCCCGATTATGTATTTCCAAGTTTGGAGAGGTCGGATCATCCGGAATCTAATCCTCATCATTCTTCATTTTGCAAGCCTCCAACATAAACTATTTGACTAGGTCTTCAAGTTCAGATTTTGATTTACCCTCTACTGAGAGAGTTGATGAGGATGCTAGTGAGATTGTTGGCTTTTTTGACTTTTTGATTGGAGGGAGCTCTTTGACAACCATTTGGATGACTCAATCAATATCGATCTTATCCACCATTTTGTGTACAAGAAGGTTTAAGATGTGCATTGATACGAAAATCAATAAACAAATAAAAAATGAAAAGAAAATTGCAAAATACGAAATAGGCAACTTTTGTGAACAATATGGGCTACCTCCAATAGCACCATCACAAAAGAATATACAAAAAGATATTCATCAAACGAAAAAATATATATATCATAATTACAAATGAAATAATCAGTTTAAATCTATTTTATGAAAACAGACACAAAAAATACAAGTCCACAAAACCTTTTTGTCCTCATCAACAATAAAAAAAAAAATTACATGCTATGAGTGTCATAAAAATGGACATTACGCAAGATATTGCACAGTAAAAAAGACTATCAACCAATTATGACTCCCATAAGAAGAAAAAGAAAAATTATTAAAAATTCTTCAGATACAAAATACTGGTTCCAATAATTGTGAAGAAGAACATGCTAATGACAGGAGTTCACACTCCACCACAGATAGTGAGAGTCAACAGTCTGATTCTCTAGACATCAGCTTTGGATGCAACGCTAATTGTTGTAAAAATGACCAATGTTCTAAACAATAGTACATTCAATGTCCTTACTAAACAAGAGGAACAAGAAACTTCTAATTGAATTAATTAACCAAGTAGAAGCTCCATAAATTAAGGCTCAGTATTTAACCAGATTAAAATATCTCCTTAATAATCCCAACAGTTCAATACCACCAAAATCGAAAAATATCAATCATACTACAACTCTTGAAAAATTCAACAAAGTAAAAAAGAATGGACACACTCCAAGACCTCCAAACGGAAGTAAATAATTTTAAAAATGATATAAGACTATTAAAACAACAAAATCAAGGAATAATATAAGATGTTGAAACACTAAAATCAATCACTCCGATTCAACCAATCACCGATGAAGAGCGACAAAATCATGATGTCTCTCTCCTCCGTATTAACTGTCTTAAAATTCGAAAATGGTACTCCAGATTAACCATCAGAGTTGAAGATTTTGAATTAGTTACCAATGCACTAATTGATACAAGAGCATATCTAAACCGAATTCAAGAAGGATTAATCCCAAGTAAATACTTTGAAAAATAACTAGAAAATTTATGTACTGTTCCTGGTAATAAGATGAAACTTAATTACGAAATCCCTAAAGCCTATGTTTTTCAAGATAATGTTTGCTTCAAAACATATTTTGTCTTGGTTAAAAATCTAACTAACAAATTAATTCTAGGTGACAGGACCTGTCCCAAAACTTATTTGATAACCGCGCTTGATCCTGCTCTCGTCTGAAAAGTCAACTGAATTTCCAAAAAAATGACCATAACCCTTGTCAGAAAAGGGATAACCGTACTAGCCACCACTCATGGCTCTGCCTCACGATCAACCCCGATATTCGTACCACGCCCTTGAGGGTCATCAAAACATTAAAGGTGTGAATTGACAAAAATAACATCATTTGAAAATACATTTTGCAAAACAAACTCTTTACCCTCCAACTTAAAACATGCATGCATAGAGAAACAGATGAACAACCAGTTTACAAGACAAACCACATGAAAACATCTGGACACAACCATCATCGTCAATAATAATCAATCATCAATACTCAACATCAATCACAATGATCAAACAGCACTACTCATTGGTGCACATACATCAATCACAATATCAGCTCTACTCATCAGGGCACAATCAATCACACTATCACATTGGCACTATAGGTAGGCCAGCTCGGGAACTGCACTCACGCATTTCATCAGCCAATAATATGTTCTCCTTGTAGAACCTCTCAATCAATCAGAATGCTCCGCTAACTTATGAGCCTTATCTATAAATAGAAAAGCTCGTCTCATTTTTCAGGCAACTTGAAACATGTCACATCTTAAGTCCGTTTGTTTATTTTTATTGTGCTTACGGATTATGATATATATATATATTATCGTGTTAGTGTAAAAATTAATATCAAACAATTGCTCCTTAATTTTGGAGACTTAGCCACAAATTATGAAAAGATTATCAAACAATTGGTGATATTGGCTTTATTTTGGAGACTTTCCAACCAAGTACTAAAGCCACATTTTGCCCCCCAAGTCATTATTTTGGTGTTTATGTTAATGGATTGTATGATATATGTCATGCGCATAAACTAATGCTCTTACATGTCCACTAACTTCTTCTTTTAAAAAAAAAACAAAAACAAAAACAAGAAACAAAAAATATGTCGGCTAAGTAAGTTTGTACCATACATATACATGCCTCCATTTTAGGCCATGATCATGGGCAGAAAAGCTTGGCAATTAATCTGCACAGTTATTAGGGTTTGCAAATTTCTCTGCGGTTAGTGGGCTCCACTTCTTTTTGTAGATTGACGTGAGTGCATCTTTGCAGTAGCTTGGAAGTTGACAATTACTTGAGTGATGTTCGGAAATGTAATCGAAAGAGTTGATCTATTAAAGTATTGCGCACCTCACCTTTTACCCCCATTGCTATGTGTTTCTTTGTGGAATGAGATTCGCAGTAGTTATTGCAGAAGGAGAAATCAAGAGTATGAAAACACTCCGAACTTCGAAACCTTAATTTTTGAAAAATCGTCCACATCCAAATTGTGAAGAAATTGAACTCGATCAATTTCCGTGAAAGGGTGACATGCTAGTTAGTTAGAAGGGCTCTTGCCTTCTCGGGGTTCAAGTTCTTCGGGAACTTTACAAGATTTCTTAGTTCTTACTCATCGTCGAGGGATCCTAGCTTGAAAATTATATCTCAGGAAATTAGACGAAATGAACTTCATTTGTCCATATTTGGGAAGGCAAATATTAATTAGAGATTTGTTTTTAGTTTTGAATTATTAATTGGTTTACTTATTAGATTTAGATAAATTTGTTTTAAGATTATGATTATGTTTTGTATTGGAAGTTAAGTTTTATTATTCCTTATTTTATTAGAATTGGTTTCCTGTATAAGGTTAATCATAAGCTTTCAGAAATTTTAGCATTCGTATATAATAATTGATTCATAGAGTGTGTACCCCTATGAATATACGGAACTGAATATATTTGTTTGTTTGAATCCGGTTTCTATGTATAGACCAATGCACAGGACCTTCATGTATAACACAGTAAAAGCCAGAGCGTCGTCCATTGCCATGTTTATTGATGGACCCTTTTCTAACCGTCTTCTCAGATTATACGTTCGATAATACTTGATAAAACCACAAGTGACAAAAAATGTGTAGAGCTGACGTATATAAGTTGTATTATTTGAGCACCAAACTAATGAGGATTTTTATGTGGACCTGCACACATTTGTGTCATTGGGTGTATAGGTTGGATTTTGGGCATTGGGTCACACAAAGACACAATACTCTGGCCCAGCCGGTTCGATGTGAGTAATCGGTTTGACAATTGAAGACAAGCATATTAAAAAAAATCGCAACGTTGGAGGAAGAGGAAGACAATGGTGTGGCTTCATTATCTGCATGGCATCTCTCCCTCTCTCTCTTTGGGACCAATGGTCCTTCCATATTTGATTGGATATTAGATGTGTTTTTGCTTTTTGATTTTCAACAATATTCAATGGGAAAGCTTGCAATTTTTTCAATGGATATTTTTCCTTTTTTCATTCTATCATTATCGTTATCATTATCATATCAACTAAAATTCCTACATTTAAAATCCCACATCCAAAATGGGGCAAAATCTTCAATACATCATCCACGCATGTTACCTAATCTTACATAAATCACAACTGTCTCTGTCTGTGTCCCATTGAAGAATCTTCTAAAATACACTTTATATTTTAGGTACCCGTAAATTTTCAATTGGCAGTAAAATAGAAAACTCAAAATCTTCTTCTTACACAAAAAAAAAAAAAAAGAAAAAAAAAAAGAGGTAAACTCAAAATTGAATTTACAATTTGATTGGTACCTTTTACTTTTTCTTTGACCGATCTGAAATCTCCGAAAAGAGCACATTTTTACACCCTATTCCTTTCTCTTCAATGAGTATCGTATATTCATTACAAACATAAAATTAAAATCTTCGATCAAACTTAAAAACAACAATCTTGGAGATTGTTCAGTGAAGCCAGAACAGACAATTGTCTGATGCATTTCAATGATCCTGTAGTTTCTTATATTCAATCAATTGAATTATAGTTGTTAACAAACCTCAAATTTAACAACAAAATTTTCATTTTGACATGTCAACTAGCATGTAATCTATCTTCTTGTTTGTGCATCTATAACACACCTTCAGCTCTCTTTCTTTTGCTGACTTCCATATCACAATTTCAAGGTTGATTTACACAATTCAATTGCCATCACCTGCTAGATTTCACCACAAGACTATCTGAAAGGAAGAGAAATCACCTTTTTCAGGCTTCAGCGTTGATCAAGGATAGAAAAGTATGGCAAACAGAAGCTCATTCCAAGTGTCTTGCAGGCCAGGCAAACACCAATGCACGCAATCTGCATAGCTAACGGGGTTGGCCAGTTGCTCAGGAGTCAATGGATTCCACTGCTTCTTGTAAATTGATGTGTGCGCGTCTTTGCGGTAGCTTGAGAGTTGGGTAATGTTGAGAAATGTAATCGGCACCTTCGATTTACTGAATACTTCTCCTATCACCTCCATTATATTTTTCCGGGAATCTGAACCCCAAAAGTTTGGATCTTCAATAATAGTAGTTTGATTGTAACAGTTGCCTTCAGGTTCACCTCCCCAATCTATGCTCCTGCCAGATTTCAAATGTTAGTCCTCAACCTATATCTTGAGAAATCTTCAAGTACAAGTCACCTTCTAAAACCCCAAGTGTCGTTTAATAAACATTTCGCTTTTTGTTTTCAAATTTAATTTGTGTGCTTGAGATATGGAGGAAGTATATGAGAAAGAAAGAATGGAAAAGTCTTATGGAGAGGATAAAATGAAGGAAAAAAGAAAAAATAACTAGAGAGTGAACCCACAAAAACTAGATTGTGGTTTTATGTTTTCAGTTTTCATTTTGTTTATTTTCCTTCAACAATCGTTCCTTATCCTCTTTCACAATGTTGTCCCTCCACTCCTACCCATTCTTCCTTCTCTCATATCTTAAGCATAAAAAGTGAAACTGAAACAAAAAACAAAATGGTTATTGGTCCTAACTTTGTTACTGTCAACAAGAAGTCTAAATTTCTCACTTTTACCTCTATTTTTCAAATTGAGTTCATCACAAAGTTCACAACTTACATGCTCAATAGGATAAGATGAAATAGGGTGTAAAAATGGTACTCACTTTCCATGAGAAGGTGACATGCTGGTGAAAAAGACCCTCGTCTTCTTGGGGTCCATGTTCCTCCGCACCCATCTCAACATAGTTTTCATTGCCATACGATAAGCATCTGCGGTTGGCACCTCCACAATATCTTTCACATCATCATCGAAGGAGCCTTGCCTAAAGATCAAAGCTTAGGCAATTAAACATTTTGTGAAGCCATCATTAACATAAACATGTGTCATTTTCTAGGGTTAAGGACATACAATATCTTAAATTTCAAGCCGGTCATCCACCACAGATAGGTATTGAACACCAATACATCAACTCCCTTCCAATGTTTTCCATGCTTATTGATGGACCCTTTCCGGACAAGCCTATCAGATATCCTATGAACCACAGCATTATCTGAGTTTGATTCGAGAAGAAATGGTGCCCAATAGAACTCAATTGTGGCATTGTATTCCTGCATTGTGGAAAACAACAGTAGGACAACAATTGAGTAAAATGTAGATGTGTAGATGCACACATTTGACAACTAAGTATGACCAACCTTGGCTGTGAAGACAGTTCGTGAGTCTGAGTCGAAGGTTTCCATGGATTTGGCATCATCGGGGATCAGTGAGTGGAGAAGACAAATCATGGAAACATACTGACCCCGGTTCAGAGAATCTCCAACATACATCATCCGCTTCCCTCGAAGTTTCTCGAGCATCAGCGTGGCATTGAATCTGTACGATTTTTCGGATAAATGCATGTCACATTATTGGGATTTAGAGAATCCAACATCAAAGAGTCGTAACTTTATAAGATGGCTTTGATAAGTAAAAAAAAAAAAAAAATCTATAACATGACAAGATCAATAGTTGATCAATATACACATAGATCTATGCTACATTAAATATGAAATTCTCTCATTACTGCATATACTAGGTTATTTTATGCCAATAAATATTCTACTTAATCTAAATTTAAAGTATGGGCAGCAAGGTTCGAACACGAATTCCCACATTTATTCTAATTTAAGATACGGGAAGAAAAGTTGGAGCCCAGTCTGTGATTACCAAATCAATAACCATATGTTAGGCTGGGCCCGGGCCCAACTCATTTCGAAGCCTTAACGGGGGCTGATCCATACACAATCAATGGCCGCCATCGCAACTAGCACGACGGAAGAACCTCCAAACATGTGGCTATATGCAACTGTGGGCCGCATCCAGCACCTGTCCAAGCGCAGACACATGAAAGAAAAATGTACGCGATCTCCCTTTTTTTTTAGCGATCTCGGTTTTCCCGGGAACTTAATGCGGGGAATTATAAGGACACCTGTCCGCCAAAGCACGACTGTCCAGCCGGGAGGCCAGCCACGAGCCGGTTCCAACCCGATTCGTAACACAGAGACAAGGGGGCAAAACGGTTCAGCATGTCGGTGACCAGATTTGAGAGTAGGGATCAAGAATTCAACGACTCCTAAGTCCAACCCTACAATGTGTTTTTTTTTTTAATAGACCAACCCTACAATGTTTGAAGCTCTAAACGGAAAGCAAAATCAGTTGGGAGTTTCCCAAAACATTAGCCAAACTAATAACACTGACCTTGGAAGATCGCAGCCGTGAGGCTGCCACCGCCATTTCTGGTAATCTTCGTCGGGTCGTCCGTGTTCTTGGCAGGTCAACTGTGGCTGAATGTACGGACACTCCGATTCCTCGTACAGCGGCCGATTCGACTCGTCCCAAACCCACCGTCCGCTGAATATGTCGCACGCTGGTACCTCAGACTTACCTACGGCAAATGGCATCTTCTCCCTCTTCTTCCCTGCCCCAAAAACAAAAAAGCCAATTCAGTAAATCCAGTTTAATTTTAATTTTCACGGGAGATTTGTTGACTATGGATTGTTATTGAGTTGATCGACTCACCGGGTGTGATGACAAGTGGGTTGGAGTTGGGGCTGCGCTGGAGCTGCTGGCCGAAGATGCACACGAGGTCCTCGCCGTAGAGGATGGCGACGAAGAGGATGAAGGCCAGTAAGGTGAAGAGGTAGGGGGAGAGTCGAGCCTTGCGGAAAACAGAGGAGGAAGAGAATGGTGGTGGCTTCATTGTTCTCATCTAAAATTGTAATTTGGGTTATGTCTGTATTGAAAGATTTGAAAATGAAAGGGAAAGGGATTTAATTTGTTTCAAGTTTATGAAATTGAGGTCCATGGACAGAGAAACTCATAGCTATTTTGTATCTTGTTGAATAAATATATCAACTTTGTGGAGATGGATTAATATATGCAAACGCAAACTTGTTTGTCTTCGAAACTAAAGTCGATTATTATAGTACTAGTGTGACAGAGTTGGTTAATGGTTAAAAACAAATATTCAGAATTTGTGTGGGATGCAAATTCAACAATTTCCACTGTCAATTTTATGAAATAAATAATTTCAAATTCGACTCATTAGATTTGATATTCAATTACGACCAAATTTAATACTTAATTATGACTATCTTATGGCTTGATGTATTTAATTGAACAACAGAGGGGATGCATGACATTAATTACAATGCCAAGTTTAGCCCGAAAAGATAAACTAAATTCTTCCAATGAACAAATGCAGTGGGTGCGTATGATGATGTGGATGGTTTATAATCCCCTGGCTTCTAAGGTAAGGTGTGGGGTACGAACAATGCAAATTGTTCTCTACTTAATTTCTTATCATCACACCAACCTAAAAGCAAAGCAATTCTCGTGTGTAGGGGATTCATCACAGTTGTTGATTGCAAGTGCAGCATAAAATGCATCAACGCTCAGAATCAGTGCAAGTGACAGTAACATTCTACTGTAAAAAGAAGGCAGGGTGAAAGACACAGACAGAGAGATGAATGAACAAATATGAATCATATGAAAGATTCTGTAAAGAGGTCGTCTACGTTTAGGTAGAGGGTGGTTTGAAATTGGGTAACATTTCAGCCTCAAAGTGGTTGGCAATCAATTGCTTCCTACTTTTTTTCTCCCAGATAATATAACAAGAACAAATAAGGATAGTGACCCAACAACTTATTAATTTAATCTATAATTTTTCTAACTAAATAACTTGTAATCAGACGTCCATGGTTTAAATTAATATTCTCAGTCTATGGCTTCCTCTCTCTCTACTCCATATATATTGTACTGACCTTTGTACTCGCTCCCCCAAAATGTTATGTTATCTACCTCGAGAGAGAATGTGTAACATATGTCCTTTAATCACCTTGCATATTATCAGAGTGCCAACTTATTTGTGCACTCGTTCATGTGCTCTGTCTCAAGTGACATTCAGGTAAAGAGGGGACATGATAGACCTAACAGACAATTTAACCATGATTTCTTCAAACCTAAGGGATCACAACATCAAATCCAGGAATGATAATAAAATGTGTATTCTATTGGTAAAAATCAACAAAATAATTTAACTTGTGAACTGGAAAATTCGGAGCTGCAGCATTGCCTCCATGGATAACATGTTCATGGGATGTCCTCTGGCTCCTAAGTTTGTGCCCAGGTTTTAACAGTAGACAAAAGATTCTCATATCTAATCACCAATATAATTTCAGCACAAACAATTTCAGAAAGTAATTGCAAGTGAGAAAATGTACGCATTGATGGAAAAAACAGAAAGTTTGATCCTCTTTATGCTGGTAAAGCTCAGAATGTATATGCTCTATGAAAAATATTTAATACGCCATTCATCTCCCAAGAGTCCCAACCCCTTTTCCCTTCCCTACAAAAACATTAAAAATGGACAAGCAATCACAGTATATATAGTACCTGAGACTGAAGAGACAGAGAGTAAGAGAGTAACACATTGCAAAATGACAGAATCCCAATCCCTTTCCCATCCCTACCAAAACATTAAAAATGGAAAAGCAATCACAGTATATAAACTCCATAACAAATGTAATATCGTACCTGAGACTGAAGAGACATAGAGCAGCACATTGCAAAATGACAGAATCAGAATAATCTTATGCCTGTCTGGCATCTTCTTGGGCACAACTAGCAGTTGCTGCTTTTGTGGGTGCTTTTCAAAGAACCTCCACAATGGGGCTAGCCAACCTCATCTCAATCAGAAAGAAAATAATGGCACATCAAGTAAGCCTTGTACAAGAACCAACCAGTTAAAATTTCATCAGTAGAGCAAGGAGTTTATAGCTAGTTACAATCTGGAAATCATACTATGCTAACAGGAACTTTTCCTGTATCTAATAATTTGCCTTTTAATAGGTTAGGTTCAGCATCAAACAGATCAGCATCTTTTACACCCGATCCGTGAGATACCCCTCAACCATCTACCCACAAGGAAACTGCTCAGATATGATACATATCAAGGTAACTGGATAATACTTCCAGTATACTAATCCAAAATCTAGTTAGTTTTTATTAAGTAAGCATCAACCTATAATACAATTTTACTATAAAAATCGATTTGTCCAGTATCTGCATCTATTCAAACATCTGAATCAGACTTCACCAGCTCAGACTGCAATTGAGAAAGATACTAACAGTCAATGATTAAGATTTCAAAAAAAAAAATTCAAACTTCACAGCAGACATCTAGCAGCACACAGCACACCACCATACATTCCAGCAGCCAAGATAACGCATGATACCCAAAATCTAATGTTTTCATTTACCAAAATCTATAGAAATGCAAGCAGTATATCCAAAATTTCCGGAATAGAAGCTGACAAAATGTAAGAATTTTTTTAGATTACAAATAAAATAACTCATGTAGAAAAGAAAAAAAATTGAAAGCATAGGTGGGAAGGAGAAAGCACCGTTTACAATATGGTGCATTTCAAGCTTAACTGCTAGCTTTGACTAGGCTGTTGTCTGCCCACTGACTCATTCTCTCTTGTTTGCTAAAGAGCAGAGTACAGGTGATACAAAATGAACTAAACAGTTTAACCTAAACGAAATATCTGTATGCTCAGAAGTTGACAGGAGAATAGGTGCTTCGATGACCTTGAGAAGATCCCCTAAATTTGCGCAATAAAGATGCGAACAGACTCTGGAATGAGAAGAGGTGGTGGGTCATTAACAACAAATTAGAAACCTTAAGAATAAGGAAAAAGAACTTTAGCTCAGTAATTATTTATATCTGTGCCACATCGCCAGAAGCATAGAAGAGAGACAAAGGATTACACATAAACTGAATACCTGTGTTCTCCGTGGTAAGCTGGTCCAAAATTCCAAGTTCGGTATAATCTGAAGAGAGAAGGAGCATCACATCAAAATTTTAATTACTAGATTTAAACACCAAAGGAAATTGTTAGATCCTTGCCCAGGTTCCAGAATAGTGGTAATGATTATTATTTTTCCTATTACAAATGTGATGTAACATGTCATGATCAGCTTTGGTATCAGACTGAATGATAGGGATTCATAATTTTCTACATGGCATATTGCCATAAAAAGAAGGATAAAATAAAGGATTTATTCCCATTTCATGGCTGCTACAAGTTTGATTTCACTCGCCCTAAGGTTCATGTGGTTTAGTTCTCTCTCCCCTTCAACATATCCTGACATGGCCTATGCCCTATTTAATACACCACCATGTTTCCTATGCCTAATTTATAACCCCCATTTTACCTGACTCGCTGAACTATTCCAGTTCTTCCTATGTGGATTTTAAGAAAATTTGATTTCAATTTCCAACAGAAACTAAATGGACATAAATGCACCAAATCAAAGCATAACCATAGTTGAATGCAAGAAGTTGATAAAATTGAGAAACATACGTTTATTCCATGAACTCCAAGACTGAAATATCGATAAACTGCCCCAGACAATAGATATGCTCCAAAAAGGCATAAGACTCTGGAAGTCGGATCAATTACCAATCAATGAAGATGAATTAATAAAACTTCAAAACTTAGGCATAGTCAATTCCATTTGTAAGGTAACAACTTTCAGGCCAAAAAGTGACACTTACATGATTCCTAAGGTACCGAACCAGCCCCACCCTGTCCCATGAACATGCTCAATCCTGGCACACCCAGAAGGATGCATTAACACTGTCACCTGTCAGATAGAGAACATTATGAAACTTAACGGTACAAATTATACATAAAAATATATGAAATGCATATACTCGCTAAAACCGCTTTTCATTGTCACAAAATGAAATGTCAAAGAATATGCACTACTTCATGACATCCATATCTTGAAATCTATCATGTAACCCTTTCACATTGTAACATACAAGCTAGCTTAACGGTTTTTCTCAATAGAGCCACCGGTTGCTCCACCTGAACCATATAACAAAAACAACAGCATAAAGCATAAAAATCCAACATTAAAAAAAAAATAAAATAAAATAAAAAAAACCCAGAAGCACCAAAGTGTGAAAAAGGTTGAACACATCTTCAGTTCAATAAAACCAAAGGAAGCATCCAAGCTAAAGGAACTTATTACATCAGCAGGCTATCAGCTTAGGGGGGAGGTCAAAGGTCTTCGTGTACTTAGACTATAGGATAAACTATCCCTACTCTCATGAATAACTGTACCAAAGTGACATCCTATGTTATATACCATTAAACAGTAAGCATGTAAGAGCAAAGGCTTTCCTAAACTGAAAACACTCACATAGTCGCATTTCCCAGTTTTGTCCAGTGACTGTGGGCCCTGTAAAACAGAAAGATAAGAACCGACATCGTTAACACGTGTCAGAACTCCAGGATTGCTTCAAAATACACAAAAATATTTTGTATAAGGTCTTGCCTGAACTCTATTTGGATTACAAATTACAGACACAGACAGCGAACAGTTGAGCTTTATTCCACTATTGGACATCTTAACAATGACACCATTGTTAGGATTCTTCTTGTCTGTCATATAACAAGGAAGCCATAAATCTTCTGAAATTTTATTCCCAAATAGAAGAATCATTATGGACAGACTCACAGACATCTCCAAACATATTACGAAATTCCATAATGAGGCTTCAGAAATGAAAACCTCCAGTATCATTCAATTATAAATCAAGGAAGATTCCATGAAAAATAGAAAAGAAGAACTCACCAATTAAGTTAATGTCCAGGCTTGAGGCATGCCCAATGGTAGTGCACACATCGTAACCTGTAGTAACCAGATGCTTAATTTCCAATAAATAGTCTTCCAAAGTACATAATTTTTTTTTGTCAAAACGAGATGAGAAAGGCCTGGTACAGAGTGCTGCTTGGTTTGAAATTTAAAAGAGAGCAGCACATTTATCGAGATCGGAAGGGAAATCATTCCTTCATCAACATGTTCAAAAATTCGCTAATGTGATGGAACAAAGCACACTGAAATAGAAAATCAAGAGAAATATTTTATTGAAACCACACAACATAGGATACTATTAAAAAGTTCAACTGAAACAGATTTTTGACACTACTTATGAAGAGCAACTGTATATCGCAAAACAATTTCTAAGAGCAATTCATCAGACCACAATCCTTAAAACTTCTACTTGATCCAATTATCACCTTCAATAGCACATGTCCAATAAACTCCTTTTTCAGTATCAACAAGCAGCAGATACGGTACCTGGAAGGCTAAACATTAATCATATGAAACAACAAAGCATATATACCTCCTATATTGTTTGCTGCAAGCGCACTACAACCCATGCCACAGCGTGATTGCCCCCCGCAATCCTGCAGTTCTCAATATAATATTGCAATGAATAAGATATTCCATCAAAATTTTGGATGGAGCTAAATTTAACTATCAGAATGATTGCCTTCTCTTATCATGATAAAGAAAATAACAGCATGGAAACTAAAAAACTCACCCAGCAATCAACACATCTAGGTTGGCCATGATTAAAAATCATTCCATCACAAAGCTGTTCCAAACAGTCAAAGAAGAGAAACTCAATAGAGAATCTAGCTGCAATAATAAGATTTATGCTTGTAGAACATAATTATATCTTAGGATCAACAACAATGACCTCGTCATAGAAATTAACTTCACTACATAATCTTTCTTCTTTAAAACATGTAATGGAGAAAGCACAATGGTTCAAGTCTCAAAAATCGAAAACAGAATATGTATTTTACAGCTTGCAATTAATCAGTAATTGTCTGATAAATACAAACTGCATTTAGGTAACAGGAGTCATACAAAATATCAGTTGAAAACAAAGGTGTGACCTGATGGAGCGAACCTGAAACCAAAGCACGGTGTCATTCGCAGCCACCTTGTAGAACCTGTAGTAGTGAATTTTAAGAGCAAGGAAAAATGAATGTTGCTTATATTAGCATCTAACCAAATCAATAACTAAAAATCATCACAAATGCCACCATCAATTAAAACAGCAAGGTTGTTCATAACTTACGGTACACATCTTTGACACCCATTAAAGCATAATATTCCACCCTTACAATTATTCTATTGCTCTTTTAGATCCTTCCTAATAGTAAACTAGAAAAATCAAAATTGCTCAAATAAGTTTCCTCAGGATAAAGATCATGCCTTTATACAAAAATAAGCTAAAAAACTCAGAGAAAAAAACAATGGGACATTACTATGCAAAATTAGAAGAATTCAGCATCAGACAACACAGAAGCTGGATTAACACTCTAATACAGAGAAAGAAATGACCCATTTTTAAGAAAGAAAGTTAAATTACAAGGTATCATTAGTAGTTCATGTAAAATAAGAGATAAACACAATCAAGTAGCAGAGAGAGATAGGGAAGGAGAGAGAGTACCCATCTTCGCTTAGGACACCATGAGGGAAAGAGGGGATGGGAGAGTCCAATCTGTAGTTGTAGAGCTTATTATCGTCAATTACACTAAAATGGCAGTTGGCAGAGACCGGGTTAAGGGAAATGATTCGGTCGAGAATCGTTAAAATAACTACAACCCATTTCGGAAAACCGCCTCCGACTACCATTATCGACCGCCAAGCTCACACCAATTCTCTTAATATCTCATCAATGGAGCTGAGATGCATAGTTCACTGAAAAATACCGAAATGTGTTCGAGCACTTGGTGGAGAGAAGGGACCAAATCAAAACAATGGATGGCCCATCACTGTTCACTTACTTATGGCAAAAGCTGCCGTCTATAATTCGCCTGTTACAAAATAATTAAGGAGAGTAGTTAACAGCTAGGGGATAGCTTCAAGAGGGCATTTTCTTTTGATCATTAATTTAACTAATTAACGGTTCGGGTTAGGGCTAAAAGAGAGGGCCAGGCGTAATCGAAAGTAACCATCACCATTTGACTCAGAAGTCTATCGGTTTATGGGTATCCACTAGGCTCATTAACAAAAAATTTGACCCGGCCTGCTATGGGTCGTGGGCCGACTTGATCTGAAAGTTAGCAAGCTGAATTTGGGTTTGGTGTATTCAAATTCAATAAGTCCAAACTCGATAAGACCCAGTAAGCCCAGTCCAACCCATCCGTGTAAATCCGATACATAAATCCGAATATATAAAATAATTATTAATTAGGAATTATTGTGTTTCCTTTATATATGATTTTTTTTCCTTAATTTTTGTTTATGGTTATGTGTGCTACTACTGAATATATGTCTTATGTGTGAATCTAATCTTGCTTGTAATAAGGCTGTTATGTGAGTAATGAAGTGAAGTAAAATTTCGCTCTTTCTATTATTTAGGATTTCATGGTTATGATCCAAATCTGGTCTAGGATGTCTTTTCCATTCTTGTGTTGAATTCTTCCCTAATTGTGGCTCTTTCTGTTTCAACTTTGATTAGCCTAATACAATTGAAGCTTAGGCACAATTAGCATTGTTTTTGCATTAGGATATTAAAATCAGAAAAACAATACAACTATGCCTCATATTTTTAACATAATCGATATCACTATTTTATTTCCTTGTGTAGTCATCTTTGCACAGTTATATTCATTTACATAAACAACATATAGTCATAATCAATTTTAGATAAACATATAGCCACGACTTTCTTTAACACACAATTTTCTTTAGGTTGCAAGGAATAAGAATTTGATAATGAAGTTGTAATATATATTTTTTTTAAAGTTGATGGATGTAGTCATTGGATTTGCTTTAGATTGTAATAATAAGAATTTTCTTTACGTTGCTCTAACATATAGGCTTGAGGTGGTTGAGAATGAAAGTGAGTTAATTTGATGATGAAGTTATAATATTATTTTTTGTTTCATACTTTTTTTCTAACCCCAAAATTTGTTGAATTTTTTTTTTAAAGATTGAATTAGTTATTTTTAAAAACTCAATTGAGTCCAGCCCAAATGGGCTTATTAGGCCAGACACGTACAACCCGATAAAAATCTAACCCAACAAAGTGCTTGGATTTTTAAATTTATGACTGAACCTTCCCGACCCAGCCCGGTATTTTTGAAATTATTAAATAAGCCCGGCCCATCTAGACCCAGCCCAATGATGAGGGCTACCCGAAAAGCTTCACGCGCCTCCATGGGGGATTAATACGCACTGCCATGGAGGTAGGGGGACTGCCACGCGCCGCCCTACGACAAAAAAGGGATGTCACGCTTTGTTCTATGCCAAAAAGGGGCTACCACTTGTTGTCATGCGCCAACAGGGGCTATCACGTGCTCCTATGCGCCGACAGAAGCCTTCAAGTGCTCCTACACGCCGATAAGAGTTGTCATTAGCTCCTATACACTGGTAAGGGTCAGACATGCGCCCCCACATGCTAGATGTGCGTCCCACGTGCTCCTCACTTGCCCACATGTGTAGGTCGCACGTGGAATGTTCCCTAAAATATTCCATTGAAGTTTGTTATAATGTCGTTAGTCTCTACCGGAATATGCTAACGACTTAACGACGTTAGTTAAAATCAACGATCGTCTGGGGTATGTACATTTGCATGTATTTCGAGATTTCTTGTTTAATATCTATTTTATCGAGACATGGAGATTTTTCATATGCATGCATAATTTTATAAAATAGAGGGTATGAACATTTGTTTTTCTATATTATGTTTTTAAAAAAGGTTATTTTTGTTCACTCATAATCTTTATGGGTTTTACCTAATCTCCAAGTCGTGGTACGAGAATAGGGATCTACTCAGAAGTCGGAGGCATTAATTAGAAAATGCGCACTCTTCAACTTGTTAGGGTAGGACTAAATGTTTAAGTGGTATTTAGCACTTGTGCTCTGTAGACAATTGTGTAAATCATCACTGGTTTGACAGTTGGTGAACTTTTTATCAATACTGAGTGTTACATTAAGGTTGTTTTTTTTTTCAATTTTGGTACTAACTATCAGACGGGAGTAGGATCTTTCTCGGTTGACGGGAAAGGTCATGTCAACCACCACAAATAAATCCAAGTAGGTTAAGCGACTAGAAAATTCTCAGTGTTCCATTAGTCTCGTAACATAACGTCATAACTCATGTCATTGATTCCCAGTTATCGTCTAACCAATGTAAGCACGTGCAATGTGGTTTCGGTCACTAATCACAAATTCTTAATTCCCAAGTACTCAGCCCTACTAGGTGTCAACTAATCCTCCTAGTACTGATAAACTTCCTTGCAATGACTAACTTCGTCACTAAGTCAACTATGATTCTTACCCACTTAGCAACTAAAACAATTTACGAACTGGTTCCCTTAAACAACGGCTTAAGGTGCACAGCTGGTAATAAGGTAGCTAATTTCGGTAGGGCCTCAAGGTTCAAATACAGGTCAGTAACTTTTGTTGACAGGACCCATCCCAATCCCCCTAGGATTAACGCGGGATGACCCTGCTCCCGTCTGACACGAAGTGTCAGACAAGGGATATTTCCGACCTTTACCCTCCCGGGCTATCAGAGTACGCCAGGATCCGGAGGAGGTATGTGATATCTCGGTCTCTGCTACAGCCCACATCCGATGTCAACCTGAAGGGTAGTCAAAACACTAAAAGCTGTGAGTGGACAAAACCAAAGATTATAAAAACATTTCCATAAGAAAGACATTTGTACCCTTCACTAAAAAACATGCATGCATTCGAAAACCATTTATCCAGAAAAACCATAGGTGGGAACTAAGCCCAAAACCAAGATTGAAAGAACCATAATGAAAACGACCATGCGGGCCACTGCCCAAATCCATAAGGGACTCGGCCCAAACCATAAAGAAACCAAGTACACGAGCCCCTGCTCAAATCCTGTATCCACATATCATATTTATATCACATACACATATAATTCACACAACCAATCCTATCACGGTTTTCAAAGCTACGCGCGTGCTACCTGGGTCTCAATCCCAGTCTTCTCAAAGTCAAGGTCAATGTCCGCAGACCACTGATCCTACTCGAGGTTATAGTAACCATAGCCTTCCTGAGAGTAAGGAACCCAACTGGGGCGACTCTCACTCAGTCAGTGCTCCGTGACTACTCTGGGGTCCACCCAGGCCAACTACCCTCCCCGGAGGAGATAATAGAAGTAAAGGAAGGTATATATACATAATACAAATATCCATGTCCGGTTCCCCTGAACCGTCATGATCCATAATATCCAGTTCATATACATATAGACAATATCCTCTATGCCCGGTTCCCATAAACCGTCATGTACCACAATAAC
Source organism: Prinsepia uniflora (assembly GCA_032719365.1). Lineage (NCBI taxonomy): Eukaryota > Viridiplantae > Streptophyta > Magnoliopsida > Rosales > Rosaceae > Prinsepia > Prinsepia uniflora. The sequence goes on along the minus strand of CM064870.1, from coordinate 9,768,730 downwards.
ATAACAAGAGTTCATGCCGGTTCCCATAAACCGTCATGAACCTGGAAATCCATGTAGGATCCCTGACCCGAAATCACAACCGTAAAGTAACTGGGTCTCGTGCCCGAACATATGACTCAACTGGGCACCATGCCCGATATCTGAGGATCAGTCACGACTCTGATCATAGTGATGTGTGCAACCATCCATCCAAGACCGCCCTCAATCCTGGTATGTCGCTGTGAACGTATCAACCGACGCGACCACCACAGATCATGGTGCACTCATCACCGATCGATATCCTGAACCGGTAGCACTCCGAAGTCGAGCCTCCCTAGACTACCCGACAACGAATCATGCATCGTGACCTCTCCAGAAGGAACACATCCCAAACCGGAGGTGAGCTTCGTATCGTCGATCGACGTGCACATAGCACCTGTCGCGACCACAATTTAGACCCGAAGGCCATAAATAGCGTCATATGCCCGAGACAAAACCAAATGGGTCTCATACCCGAGTTTATCCTTTTAGAAATCCAAAACCAAATAATTTAAACCAATAAAGAAATACAGACCCGTATAGGGCCGAAACCTCGAAATACGTGCCTATACGTAACCACACATCCAAATGCACTCATGGCATCACAAACAAGTATTTAAAACATATAATAAACATTTATGCATGCACCAATTTAGAAAACAAGGTCCACTCACAGACCGTCTGAGATGCTGCCTCGATGGGACCCACTCAAAATATCTGGCCCAATCAGAAATTGCCAAATCATCTCCGTCTCGAAGTACGTGCATAGTAAAATCGAACTTCTGTGACCTATATTTTCCCCGTTCGAAGTCCGATTTCAGCGTGCCGCCTGTCTATGGATTCGTATCGTCCCTATCTACGTAACGGTCCTCGACCTTCGGCCATCGGACATCTCGATCAAAAAATCAACATTTACCCCTTTTAACCAAAATTACCAAAATGCCCCTAAACTTCTGAACGTCATAACTTCCTCCTCGGACGTCGGAATTGAACGTGCCACCTGTCTATGAACTTGTAACGTCATGAACTACGTCACGGTCATCGGTAAAAGTCTGTTTGACCACTAGAATGAAAAGTAAACATTTTGCCACGGCTATGGGTAAAACGGTCATTTCGCATCGTTCGTCCGATTTCGCCTAACTAATCACCGATTAGCCTCACTAATCGTGATTAGTCACTAATATAATCTAGGAATTTGGGACGGGTCGTTACATTTGTACTAAAATCAGTGGTCAAGGTTGGGATTAGGAGTAGGTAAGTTTGACCAATTTTTAATCGTCAAGATAACGAGAATATCACCCAATTGTCAGTCTCTCAGATTCTACAGGTAGCTGATCCAACTAAGTGATCCTTCCAGTTATGGTTATAGGGCTTAATGGTCAAAGCAACATCTCTGTTTGAAGCAACATCTCTGTTCGAAGCAACGTCTCCGCTCGACACCACGTAGCTTAATGGTCAACATGTTCTTCTAAGGGTTACTACAACTAAGTCATTATCCCAACAAGGAGGTAACGAACAATGAGGGTTTCACTAACATTGTCTCATAACAACGAATCTCTCACAAGAGATTTAAGTGGTATAAAAACACCACAATTTCTATCTCAGGTCTAAAGGTGATTCTCAAGGTAAAAGTATTGGCTACTTCACCCAAATCGCGTTCAAAGTAAAATCCTTTCTAAGTGGCAGTCTCAAAGTCCGCTTGATTCTTCAAGAAACACTACGAACTCAAAATCTCAAATCTAGATTTGATGCTACTCAAGAAACGTCCAAAATTTAATCCTCAAGACTCTGAAAGGTGGAAAGATCAGGAAAGGAAATGAATGTTACTCCACTACTTGAGTGACGTCATGAAAACATAGGAAGAAGGTTACTTGAAGGAAAGCTTAGCCAATTGCTGGGGTGGATTTTGAGTGACGAAGTAAAACCTACGACTCGGGACCAAAGCACATGCCTGTAACTCCCGAGTAGCAATTACTATAACGACCCGTCCCGAATTTTAGGATTAGATTAGTGACTAATCAAGGATTAGTGAGATTAATAAGTGATTAGTGGGGTATTTTCGGACGGACGGTGCGAAATGACGATTTTGCCCCTATAATGGGCAAAACGTTGACTTTTCATTCAGGCGGTCAAATGGACTTTGGCCAATGACTGTGACGTAGTTCGGGAAGTCGCGAGTTCATAGACAGGTGGCACGTCCGATTCTGACATTCGAGGAAGAAGTTATGACGTTCGGAAGTCATGTGTATTTTGGTAATTTGGTTAAAATGGGAAAATAGTTTACTTTTGACCTGGGTGGTCCGATGGCCGAGGGCTGAGGACCGTTACGTAGATCGGGTAGGTACGAATCCATAGACAGGCGGTTCGCCGAAATCAAACTTTGAACTGGAAAGTTATGGGTCACGGAAGTTCGGTTGCACTATGCACGCATTACGAGACAATGTTTAGGTGGCAATATCTGATTGGTTGACTTTTTAAGTGGGACCCATGGATGAGTGACAAGTGTCACTCATGCCATTGGTCCTTAACCCCAAAAAGTGGACCTCATTCTTGATTGGTGGGTTTTGAGATTAAAATAATATTATTTTTATTATTTTACAATTCCCACTCTTTCCATCTTTTAATCCCAGCCATCCATCCTTATTTTTTCCTCTCATCTCCACCCTTCATTCAATCATCATCTTCAGCATCTGACTCTCACCATCGACTTCACCATCTTCTTTGTTTTCCTTCACAAACCCGAACAACCATTCCCCTTATAACCCCTCTAAACATCATTATTAGAAGTTGGGTTGTGAATGAGAGTGTGAGAGTGAAAAGAGGCGATGATGATGAGGTCGTCGGGGAGGACCGTCGTGGGACGGTGGTGAGGACCCGAAGTAAAACTCATGAGGTAAGTTATATTTCAAAAATACAAGGTTCATTTTTAGCTTGCTTCGACCCTTTTTATGGACTGGGCTATGACCTAAGGACCTAGACGACTCAAATGGAACCAGAACCAAGGTTGGAGGTGGTCGGAGACAACGGCGGACTGAGGTTGCAGGGACCGTCACCATTTTTCGATCATGGAAGGTACGTTCTTGGCGGCTTCCCTCAGTTTTATTCATTCAAATGAGTTGCTAAGGACTAGGCTTAAACATAGGAATTGAAAGGAAGGGAAAAGGACTGAAAATGAGGGAGATTGGATGCTGGACCGGTCCAGACCGGTCTGGTCCGGTTCGAACCAGGTGAACCCGGTTTAATTGAGGTAGGGGATGATGAAAAGTACGGCGCGTGGGCTTCACGCGCAGCCTCTTTGGGCGGCGCGTGGGGGCGCGTGAAGCATCCTTTGGGGATGACTTCAACATGATTTTTAATCTATTCGATGTAACGAATATTTTGGGACTGGTTTCGTGTCGATCGGACACCGTCTCTATAATGTTCGGGATATCCGAAGGTTTATGATCGAGTTTAAAAATTCGGAAAATTACGAAGCTTCAATGAGAGGTTAATAAGGTAGTTAGTAACCCTCTAGATTGATTTGGACAGGTTTGTGAGTCCTGGTGACGTCGATTAGCCCGGTGAGGCTTACATCACGCAAATCGAGGCGGCAGCTTAGGACGGTCTGTGAGTGGACCTTGATTTCTAAACTATGATGCATGCATAAATATTTTATATGTTTTATGGATATGATTATATGATGATGATTTGGATGATTGTGATTTACATGGTTTCACGCATTACGAGGTGATTTACGTGCTTGCACGTAAATCGAGATTTTCTATTTTACACTGATTTTTCGTACCTGTAGTTTTGGAAATGATTTCATGAAATGGTTTTGGATTTGAAAAGGTAAACTCGGGTTCGAGACCCAATTGTTTTGGAAACCCTCGGACTCGAAGTCTATTTAGTTACGTTCTCGGGCAGAGGCCCAATTGGTTCTTAAATCGATTTCGGATTTGGAATATGGACCGTGCACAAGACCCATTTGATTTACGAACTCTCAGACCTGAAGTCCATTTGATTTAACAAGGCATCGGGCCAGAGGGCCAGTTGATTTACGTATCGGGCTTGAGGCCCATTTGATTTGCGTATCGGGTTTGAGGCCCAGTTGACTTACGTATCGGGCACGAGGCCCATTTGGTTTACGAAATCGGGCACGGGGTCCATTTTGTTTACGAAATCGGGCACGAGGCCCAGTTGGTTTACGATTCGGGCTGGAGGCCAGTTTGTATGTGGATTCGGGCTTAGGGCCCAGTTATGTTTTAAGATTGTGGTTTTGGGTCAGGGACCCATAAATGGTTTTTATGGTTCATGACGGTTTATGGGGACCGGTATGAACCCTTGAAAGGATTATGGTTCATGACGGTTTATGGGGACCGGGTATGAACCCTTGAAAGGTTTTGAGAATATTTTCAAAAGGTTTTTCGTATACCATCCTTTATATATGGAATGTCTCCTCCGGGGAGGGTCGTTGGCCTGGGTGGACCCCGGTGTAGTCACGGAGCACTGACTGAGTATAGTCGCCCCTGTTGGGTTCTTTACTCTCAGAAAGGCTATGGATTATAACCCCCAGGGAGGGTCATTGATCTACAAACATTGACTTGTGTGGACCCTGGGGAGACTTGGGCTTTGAGACCCCAGGTAGCACGCGCGTAGCTCTAGATACCGTGACAGGATTGGTTATATGATATTGATAAACATGATTTCAATTGGTTTGCGAAATTGTGTTTTATGATTGATAAATGGATTTGGGTTGAGATCTCACATATGTTTATTATGTTACGTATTTCTGTAAATGGTTTTGGGCAGGGGCTTGTGTGACTTGTATTTACGGAATTTGCGGCTGAGACCCTATAAATGGTTGATTAAACATATGCGGTTTGATAAATGGTTTTACTATGCATGCATGCTTTTTAGTGAAGGGCATAAAGGTCTTTTATGAAATATGTTTTATAAACTCTTTTATTTTCGTCCACTCACAGTCTTTCTGTTTTCAATACCCTTCAGGTTGAATACGGTGTGGACTGTAGTAGAGATGGGGACATCACATACCTCCTCCGGATTCTGGCATACTCTGGAAGCCCCGAGCGGGCTAAAGTCAGAATTTCCCTTGTCTGACATTCCGTGTCAGACGGGATCAGGAACGTCCCGCGTTAATCCCGGGGGGATTGGGACGGGTTCTGTCAGGACCCGTCCCAAATATCACCACGATACCCGGGACGAACCCTGCTCCCGTCTGACAATCACACCTAAAGTACCAAAATGACCTCCATACCACAATAAGCATAACTATCAGACGAAGGAGTAAATATATACAACTGTAAGTCAGAGCATAGTTCTACAAAATGGGCACAAAAAAAATCCTACATTACTAGTCTCGCAACGGAAGAACGTCAAAAGCTCTATGCCTCGATATCTGCCTCAACGTTCACCCCGGCGCTATCACCACGACTTGGAGGGAAAATTTAAAACCAAAAGTGTGAGTGGACTAGAATAACTAAAAGTTTTAAAATCAGTTTATCACCAAATCAAAGTTAAGGAAAAATAATAATAATTGTTCCCTCTGTTTTAAAAACAGGCATGCCCAACTAAGTATTAGAAAATTATAACATGAAATATCATAAGAAACAGAAACACTATAAAACGGATAGAGAAATCATAGTATGTGCATCATAAAACCATGAACGTCAAACCATCATTTTCCGATCAAACCTGCTGGACCTATCCGAGTCTTTAAACTCAACCAGGCCTCAAAGATAATTCCGAGTCTTTAAACTCCCGAGTCTTTAAACTCAATAGGCCTATGGGGGTAATATCATAAATGTCCGAGTCTTTAAACTCCCGAGTCTTTAAACTCAATCCGGGCTCGTCCCCCGTCAATCAATATCCGGGTCTTTAAACCCATATCCAGATCCAGCAAATCCAATCCCAATTCATTGTAAAATCATTTCTAGATCCACAGCCAAACTCGAATTCGAAATCCCCGGTTCGAAGCCCATCCGGCGTTCAGAACCGTCATTCCGAACCCAAATCTGGAAATTCACTTTTCAACTTAAAACCAAATCTCGATTCTCAAAATCCGTTTTCAAAACCGAAAATCATTGATTATCGATATCATGTTCCAAAATCCATTTATGATCATTAGAAATCATTTATTATTTGAAATCCCGAAACTATAACATTATAATCAGAAATCAACCTTTTATCGTAAAACGTGCCAAATACCGTATTTTCTCGAAAAACGTGTAATTATGTAAAATCATATCATAAATCCAACAATCATGAAATCACATATATAAAACAAGTATAGAAAACAGTTATGCATGTTCGAGTTTAAGGAAAGGGTCCACTCACAGTACCGAGCCCTCAATCGCGTCCCGAACGTCATAACTTTTCCTCCAATTGTCCGAATCGAACCTGCCACCTGTCTACGGACTCGTGACGTCCTAAACTACGTCATGGTCAAGGGTCAACACTTATCCCACTGGTAAATCAAAAAGTCAACTTTTGACGCACTATTCACAAGGGCAAAATCGTCCTTTAAATACAAAACTTTTACAAAATTACATTTATACCCTTCCCGAAGGTACGGGTTGTTACAGGTTCTAACAATTACCAAGTTAATCGGGGAAAGAAATTCATTGTAAAACTCAACTAGTAATTACTCGTTAACAAAACGGCCAAGGCTAATTTCAGTGGTAAAACAAAACCAAAGCAGGTTACAACGCAATATTATGAAAGTGGTTGGTTAAAACTTGGTTTAAGCTTGATCTATCTAGTGCTACGCCCAAAACTAAGATGAAATCATTTCTCGCGACCATTGGGATAGGAACTTCCATGCTTATAATCAGAATCAGGAGACGATGTAGTAGATCATCGTAACTATCTCAAACAAGAGAATAAACAAAAGGAATTGTAATCTCAGATCCTCATGCAATTCCTTGAGTGTAAAACATCCCACCTGGTGGATGTAACGATCTGTCCCGAATTTCGGGATTAGATTAGTGATTAATGACGGATTAGTGAGATTAATCGGTGATTCGTTAAGTAATTGCAGACGGACGGTGTGAAATGGATGTTGAAGTCCAATGGTAACACGTTCTAAAAGGAATAACTCCTCACATTATCAAGAGGCTTCCTATCACACTTCCTAATTCTCGCTAAGTTAAGCAAGCCAACTCAAACATCACACACAAACTTCTTAAAAGTAAACTAATTCAAGAACTAACCCATAATAAGTTGGAGTACCAAAATCCAAAGGTGGGTTTTGGTGAGAAAATACAACTGTACATATACCGGTGATTCTCAACAAACCTTGTCAACACTACTAAAATTTTAGAGATGTCACTCAATTGCAAAGTCCAGTCATCAACTATCAATCACATGTCAGGGTCTAGGGTGCAATACTCGAAAATAACTTAGAGTTAAGGAATTGTAGGCTAATCGAGGTAGGATGAGACGTAATGCTCAAATTCAATTAGAAGAGCCTCATTACTACGCTCGTGATTAGCGGTCCAACTATTCTACAAGGATAAAATCTCCAAATTACAATGGTGAGCACAAAGCAAGCAACAACGAAGTAAGAAACTGCGATAGTCGTCGATAAACCAACTCTAGTCAAAACATGATAGGTCTAATTTGTAGCTAGAGCACGTACGTTTGGGTACTCCAGTTGGCAGCTCTAGGAACAAGGGTTGATTGGCCAAGATAATAGTGTCAAACGACAAAAGCATGAAGGATGTTGGATTAGTGCCTTACTAGACACAAAGCTTAGGGGTACAAAAGAGTTTGCACAAGCATCGAATTCGGGACTAGATTCAATCGAACTGAAAAATTCAAAACACAATTTTCAAAAAAAAGTTCCCAACTAACAAGTTGTCAAACAACAAATATTTTATTTGAAAGGTTGAAACTCAATAGTGCGAAAATTTCCCCTTTTCTTTTTTAAAAAAAACTTTTAGGTAGTACGAAAATATGAATGCATCAAATTCGTGCAAACAAAAAGAACTCGTCAACCACAAGATGTAAATAACAAAATATGTCAAGCACGCTAAACGCTGCACACACATTGAAGTGTGAAAGTGAAATGAGAAACTTTGAAATCATTGTTTATAAATTCCAGGAAGGTATGTAAGGACCCGTCCCGGAAGTTAGGATTAGTGAGGTGATTAGTGGTGGATTAACTGGGTTAATCGGTGGTTACGTGGTTACTTTTGGACCTTGGGCGCAGAATGACGATTTTGCCCCTAGAATGGGCAAATTGTTGACTTTTAGTTCGGGCGGTCAATTGGGCATTGACCGATGACTGTGACGTAGTTCGGGACGTCACGAGTCCGTAGACAGGTGGCACGCCCGATTCCGACATCCGAGGAGGAAGTTATGATGTTCGGAAGATTGGGGACACTTTCGTAATTTGGTTAAAAGAAGGGCATTTGTTGACTTTTTGAACGACAAGGTTTCTTCACGCAAACCAAGGACCGTTAGATAGTGGTTATTTATTGATTGTCGATTGTGTTGGTTACTTGAGTGTTGATTTGGATGTTCAGGTGAACTCTTAGGACGTGAACCCATAGCTAATGGTGGCCGGAGAAGCTAGAACAGAGAAGGGAAGGATCGTTCGTGTTTTACGATTTGGTGAGTAACAAATAGACCCCAAGTCTTTGTCTTGTTTGTGTAAGTGTGTAGGGAAGACATAGACGAACCTAATAGGATGAAAAATGGTAGAAAACAAGACAAAATAAGCTAGAGAAACTGGTGAACCGTTCACGCCGGTTCGGTTCGGCCCTTGTGGGCGTGTGGCACACATTTCGAGGAAGGTTCCAACACGACTTTTAAAGTATTTGATGTAACAAACATTTTGGCGTTGGTTTCGAGTCGATCGGACATCGTCTCGATATGTTTTGGGTTGTTTGAAGATTTTAGGGCCCGGTTAAAAATAGTTAAAAATACGGAAAAATTATGGGGCTTTAGTATGACCTTTGTGAAGTAGTTAGTGGCCTTATATTGGGATTTGGACAGGTTCGGGAAAGCCGAGGATAGCGGAATAGCCGGGAACGGCGTAAGTGCGCGCGTATCGAGGCGACGTCTGAATGGTCTGTGAGTGGACTTTGCTTTCTAACTTATGATACATGCATATCTGTTTTTATATGTTTTCATACGTGATTCAAGGATTTGATTTATGATTGTGATGGTTTATGGTTTGTGCACGTTTTCTGAGGAAATAACGGTATTTCACATTTTACGAGATTTTGATGGATATTGTGATTTGAACTTGGTTTTAATGATTTGATTTCGGAATTGAAAATACGATTTGATTTCAATGAAAGTAAAAGGATTTTGGAACGTGATTTCAGGCTTAGAGGCCCAGTTCAAAAAGTGGTTTTAAGAAACGTGATTTCGGGTTGTTGAATCGGATTTCCAGATGACGATTCAAGATTCGATTTGAGACTTGAATATAGATTTCGGGTTTGGGTTCGGAATGGTTATTCCGGATGCTAGCTACAGAATGATGGTTGCGGACTCGGATCTGGAAAGGAGATGGATATGAGATCTGGGTTTGGATTCGGGATCCTGATGAGATTGAGGATTCGGATTCGAGAATGGAAAAAGGTTTTCAAATGGTTTTGGATTGGATTTGCTGGATCTGGTTATTGGGTTTAAAGACCAGGATTATATATGACGGGGGCGGGCCCGGATTGAGTTTAAAGACTTGGGAGTTTAAAGACTCGGATATTGATATTTTCCCCCGTAGGCCTGTTGAGTTTAAAGACTCGGATCATATTGAGGTCTGGATTGAGTTTAAAGACTCGGATAAATCCAGCAGGTTCGGTGAATGGAAATATGATGTGGTTTTCAATAATGGTTTTCCAATGTTTTGGGCAGTGGCCCGGATGAAATGGTTTTTGGTGGTTTTGGGCTGAGGCCCGGGATTTACGAAAAAGGAAAATATGGTTGGTTTTCGTACATGGTTTTATGACATGAATTTGATATGCATGCATTAGTTTTGAAACGGAGGGTAAAATTTTTATTGTTTTATGAAATGTTTTTTATCTTAAACTTTATTTTTGTCCACTCACAGTCTTTTCGTGTTTTCGATACCCTCCAGGTTGTTGTGGTGCGGGCTGTTGGTCGAGAGAGACGGTGTAACACCCCGGAAATTCGAGGATTATAATAATGTAATTTAATGTATGAATTGACGTTTTTACCCTTGTGATTGGTATGCCCAAATTGTTGACCTTTTGATTAGAGGGTCAAATGGACTTTGACCAATGACCGTGACGTAGTTTGGGACGTCACGAGTCCATAGACAGGTGGCACGTCTAATTCGGACGATCAGGGTAAAAGTTATGACTATCGGAAGTTCAGGGGCGTTGCCGTAATTTGACGATAGGGGTGAAAATGTTGACTTTTCGTTTGGTAACTAATTTTCACACGACTCAAGGACCGTTAGGTAGGTCTCGACGACCTGAGTCCGTTGACAGACGGCACGCCGAAATCGGACTTCGTATGGCTGAGTTACGGGTCTAGAAAGTAAAGGGCATTTTGGTAATTATTGAATCTGAGGCATTTTGGTCATTTCACCCCTGGTCACTGTAGCAACCGCGGGGGAACAATTGCTGCACCACCGTGTGCGGTGGTTCTGAGTCCCAATTGTTTAATCAGTGTGTGAGTTGGAAAGCTGAGATTGTTTAAGGCCCTATAGACATCAGAACGTGGCTGATCATGGACACCATTTGTTAATTCAAGATTCGAACTTTTGCGGGAAACATTTCTCAGTGCATAGTGAGGCTTCCACGAGCTGTTGGCTGGTAAGGATTGTTTAAACTGAATGGGATTTAAGTGTGCTTCACTCTGCTGCAGTGAAGACTGAGAATTGGAGAGGAAAACCAGTGAAAACCATTTTTGGAAAATTGGAGGGAAAATCGGGTTTTGATTTCTGGTGATTGTTGGACCAAACCAAGGCCTAGTTTAGTCTTCTGGGAGTATTTGGAACTCAACCACATCGAAATCGAGGGGAACCAGCCACGGTTGAGCTAGGAAGGAGGCTGCCGTTTTCAGAGAAATTGCAGAGCTTGGGACGACAACCTTCAGGTACTTTCAGGCACAATTGATCATTCATTTTAGTTCGTTTTGATCCTATTATGCTTCATGTGAAGTTAATTGGAGAATGGGTTTGAAACCAGGGAGTTCTTGTGATTGACCCGTTTGGTTGATCACGGGTCGATGGGTCGATTAGGGACTTGTCGAGGCCGATTAGTGTCTCAGAACCTAAATTGGATAGTTAATGAACATGTTAGGATCAAATACGAGTGAAATGGAGTGGAAATTAAGGGTCAATTAACCGGGTCAAGCTGCGGGTGGCAGGCCCGTATTACAGACAAACGGGTGAAGGTGGTGACACTGTAGCTACAGTGTCAGGCGCGTGACTTTCACACACAGCCACTTTGGGTGGCGCGTGAGGGCGCGTTGAGCCTCATCTCTGATCACGATCAACATGACTTTTATTCCCCTCATCATTCTGAACATTTTTGGTGAATTAACCATGTGGATCTGAGATAGTTTTGATGGGTCAGTTTAGGGCCGGTTGTCTCGGGAAACGTGTTGGACGGGTTCCCCGAGCCGGTTTCTGTTTCGGACTTTTTGATTAAATGTTTAAGACTTGTAGTGACCCTTACGTGTGATTTGGACTAACAGGAATTGTACGATAATCCCGGTACAGGTCCGTACGCGCAGATTCACCGCGGGATCGTACTATGAGTGGGCCCGATTTCATTAAACCCTTGCATGCTTAAATGTTTTCTGATTTACTTATATTCACATGCTGGAATCATGAAACGGCTTTGATGATGTTGAAATTATGGTTATGGCACGTTTCACGATTTTTGGGTTTGAGACCCGTTTGATGAAACTTAAAGATCGGTTTGGATTTTATCTTGTATATATATATGTTTTGCATGTGGATATCAATAAAATGTATTTGGTACTGCACTGTATAGATCCATTCTTGTGATACTGTCTCCTCCGGATGTGGTACCCCGGAGTGGTCATAGCGCATTGCCTGCGAGGGGTCATTCTACGGAGGAACCGGACCGTAAAATGACTCAGGAGCAGGATTGCTATAATTGGACGTCAGGGACGTCGAGCGTCTAGGACGCTAGGCATTTGAGATGCCGTACTCGGACAGGGTTCGGGGATTGGATTCAGGATTGAGACCCCGAGTGGCACGCGTAGCCTTGAGACTGTGACCTTATTGGACGTCAGGGACGTCAGACATCTGGGATGTCAGGATTGGAGCGTATAGTGCAGTGACTAAAATTATCTTATGATTTTATTACATGCCTTATGATTCATATTATATGGTTTATGGTTTTAAATTCTGATGAATGCATGTTTGGAAAACGGAGGGGTAGATTATATGTTTTACTTATTGAACGGTTTTATAAACTTGAGTTTCGGCCCACTCACCCTTATTGTTTTGGTAACCCCTCCAGGCGGTGCTACTGAGGTAGAGGAGGATCTTGAGGCTGAGGCATAGATCTACTTCTGCGTACCTGAACCCATGTTGGGTGGTTTACCCGCAGGTTTATTTTAGGGTCGTGCTCGCAACTTGTAATTTTGGATTTCATCCCTTGTCTGACATCTGTTTATTTCGGATTTGATGTAAAACTTTAATTTGGTTATTTATGCATTTGAACGTTTGAGGTTAAAATTGGTATGTTAATTTGGGTGTCAGACGGGAGCAGGGCACGTCCCCTTGTGGTCCCCGTGGGATCGGGGCGGGTCCTGTCAGACGGAGACATCACACCTACTATCCACATTAGTTCGGTATACTCTGGGAGGACCAGTACATTTTCGGATGGTTGGTTTGAGAATCCCTTGTCTGACTTACGTGTCACATGCAGGTTGGACGTTAGTTTAGCCTTCGTGTCATGCGTAAGTTAGACGGGATCGCGATTTTGCCCTTAATCCCGGGGGATTAGGGGTGGGTCCTGTCAAGGTAAGACTACCTAACAAAAAAATTACCACAATGGTCTATGACAATATTCAAAAATGATTTCAAAAGGTCAACAGTCGGTTCAAAACATGATGAGTGAAGTAGTAACAAATAGGGATTGCAAAAATACCAGGTTGAAAAAGGCATAAATCCAAAATGATGGAAAACTAGTTCGGACTAAAACTTAATGGACTAGTTAATGTGGTGAACATGGCATCAAAATGTATCACGTCATAATATGTGCTACAATTTCGACACTGATACATCTCACTTGACTAAAAAAAGACATTACTAACACAAGTAACAAGATTCGTATAAAAGCGTGATAAGAAACTCGATAGGAAATCAAATTTGTTCATAAAATACTATCAATTCGTTTAAAACACTTGTCCAAATAATCACCATAATTGAAAGATACTAAAGCGAAAGTGTAGCAATCATGAAACTCAAAACAAAACGGATCATGCAAATAGACTAGCTGCTTGGGTACAATAAAGAAGAGTTTAGGCAACATAGGTAACCACACAACCAATGGTGACAAAGATCTTGCACAAAAGAAGTAGACAATTACACGTCCTAAAATATGAATGAGGGAATGGTAAGTAGTTGGCGTCCTAACCTGCTTGAAGGTTCTTAACAATTAAACGGTTCAGAAAACTACAACAAATTGTGCGTTCTCGATTCCAAGGTAGCAATCTAGCCAACCCATGTAACTAGAATCATCCTTTGAAGTAATCCTAAAATTCTCCACTTTATTGAGTCCGTAATCAACTGCAAAACCTAGTTGAACTCCTAAATTCCCAAAACCCCTAAAAGGACGAGTTTGTTAGTCAGTTCTAATGAGGCGATTCCACAAACCTTCAACCAAAGTAGATTCTACTCCAACTTCTAAAACGGTTATGAAAGTCATGTATCTCGAGGAAATTTAACAAACGAGCATGACGCTTAAAAGCGGATTCACCACAAGTATCATCAAATAACTAGTTCACACCACCCATACGAGTCCTAACTTGCAAATACCACCAGAACGCGAAATTCGAAGGAAAAGAAAATTTGTCTAACTCATAGTTGAAGCTAACTAAGCTAACTTAAAATTTTGTTACTGCTCATGACAACTTGTGATCAGGTTGCGTGCGAATAAAACTAACAATTCTAGAGATTCGAGGAGAGGCTTTAACACGGAAAATTGAGATATAGGATTTCCTAATTCGGTACAGTATCGGTACTGGATGGTTTTTCAAAACATCGATATTGAAACCGTATCGAACTATATCGGTACAATTTTGGTACCGTACCAATCATACACCGATTTTACTAATCAATTTTTTATCAGTATGGTTTGATCTGAAATAATACGATTTTGATATTTTGGTTCCATATGCCCAACCACATTGTTGATAATCAAAAACTTGTCGTGAAAATCATAATTTATAATTTTTTTAGAACTATAACTCTTTACGATTGAAATTTGAGTTTGCTAGTGCTTTATGCACTTCTTTATTAGTATCGACCCTCTCATCTCGTGCATTATAGATATAGAGTATCGATCTTGCCTTAAATGCCATAAGAGACGGTGATATTGGGAAAAAATTACATTATATATTGAGTATTGACCTCATAATTTACGAGAGTCAGGATCTCTTACATAATGCATGAAGAGAAATATATTCCATATAACACTAAGCGACAACCTTGATTTGCCCCAAAAAAAATAACCTTAACACCTTTTTCTTTTCTTTTTTAGTTAGAAAGATGTTTTGAATATAGTACGTATATAGACATTAGATCTAGACTTTTTACTCAATATGTCTCCTGAACATTGAGCTAAGTCTTAAAATGTTGTCTGAACATGATTTTGACCTAACTGGCCTCCTGAACACAATTTTAGTTCCAATTTACCCCCCAAACATCTAATTTAATAGATTTTGTTAAGATGAAAAGGAAAAATTTTCCAACATAAACATGAACAATATCTTCAAGTTCATAACGGCCAAACTCTTCGACTTACCATGGATCGTGTAGCGAAATCTAACTATTGGAGAGCTGATCATCGATTTTCTGATACCTTGTATTCTGTAAATATTAGCATGAAATATATCTTTCAGTTCATGTCTCTATCTGGCCAAATATCAACTTGTTGTCGGCCCCCAAAGGCTGAAGTTGCAATAGTCATCAGTCTGATAACAATTTAGGTTTTTGCTTCTTTCCATATCATGAATTTTGTTTGTTTTTTGTTTTTCATTTTTCATTGGTTCGATTTCATAACTTGGTGAAAGGGTGAGGCGAACAACCTACATCCCTTTTCATCTTGGCTTTTTACTCAATATGCCCTCTAAACATTAAGCGAAGTCTAAAAAAAAGCCTGGTCATAGTTGGATTGAGATAAAATATTCAGTTCATGCAGGGGGCATATTGAAAAAAGGCCAAGATGAAAGGGGCTATGAGCGGCCCGCCTCTCCTGTTCTCCAAGTCATGAAATCGAACCAATGAAAAATAAAAAAACAATTTTTTTTCATCAAATGAAAAGAAGTAAAAACCCAAATTGTTATCAAACTGACGACTATTGCAAATCTAGCTTTCGGGGGATCGACAACAAGTTGATGTTTAGCTGGATAGAGAGATGATTTGAAAGATATATCCCCTGCTAATATTTACAAAATATAAGACGTCAGAAATCGATGAGTGGCTTTCCAATGATTAGATTTCGCTCCACGGTCCATGGTAAGTCGAAGAACTTGGTCGTTATGAACTTGAAGATCTTGTTCACATTTATGTTGGACAATTTTTGGACAAGTTTGTCTTTTCATCTTAACATAATTTGTTAAATTAGACGTTTAGGGGCAAATTGGGACTAAAATCATGTTCAGGAGGTAAATTTGGTCAAAATCATATTAGGGGGGCATTTTGAGATTTAGCTTAATGTTCGGGGAACATATTGAGTTAAAAGCTTATTATCTTAATATAATATGTTAAATTAGACGTTTATGAGGAAAATTAAAATTAAAATAGTGTTCATAAGGTAAATTGGGTCAAAATTATATTCGAGTGACATTTTGAGATTCAGTTCAATATTTATGGAATATATGGAATAAAAAAAAGCCTTAATAAAGAACCAAATCGTGAACCTTAACCCTTTATATATATATATATATATATGTTGAAATTAACTAAACGCTCGTTGCGCACGCACCAACCTGCAACAGAAAGACGAAAGTGACCTTTAAACCTGCAAAAGACCAAAGCCTAACGGTGCGAAGTGCGAAGAAAACAGAAAAGGCCAGGGACACGGACTCTTTCAACCCCAACAACGCCCTAAGCGATACTCACTTCTCCGACTTGAAGCCGCCACTCTCCCAGCCGGTTCTCGAAGCCCTCTCCGAATGAGGGTTTGATTTCTGTATGCCAGTTCAAGCTGCCACAATGCCCTTAATAGCCCTGATGATTATGACCACGTTGTTAGGGCTGAGATACTGAGTCAACATGAAGAGTCGAGATTGTACGATGCAGTATTAAGGCATATGATACATGGTCCATGTGGAGTACAACACTCACGTTCTACCTGTATGAAACGTGGGGTTTGCAAACGAAATTATCCAAAGTCATTTGCGCCAACTACAATTCAAGGAAGTGATTCGTATCCCATCTACCGTAGGCATTGTAACAACCCGTCCCGAGAGCCGGGATTAAGATAGTGATTAAGGTGGAATCAGTGAGGTTAATTGGTGGTTAGGTGGTCCCGATAGGTCCATAAGCTTAGAATGACGATTTTGCCCCTGGTTCGGGCAAAAATGATGACTTTAGTTCGGATGGTCAAATGGGTGTTGACCAGTGACCAGGACGTAGTTTGGGATGTCACACATCCGTAGGCAGGTGGCACGCCCGATTCCGACGTCCGAGGAGGAAGTTATGATGTTCGGAAGGTTGAGGGCATAACCGTAATTTGGTTAAAAGAAGGGGAAAAGTTGACTTTTTGGATGATCGGGTTTTGGTACGTTGACCGAGGATGGTTAGGTAGATCTCATCGTCCTAAGTTCGATGACAGACGGTACGTATTTATCGGACTTACGATGTGGGAGTTACGGGTCTAGAAAGTTAGTGGCAAAATTGTAAAATTGGGTAAAAAGGAAGGGCATTTTGGTCTTTTGTACTCTGGAAATTTTGCAGAGAGAGAGGGCAGATGGACGGCTGGGATTGAGCCATGTGGGAGAGGATGGAGTGGATGGTGACATGTGGCAGGTGTGTAGTGGCTTCTGGGGGGTTCTCATGTGTGCACGGTCCTAATTAATTGGGTGCAACCGTGTGTGTTCGTGTGTGTTCGAGTGAAACAGAGTGAGGCAGTGAGGGAGATTGAGAGAATTGATCGTTGCTGGTGTGTGTGCTGGTGAGTTGTGAGTGTGTGAGCTTGATCAGAGCATGAGAGGAAGACATTGAGAGGGTTAGAAGAGGTGATGGTGGTGTGTGTGAGTTGAGAAGTCACGGGGACAATCAGAGGAAACAGAGAAGACTGAGGGCTTGTGGTGGTGCTGTGGCCGTGTGCGGGTGCGATTGACCTCGAGAGGAGGCTGAGGCGACTCTGTGGACCTTAGCAAGCGCGGCGGCGAGCACGGCGGTGGACAGTTGCAGGTAAATTCTGATCTCCGTGTCTGTGCCCTGTTTTTCCGTTGAGTTTTGACTTGAGAGTCGTGAGTCTAGAGGTCGAATCGATGAGTTTAGGGTGGTTTGGGTGACTCAGTGGAGGTCTGGGCTTCTATTGGTTGTGCTGCCGTGACAGGTGGTGCACGGTGGGGGTTAACACGACGGCGGGTACTCTGGTGCTCTGTTTTGCCGTCAAGGTTCAAACCTAAAGTCGTGAAGTTTGGGAGTGAATCAAAGGTTATGGTGAGTTGAGTTAGGTTTAGAAGGGTCCTAGGAACCGTCTGGGGTTGCCACCGTGACGGGAGGTGACCTGGGTGGCCGGGAAGGAAAACAGAGCAGAGATCGGGTTTTGTTTCGAGTTTCAGTCGACGGTTTAGGGGTCGTGTCGAGGTCTAAGGAGGACGGGGTTGGACAGGGTAGGTCTGGATGGTGAAGATGGTGAAGAAAGGGAAGGAATTGGAGACGGGACGGCAGAGAACCGTTCTCGCCGGTTCGATTTACAGACACTGTGTCGAACCGGGTCTGCTCAAGGTAGCCGATGCACTGTAGCAAGCGCGTGAGGGCCACGCGCAGCCACTTTGGGCGGCGCGTGCAGCAGTGTCCGGTGAAGGTGTCAACATGGTTTTTAGTCTAAGTGTTCTAGCGAGTCTAATGGAAGTGGTTTCGGGTTAATCGGACGTCGTTTGATTTAGTTCCGCGAGGGTGAAGGTTTAGGGTCCCGGTTCGTTACGTTCAGGACCCGGGGATTTGAGGGAATTTAGGTGGATACTCGTAGACGTGTTAGTGACGTAATTTGGTGGTTGTTGACAGGAGCAGACTTTCCCGAGGAAGCTGAGGAACGTGCTGGACGTTCGAGACGCGATTGAGGGCTCGGTACCGTGAGTGGACCCCTTCTCTAAACTCGAGCATGCATAACTGTTTTTCTATAATTGTTTTGTGGTTTTATATGTGATTTTATGGTTATTTGAATATGCTATAACTGTTTTACTTGTTGCACGGTTTTCGAGAAATAACGTATTTTGCACGTTTTACGAGAAAAGGGTGATTTTGAATATAAAGTTATGATTTTGGGGGTTTTCTGATGATTATAAGTGGATTTTGGAATACGATTTTGAGGATCAAGGTTTCGGTTTGAAATTGGAATTTGACAATTTGACTTTGGTTTTAAAGTTGAAAAGTGGATTCCGGATTTGGGTTCGGAATGACGGTTCTGAATGCCGGAAGGGCGTCAGACCGGTGATTTCGAATTCGGGTTTGGATGTGAACTCGGGAATGGTTTTCAACTGGTTTTGGATTGGATTTGCTGGATCTGGTTATTGGGTTTAAAGACCCAGATATTGATTTGACGGGGGACGGGCCCGGATTGGGTTTAAAGACCCGGATTGAGTTTAAAGACCCGGATTGAGTTTAAAGACTCGGATATATTGATATTTCCCCCGTAGGCCTATTGAGTTTAAAGACTCGGGAGTTTAAAGACTCGGATATTATTGAGGCCTGGATTGAGTTTAAAGACTCGGATAGGTCCAGCAGGTTTGATCGGATAATGATGATTTGATGTTCATGGTTTGGATACGGTTTTATGGTTCATATTCTGTGATTTCTATAACTGTTTTATAGTGTTTCTGTTTCTTATGATGTTTTATGGTGTTTGATTATAACTGTTTTTAGAACTGGGTTATGCATGTGTTTTCAAAATGGAGGGTAAAACCCGGTTTTTCTTATAAAGGGTTTTAGAACTTTTCTGTTATTCCGGTCCACTCACACTTTCTGGTTTTAATTGCCCTCCAGGTTGTGGAGCTAGCGCGGGGTCTTGACGTCGAGGCAGTGTCTGAGGCATAGAAGTGACGAGCAGGGTCCCAGAGTGCTTAAGTTTTCCTCCGCGTGCGTGTATTTATCATCGGTTTTGATTTCTTTGTAGTTCGCACTATGCTCTGTAAAGTATAATTTCGGTGTCGTATTTGACAGATATATTCAGTATCACCTTCGGAAGGTGAAAAATTCTACCTACGCGTCCTTCTTAATCATGTTAGAGGACCTACTTCATTTGAGGATTTAAAGACTGTTAATGGCATCTTACATCCCACATTTAAAAAATCAGTCGAACATAGAGGTTTATTAGAAGATGATGATAGTATTAGACAATGCTTACGCGAGCCCTCTGACATTAGGATGTCGTTAGCTCTACGAAAATTGTTTGTCACGATCTTGGTATATTGTGAACCCCATGGAGTACAGATATTGTGGGATGAATTTTATTCATTCATGGTAGAAGATTATCCTTCTTCAAGTAACATGAATACCTTTTCTTTGCTCAACAAGCTTTTAAAAGATTTAAACGGATTACTGGTACAACACAGTAAATCTGTGTCTGATTATGAACTCCCACAAATGACACGAGATTGTGTTATAGACTCAGAACTTCCAAGGATAATACAAGATGAAGTCTCAGTTACGATTCCTGAACAAAACATTGATGCTACTCAACATTTAAATGCAGATCAATTGTTTGCATATACCTCAATTGTATCTGCGATTGAATGTCATGAAAATGCAATCTTTTTTGTTGATGGTCCTGGAGGACCTGGAAAAATTTATTTATATCGAGCATTGTTGGCAAGTTTGATAAAAAGGTGTCATATTATATTAGCAACTGCAACGTCTGGAATAGCAGCAACGATATTTCCAGGTGGAAGGACAACCCATTCTAGATTCAAAATTCCAATAAATACAAACGCTTCTTCCACTTGCTCTATTAGCAAACAGTCTGATTTAGCAGAGTTGATAAAAATATCATCAGCCGTTATTTGGGATGAAGCAACAATGGCACATAGATTTGCATTTGAAGCTCTTGATCGAACATTTAGAGACATAATTGGTGTTGAATTGCCATTTGGTGGAAATGTCATGATTTTCGGTGGAGATTTTCGACAAGTTCTTTATGTTGTTCCAAAAGGTACAAGATCTGAATTGATTCACGCAAGTTTGATGAATGCTTCATTTTGGCCACATGTGAAAATCCTTCGTCTTAAACAGAATATGAGATCCATCAATGATCAAGAGTTTTCAGAGTTTTTACTCAGTGTTGGTAATGGAGAAAAACCAACTTTGATTGAGGATATGATGGAATTTTCATCTTCCATAGTCATACCATGGGCAGGTGAAGCATCAACTAATCAACTGGTTAATTATATTTTTCCTGATTTGGAAGGTCATGTACATGATGCAATGACAGGACCCGTCCCCTAAGGACGTAAATAACAGTGTCCGGTCCTACTCCTGTCTGACAAGTCAACTGAAGTTCCGAAATTACCCTACAAGACTTGCCAAACAAGGGATAACTGCACCTGTGCCCACTCATACCTCCACCTCTCGAATAGCCTCGACCATCGCGCCACGACCTGGAAGGTCAATAAAACAGAAAATGTGTGAGTGTACAAAACAAACTTTTATAAATACATTTACCAAAACACATTCTTACCCTCCAGTTTTCACAAACGTGCATGCATAACATAAAACATGAGTAATAGTGTGAAATCAATCAAGTATGAATAGTGGACCGATAAAATCAAAACATGTTTTCCCATAGTCCACATTTTTCTCTGAAACTCATGTTCATCAAATCAGTTCATGATATAAAGTATCTGGACACAAATATCAATAAATCACAAATATCACCAATCCTCAATATCCAATCTCAATATCCAAGTAGCCGTCATGATATCAATGCAACGCGTGCAAACTCGAGAATCTCATGTCCGAGTACATCCCCTAGGATCTACGACGTCTGGGATGATATCATCTTCAGGATCTACGACGTCTTGAGGATATCATCATAATCTCACACTCCTGAGATTGCGCCTCCCTCGGAGCTACTCATCTCTAAGCAGTGGATCACGACTACTCCAGGATCTACGACGTCTGGAGGAGACTATCAAATTACAGAGGATGCCTATGCCCGAGACATAGCTTTTACAAAACAAGTTCCACAAATCCATCATAAAACAGTGTCCAAAATTCACTTTATAAATCAAAAGCATCAATTTAATCATATTCACATGTGACTCCAAATCCGAGTCAAAATCACTATCTAATTGGGTCTCAAGCCCAAAATATCATTTTCATGCAAATCCATACGATCGCAACCTCTATTGCCACTTTCACGTAAATCCATGAAATCAATCCCTGACTCATAATCCGAGTCAAAATATCATTTTCAATCCCTGACTCATAACCCGAGTCAAAATATCATTTTCAATCCTGGGCCTACGCCCAAAACATCAATTTCACAATTTCTCGAAAATCGTGCCAAAAATAATAAATAATCCAGAAAATCGAGAAATCACCGGATTGAAACATCAATCATGCCAAATCATATCAAATCATATAATAAAGCATTTAAATCATATATGCATGCATCACGTTTAGAAAACAAAAGTCCACTCACACACACCGTCCAAAAGGCCCGTTTTCGAGCTGCACGTTTTTTCGTAAATTCTGAAAATCACAATTCCTGTCCAAAATCATTATCAAGGGTCACTAACACTTCAATATATCTCATATAATTTTCCCCAATTTTTCTGGGATTTAAATACGTATTTTAAACGTATAACAAAACTTCGGATACATAAAACCTTATCGAAACGATATCCAATTTCCTCGAAACCAGTGTCAAAATGTTCGTTACACTGAGAGGATTCAAAGTCATGTTGACCTCACCTTGAAACAAGGCTTCACGCGCCCTCACGCGTCGCCGTGAGTGGCTGCGCGTGACCACCACTCGCCTGCTACAGTGTCGTCGTCCCAACCCGTCTGTCTACAATTCGGGTTCTGCAACCCGCGAAACGACCCGACTAGTTCTCTGTCAATTCGACATCCTAATTAGCAATTGACCATTCAAATAGCCTCGTTTTAAGTCCAATTAAAGTTCTGTAAACTCAATTTCACAATTCCTTACCTCAAACCAAACGATTCGAAGATGAACATCGAAGGATATCTTGGCATTGTTCCTTCTTCGAAGTTCATGAATCCCACCTGATTTCTTTCAATTGATCCATCCAGAAGTTTCATTGTACCATGATAAACTCATTTCCCAACTCAATTTCATCGTTTAATACCTCCAAGAACACAACTCAAACCTCGAATTTCTTCACTATTGTCAGGACTGTTCTAAGCTAAAAGAACATCAATTTTCTTCGTTCTTGATGTGGATTGACTCGAAATGACCTCACGAAGCTAACTCAAGATTCAATTTTGATTCTCAAAGCTCATAGCTTGAAATTCAAATTCTCACCCCAAAATTTTCAAATTTTCGATTTTGGTTTCCAATTCTCCTCTCTGTCCCTCGTGTTTCCCTTGTTAACATAGTCCCCAAATTCTCTCAATTTTCCTCTCAAGATTAACTGTGGAGAGAAGTTAGCCATGGAAAGAAAACTCACACACTCATGCTCTGTTTCTTGTTGTTTCACGGTTCAAGGAAGAAACAAAGAGATGATTGATAATGAAGAGGGAAAATGATGATTAAGGATGATGATGATGTTTGATTAAAGGTGGATTAATGGGAAACATGTTCCACAATTTAGGGCCTCAAAATAAGGGATGAGTGACACTTGTCACTCATCCAAGTGTCCAAAATCATCGATCACTGTTCAATATTTTATTATTATTTTAATCGAAATCCCGGGACGTAAGTTTAACTGATTTTAGTCTCGTGACCATAACTTCCCCGTTCGATGTCCGATTTCGACGTGCCGCCTGTCTACGGACTCGTGACGTCCTGAAATACGTCACAATCATTGACCAAAGTCCGTTTGACCGCCCGAGTCAAAAGTCAACATTTTGCCCTTACCTTTCAAAATTACCAAAATGCCCCTCGCCTTCGCAGACCCGTAACTTTCACATCCGACCTCCGATTAACGCATTGTAACAACCCGTACCTACAGGAAGGGTAAAAATGTAATTTTTGAGAAGTTTTGTAAAAAGGACGATTTTGCCCTTGTGAATAGTAAACGAAAAGTTGACTTTTTGTACTATTGATTGGATGAGTGTTAGCCCTTGACCGTGACGTAGGTTAGGACGTCACGAGTCCGTAGACAGGCGGCAGGTTCGATTCGGACAACCGGAGGAAAAGTTATGATGTACGGAAGGTTGGGGGCGTTACCGTAATTTCGAGTTAAGAAGGGAAATGTTGACTTTTTGGAGGATGTGTGATTTTCACGTAGACCGAGGACCGTTGGATAGGTCTCGACGTCCTGAGTTCAACGACAGGCGGCACGCTGTCATCGGACGTCGGACGGAAAAGATACGGGTCTGGAAAGTCTAAGGGCAAAATGGTAATTTTGTGCAGGAGGGGCATTTTGGTCATTTTTCCTCAGCCCAATCAGCTAAGGGCAAGTGGCAGATATTTTTGGGCTGGCCAATAGATGATGGACACGTGGGGGACCCTAGATGGTTCTAGGAGAAACTTAAGTGTGCACGGCCACACTTAGTCATTTTTGAACCGTGCACAAGTTCGAAGGAAACTGAAAAACAGAGAGAAGTTTGAGTGAGGCGGTGATCGATTTGGAGGCTAGGGAGAGTGAAGAGTGACTGGTGAGAGTGACAGAGAGACGTGGGTGAGGTGCTGATCGTGTTTTGGGACTGGAATCGTGCACGGCGGCACGGTGGTGGTGCGGCGAACATTTGAGGAAACAGAGGAGGCCGTGGACGGTGGAGGCTGTTGTGCCGTGTGGTGAGGCAAACCAAGGCGGTAGGAGGTCCAGGTGGTTGCAGGGAGTCCCACGAGCACCGTGGTGGGTGACGGTTCTCACGGCGGCGCCGGAATCGAAAGGTAAGCTCGTTTACCCTGTTTTTCGTGGATTTTCAAATGCAAAGTCGTGACGTTGGGCTTAGAGTCGAGGGATTAGGAGGTCAGGGTGTTGTTCTGTGAGGTCTTAGGCGTCGTTTGTGGTGGTTGCCGTGACGGGAGGTTCACGGTGGGTGGTGGTTCGACGGCGGGTCCGTTGTACCCTGTTTTGGCCGTGACTTCAAACTTGAAGTCGTGGACTTCGGGGATGAATCGACGGATTCTGTGAGTTGGGTAGGACTAAGTAGGGTCCTAGGAAGGTGCTGGTATCACCACCGTGAAGGGGGAAGCAGTGGACGGCCGGGAAGGAAAACAGAGCTCACGGGCAAGGTTTTTCGAGGCTGAAGACGAGGGGTTTCAGGCCATGATTTCTGGATTTTAGGACTGGGTTTGGTTGCAGGGGACTGGACGAAGCTAATGGTATTGGAATGGAGAAGAATTGTGGGTGAACGGCGGAGAACCGGTCACGCCGGTTCAACACAGTTGAACCGGGTGACTCGAGGTTGAAGATGGACTGTAGCAGGCGCGTGAGGCCCACGCGCAGCCACTTTGGGCGGCGCGTGGGGGCGCGTGGGGAGGAATCCGGTTAAGCGTCCAACATGAGTTTAGCCCTAAATGTCCTAAGGAATCCAATGGTATAGTTTTCGGGTTAATCGGACGGTGTTACGGAATGGTTCGGGAATCCGTACGGTTTAGGGATTCGGATTAAAATATTATTAAATTCCCGAAAAATTGGGGAAAATAGGGAAGGTATCCTTGATTTTATTGTGACCCTATTTGGTATCTATTGACAGGACGGGAGACACCAGAGACGGTTGAGGAGCGCACGGAGCGCGAGTGACGTGTTGTAAACTGTGAGTGGACTCTTTCTTATTTCCGAGCATGCCAAACTGGTTTAATTACTGTTTTATGATTTCTATGTATGTTTTTATGTCTTGATGATGATTATACGTGATTGAGATGTTTGCACGTTTTTCGAGACGTTTTCGGGGTTTTGCACGTTTTTCGAGAAAAAGCCAGTTTTCAGATTTTGATGCCATATTTGAGGAATTCACCCTATAAATGTTTTCTGATGATGGTAAATGGGTTATGAAACATGGTTAGGGATTTCTTATGGTTTTTGGTATGGAAATGGATTTTCCGGATTTGGGTTCGGAATGTCGGTTCTGAACGCCGGAAGGGCTTCGAACCGGGGATTTCGAATTCGGATTTGGCGATGGATTTTGAATTGGTTTTACACTGGAAATGGATTGGATTTGCTGGATCTGGTTATGGGTTTAAAGACCCGGATTGATATTGATGGGGGACGGGCCCGGATTGAGTTTAAAGACTCGGGAGTTTAAAGACTCGGATATTATGATATTACCCCCATAGGCCTATTGAGTTTAAAGACTCGGGAGTTTAAAGACTCGGATTATGTGAGGCCTGGTTGAGTTTAAAGACTCGGATAGGTCCAGCAGGTTTGATCGGGTTATACTCTGTTTTCTTATGCTGTTTTATAGTGTATCTGTTTCTTATGGTATTTATAGTGTTTCTGTTTCTTATGATGTTTCATATTATTGTTTTTCTAATACTTCATTGGCATGCCTGGTTTTAAACCGGAGGGAACAAATGATTTTATTTCCTTACTTTCATTCTTTCCGGTCCACTCACACCTTTGATTTTTAATTTCCCTCCAGGTCGTGGTGATAGCGCTGGGGTGAACGTTGAGGCAGATTTCGAGGCATAGGGCTTCCGACGTTCTTTCGTTGCGGACTTAGACTTGTAGGACTTTTGGTGCCCATTTTGTAAAACTATGCTCTGGCTTACTGTTGTATATATTTACTCCTTCGTCTGATGGTTATGCTTATAGTTGTATTAAGTTTCTTTTTGGTATTGTAAGTATGATTGTCAGACGGGAGCAGGGTTCATCCCGAGTATCGAGGTGATATTTGGGACGGGTCCTGACAATTGGTATCAGAGCATAGGTTGTGTCCATTTGTGTTGGGTCTAGGTTGTTATACTAACTATATGCCTCTTTCAGCGTACGATTGATCATGCCTCCGAGACGTGAACCCCCTCCACGACCTGAAGATGAAGCGGCGAGAGGGACTGAGAGTGCTTCGATTGAGAGAGCCCAGAGGCTTGGGGCTACTACGTTCAGCGGTGGGGCTGATCCCGAGGAAGCTCACCGATGGATCACCCGACTCGAGCGTATTTTTGGGGTGATGCACTGTCCTCCCGAGGATCGGGTATTGTTAGCCACTTTTCTGTTGGATGGAGCTGCCTACGAGTGGTGGTATACACTGGAACTGTCCGGCTGGGATGCACATACTGTGACCTGGGAGACTTTCCGGGAGAGGTTTCTAGATCAGTACTATCCCCGTTCTTTCAGGGATGCGAAGGAAGCGGAATTCCTTCACTTGAAGCAAGGAAACTTGACAGTTGCTGAGTATGAGCAGAGGTTCCAGATGCTATCTCGTTTTGCTCCGGCATTTGTGGCGACTGAGGCGGAGAAGTGCCGCCGGTTTGAGTTGGGTCTCCGGGGAGAGATCAGGGCCATAGTGACAGCCGGCTCTTTTGCTACATTCCGAGAGTTGTCTGATGCTGCTGTCAGGGTGGAGGCCAGTTTACCTGCTCGACCACAGTATTCGGGCAGTGTTCGACGCCGGGAGCAGTCATTCCCAGGAGCATCGAGTCAGAGGCCCCCGAAACGGGGTAATTTTGGTGGATCACTATCGGCTGGTGGAGCCCGGTATGGCAGACCAGGCAGTTTTCAGGGCTCAGGATTTCGAGGAGCTAGGTCACAGCCGACTCCTCAGGCGAGTGCGACTTCAGTGGCTTCTACAGGGAGGCATACCGGTGGACCCGGTAGGGACACTTGCTTCTATTGTGGAGAGCGAGGACATTTTCGTCGGGAGTGCCCATTGTTAGCTCCGGAGGGTGGAGCAGGTAGAGGTGCAGCAGAACCCGGGCGGAGTACTGCATCAGTATCAGGGGCGGCAGGCCCTAGGGATGGCGGTGGTGCCACGAGCAGTTCCAGAGGGCGCGGCAGGTCATCGGGACCACAGGCGCGAGTTTTTGCGATGACTCAGCAGGAGGCTAGGTCAGCACCGGGAGTGGTGACAGGTACACTAACCATACTTGGTCACACTGTTTTTGCTTTGATAGATCCCGGGGCTACCCATTCATTTATAGCTCGGAGTTGTAGTCTGGTTAAGGAGAGGGAGGTGTCTACTTTGGATTGTGCGTTAGGAGTGAGTACACCTACTGGGGAGGTGTTGGTAGTGACTCAGGTTTTGAGAGAGTGTCCGGTGATGGTAGGTCAGGTGGAGTTACTGGCATATTTGTTACTCTTGGATTTACGGGACTTTGATGTGATCTTGGGTATGGACTGGTTGACGAGACATCATGCTTCTATCGAATGTTTCGATAGGAGAGTGACTTTTCGGAGTCCTGGATTATCAGAGACTACATTTCAGGGGGATCAGCGTGCACTTCCTACGGGAGTTATTTCGGCACTCGAGGCTAGTAAACTGTTACGTAAGGGGTGCCAGGGTTACTTAGCTCATGTGGTGGATACGCGTGCTACGCCAGAGAGGGCGGAGGATATACCAGTGGTACGGGAGTTTCCCGATGTTTTTCCCGAGGAGTTGCCAGGACTACCCCCACACCGAGATCTTGAGTTTACGATTGAGCTTCTACCAGGTACACAGCCTATTTCTCAGACTCCTTATCGTATGGCACCTGCCGAATTGAGGGAACTTAAGGCCCAGTTGCAAGAGTTGGTCGATATAGGATTTATTCGACCGAGTACGTCACCTTGGGGAGCACCTGTTTTGTTTGTCAAGAAAAAGGATGGAGGATTGAGGTTGTGTGTGGATTACAGGCAACTGAATAAGGTAACTATTCGGAATAAGTACCCCCTACCCCGGATTGATGATTTGTTTGACCAGCTCAAAGGAGCACAGTATTTCTCGAAGATTGATCTTCGCTCCGGCTATCACCAGTTAAGGGTTAAAGAGGAAGATATACCGAAGACAGCTTTCAGGACCAGGTACGGTCACTATGAGTTTGTGGTGATGCCTTTTGGTTTGACTAATGCCCCAGCAGCTTTTATGGACCTTATGAACCGAGTGTTCCGGCCCTACTTGGATCGTTTTGTGATTGTTTTCATTGATGATATTTTGGTGTTTTCGAAGAGTGCGAAGGCGCATGAGAAACATCTGAGGATCGTGCTTAAAACGTTGAGGGAGCATCAGTTGTATGCGAAGCTCAGTAAGTGTCAGTTCTGGTTGACCAGTGTTGGATTTCTTGGCCATGTGATTTCGGCCGAGGGCATTCGTGTGGATCCGCAGAAAGTTGAGGCGGTAGCCAATTGGGAACAGCCTAAGACGGTGACGGAAATTCGGAGTTTTCTGGGTTTGGCAGGGTATTACCGGCGTTTTATTGAGGGCTTTTCTATTCTTGCAGCACCGTTGACGAGGTTGACACGGAAGGGAGTTCGGTTTGAGTGGGATGAGAACTGTGAACAGAGTTTCCAGGAGCTTAAAAGGCGGTTGACATCTGCTCCTGTGCTAGCCCTTCCAGATGATAGTGGGGAGTTCGAGGTGTACAGTGACGCTTCGTTACAAGGTTTGGGTTGTGTCTTGATGCAGCACGGGAAAGTGATTGCTTATGCTTCCCGGCAATTGAAACCCCATGAGGTGAACTACCCTACACATGATTTGGAACTGGCTGCGGTGGTTCATGCATTGAAGATTTGGCGACATTACTTGTACGGTGAGAAGTGCAGGATCTTCACGGACCACAAGAGTTTGAAGTATTTGTTCACCCAAAAGGAATTGAACCTCAGACAGCGCCGTTGGTTGGAGTTACTGAAGGACTACGACTGTACTATTGAGTATCATCCAGGGAAGGCTAATGTGGTAGTCGATGCTCTGAGCAGGAAGTCAGCTGGATCTTTGTCGCATTTGAGGACAGTACGGTTACCTTTGCTGGTTGAGCTCCGTAAGTTGGGAGTAGAGTTGACTGTGGATGATCAGGGAGCACTCCTAGCGAGTTTCCATGTGCGACCCGTTTTGATTGATCAGGTGATTGATGCTCAGTTTGAGGACCCTATTCTGGGCATCATTCGGATTGAGGTCGAGGCTGGAGAAAGACAGGATTTTGAGATTCGTGAGGATGGAGCCTTGGTTAAGAATGGACGGTTGTGTGTTCCTGAGGATGAAGTTTTGAAGAAGGTGATACTGGATGAGGCTCACTGTTCAGCTTATGCGATGCATCCTGGTGGGACCAAGATGTATCGTACCCTTCGAGAGCATTACTGGTGGTCAGGGATGAAACGTGGAATTGCAGAGTATGTCAGTAGATGTTGGATTTGTCAACAGGTAAAAGCCGAGCGGCAGAGACCTTATGGAGCAATGCAACCTTTGCCGATTCCCGAGTGGAAATGGGATCACCTGACTATGGATTTTGTGTTCAAGCTTCCGAGAACACCGAAGGGACATGATGGTGTGTGGGTTGTTGTGGATCGACTTACGAAGTCTGCTCATTTCTTGCCAGTACGGGAGAACTTCAGGTTGGAACAGTTTGCACAGTTGTTTATTAATGAGATTATTCGTTTACATGGGACTCCGGAGTCGATAGTATCTGATAGAGATCCGAGATTCACTTCTCGATTTTGGCAGAGCTTACAGGAAGCTTTTGGGACTAAATTACACTTCAGTACTGCTTTTCATCCTCAGACTGATGGGCAGTCTGAGCGGACTATTCAGATTCTCGAGGATATGATGCGAGCTTGTGTGCTTCAGTTTCAGGGTACTTGGGAATCACATCTGCCTTTGATGGAGTTCGCCTACAATAATAGTTTTCAGGAGAGCATTGGGATGGCTCCTTACGAGGCTTTGTATGGGCGGCAGTGTCGGACTCCATTGTGTTGGACTGAAGTTGGTGAGAGGAGGTTGACTACTTCTGAGCTGGTGGAGCTTACTCAGGAAAAAGTGGCATTGATTAGGGATCGATTAAAAGCAGCGCAGGACCGGCAAAAGAGCTACGCTGACCGTAGGATCAGGGATTTAGAGTTTGCTGTTGGAGACTGGGTTTTCCTGAAGCTATCTCCTTGGAAAGGAATTGTACGATTTGGCAGACGAGGGAAGTTGAGTCCTCGTTACATTGGACCGTATGAGATTTTGGAGCGGATTGGTCCTGTAGCTTATCGGTTGGCCTTACCAGCAGATTTGGAAAAGGTACATAATGTCTTTCATGTTTCCATGCTTCGGAAATATATTCGAGATGATTCGCATGTTTTGGAAGCACAACCAGTGGAACTGAGGGAAGACTTGAGTTTTGAAGAGCAACCTGTTGCAATCTTGGATCGGAAGGATAAAGTGTTGCGAAGGAAAACGGTTCCCTTAGTGAAGGTTTTGTGGCGAAATCATCAGGTCGAAGAAGCTACCTGGGAACCCGAGGCCTTGATGCGAGAACAGTACCCTTATCTATTTCACTGAATTTCGGGGACGAAATTCTTTTTAGGGGGGTAGATTGTAACAACCCGTACCTACGGGAAGGGTAAAAATGTAATTTTTGAGAAGTTTTGTAAAAATGACGATTTTGCCCTTGTGAATAGTAAACGAAAAGTTGACTTTTTGTACTATTGATTGGATGAGTGTTAGCCCTTGACCGTGACGTAGGTTAGGACGTCACGAGTCCGTAGACAGGCGGCAGGTTCGATTCGGACAACCGGAGGAAAAGTTATGATGTACGGAAGGTTGGGGGCGTTACCGTAATTTCGAGTTAAGAAGGGAAATGTTGACTTTTTGGAGGATGTGTGATTTTCACGTAGACCGAGGACCGTTGGATAGGTCTCGACGTCCTGAGTTCAACGACAGGCGGCACGCTGTCATCGGACGTCGGACGGAAAAGATACGGGTCTGGAAAGTCTAAGGGCAAAATGGTAATTTTGTGCAGGAGGGGCATTTTGGTCATTTTTCCTCAGCCCAATCAGCTAAGGGCAAGTGGCAGATATTTTTGGGCTGGCCAATAGATGATGGACACGTGGGGGACCCTAGATGGTTCTAGGAGAAACTTAAGTGTGCACGGCCACACTTAGTCATTTTTGAACCGTGCACAAGTTCGAAGGAAACTGAAAAACAGAGAGAAGTTTGAGTGAGGCGGTGATCGATTTGGAGGCTAGGGAGAGTGAAGAGTGACTGGTGAGAGTGACAGAGAGACGTGGGTGAGGTGCTGATCGTGTTTTGGGACTGGAATCGTGCACGGCGGCACGGTGGTGGTGCGGCGAACATTTGAGGAAACAGAGGAGGCCGTGGACGGTGGAGGCTGTTGTGCCGTGTGGTGAGGCAAACCAAGGCGGTAGGAGGTCCAGGTGGTTGCAGGGAGTCCCACGAGCACCGTGGTGGGTGACGGTTCTCACGGCGGCGCCGGAATCGAAAGGTAAGCTCGTTTACCCTGTTTTTCGTGGATTTTCAAATGCAAAGTCGTGACGTTGGGCTTAGAGTCGAGGGATTAGGAGGTCAGGGTGTTGTTCTGTGAGGTCTTAGGCGTCGTTTGTGGTGGTTGCCGTGACGGGAGGTTCACGGTGGGTGGTGGTTCGACGGCGGGTCCGTTGTACCCTGTTTTGGCCGTGACTTCAAACTTGAAGTCGTGGACTTCGGGGATGAATCGACGGATTCTGTGAGTTGGGTAGGACTAAGTAGGGTCCTAGGAAGGTGCTGGTATCACCACCGTGAAGGGGGAAGCAGTGGACGGCTGGGAAGGAAAACAGAGCTCACGGGCAAGGTTTTTCGAGGCTGAAGACGAGGGGTTTCAGGCCGTGATTTCTGGATTTTAGGACTGGGTTTGGTTGCAGGGGACTGGACGAAGCTAATGGTATTGGAATGGAGAAGAATGGTGGGTGAACGACGGAGAACCGGTCACGCCGGTTCAACACAGTTGAACCGGGTGACTCGAGGTTGAAGATGGACTGTAGCAGGCGCGTGAGGCCCACGCGCAGCCACTTTGGGCGGCGCGTGGGGGCGCGTGGGGAGGAATCCGGTTAAGCGTCCAACATGAGTTTAGCCCTAAATGTCCTAAGGAATCCAATGGTATAGTTTTCGGGTTAATCGGACGGTGTTACGGAATGGTTCGGGAATCCGTACGGTTTAGGGATTCGGATTAAAATATTATTAAATTCCCGAAAAATTGGGGAAAATAGGGAAGGTATCCTTGATGTTATTGTGACCCTATTTGGTATCTATTGACAGGACGGGAGACACCAGAGACGGTTGAGGAGCGCACGGAGCGCGAGTGACGTGTTGTAAACTGTGAGTGGACTCTTTCTTATTTCCGAGCATGCCAAACTGGTTTAATTACTGTTTTATGATTTCTATGTATGTTTTTATGTCTTGATGATGATTATACGTGATTGAGATGTTTGCACATTTTTCGAGACGTTTTCGGGGTTTTGCACGTTTTTCGAGAAAAAGCCGGTTTTCAGATTTTGATGCCATATTTGAGGAATTCACCCTATAAATGTTTTCTGATGATGGTAAATGGGTTATGAAACATGGTTAGGGATTTCTTATGGTTTTTGGTATGGAAATGGATTTTCCGGATTTGGGTTCGGAATGTCGGTTCTGAACGCCGGAAGGGCTTCGAACCGGGGATTTCGAATTCGGATTTGGCGATGGATTTTGAATTGGTTTTACACTGGAAATGGATTGGATTTGCTGGATCTGGTTATGGGTTTAAAGACCCGGATTGATATTGATGGGGGACGGGCCCGGATTGAGTTTAAAGACTCGGGAGTTTAAAGACTCGGATATTATGATATTACCCCCATAGGCCTATTGAGTTTAAAGACTCGGGAGTTTAAAGACTCGGATTATGTGAGGCCTGGTTGAGTTTAAAGACTCGGATAGGTCCAGCAGGTTTGATCGGGTTATACTCTGTTTTCTTATGCTGTTTTATAGTGTATCTGTTTCTTATGGTATTTATAGTGTTTCTGTTTCTTATGATGTTTCATATTATTGTTTTTCTAATACTTCATTGGCATGCCTGGTTTTAAACCGGAGGGAACAAATGATTTTATTTCCTTACTTTCATTTTTTCCCGTCCACTCACACCTTTGATTTTTAATTTCCCTCCAGGTCGTGGTGATAGCGCTGGGGTGAACGTTGAGGCAGATTTCGAGGCATAGGGCTTCCGACGTTCTTCCGTTGCGGACTTAGACTTGTAGGACTTTTGGTGCCCATTTTGTAAAACTATGCTCTAGCTTACTGTTGTATATATTTACTCCTTCGTCTGATGGTTATGCTTATAGTTGTATTAAGTTTCTTTTTGGTATTGTAAGTATGATTGTTAGACGGGAGCAGGGTTCATCCCGAGTATCGAGGTGATATTTGGGACGGGTCCTGACACGCATGCCGCCTGTTTGCGGATTCAGCGTCTCGAGACCTACTCAACAGTCTCTTCGGAAAGTCCAAAAAGTGTTCTGATCAAAAAGTCAACTTTCAGCCCTTATAACTAGGGGCAAAACCGTCATTTCCTTCAAATTTTCCAAATTTTCTTTTTTTCCGAATTTTCGGGTCGTTATATGCAAGATATATGGTTGAAAGGGCATTGTTAACTCCTAAAAATGAAGATGCAGACAAACTAAATGAAATGATTATCAATAAGTTTCCGGGGTCAGAACAAATCTTATACTCTTTTGATTCTGTTGAGGATGATAGAAGAAATTTGTATAAAAAAGAATTCTTAAATTCTATTTCCCCTGGTGGTATGCCTCCTCATCAGTTGACTCTTAAAAAAGGTGCTCCGATAATGCTTTTGAGAAATATCGATCCGAAGATAGGGTTGTGCAATGGTACAAGGCTAGCATGCCATGGAGCTTATAATAATCTTATTGATATTGAAATTTTATCTGGCCAATTTGCTGGAACTAGGGTGTTCTTACCTAGAATCTCTCTAAAGACTGCTGAGAGTGCCGAACTTCCTTTTGAAATGATGAGAAAGCAGTTTCTTGTGAAATTGAGTTTTGCACTTACCATAAATAAATCACAGGGCCAAACATTACCAAATGTGGGTATTTACTTACCAGATCATGTATTTAGTCATGAACAGTTATATGTGGCTTTATCAAGGGGAGTTTCAGCATCTTCAACGAAAATCTTGGTTAAGAAAGGGAACTCTGTTGGTCAAGAAGGGGTTTTCACCAAAAATGTTGTTTATAAAGAAATTCTGCTTCCGCCCAACTAACGTTTTGTTAAGTTTTTCCTGTTTTCAAATATGGAAATCTTCTCCATTATTAAGATGTACATGAATAAAAAAAAAATTTATTAACATTTTTTCATTACAATTTCAAGTTGGAAGTGATGCACGTATGTGGATACTCGAATATTAGTTATGGTTGTGTTTTGTTCTTTAATGCCATCAGGGTACTCTTTTTCCTTCCTCTGGAAAAAAAAAACAGTAAATACTAGCCTTACTGCGGGCGGCTCCGCGCCCGTATAAGGCTCTTTGTATTTTTCTTTACCTGAGATTACGTTCTTTCCTATTTACAATTCTCAAGTATAAAAATAACTAAATCATATAATAAAATTGGATCATATACAAACTAAATTTACATAACAAATATGCCTAGTTAGGGAGATTTAGAATTTTCCTTTACCTAAAAAATTGCGTACATCAAAAATAAAAATTCAAAATCTCTCTAACTAGGCATATTTGTTATGTAAATTTAGTTTATATATGATCCAATTTTATTATATGATTTAGTGATTTTTATATTTAAAAATTATAAATAGGAAAGAATATAATCTCGGATAAAAAAAATAGTGCTTGAGCGCGTTGAGCCTCGCACGGGCGCGGAGGGTAGATTATATATGTTGAAATTAACTAAACGCTCGTTGCGCACGCACCAACCCGCAGCAGAAAGACGAAAGTGACCTTTAAACCTGCAAAAGACCAAAGCCTAACGGTGCGAAGCGCGAAGAAAACAGAAAAGGCCATGGACACGGACTCTTTCAACCCCAACAGCGCCCTAAGCGATACCCGCTTCTCCGACCTGAAGCCGCCACTCTCCCAGCTGGTTCTCGAAGCCCTATCTGAAGGAGGGTTTGATTTCTGTACGCCGGTTCAAGCCGCCACAATCCCCTTACTATGCAGCTTCAAGGACGTGGCGGTGGACGCCGCCACTGGCTCGGGAAAAACCCTAGCTTTCGTCGTCCCAATAGTGGAGATACTCCGGAGAGCTTCAAAGAATCCGAAACCTCAGCAGGTCTGCTTTGCACCATTACTTCTTTGCCTTTTTTGCTACATACTATTTGGTTAGTCAGAAAATAGAACAATTTTGCTCCCAGTGTTTGGTTATGATAAAATAGAACGAACGAAATTAGGAAATTTAATTTTTATTATTTTTTTTTTAAATTTGCGAAGGTGATGGGAATAATTATTTCTCCGACTAGAGAGCTGTCTTCGCAAATATACAATGTGGCAAAGCCCTTTATTTCGACGCTGCCGAATTTCAAGTGTGTGCTTTTGGTTGGTGGAGGCCAAGTGAAAGCGGACACCAAGCAAATAGAGGAGGAAGGAGCCAATTTGTTGATTGGTACACCTGGGAGACTATACGATATTATGGAACGCATGGACGGCTTGGATTTGCGGAACCTTGAGGTTTTCATTTCAGCATTTGTAATTGCAATTGCATTTCATGTGATTTTATTGAAGTTAGATTTCATGGGATTTTAGTTTTACTGAAATTGGATTTCATGGGGGTTTCATTGAAATTGGATTCTATTGGATTTGATATTAGGCGAGGCTATAGGTTGATATAGGCTCATGCCAACTACAATTGTTGCAGATTTTGATCTTGGACGAGGCTGATAGGCTCTTGGATATGGGATTCCAGAAGCAGATAAATGACATTATGTCTCGCTTACCAAAGCTTCGTAGAACTGGTCTCTTTTCAGCTACGCAAACTGAGGCAGTTGAAGAGTTGGCTAGAGCTGGACTAAGGAATCCTGTGAGAGTCGAAGTACGGGCAGAAACAAAATCGAATAATTCAGCGTTGTCGAAACAATTAGCTTCTTCGAAAACACCTTCTGGCCTTGCCATTGAGGCAAGCTCTATAACATAGCCACAAAATAATAATGTGTGACTTTTGTTTTCTTCTTTATGATTTCATTATTTCCTCCGATTGGCACTCTACATACAGTATATGGAGTGCGAGGCGGACAAGAAACCGTCACAACTTGTGGATCTCCTTGTTAAGAATAAGTCTAACAAGACCATAGTGTAAGTAATATGAGATTAGTATGTTTTAGTGAATTTGATCAAATGAGATTGTGATGTTAAAAGTTGCTTTGTAAAATGATTTTTTTTTTTCGTTTTGTAGATACTTCATGACTTGTGCTTGTGTTGACTACTGGGGACTTGTTCTTCCCTTGCTTGGTCCTTTGAAGGGGTTTCCTTTGATTCCTCTGCATGGGAAGATGAAGCAGGTAAATCATTACATGGCAGCATACTTCCTCAATTTCTGAATTAGTATTTCACAAAGTCATCATGCTTTGTTCTTTCAAATGTATTTGGGTTTTAGGCCACAAGGGACAAAGCTTTAGCCTCATTTACATCTCTCTCAAGTGGATTCCTTCTGTGCACTGATGTTGCAGCGCGTGGACTCGACATTCCAGGGGTTGACTGTATAGTGCAGGTAGCTGGTTAGCGCATACTGGTCATCTCCAGTTCTGAGGGCTTATTTGTTTAACTGATCTCTTTTTTTGCATTGCAGTATGATACCCCTCAAGATCCTAATGTTTTTGTTCATAGAGTTGGCCGAACAGCTCGTATGGGTAGACAAGGAAGTGCAATTGTTTTTCTATTGCCAAAGGTTTTGTTATAGCCCCGATTCTTTGTTTAGAGAAGTCTGTTTTCACTCCACTTTTGTTTTCTTTCTTTCTATGTTGCTTTTCATTTATGAGGTTGAAAGTGCTTATTATAGTCAAACTATTGTAGGAGGAAGCTTATGTAGAATTCCTGCGGATAAGAAAAGTTCCTCTTCAAGAAAGGGAATGTTCTAATAATGTTTCTGATGTTGTTCCTCTGGTAAGCATCATTGTTCGGTAACTCTAATCTAATTTACATAGGAAAAAAGAACATACTCAATTGATTCCTCGTTGCCACCTGTTATAAATATGAAAAAAGTGATCAGAGGCTTCTTCTTACAAGTGGACATTGATTGATAGACAATTTGTGCCAAAGGTTCCAGCATTAATATGTAAGATAGATTGCATTCTTGTCTATATATTCTAGTGATATTAACTAAATCGGTTCGTTGAAACTATTATACTATTTATCATGCTGTTGTCTTGCAAATCTGGAGCTTAATTTTAGGGTGGCCTCTCTTGTTTTCAAATTATTTGGTCCAATATTATGTGGATTGTTTTACTTTCTGAGTACTTTGATAATTGTTTTCACTTGTTAGTAACTGAGTTGGCATGTGTTAAACCTTGTTACAGATACGAGCTGCTGCCAAAAAGGACCGTGATGTCATGGAAAAGGGACTCAGAGCATTTGTTTCTTACATCCGTGCATATAAAGAACATCACTGCTCTTACATTTTTAGGTGTCAATCAGTACCTTGAAGTGTAACCTCAGCCTAAAAGATAACCCTTTCTTTATCTAATTCAGGTTTTTAATGCAGGTGGAAAGAGCTTGAAATTGGGAAATTGGGCATGGGATTCGGACTACTACAGCTCCCTGCAATGCCTGAGGTAAAGCACCACTCGCTTTCCACATCCGGCTTCATCCCTGTTCAAGGCATCAACTTGGAGGAGATCAAATTTCAGTAAGAGCTCTTTGATCTTTTACTCTTTGCTTGTATAACCTTGAGATGTCGTGGGACAAATTTGGCATGCGGTAGCATAGGCTTGACCTTCATGCTTGTTTTGTGCATGCTTGGCAAATGATTACATTTTCTTTGTTAATGTAGAGATAAATCTCGGGAGAAGCAAAGAAAGAGGAATTTGCAAGCTAGAAAAGAAGCAAAAGCCAAAGAACCTAAACCTCAAAAATCGAACAAAAGCCCAAACACTACAGCCGCTACGATGAAAAAGAAAACAGCTAAGCAAAGACGAGCTGCCCAGACAGTTGAAGATGCAGATGAATTGACAAGAGATTACCGCTTGCTAAAGAAGCTCAAAAAGGGGGCTATCGACGAAAGTGAATTTGCGAAGTTGACAGGAACCGAAGACTTGCTTTGAGCTTTGAAGGCTGACAAGAGAATCCACAGAACGCGATTTTCTTCGTAGATGTTAATCTTTTAGCACCTGAGTTCAATGTGAGTTTAATCTCTCTCTATTATTATCAAGTTTTTATATAAGTGTAATGTAAGAGTATTTAATTTGTTACTTATTTGAACCTGTTTGTATTTTCAACAAATGAAAAATAGTCACATCATACTTGTCACAAAATCTAGAATAATAGTTCCTTTATCACTATACCCTAATATTATGTCTTTATTTCAAAAAAAAAATAATCTATTATGTCTTTATTCATTCACATAGAACCATAGATGAAAATATCAGACTTTATCGGTGAAATTTTGTCGAAATTTTGTTTTTTTTTTTGCGGGGGCATATGAAGAGAAGATATTGAGCGAAATTTCGAATTTTTTTCTTATTTTAAGCCCATAAATTTCATTATTTGATTAAAACGATCGAGATAGGACCAAATTTCATGAAAATCAGATGTAAAATCATCGATTTTCAGTCGAGTCATGCTTCTGAGTTGAAAAATCTGAATCGCAGACTCGTGGGAGGAAGATGACTGTTAGTGTTAGTTTGTATACTTTATATATTATACATTACTTATGTTTTCAATTAGGCTAGCTAGTTGAGTTGGTTGTGTTCATTGCCTCAAAATTGTGTCTTGGGATCGACCCCTAGGATGCACTCTTGTTGGTTTTTTTTTGTGTTTTTCAAATTTTCAACAATGTTTGGCCTTTTTTTTTTTGTTTTTTCCAAATTTTCAACAATGTTTGTCTTTTTTTTTTAATTTTAAATATATCAATTCTTTCCAATTTTTGAACAAAGATTAACTCTATTTTTTCATCCTTTTTTTTTCCTTCTAATTTTAAATATATTTACTCATTTTATAATTTTTCTTCCATTGAAATTTTTTTATGCTTATTGTCAATTATAGTAATTCACTTCAATTTATGTTTATATTTAAAATTTTATATTATTAGTCATCGGCAAAACTTTATTCTATTATATTATTCATCATATATTTATTATATCAAAGTCATTTTATAGTTTTTATTAGTCCTATATAACCATCATTGGGTACTTAAATTTTTCTCAAAGTTTCATTCCAAATTTCAAACTTTTAGATCGAATTTCTATCATTTTTATTGACCATAAACGATATCGATATCGATATTTGGGGCGTGATATCTGTAAATTTGACCAGCGATATATCCGTCGATATCGATATTTTCATCCTTGCATAGAACACATGAGATAGAAATACAATGTCACATTTGTTTAAGATTTTTTTATTATAGATGCACAAGAAACGCGCTAATGAATCTTAAAATGCAAAAGAAATTGTAATTTATTTCTCTATGCATCAGAAATGGATGTAATGTTTAAAATGTTGCATCATTTAACTAATGTTGTTTTTGATACCATTTACGTCGTTAAATTTCTTAAATGTCTTCCAATCAATCTTCATCTTCTTCCTTTCTCCTGAAAACCATCACATCCCCAATCTCTCTTGAATTCCAGACGCTAATCTTATTAATTTTTCATTCAAGAAGGATAATCAAAACTACTGAGAGGGACCAAATCCTTTCTCACAAGCACTCTCAAAACCAAAATTTCGTCACAAATCCAATGCAAAGTACACATACCTAAGAGAGAAACTGCATACAAACCCAGTAAAAAGCAAATCAAACCTAGAAAATAAAATTAAAGGGTAAAGTTAAAAAGAAGATTAAAATAAAGGAAAAATAATCCGATTTCCTACAAGATTTTAAAGACGCTCAACATGTTGTCCAAGGTAATATCAATGTCAAAACAGCCCTTCCCCAGAAGCTTAAAATCCAAAACGCAAAAAATTAAAAGATCAATTGAGATCTATTTGACCCAAGAAACCATTTTCTCCCGTCCAAACACCAAGTAATTAACAAACCTTACCATAGACCCAGCGACCAGGGCCGACCATAAATTTTCATCTATACACAAATTAAAAATACATAATTTGATTTTTTTTTGAACTAAATGTAATGTTTTAGACATGTGTAACACCCCGGAAATTCTAAGGACGTAAATTAGTAAACCGGAAATTCTAAGGACTTAAATTAGTAAAATAATAAATGAAAGGACGTTTTTACCCTTGTGAATAGTATGGTCAAATTGTTTGGCAGGTCGAACGGACGTTGGCCAATAACTGTGACGTAGTTCAGGACGTCACGAGTCCATAGACAGGTGGCACGTCCGATTCCGACGTTCAAGGAAGAAGTTATGACGTTCGGAAGTTCAAGGGCATTTTCATAATTAGGTCGAAAAGGAGGAAATTGTTGACTTTTTGTTCGAACACTATTTTTCAAGTAATTTGGGAACCGTTAGGTAGGTCTCGATGCCCTGAGTTCGTAGACAGGCGGCACACTGAAAACGGACCTCGGACAGACGAGTTACGGTTCTAGAACGAGGAAGGGCATTTTGGTAATTTTGTGAAGAAAGGGCAAAATGGTCATTTCAAGGCTGTAGTCTGAAACAGCAGTGGTGAGTGCTGTGTAATTGTTTAAATCTGTTTATCTGTTCAGTGAATTGTTTAACCATGTTAGTGACATTGGGGGGAGTTGTTTAACATTGAGGGAGGCTAAGTGGAAACAGGCATGCTGAGGACTATGGTGAAGACAGAGCACGGGCACCATTTTTCTTTGAGTTTGGGCTCGTTGCGTGAAACATAGCCACAGAGAGCCTGAGAGATTCCCACGAGCTGTTAGGTTGGATGGTGTGAATACAGTGAGTTAGAGTGAGTCGAGAGGGTCATTCTGGAGAGGAGAGGACTGAGAGCTTGAGAGAAAACAGAGTCGGGAAGAAAACTGGAAAATGGAGGGAAATTTCTAAAATTAATTTGTGAGTCGAGAGGAGCTAAACAGAGGTTAGAAACAGTCTTCTGGGTTCATTTCGAACTCAACCATACAAAAATTGAAGGAAATCGATCACGGTTTGGCCTAGAACCGAAGTTTCAGTTTCCGGAAAACTTCAAGGTTGAGGACGACTACTTCCAGGTAAGGATTTGTGAAATTGGTTACGGTTTAATGTTTGTTTAGGTCTTACGAAGCCTATGTGTCAATTAATTAGAAAACCAAGTTGATTTGAGTGAGTTTCAAAAGACGACCCGTTTGTTTGATCATGTGTGAAATGATCCATTTAGGGCTTGATGTAGGAAATTAATAAGGGAGAACCTAAATTAACACTTAATGGAAGGATTTCGGTGGAAAAAGGAAGGGAATTAAGCTAGAATTGTTAGAGATTTAGCCGGGTCGAGTCGCGGGTCTATAACCCGTTTAGCAAGGTTTCGGGTGAAGAAGATGACACTATAGCTACAGTGCATGGCGTATGGCTTTCACGCGCAGCCACTTTGGGTGGCGCGTGAGGGTGCGTGAGGCCACATCTCCGGTCACGGTCAACATGTGATTTTATCCTTTCAGTGTAACAGACATTTTGAGTTAAATTTCGAATCGATTGGACGTCCTACGGGATAGTTTGGAGAGTTCGAAAGTTTAGGATTTTAATTTTAAATTAAGTTGAAAAATCCCGAAAAATTAGCGAAACTATTGTAAGCTTCTTGGAAGTGTTTGTGACCCAAATTGTGATCTTTGGCAGGCCAGAACATTCCCGAGGCAACCAAGGAGCGTACGGGATGCGATTGACGCGTTCGAATTCGTGAGTGGACTTTTGATTTTTAACCGAGCATGCATGACTATTTTTACTCACTTGATTTATGGTTCTATATATGATTTTATGATTATATTTATGATATTTCTGTTTTACGTGAATACACGCTTTTCGATGTGATTTATCGTATTTTTACGTATTTCGAGACTATGGGTTCTTCGATACTTTGATGATGGGTTGATGAGTGCTTTTATACAATTTGTGCATATGTCATTCTAATGATGATTTGATTATGATTTTGTGAGTAAGATTCGGAATTTGAACGTGAAATTTGGACATAAGTCCTATTTTGATAAAATGTGATTTCAAATTGGTTTTGGAAATTGGATCACGATGGATCCTGAATTGTTATGATTTACATTTGATTTTGGGTTTAAAGACCCGGTACGATTGCTGGATTTGGTTTTGGGTTTAAAGACCCGGATGAGATATGACGGGAGCGGGCCCGGATTGGGTTTAAAGACCCGGATTGAGTTTAAAGACTCGGTTACTGTGATGTCCCCCGAGGCCTTGATGGTGTTTTGAGTTTAAAGACTCGTTGATGTCCCAGGAAGGCCTGATATATGAGTTTAAAGACTCAGATGGATCCAGCAGTTTGATTTGTTGATACTACATTCGGTTTTACATGTTTTTATAGTTATCTAGTGTAACGGTATTCATACGGTTTATATAAGTGATTTCAGATACTTAGTTATGCAT
Organism: Prinsepia uniflora; assembly: GCA_032719365.1. NCBI lineage: Eukaryota > Viridiplantae > Streptophyta > Magnoliopsida > Rosales > Rosaceae > Prinsepia > Prinsepia uniflora. Next base: position 9,725,619 of record CM064870.1, on the reverse strand, counting down.
GCGTGCTTTGAAATTGGAGGGTGAACCCTGATTTCATTAAACTGTTTTCCATAACCGTTTATTTAGTCCACTCACACTTTTCTGTTTTAATACCCTCCAATTCGTGGTGCAAGTTTTGGGGGCTAACGCCGATGCAGAGGCAGAGGCTGAGGCATAAAATTTTCCCGTTGTGGTGTAGTTAGTTCGCAGAGTAGGGCTTTATCCTTATCTTGTTTGTAATTATGCTCTGTGAAACTGTGGACTTGTTGTTTAGTTGGTTGTATCGTTTAACCTCCCTGGTATGACAGTACTTGTAGTGTATTGTTCTATGGTTATTTGGTTGTTTGTGTGCATTTGTCAGACGGGAGCAGGATTCTCCCCGGTTATCGAGGCGATAATCAGGGCAGGTCCTGTCACATGAGTTCGGCTTTTTTCTTTTTTTGATAGAAAAGATGTTGTATTGAAATATCGTGAAAGAGATACAGCGAAAGAGACAAAGTCACTAATAAGTCTCAATTGTGAATAGCCAGAACAATAGTAAAATCTAAAAAAGATTTGCGGCCTGGACATATTCACTGTGAAGCAAAACCTACAAAAATACAAATAAAAGTACAATGTAAAGTCTTGATAACAAGGTTAAATGTTGAACTTCAGCTGAAGATCTACAAATATCCGCATTGCTGCCTCATTAAAAAACCTTGCTTGGAAAAACTAATTGAGAAAAAACCATGACATAAGAAAAAGAGTACAACAATATGAGGCTAGTGGGAGTAGATAAAAGAAACAGTGGTAGTCCGTTATTCAAAATTAGGAATCTGCGTAGGGAACAAGATCAGTGTTAGAACAATGAGTTGTGGTAAAAAAACTTACTTGAATTGGATAGTGCAAATGTGAAAGACCAATAATAAGCAAATAATGGAGGACTTTAATAGGGCAAATAGGCAAGTATAGACCTAAGACAAAGTAAAGCTATATACTTTGAATTTCGGTGTAATGAGGGGAAGAAAAGGAAAGAAATTCGTTTAATTGATAAAGGAAACAAAGTGAAAATAGATAGATGAAGTGAGAAAATAAGCCAGAAGATGAGCAAGCCCTACAATCTGCATTAAGAAAACAAAATCAATTAAGAAAACATTAGTAAAATTTTGGCCAACTAAACACCTCTAACAGGAGAATCAAATAAGAGCACAATCAAACGTGATATGAAAGATAAGCAGGTAAGAATCGATAATAAATTTTGGTCTGAAAACAGAACAGCCAAGTTACACAACTCTATAAACTTCCGCAATAACGACTATAATATAAATCGGCTTTCCACCCAACAAAACTCATCCACAAACAATCAGTTTGAATAATGACCTCCCGGTCCTTTAATCAAGATTCAGAACTAAAGCCAATTAACTTTTCCATATAAATGTTTTTTAGTAAAGACAATGAAGAAAGAAGCATAAGTAAAACTACGGGCAAGAAACACCAGGCAATAAAAAAAAACTGTAAACAGATCAAACTAATTGTGTGGCGTGGAGTAACCAGCAAAAATATAAAACCCTCACTACAATATTTGATACCATCAAACCAAACTAGAGACCAAGGATAAGGAAATCCACAATTTAAGAGTAAAAACAAACAAGAACAGCCCCTAAAGGTTAAAATGACCGTCAAACAAAGCGAACACCCTGCAAAAATAAAACCCAATGGTAAAGAAAAAAAAAATGATCCAGCCTGAGGGTACAATACAAAGCTACTCAGCATGTAAAGGTTACAGCCATAGGCACCAGAAATAGCTAACAACAGATTCTATGGATCAACTAGAAAGCGGATGAAGGTAAAAAAATTAGTTAGCAAAAAAAAAAGCGCTAGCAAACTAAAAACTGTCAACACACCAAAATTCTAAAGCAAGAAAAAGACAAGAGGAAGTGGTAAGTAGGGGAAGAAAAGCTTAGAAGCCTTGTAAACAACTAGTCTCGGCAGACGACAGTAGTGTAAATTAGTGGGAGAACTGTAAAATAATTAAAAACAGATTGTTGGAAACTTATATTTTTATTCACGTGAGAGGTATTAGTTATATACAAAAAAGTGAAGCTACAATTCTAGTAGGTTACAAAGTCAAGACCTAACATCTAGGGTACAAAGAGGTAACCCACAATTGATGGGATTCCCAAATAATGAAATAAAGGAAAGAATATATTTATGCAATATTTTCTAATACTCCCCCTTAAGTTGGAGAGTGGATGCCATGAACTCCCAACTTGTCTCGTAATATCACGAATTGTTGTGTCCCTAAGGTTTTTGTGAACACATCCGCCAACTGGAATTGCGTAGGGACATAGGAAGGACTAATCATTCCAGCTTGCAGTTTTTCTCGAACAATGTGACAGTCGATCTCGATGTGTTTTTTGCGCTCATGAAAAATCGGATTAGCTGCAATATGTAATGCTGACTAGCTGTCACAAAATAATGGGGTAGGAGCCATTTGAAGAACTTTCAAATCTTGTAATATGTATCGAAGCCAAGTCAATTCTAAACAGGTATTTTTCACAGCACGATATTCGGCCTCTGCTGAAGATCTAGAAATATTGGCTTGTTTTTTAAACTTCCAAGAGATGAGGGAATTATCAAGAAAAATGCAATATCCTGTAACTGATCTTCTTGTAGTTCGACAACCTCCCCATCTGAATCACAGAAGGCTTTCAAAGTAAGGTCATTGGAAACTGGGAACAGTAAGCCTTGCCCTGGTGCTCCTTTGATGTATATGAGAATTCTTAAGGCTGCATCCCAATGAGGTTTACGTGGCTGACTCATGAACTGACTTAGTGTACAAACTGAATATACAATATTCGGCCTTGTAACAGTGAGATAGATCAATCTAGCAACTAAACGTCCGTATTTGGTTAGGTCGTGGAGTAAATCACCATCTGTGGCTGTGAGTTTGAGATTTTCTTCCATTGGAAATTTGTCTGGGCATGCACCAAGAAATTCAGAATCTTGCAAAATATCGAGGGCATATTTTCTTTAAGGAAAGTATTTTAAATCTCCAAGGTCTTTGGTGCGAAAGTGATGAAGAAGGAAGCGTTTGAGACGTTCCATTTCAGTAAGATTTTTGCATGTGAGGAGTATGTCATCAACATAGATTAGGACTGCAGAAAATGAAGAGCCTTGAGCCCGAGTAAAAAGCGAATAATTAGCTTTGGACTGTTGGTAGCCAGCTTGTTGAATGACCCGAGAAAATGTAGAAAACCAATTGCAGGATGCTTGTTTGAGACCGTAGAGAGATTTATTGAGCCAACATACAATGTGCTCCCTATGTCAACGAAGACCGGGAGGAGGAACCATGTAAACAACCTCATGCAAGTCGCCATGCAGAAAATCATTCTGAACATCGAGCTGGTGAATGAACCAATGGGGAGAAGCAGCGACGGTGAGGAGGCATCAGAGGGTGGTAAGTTTAGCAGTTGGAGATAAAGTTTCCTGGTAATCAATGCCCTCAACTTGAGTATAACCTTTGGCAACAAGGCGAGCTTTGTACCGCTCAATAGTGCCATCAGATTTGTATTTGATCCGGTAAACCCATTTGCAGCCAATGGGCTTATGCCCAGGAGGAAGAGGAACCAGACTCCATGTGTCAGGACCCACCCTGGTTTCACCCCGAAAACCGAGGTAAATCCTGCTCCCATCTGACACCCCGACACTAAACTGAAATAAACTCACGTAAAATCACCAACACACACAGTCAGACGCATGAGAAAGTTTACTACAATCCAGAGTCAAACGATACAGAGCATAGTACCAATTACACAGAAAAGAAAACCGATAAACAACGTACACGCACAACGGAAAATCTAAAGCTCTCCGGGGTCACTTTAGGCCTCTGACAAGGCCTCGACGTCGAAACCCGCGCTAGCTCCACGACTTGGAGGGCAATTTAAAACAGAAGGTGTGAGTGGACCATAAATAAGAAAAGAATTTCCAAAAACCATTTCATAACAAAACCAGGGTTTTAGCCCTCCGTTTTAAAATCACATGCATAACCCAGTTATCAAAACAGTTATAAATCACGTAAAGATCATCATAAAAACATTTACTGAATCATTATAAAAACAGTTATAGAACTCATATCATAAGCATCATAAAACTGTATCATAAAACATAAATACCAATCCATCATCATCCGATCAAACCTGCTGGACCTATCCGAGTCTTTAAACTCCCGAGTCCTTAAACTCAATCCAGGCCTCAATAATATCTGAGTCTTTAAACTCAATAGGCCTACGGGGGAAATATCAATATATCCGAGTCTTTAAACCCAATAATCAGATCCAGCAAATCCAATCCAAAACCGTTTGAAAACTATTTCTAAATCCACATCCAAACCCGAATTCGAAATCACTGGCCCGTAGCCTTTCCAGCATCCAGAACCGTCATTCCGAATCCAAATCCGGAAATCCACTTTTCAATCTTAAAACCAAATTCCGTTTCCGAAATCCGATTCCAAAACTGAAAGCCTTGATCATCAAAATCATGTCTCCAAAATCCCTTTATAATCATTGAAAATCACTTATCATTTGAAATCCCAAAACCATGACATCGAAATCAGAAATTCAACCTTCCCTCGTAAAACGTGCCAAATATGTACTTTTTCGAAAAACGTGCAATTATGTAAAACTAACACCACATATTCAAAAATCATGAATTCACATGTAAAACTATAAAATAAGTATTTAAAAACAGTTATGCATGCTCAAGTTTAGAGAAAAGGTCCACTCACAGTACCGAGCCCTCAATCGCGTCCCGAACGTCATGTACGTTCCGCAGCTTCCTCGGGAAGTCCCGATCCTGTCACAAGTCACCAAAGTACGTCACTAACACGTCTACCAAGACTCTCCTAACTTGCCCTAACATTCCCCGAGTCCTAACATAACGAACCGGAACCCTAAACCTTCAACCTCGCCAAACTACTTCGAATCGACGTCCGAATAACCCGAAACTATTTCCAATATACTCGTCACAACACCTAGACCAAAAACCTAGTTGACACCTTCCTCAGAAACCACCGCACGCGCCGCCCAAAGTGGCTGCGCGTGGCCCTCACGCGCCTGCATACAGAGGGACTGTTCACCGTCGTCTACCTCGAGTGAACCGGCCTGAACCGGCGCACCCGGTTCTCCACTGTCCCGTCTCCGTTTTCCTCCCTTTCTTCACTATCTTCATCGTCCAATCCTTAGCAATTCATTCCCCTCACTCAAACACCTCGACACCGTCCCTAACCTATCGACTCAAGCTCAAAACAAAAACCCGAACAACCCCTGTTTTCCAATTCAACCAACCAAGTAACCCCCCGTCACGGCAACCACCCTAGATGGTTCCTAGGGCCTCACTGATGCTCACCCAACTCACCAAGTCCCTCGACTCGCACTCCAAACCCACAATTATCTGTTTGAAACTCGACGGCAAAACAGAGCAACTGAAAGAAGATGAAGAATTACCTGTACACCGACCACCACCGTGAGCTCAGTCATGAAGACACGACTCCTCCAGTCCACCTCCAGCCTCTGGACACCTCCAGCCTCTGGACACCTCCAGCCTCTGGACACCTCCACCAGCTTCAATTGGCCCCTTACTCGGCAGCACCACCACTCAACTCCTCTTTGTTTTCTGGTTTCCCCGCGAGCTCACACCTCGTACACACACTAACACCTCACCTTCCAACCTTCTCACTGTCTCCCTCTCAATCTCTGGTCACTCCTCACTCACCAATTCGCACAAACACACACACGGTCACCGTCCAATTCTCCCAAGCTCTCAGTCTCTGTTCTCTCTTCTTCGAACACACACACACGGGTACACACGATCACAAAGCCCAAATAATTGGACCGTGTTCCCTAGAACCAACCAGACCCCTAACACTTGTCACCATCCTAAAACCCCTCTCACAAGTGCCCCAATCTCAGCCATCCACTTGTCCCTCTCTGTTGCACAAATCCCAATGTGCAAAAGACCAAAATGCCCTTCCTTTTAAGCCAAAATTACAATAATGCCACTACCTTTCTAGACCCGTAACTCACGCATCCTAACTCCGATAACTACGTGCCGTCTGTCGTTGAACTCAAGACGAAGAGATCTACCTAACGGTCCTAGGTCAACGTGTCAAAACTCAATCGTACAAAAAGTCAACTTTCCCCTATTTTACCCAAATCACGGTAATGCCCTCAACCTTCCGAACATCATAACTTCCTCCTCGGATGTCGGAATCGGGCGTGCCACTTGTCTACGGATTCGTGACGTCCCAAACTACGTCACGGTCATCGGTCAAAGTCCATTTGACCACCCAAACTAAAAGTCAACTTTTTGCCCAACCTAGGGGCAAAATCGTCATTTACCCACTAATCACCGATTACACTCACTAATCCCATCTTAATCACGGTCTTAATTCTAACTTCCGGGACGGGTCGTTACACCATGTATTGTTCTGTTGTAATGCGTCTAATTCGGCAGTCATGGCACTCTGCCAATTTGGATTAAGGATAGCTTGAGCATAAGTGGTGGGTTCAGTGGGACCTGAAATGTTAGCTAAAAAGGCACAATGAGAAGGAGAAAAACGAGAATAAGAAAATAAACGAGAAAGGGGATAGCGAGTACCTGAAGAACAAGGCATCAGAGAAAGATTACTGACTTGGTTGGACATATGGTAGTCATTATGCCATGTGGGGGTCGCGTGGGGCCAAGGGAGTGACAGGTAGGAGGGGAAAGGGAACGGTCAAGGGCACGGGATGGTTGGGATGTGGTTGATGGAGGTGGGCTAGGGAGGGATGATGGCGTGTTGGAAGTAGGCGCAGGGGTGGGTGAAGTAGGAAAAATAAGAGCATGGCTAGGGGAATTGTGCAGACTGGGTGGGGAGGGGTCCGTGAGAGGTGTGTGAGGTGTGGGGCCCAGTGGGGAGTTGGGCGGGCTAGGTGGGGAATTGGGCGGATGAGACATAGTGGAGGAATTGAGGGGATGCAAATGGGTGGTGGGGTCAGACATATTTATGGGAAGGTTGGGGTATGTGGGAAAGGGTTGGTCACGTTGAGGAGAGGAAATAGTGGTTGTGGGCATGGAAAATGGGAAAATAGATTCATGAAAGTGCACTTCACGGCTGGCAAATGTTTTTTGAGAGATTAAATCAAATAATTTGTATCCCTTTTGGCCAGTAGGATAACCAATAAAAATACAGGGCTTTGCACGGGCATCAAATTTATGGAGATGGTGAATAGTAGTAGCGTAACACAAACAACCAAAAACTCGAAGATGGGCTAGAGATGGAGGGCGATGATATAACAACTCAAAAGGGGATTTGGTAGACAATAATGAAGACAGGAGACAGTTAATGAGGTATATTGCAGTGAGGAAACATTCGCCCCAAAAGGGAAGGGGTAAATGGGATTGGAAAAGTAAAGCACGAGCAATATTGAGAATGTGACGGTGTTTGCGTTCAACGACCCCGTTTTGTTGGGGAGTGTAAACACAAGTGCGTTGATATTCAATGTCATTGGTTTGAAAGAAAGTACGCATAGAATAAAATTCAAACCCGTTATCAACGTTTATGGCCTTAATGAGAACATGAAATTGAGTACGAACAAAAGCAACAAACGAGCAAAGAATTGATTGAATTTCAGATTTATGTTGCCTTAAATAAAGCCAAGTACAGCGAGTAAAATCATCAACAATGGTAAGAAAGAAACGAGCCCTAGAATGAGTGGGTTCTTTATGAGGACCCCAAATATCACAATGCAATAAATCAAAAGGAGCAGTAGTTGAGATGAAACTAGAATGAAAAGGTAATCTAGTTTGTTTAGCAAGAGGGCTTTTTTAAATGATAATGATAAGAGGAAAAATTGGGATTGGAAGGCAGTAAAGGAGATACTAATTGAAGGCGAGCAGATGACGGATGACCAAGGCCCAGATGCCACAAGTTGGATTGGGGGGAGACTTGAGAAGCGATAGGTGAAGGGATTCGGGGCACCGGAGACATGTAATAAAGACCACTATGCTGTTTACCCAAGCCAATCGTCCTCTCCATAGCCAAGTCCTGCAAGGCACAGAAAGAAGGAAATAAAATCACACAACAATTGAGAGAGTTAGTAATTTTACTAGCGGACATGAGATTCAAATTGAAAGATAGGACACATAAAACATTGTCTAAAGTGATATTGGAATTGAAGGGGACGGTGCCGCTAGAGGTAATGGTGGCTGAAGATCCAGTGGGTAAATTAACGGAAGACAAGGATGAAGATGTAGTTGTAGTGAAGAGGGTGGAATCAGAAATGATGTGGTTAGTGGCTCCTCTATCCAAAATCCAAGGCTAAGTGAATGCTGAAAAAATAGATGTATTATAACAAGATGGAGACAGACCTGTGGCATTTACATAAGCATTATTGTTACCCGAATGAGGGTTGGTGTTAAGAGCGGATATGGCATTGGCAAGTTGGTGGAGTTGATCCAGTGATAGGCCAGAAAAATTTGATGTCACATCAGTGGGCCAAGTCGACTGAGAAGGGAAAGCTAGCGTGGGCCAGCGTGCCTATGAGGAAGACGCTTGCTGTGCAGGCTTCTCTGTAGGCATCAGCGACAAGCCACTAGGTGTAGGTGCGTGGGTAGGCGTGCTGTGTGCAGGCGCATGCATGCTGGGCGCGTGGGCGCGAGTTGACTAGGCAGCGTGGGCTGTTACTGCCTGATGTCCGGCCCGGTTGTGGGGTCTACACTACTGACCGTACAACCTTTTTTGGCTTGGTCGGTTGTTGTGGGCCCCTGCTTTATTATTGGGCCAACTTCCATTTTTAAATCGGCATGTCTCCTCCGTATGGCCTCTTCGATCACAAAATTTGAAATGGAACTTTAAAGTTTGACAGTCTTGAAAAATATGGCCATCCCTATCACAATATGAACAGTGCTGACTTTGACAATTGTTTGAAAAATTACATGGCTTGCCATGAACCGCAGCTGAAATAGAAAAATTTTCTATGGCACCGGATGTCATCTGTTGGTGTGTTTCATCTTGGATGAGGAGAGAGTATGCTTGTCGAATGTTGGGTAAAAGGTTCATCATGAGGATGTTACTCCTAACACCATTGTAGACGTCATTAAGGCCCATGAGGAATTGCATCATCCGATCTTCTTCAAATTGGTTATGGTGTGCTTTCATTTGATTGCAAGTGAAGGCAGGGCGATGGGCATCGAGATCATCCCAAAGCCCTTTGAGAGTGGTAAAGTATACCGAAACTGTCATAGCGCCTTGTGAGAGCGATGCGATGGTTTTTTGAAGTTGATAAATTGTGGGTGTGTTCTTCTGTGAAAATTGATCCTTGAAATCGTTCCAAACTTGGTGAGCAGTCTTGGCATGAACGACTGCTTTTGAAAGATCAGGTTCAACGGAGAGTGCAAACCATGATAGAATCATACTGTTGCATTGATTCCATAAAGCAAAATCTATTGGTTGTTCGGTTTCTGAGGGGGCTAGAATGCTCCCGTCTACAAATCTAAATTTGTTTTTGGCGATAAGGGCATGAGTCATGGATTTACTCGAAGAAGGGTAATTAGCACCGTTCAATTTGATAGGAACAAGTGTGTGACCAGGGTGATCTGAATTATGAACGTAATAAGGGTTGGATGCGTCCATGATTGGATTTGACGTTTTTGATTTGGACGTTTCTGAATTTGTCATGGTTTGGTGAAAAAAAAAAATATCAAGCACAAGGATGAAGCTCTGATACCATGTAAAATAATTAAAAACAGATTGTTGGAAGCTTATATTTTTATTCACGTGAGAGGTATAAGCTATATAAAAAAAGTGAAGCTACAATTCTAGTAGGTTACAAAGTAAAGACCTAACTTCTAGGGTTCAAAGAGGTAGCCCACAATTGATGGGATTCCCCAATAATGAAATAAAGGAAAGAATATATTAAAGGAAAGGATATATTTATGCAATATTTTCTAATAAGAACAACTGCCAGAAACACCGCAAAAGAACCAAACTAACAACGCGGATCCAAATACCCTCCAGAGTGATAGAGTTGAGGATAATCATAAATGAAACAATATGGAGAAACAATAAAAAATGAACAAGTGGAAGAAGAGGAATGTTAACCAAGAGTAACGAGACAACACGATCTTTGTGGTGGAAAAAAAAAACTAAAAGAATATAAATTATCCGGAATCTAAGTTACCAAGTTAAAACTCAGAAAAAAGAATACCAAGTACAACACTGCAAAAGTAGTTTGAAGAGAAAAGACTGACAATAAATCCCAAAAACTTAGTTGCAAAAATCTTGGGAAATCAGAAGTAAAAGGTGTGTGTATACTTCAGATCTTAATGCAACAGAAAGAATACCCATGCGTCAAGTTCAAGTTCAAGTTCAAGCTCAAGCACATGCAAAATTAGTTTCACCATAATAAAGATCTCAAAGCACAGCGCATCAACAAAATGATGGCACACTCCGCCCAAACGAATGGGCAAAACTAGAACAGAGACCGGTAATTTTTGACGGTTTTAGGGCAGTTTTGGGGCGGTTATGGGACAATTTTGGAGATTATGGGTGGTTATGAGGCGGTTTTGGCGAAAAATGTCAATTTGTCACAAAATTCGTCAGATCTGTCTCATGCGTTCAATTCATCAAAGGAGCAAAATTTCATTATTGGTTGCCTTAAATGAAAGTGCGAATGGGAAAACGCAGAAAAGCAGAAAAGAAAAATAATCCGCAGCAAGAAGCGGTGAGGATATCGAACATTAAAAGTGTACCATTCCGCCAAGATTTAAATGAGCTGATAAGATAATCAGCAGCCCAACAATAAACTGATATTTATCAAATTATAATAGCATAATATTGAATAAAGTAAAATAGATCACACATTTAGAGGCATTCAAAGATTAATAACACAATTATATATCAACCACAAATGAACGCATAACAAATAGGTATCTAATGCATGGGGGGAGATGGAAGTATACAGTATCATATAATGTATATAATATATAATCCTCTTCATAAACAGGTGCAATGAAGTCACGAACATAAGGATATGTTATATCTAGACTCTTGAGGAGCCAAACCTGTAATCCAGTATATATATAAATACTGTGGGCTGTTAAGATCCCATGAGATATAGTAGACAAAATAGAAAAATGCATGGCAGTGGTGGTAAAAATATTAGTCTATATTAGTGTTCATTACTTGTAGCTCCATAAAAGTAAAGGGCTTCATCTCTTTCTCTCGTAAGGCTACATCTCTTTCTCTCGTAAAAGTAAAGGGCTTTATATAAAAGTAAAGGGCTTTATATAGTCCTCCCTGTCCCTGACCATCCTTAGCACTGATAAAAGTAAAGGGCTTCATCTCTTTCTCTCGTAAGGCTACATCTCTGCGCCAGGGATCCTCCCTGCCCCTGAGGTTGTATAATTCCTTGAACAGATTTTTTTGTTCATTGAATAATTCATCTTGTATATCAAATATTTTTTCCCTAATAAGTTTTTAATAAGAACTTATTGCATAAAAATGAAATAATTAATTCATAAAAATTTAGATTTTAAATAATTTAATATATAAATTAAGAATACGTGCGCCTTGAATTTTCAAATGTTTGGAAACATTACAAGACGCCTATCAAAGATTTTTCCTCCCTGAGACCATGTCTCGACGATAAATTGCGCGTTCCAGCCGGCATCCATGGCGGAAACAAGCTCTACAACACCGGATTCTTGAAAAACCTTACACTGCAAGCAAAACCCACATAGAAAAAAAAAAAACTAAATAAAACCCCACTCTAAACAAAACCCACGTAAAAAAAACCCCAGAATCATGAACATAATTCGACAAAATTTGATACCCTACAATACGTGAGATGAATCAAAGCAAGAATCTTTCCAAGAACGAAATGGTTACTGTTGAAGCAGAAATCGAACCCGCCGCGAAAAGTTCTCACAATTCCTGCAAACAGCAAACAATTAGCTATCGTTGTCTCGATCGATTTACCCGGGGGGTTGTTCGACCAAGAACACTCCGATGCCTAAGTTAGCTTTGAGAGAGGAAAAGGATATACTTCGAAGCGAAGAATCAACTTACCTTGGAAATGAAATGTGCCTTCCTATTTATAGGAAAATCTTGGGAGCCTTGGAGCGTTCTGATTGGTCGGTTGAATATTTAATTAGTAAATAATATATTATTATTAAATATATTATTTAATAATTGTAATGATGGCTCATTATGATAGTAATGATATTTGTTGTATTTTAATATTAATATTAATTATTCATTATTAAGAATAACGATAATTAACTCTCGGGGAGAATATCAATATTACGGAGGTTTTAACCCGATCAAATAACGTATTTAACTGGTAAATAGATTATTTAATGTGCGGGTGTTTTTCAAATGATCAGCGTTATTTACCAAGGGCAATTTGGTCATTTTTGGGAATTACGGGACGCGTGGTGGCTCCATAATTTTCGGATGATTTTGGGTTCCACAAATGCCCCCACATCGATTCGGTATTCAGGGAATCCGGAGGGATGTATATTGTTTGGAATCTTATATCACCGGGTTAGCTTTTACTGTTAGGTATAAGAAACGAGCCTGTGCTTATTTGACGATCATGCCCCTGATTATAAGGGTTAGAAGTCCATTTTTATTTTTAGAAAGACTAATCTAGGTTTAGTGGTGTGAATCGATCATAATGTGCAAAAATGACCATTTTGCCCCCAAGCATGGGCAAAATGTTGACTTTTGAGCCCGGGGGTCCAAAGGACGTGGGCCAGAGACCGTTACATAGGTCGAATTGATACGAATCCATAGACAGGTGGCATGCCAAAATCGGAGATCGGATGCAAAAGTTATGGGTCTACGAAGGCGAGGGGCGTTTTCGTAATTTTTGCAAAGTAAGGGCAAAATGTTGACTTTTGACCCGGGAGGTCCAAAGGACGAGGGCCAAGGACCGTTACCTAGGTCGAGTCGATACGAATTCATAGACAGGCGGCATGCCGAAATCGGAGATTCGTCGACAAAGTTGTGGTCTCGGGGACGAAAACGATTAACCGAACAAACCGGGATTTCGATTAAAATAATATTAAATTGTGAATAGTGACCGTTGAGTGTGGACACTTGGATGAGTGACAAGTGTCACCCATCCCTTGATTTAGGGACCCCTAAACACAGCTCCATGTTTTATGGACTTTAACATCATTATGTTTTAATTATTGTTTAATTATCCCTAATTTCTATTTAAACTCCATTAATTCTCTTCATCCTACATCTTCAATCCGTGAAAACACTGGATGAAATTGTTCTTGATAGTGAGTAATTGTGTCAGGACCCACCCCGGTTTTACCCCGAAACCCGAGGTAAATCCCGCTCCCGTCTGACTCCCCGACACAAAACTCAAGTAAAACTCACTCTAACCCAGTCAGACGCAGGAGTAATTACAAAATATCCCAATCTTATCGTTTAAAGAGCATAGCACTAAATTACAAGGAAAATAAAAACTGATAAAGTATACGCACACAGAAACCTTTAAACTCTTCCAGGATCCCTCACGTCACTTCTATGCCTCGGACTCTGCCTCGACGTTAAGACCCGGCGCTAGCTCCACAACCTGGAGGGCAATTAAAACAGAAAATGTGAGTGGACCAAAGGTACAAAAGTTCAAAAACCATTTTATAAGAAAACCGAGTTAAACCCTCCGTTTTGAAACCCCATGCATAACCAACAGTTATAAATACATTTATAAAATAATCATTATAAACATCATAAGAAACAGAAACACTATAAAAGATCATAAGAAACCATAATATGAGTATCAGAAACCGTATCAAAACCATAACCACCAAATCATCATTTTCTCGATCAAACCTGCTGGACCTATCCGAGTCTTTAAACTCCCGAGTCTTTAAACTCAATCCAGGCCTTAATCATATCCGAGTCTTTAAACTCCCGAGTCTTTAAACTCAAGGCCTACGGGGGAAATCAATATATATATCCGAGTCTTTAAACTCCCGAGTCTTTAAACTCAATCCGGGTCTTTAAACCCAATCCGGCCGGTCCCCCGTCACATATATCTGGGTCTTTAAACCCAATATCCAGATCCAGCAAATCCAATCCCAAAACCATTTGAAAACCATGTACCAATCCACATCCAAACCCGAATCCGAAATCACTGGTCCGAAGCCCTTCCGGCGTTCAGAACCGTCATTCCGAACCCAAATCCGGAAAAAAATCCATTTTCATACCAAAACCCCATGTAATCACAAATCACATTTCATAACCCATATATCATTATCAGAAAAACTTTATAGGTGGAAATCCCCAAATATGGCATCAAAATCCGAAAACCAACATTTTCTCGAAAAACGTGCCAAAACCGTCTTTTTCTCGAAAAACGTGCAATCACGTAAAACCATCATAACATAGTCAAGAAACATAGGTGTATGAGTAAAACCATCAAAAACGTATATAAAAACAGTTATGCATGATCGAGTTTAGAGAAAGGGTCCACTCACAGTACTGAGCCCTACTCGCGTCCCGAACGTCCAGCCCGTTCCTCGGCTTCCTCGGGTAATCCCGATCCTGTCAAACATTGTCAAATTACGTCACTAATACGTCTACAAACATTCTCCTAAATTTCCTCAAAAATCCCCGAACCGAAGACCTAGAACCCCGGGACCCTAAACCTTCACCCTCGCGGAACTAAACTCAAACGACAACCGATTGACTCGAAACCAACTCCATTGAACTCAACACAACTCCTAGACCAAAAGTCAAGTTGATCGTTCCTCCATACGCCGCCGCACGCGCCCCCACGCACCGCCCAAAGTGGCTGCGCGTGGCCCCACGCGCCAGCTACAGTACCATCTTCAACCTGTGCTGAACCGGCCGTCGCAGGCTGAACCGGCGAGAAGCGTTCTCCGCCGTCCGGCCACCATTGCACTCCCTTTCTTCTCCTGCAGCTTCGTCCAGACACCACGAATCCATTCCCCTCACTCTCCTGGTTCGATTCGACTCCCAGCTTCACGACTGAAGCTCGAACCAGACGGCCCTCAGACCCCTGTTTCACGATCCGGCTACTCCGGTCACCTTCCGTCACGGTGGCAACACCAGACGATCCCTAAGGCTTCACTGAACCTAGACCACACCTCCTTTACCTTCGATTCAGCCCCAAACTCGTCGACTTTGAGTTCGAAGCTCACGGCCGAAACAGAGCAACAGAGCACCCCTCTGCGACTGAGCTCCGCCGTGGACACCCCCGTCACGGCGACCACCACAAATCATTCCTAGGACCTCCCTGAACATAACCCTGACCTCCAATCCCATCGACACTAAGCCTAGACTCACGACTTTCATACTGAAATTTCACGGGAAAACAGAGCAGGAAGCCTCACCTTTCGATTGCAGCTCCGCCGTGCGCACCGCCGCGTGCCACGGTGTTCGTTGGGTCCCCTGCAACCTCCTACAGCTCCCCCTACCTTGAATTGAGCCACCTCACGGCGTAGCCACCACCACAGTCTCACGGCCTCCCTGTTTCCCCAGAATTTTGCCGCACCTCCACCGTGTCGCCGTGCACGATTCCTCCACCAATTCACGACCACCAGCTCACACTGACCTCCCTGTCTCTCCCTCACTCACCAGAACTCATCACCAGCCACAATCACTCCTCAATTTCTCCTCACCAGCTCACTCTGTTTCTGTCTGTGTCGAAGAACAAACACACGGGCACACACAGGTGCACCCCAGTTAATTAGGACCGCGCACGTACAGGATTCCACCAGAATCCTCTACACACCTGCCATGTGTCACCATCCTCCATCCAAGCACTCCCACATGGCCCAATCTCAACCGTCCATTTCTTTCTTTCTGCACAATTCCCAATGTGCAGAAAGACCAATTTACCCTTCTTTTTAACTCATTTTACGGTTTCGCCACTAACGTTCTAGACCCGTATCTCACTCATCGTAAGTCCGATGCATACGTGCCTCCTGTCATCGAACTCAGGACGACGAGATCTATCTAACCATCCTAGGTCAACGTACCAAAACTCGTCCGTAGAAAAAGTCAACTATTCCCCCTACTTTACTCAAATTACGGTCATGCTCTCAACCTTCCGAACATCACAACTTCCTCCTCGGATGTCGGAATCAGGCATGCCACCCGCCTAAGGATTCGTGACGACCTAAACTACGTCCTGGTCACTGGTCAATCCCCAATTGACCACCCGAAATAAAAGTCAACATTTCTGCCCGACCCAGGGGCAAAATCGTCATTCTAAGTTCCCGGACCCCTCGGGACCACCTAACCCTTGATTACCCTCACTAATCACACCTACTAATCCCGGCTCTCGAGACGGGTTGTTACAAATTGAGCGTTTGAGGAGTCGGATTTAACTGAGGGAAAACACGGGGATAGTGAGTGTGAGGAGAAACCAGAATCGAAAATTTTGGTGTTTTGGGGGGAAATTCGAAATCGTAGTTACGAACTTTGAAGATCCAAATTGAGCTTACTTTGAGCTTCCTGAGATTGCTACGACCAGAATCATCGAAAGAACGAAGCCAATTGAGGCCCAATTGGCTCTGAACGGTCAAGTCGATAGTAAGCAAATTTCGACGTTGAGTCGTGATCGTAGAGAGATTAATCGACGAAATTGAAGTGGGGAAAGAGTTTAACATAGTCCATTTGAGCTTCTGGATTGATCAATTGAAGGAAATATGTTGCGATTAAGGAAATTCGAAGTTTGAACAGAGTCCGGGTGTTCTTCGAAGTTCATCTTCGAATCGTGTGGTTTAAGGTAATCAATTGTCTAAATAAGTATATAGAACTTTAATTAGACTTATACCTAAGCTTTTTGAATGTTCAATTGCAGGATTGGGTGTCAAATTGGCGTGAAACTCGTCGGGTTGCGACGCGGGTTGCACGACCCGTTTATCAGAGAAATGGGTTGCAGGGACGACACTGTAGCAATCACTGTTCACCGCGCGTTGGTTTCACGCGCAGCCACTCACGGCGGCGCGTGAGGGCGCGTGGTAGACTTTCTGGGGAAGTGTTCAACAGGTGTTTTGCTATACTTAATGTATTGAACATTTTTGGTGTTGGATACGAGTTAATCGGACATCGTATCGATACTGTTTCGAGGGTCCGAAGGTTTTAGGTTATGTTTTAAATTAATATTTAATTCCCGAAAAATTGTGGGAAATTGATATGATATTTTTAGAGTCATTAATGACCTTTCATGTTGTTTTTTGGACAGGATTCGAGATTCCTGGAAAGCGTGGGAAATTACGGAAGTGCGTCCGGCTCGGAAAATGAGCGGTTTGGACGGTGCGTGCGAGCATTGGTAGGCTGGCTCACATTTAACGTGACCCTTGCTAGTACCACAAATATGTTTGCTACGTATTAGGAGTCCGTCGAAGGTGTTTAGAAACTTTGTTGGAGCGGGTGTACTACCGGTGCCACGTGGTGGACGGAGTTTGGCTGAACAGTCGACGGGGACTTGGCGGTGACTGAGTGCACTTGCGGACGTGACTAGTGAGCATCGGTAGGCAGGATCACACTTACTGTGACTCTTGCTAGTACCACATACATGCTCGCCATGCGTCAAGGTGCTGAGAGACCCGGCAAACTTGCCCTATGGGAGCTTGGCGGTTTTCGTGGCCTAAGTCCATTCCGAGGGAAAGATATGGAATTTGAGAAACCCGAAGACTTCATGGAGTGGAAGGCTCGCAATCAAATTTCCTTTTCAAGCGACGTTCTCGTGGAGCTTGGCGACAAATGTTCTTCTAGAGTTTCGGGACATGAGCCGGCTACTCTCTCCATGAACGGCGAGAAGCTTTCAGACATCCCAATCAAGGAGTGGTTGTGCGTTCCACTGTGCTTGAAGGAGACCGTTGTTCAGAAGAAGGACAATAAACAAGGGCTTACTGGTTCTTGGGAGAAAAAACCATGCCGAGCAACTTCTTTCCTAACCTATAAGCATACCGAGCAACTTCTTTCCTAACCTTTCCGTTCTGGCCCTACGAATGTGCCATCTTGATGCGAAGGGCAGGCGGAAATGGAAAGTTATGTTGTTGATGTGAGATTGCGATAACTTAAGAAAACTTGAGGTCTCAATTTCACATCGGAAGCCAAAATGGGCGAGTTGGAGATGAGCCGTGCAGAGAGGATGCTGATAGAAAATGAGCGAGATACCACTCGAGATGAGCTCTCCCTGCTGCACAGAAATTTGCAGGACTCAGAAGGCTTTGATGCTTCGATGACGAAGGCTTGAATGCTTCACAGGGCGAAGGCTTGGATGCTTCGATGACGAAGGCTTAGGTGATTCGCATGGCGAAGGCTTAGATGCTTCACAAGGCGAAGGCTTGAGTGCTTTGATGACGAAGGCTTGGATGCTTTGATGACGAAGGCCTAGGTGCTTCGCATGGCGAAGGCTTTAGATGCTTTGCAAGGCGAAAACTCAGATGCTTCGATGACGAAGGCTTGGATGCTTCGATCATGAAGGCTTTTTACACTAGAGAGAATAAGCTTTGAAAATTGTACATGGTGAACAAATCAATTTGTTAATCTCATTTCATTGATACTTGAATTCAGAAGGCAACTTGAGGAGCAAATTTGAAAAGCTCCATAGAGTTTTATGTCTTTCTAATGTTGACTTGCGTCTAGTTGATGCGGATCACCTTTGACGCTAGCTCGTTTGACTCTTTGTTCTCCATGTGATTTACAGTCTTGTTTTGATGTAGTCTGTACAATGCCCCTCCCTCAGGAGATTTCGGAGATATCTTTCGAAAGATATACATGTGCTGATATTGTGCCCATAACATTCATGATAGGCGCACCATTTGGTTTTATCAGCATTCTCTTGATTGCCTTTGACTGGCTCTGGCTTCTTAAACCATGGCTTGTTCTTAATTTCATTGTGGATCTGATGGGCTGGTAAAGATAGCTGCAAGTTAGGCCTCCCCATAACTGGCGTTTGGGAGTGTTGCCCTGCCTTTCGCTTGTTGAGCTTTCCAGTTGCAGACTTTCCGTGGGGTTCATCCTCATTGGAGGTCTTTTCGCTAGTCCCAGAATGGCCATGAGTATGAGCAGCGCGCTTCTCGTCCTCCCAACTTGCATGTCGTTCTGCTAGCGAAAGTATTTTGGAAAGACTTCGCGCATTGCTCATGACGATGTCCCCGTAAAACTGGCTGTCTCGAAGGAGTCCTTGCTTGAATGCCATTACCGCAAAAAAGTCATTACAGCCGATAATGCGAGATTTCTCCTCACAAAATCTCCGTATGTATTATCGCAGAGTGTCTTTTGCTCTCCTTCGGACAGAGAAAAGATGGTCGTCTTTCACCTCGATTGTCCGAAGTTGTGCGTATTCCTTCACAAATGTCAAAGCCAACTCTTCGAAGGACTCAATCGACCTCGGGGGGAGATGATTGAACCAAGTCATGTCTTGGCCTTAAAGGGAAGCTTGAAAAACTTTGCACATGAGCGCATTGTTAGACTTGTGGGGGATCATGACTCCTCGATAATGATCTATGTGTTTTACCGGGTCGGAGGCTCCTTTGAATGGAGTGAAGTTTGGTGTTGCGAATCTCTAGGGGAATGGCTCCTCCTCAATATCCCTTATAAAGGGCATAGAAAGCTGTATCTGGCGACGTAGATCGTCCTCTAGATCGCCACTTTGTTGAGCACGAAGGTGCATGTCCAGCAATTTTTGAACATCATTAGCCCGCAATGCTCCTTGCCGAGGCGATGAGTCCCTTTGTGCTAATCGTCGAGAACCTCCTTGAGCCTCTCCCCTTGATTTCTGAGATCGTGCAGGGGAGTAGGCTTCGTCTTCCCTTTTACTGCCGTGGGCAGATTGTTTTGGGTTTTTGTGTAGAGCTCGAAGTTGCCCCCTGCCTCCATGGGAGTGTTGTGAGCTCTCTGCCCGTGAGGTTGCCCCAGGCTTATTTCCTAGCCGTTCACGTACTGATGACCTTAGGCGTTGAGGGTTTTTTGCTCGATGAGTATGACTTTTTTCACTGGAATTGTTTAGCGAAGTGTCTCGTGACATTGTTCGGCAGTGGACTGGTTCTTTCCCAGGACGCCTTTGAGCATGCTCCTGTTTTCCACGTGACGTGGAATGTCTGTCCTGCTCTTGGACTGGTCTCTCTGCTAGGAGTTGCTGTAAGAGCTCTGACTGAAGTTGAACTTGTTTGCTTAACCCTTCAACTTGCCGCGCCAAGTTGTCTTGGGGAGGTTGGTGACGACTTCTCCCTGAGATGTCATGACATCCGTCCAGAAAGTCCCTTTAGGACCATGTTTGTTGTGGGTCGATCATGTCGTGATGCATTTCCCATCAACCTCTCATTCGCTTGTTTTAAAGTCGAAGTTTCTTCCCCTAGCGCGGGTACTTGTTTAGCTGGAGAGGGGAATGCTCCAGAACTGAAGGTTGGCCTCCCTTCGAGTGTCTCAAGGGGCGCTTCCATAGACACGCGCCTGAGTTGAGCTGGGCGCTTCTCCGGAGTTTCTATGTGAGCTTCATTCCTCGTCTGAGCTTTTGAGGCAGAAATACCTTCTCCGGCTGACTGAGCGGATCGACGAGCCTTAGCCATGCCGATTCGAAGAATTTTGAATTTGGAAAGCTGTTGATGGGTAATTTGAACAACGTTCAGAATCTTCGAACAATGTCGATGAACGACGAACGAAGAGAGATGAACGATGAACAATGTTCAAAATCTTCGAACAATGTCGATGAACGACGAACGAAGAAAAATGAACGATGAACGAATTCTTGATGAGTGATGAACAACGTTCAAAATCTTCGAACAATGTCGATAAACGACGAACGAAGAAAGATGAACGATGAACAAATTCCTGATGAGTGATGAACAACGTTCAAAATCTTCGAACAATGTCGATGAACGACGAACGAAGAAAGATGAACGATGAACAAATGAGAGAGCTTCTTCTGAGTATAACTCAATAGCTCTCAATGAAAGCACCAATTGTTGAAGCAGAAATCGAACCCGCCGCGAAAAGTTCTCACAATTCCTGCAAACAGCAAACAATTAGCTATCGTTGTCTCGATCGATTTACCCGAGGGGTTGTTCGACCAAGAACACTCCGATGCCTAAGTTAGCTTTGAGAGAGGAAAAGGATATACTTCGAAGCGAAGAATCAACTTACCTTGGAAATGAAATGTGCCTTCCTATTTATAGGAAAATCTTGGGAGCCTTGGAGCGTTCTGATTGGTCGGTTGAATATTTAATTAGTAAATAATATATTATTATTAAATATATTATTTAATAATTGTAATGATGGCTCATTATGATAGTAATGATATTTGTTGTATTTTAATATTAATATTAATTATTCATTATTAAGAATAACGATAATTAACTCTCGGGGAGAATATCAATATTACGGAGGTTTTAACCCGATCAAATAACGTATTTAACTGGTAAATAGATTATTTAATGTGCGGGTGTTTTTCAAATGATCAGCGTTATTTGCCAAGGGCAATTTGGTCATTTTTGGAAATTACGGGACGCGTGGTGGCTCCATAATTTTTGGATGATTTTGGGTTCCACAGTTACCGATTGAACGGTGTCGATGTAGGCCTTGGTTGGAGTTTCAGGGGACCCAATCAACTTCATTTTCTCCAAAGATTTATTTTATTTTTTGCTCAAATGGAAATGGAAATGGTTTTTTTTTTTTTTTTGCTCAAATGGGATTTATTACTTTTTCCGTGCTCGCCTGAAGAACACCGTCACTGCTTAGCACTAAACTCTGCAAGAACTGTTCAGGTGAGTAATCAATTCCTCAATTTCAGGTTGACGACGAGGATTTTGAAAGATTTTAATTTCAAATCTTTATCTGAAAATTTCTAAATTTGCGTCACATAGAGAAAAAAGGGAGAGAGAAAAAACATGAAGATTGACATAGGCGTATTTAAAGAATTTAATAATAGTTTAAAGCTGTTAAAGAAATCGTTGTAATGTTTTTAATTTTCCCCTTATTTCTATTATACAGTAGAATAAATTAGAATTTCTAATGTATTTTAAAACAGGCTGTTATATTTTTGATGCTCTGCAATAAAAAACTTGTAAGTATTGCCGATTTTTGTTTACAATTCGACAAAGCAAGAACCACTTGAAATCAATTTCAAACAATTTTTTTGAAATTTTCTCACTTCACATACATGCATAAACTCGAGTTCACTTGGGACAGAGTACCATAACACTGCAAATGAGGCGCTGGAGAAGATGGGGATGTTTTTTTGTCCCCAATTTTATTTGTAAGAGATAATAGGAAGAAGAATGCAAACGGTGTCCTCAAATGGATTTCAAAGTTATGTCATTCCAAAGTTATTTTTCTTTTCTTTTATCAGAAGTAAAAAGGAAAAGATGATTCGATTCCAAAATAATTAAAGAAAGCCATGCCAATGCGATTCTTATTCCTATATTCTAATATTTTTTAGAGGTGGACATATTATTCCGAAATACCGAAATCATCCCGTCTTTTATCATATCAAATTGAAAAAAAACCGAATAGTAAAATCGAAAGGATGATCGGTACCGTACCGATACCATACTGGTTTAAATTGGAACGAGATCGGTTTCAATGTTACGGAATACCATCCCATACAGAAACCGAACCGATTTTAATTTTTTTTAATTAATTAAAAATTAAATTAAATTCAACAATAAAAAACTCATAATAATCTAATAGCTAATGATGGATTTAATTGTATATTAATTTAGTTGATAGATTTAATTGTATTTTAAACGTTTTTTAGTTGATGGATTTAATAGTTTGTTAAGAATTTTTTAGTTAATGTTGTTAATTTTAGTTGATGTATTGATATTGATTAGGTTATGAATTTTGTATACATTTTGAACAATATTTTTATCCAACAAGAGTCCTAATTTTTCAATTTTATCAAATTATTGATTTTAAACATTGAATCAAACAATAAATAAATTAAATTATGAATTTAACTTCAAAATCGAAATAATAATGTTGGTTTAGTGTCGGATTCTGAATTTTTGTCCTAGCAGTCGTCGCTGTTTCACGTGTTGAGTTAATTTTAAAATGGTGGTTTTCGTTTTGAAAGTGCCCACCATCAACGACCTATCCTATTGACTTACCCAAAAATAAAAAATAAAAATCAAAAACTCCCACCACAACTATCTCCATCACCGTCAAACTACCTGAAACTCTCACCCTTTCTCTGTGTCTATCATATGCTTCTTTCTGTTCTTCGCGCGTGTTCTAGCCGCCAAACCCTGGTCTCTCTCCTGAACCTCCCCACACGAATTCTGCGAAAGGCCCAAGCTTTCTTCAAAATGTCCCAACCCACCTCCGACCCAAACCTTCAATCCTCTGCTCCAACCCCTCCACCGTTCGACCCTACCGAGCCCTCCGTACCCATCTCGTACCCAATCAAAACCCTCGAAGAGCTCGAGGCCAGGTCCTACTTCCAGTCATTTCACTACCCTTTTAACAAATCTTCGGTTGCTTTGCAACCTGGGTCGTCTTCTCTGTCTCTGCCCAATAGACCTAGAGTGATTGTGTGCCATGACATGTCTGGTGGCTATGGAGATGATAAGTGGATCCAAGGAGGGACAAACCCGAATGCTTATGCGATATGGCATTGGTATTTGATGGATGTTTTCATCTACTTTTCGCATAGTCTTGTTACCCTTCCACCTCCATGTTGGACCAATACGGCTCACAGGCACGGCGTTAAGGTATATTAAAACTTTTGAGCTGTTGAATTTACTAGGAAATGTGTTTTGGGCTTTGTTTGATTGAATAAATAATGTTTGTGCTTGAAATTCTTGAAAGCCTCCTAAATACGGCATGAATTTTTGTTAGTTTAGACAGAAAATTTGATTACTATACATTTACATTTGCTTACATTCTGCTCGTGGATTGTGACATGTTTTCTTTTGAGCTGTGTATAAATCCAAATGAATGATCGAAAGGAATTTGCTATTTGTAACCTTCGTGGTTTTTGGCCTATGGAAACTAAGGTGTTGGGGACTTTCATCACAGAAGGGGATGAAGGGAAGCTTATTTGCGACAAATTGCTCTCAACAAAAGAGTCTACTCACATGTTTGCCGAGTACTTGACGGAGCTTGCTTTTGAGTTGGGCTTCGATGGATGGCTGGTATATGTTTCACCATAACTACATTTTGTTTTTCTTTCTTAAGTTTCCATGTTCTTTTTTGGTTTTCCAAGCTCCTATAGCTTTTAGATTTTAGTTTCTTTCCGGCCATTTTGATTTGGCTCACGATGTATTGTTCAATTCTTTGCAAAAAGCCAAAAACACATGCATACAGTAAGCACATAAAGGCACATGTTGTATTTCGTGGAAACATGAATCAAGAAGTTCAAATTGCAAGCCATGATAATTTTCATAGTTGAAGTTTTAAAGTTCAAACGGTTTGAGGAAAGAGAGATGACAGGAGAAATATGGAAGCTCCTTCCATCAAACTGATGCTTTCTTTCATGATTATGGTTTATGGCAATCCAGTCTAGTGAAATTTTGTCATTTAGTTGTCATAACAACTGATACTGGCAGATTAATATGGAGGTTGAGTTAAAGTCAAGCCAAATCCCTAACTTGATAGAATTTGTCAGCCATTTAACCCAGAGAATGCGTTCCTTAGTCCCCGGATCTTTAGTGATATGGTGAGTCTTTGGAGATAGGGTGTTTCCAGTGACTTCTTTTCCCCTCCTTTTTTTTTTCTTATTTTATAGTAGCATCTCAAGTTGATTTTTACTGATTATTGTTAAATTATGCAGGTATGATAGTGTTACGACTGATGGTATACTTGACTGGCAAGATCAGCTAAACGAAAAGAATAAACCTTTCTTTGATATATGTGATGGAATTTTTGTGAACTATACATGGAAGGTTTGGTTTTCACTTCTTCCTTATGGGAATTGGTTTTTATTTTCATATTTTATATTTCACCATTCTCTTGCATGTACCATGCAGCAAAACTATCCAAGGCTCTCAGCAGCTGTTGCTGTTGACAGAAAGTATGATGTCTACATGGGAATTGATGTGTTTGGAAGGGGCAGTTTCGGTGGTGGACAATGGAATGTATGTGTCACAGTAATTTCATGGGATGTCTGAACTTTTACGTACTAAAAAAAAAGTAAATGAAAGGAAAAAAATAAAAAATCATCCTAACCTGTTTTATGGGCTGAATTTATATTTGACCGTGACCAGTGATCAGTGTTAAGTCTAGGATTTCATCACTTAAATAAGAATGACATGTCAGACCGTTTGATTAGTGCTTCTACAACTTCTTGTAATGGAGAATTCAAGTGATTTATCTCGTAGTCTTTTTTTTTGTAGTCCACATTGTTTTTATATGAAATAAATTGAATGGATAATTATTGTATTTTTACTTCTAATAACTCTGCATATCAGACCAATGCTGCACTTGATCTGCTGAAAAAGGAGGATGTGTCAACTGCCATATTTGCTCCAGGATGGATCTACGAGACTAATCAACCACCAAGTTTTCAGATTGCACAGAATCAGTAATAAACTTGCCCCTTCTTGAAAAATTTCACAAACTTTAGTTCCATTGATTAGTATACAAATTATTCCTTTATAGTTTAGTTATTATTCGGAACTGTTTCTGATAACAAGGAAATTTTTGGCACCAGTTGCATCAGTTTATAGGCATATTTACAAGCAAAAGCTTGCATGCTGTTTTCAATTCTTTTGACAAGATCTCGTAGAATGATGCATTATTTCCGGATAAAACCTGGTATAATGATCAAAAGGCTTTAATAGTAAACATAAACCTAGTTAGTTGGAAGAAATTTATGTAGGATTTCTACATTTATTAAAGATTCTTCTAATAGTTTCAATTGTTTTATGACATATTCTCATATATATTTGGCAGTTGGTGGGCCCTTGTGGAACAATCGTGGGGAATAGTACAAAATTATCCTAAAGTTCTACCATTCTATACAAATTTTGATCAGGTTGTGACTATGTTTACACTGCAGTGAGTCGTTGAGGGATGTTAGATGCATGACCCTAGTTCGTAAACCTCATATATCCTCTGTCTGCTTATATCTAAACGTATTTTCTTTATTATTATTCAGGGACATGGATATCAGTTTTCTGTTGATGGAAGGCAAGTATCAAGTGCTCCTTGGTGTAACATTTCGTCCCAAGGTTTTCAGGTATTGGCCATATAAACCTGTGGATTCTATCCTTTGTTATGATATTGATTAGTCTAATCACATATCATTCAGCTTCAGTTGAATTTTTGTCTATTTTTTTCCCTCATCTTTCAGTAAAAACTTACCGAAAATGCATTTTGAACTTTTTAAGCTTTCAGAGCTTAAAAAAAAAAACATTCTGAGTTAAATGTGTAGGATTTATCATCTGTAGATGATATTTGTCCCATTGTCTTTGTGAAATAGGATCTCTTGGTAAATTCCCTAGGTACCAAGTGCAAACAAGCATTTTCCCACTTAGCCATGACAATAAAACCTTCGTAACATCAAAATCTAACTCTAGTAATTTTTATTATTTTCTCGTGCATGCTCTCCTGCATTATGCATGCAATCGAGATATATCTCCATTGATAGGAAATGCGCACTTGTGCAGTGCAGTGTGTCAATTCTTGTTCACGGTCAAGCATGCTGATTATTGTTATTGATATTGGTCTTTGAATGTGGCAGCCTTTCCTTGAGTTCAGGGACAAATCGACTCCTGATGGTATTGAAGTCCATGTTGAGTAAGTTTCTTACTATCAAACTGTGGTCTTTGCTTCTCCAATGCCCTGCCAAAAAGGGGAAAAAGAAGTTAATCATCGTAGAGTTTAGAAAATTCTTCAAAATATGATTTTAAAAGGTAATTTGATTGTACTGTGAAGTACCGAGTCTTTTGGCCTAAAGCATTGCAGAAGTAAATCACATTTTTGGATATACTTGGTAAACAAATCACTGTTACTAGGATTCTGTGTCATCAAACATGTATATACACACACACATACATACATACATACATACATACATACATACATATATATATATATATATATATTTAAATATATTATATGATCCTCTGAGTATTGTTCCTCATTCAGTCTTATCTTGGCAAATAATAGTTTCAAGGAAGCATCTTACAGTGGAGGAGGAAGTGTCAGTTTTAAAGGAAATCTGAAAGACAATGCTGATTTCACAGCAAGGCTCTTTCAAGGAGACCTCCTTTTAGGGGATTTACCTCTCCACTTCACATATTCAGTAAGTTGTCCCTTTGTTGCCTTAATCTTGCTCTAGTTATGCAAATCTTAGTAAGACTCAATCTCTATGTGCCTTCCAGAATCTGATGTCTTCGACATTAAAACTGAGAAAAATTGGAGTCTGCAGTTTTTTCACTTGCATCTTTGTTAAGCTGTGAATATTCCGACTAACGCAGGTGAAATCAGAGAATAATTCTCGACTAGGCCTGTCTCTTAATTTCTCTTCTACTCTGAACGAAAGGATATCAGTGCTTCTTGTATCCTGGCACCTGAACCAGTTCTCTACCAAATTTGATAAAGTGATAATGACAAGTCAAGTTCCAAAGCAGGGAACTTCCTCAGGTTGGGTCATACAGGAGAGTACCATCGGAATGAAAGGATACAGACTAACAGAAATATATGCTCTCTGTTACAAATCAAAGCCTGAATTTGACGAAAGAAACCCAAACTCCATTTCTCCGGGCCAAGATAGTTCGTCTACTCAGAACCCAACAGAGTACTCAGCAGTGCTTGGCCACATTTCAATTAACACTGGACTGAGCTCAGTTTTTCCACCTTCTGATTCGTGGATTGTCGAAGGTCAGTATATCAAATGGACTGCAGGATCTGAGGATTCCAAGACCCTGAGTGTTAAGATCACCTGGAAATTGAAAAACAAGAACGATTATGCGGCTGCGGCATTCCCAGAATACAATATCTATGTTGAAAAACTAGCAAAGGGAAAGGGAGGACTTAGCAAGTATCTTGGAGTCGCGCGAGTGGAAGCTTTTTACGTTTATGACCTTGCGGTTCCTTCTGGTACTTACGACATCAAGTTCATCATTCAAGTGTGTGGTGTCGACGGGAACAACCAGAAACTGGAAGATTCGCCGGTGTTCGTACTGGATACTGAAACCTTGGCGAACGAGCTATGAATGTGAGTTTTTATGAGGGTGAATGATGTTGATTCTGGTTAACGTAGTAGCATGGTAATAAAAGGATGGTGAAAATTAACATAAAGAAACGTGTAATCAAAGCGCTTCTAAGTTGCATGATTGCATCTAGCACAAATGTTTCTATATCTGTTATGACATGATATGCCTCGTCTTCTCCTTATGCCTCTTAAAATCAGACAGTAAGTACTGTCTGATTAGAACAAGATTTTTACCAATAAATAATCATTATGTCATTCGGTAAAAGATTAAAAAAAGATTCGTTATGTCGGTTCAATTGCCGACCCGTGGAAAACAGACTAGTTAAAAGGGAGATTTGGTTCACCTAATTCCTTGATCTACTTTGGTTTGCCTAACTAAGCATCCAAAAGGGTTCGAAAATAAAAGAAAAATAAATTACGAGCAACGTGGAGCTTGATTAGTAAAGAGGTCTTTTGACTATGACATTAGAGCGTTGCACAAGAAAGCTCATATATCGACCTCAGACGTAGAGACCGGCCCTAAACCCTCGAAGGATATTATGAGGGCATTCTGCTGACGACCCTATGCCTTGAAGATTATTATAAGGGCACTCTACTTACAACACTAAGCCTCCAATATTATTATAAAGACATTCTATACACGATAGGTAGCAAGTAATAAATGATATTGTTCCTACCCAAAATATTTTTCTTGTTTCAGGAGCCGAATATCTCGAGACAACCCTAACTGGACCTCCGCACGTAATCTGGTCTGCAGAGCAAGGGAGGCGGACCACTCGTAGGATCACTTTCTTATTTGGGGTAGAGATTGATGCTGGATGGACTAAGTTTGATGGGCCTTAGCCACGGTTGATCCCTGAATAGGCAGACCAAAAAGTAAGTAGGTTTTTCAATTTAAGTGCAGGCGTGTCTCTAGTAGTGACTGCTACTAGACAATGTAAATGGATTCCATTTTCGACCCAATAACCTTTCTTATGATCAAAGGGAATGTGAGGCAGGCGGACAAAAATTAGCCTGCGTTGTTTTTTTTCTATGCTTTTTTGGAGGATTTTAAAATATTTTATTTCCAGCGTAGTCTAAGTGTACACTATGATATTCAAGTTGGTGACGTTGTTATTTCAGTAGTTAGATAGTCAATAGTCCCAGGTTCCCTTAAGTCGGAATTGACGTATTCGGACCAATGCGTAAAGATGGTATCCCGACTTTGCAAGTCGTAAACCACGCTTAGATGGTGTACCCCCGAATACCAATTACTACTTGATAACAGCTGGTTTATATTGAAATGGAAATGGAAGCACAAGTACAGAAAAGTAAAAGTACTGGAATTGAATAATAACTGAAATTACAAGTACAAAAAAGTAAGTTATTTCCTTCGCATTCAAACCCATATAAAAACAAGAAATTCCATAACTCATCAACTGAAATAAATACCAGTCGAAAATGATACCATGATATGGCAAAGCACTCAAAAGCGATGACAAGACGTCAAAAATGAGGTTTGAGTACCTCAGTGACTGGCAGTTAACTAGAAGTTAAGATGACTTTCCGTGAATCGGTAGTTGGGAAGAATTTTGGTAAGAAGTGAAGCTGCATCTTGATTTTCTAGGTTGAAATAAGCAGTTTTTACCACAAGGGCCAACTTTTGTTAAACCATGAAATCTTAGTTAAAGGTGTTCATAGGTTCAAAAATTGATGGAGATCAATTTGTTCAGTTTGATTGGTTGATTATCGGTTTTTTGGGAAGCTGGGTTCTTCTCCATTTGTAAGCAGTGAAGAAGTTATCAACT
Organism: Prinsepia uniflora; assembly: GCA_032719365.1. NCBI lineage: Eukaryota > Viridiplantae > Streptophyta > Magnoliopsida > Rosales > Rosaceae > Prinsepia > Prinsepia uniflora. The sequence continues at coordinate 9,695,675 of CM064870.1, read as the reverse complement.
TGCCAAGTTGGGTCCCACGTGGGTCCCATGCTGTCATTTTTTCCATTGGAAACCTACCCTTTACCTCTGTTTTCTTCGTGTCCCCCACACATTTCTTGTTCTCCACGCTCAAAGACGCTAGGCTAGGTTTGTCTTCTGCTTTGGACCTTTAATTCCTTTTGAACCATTGGCTTCGACTTGAAAAGATTTTTTCAGGTGTAAACATTGACCCGCTGAAATTGAAATATTTTGATTATAAAACATTTTAAATTCACATGATCACACTTTCGCCCAATCCTTTGCTCGTCTCGAGCCTTTTTAGCCAACTCGAATTTTTTGGTGGTTTAAGCCATTAGTAATTCATTTCTTCGAGCAAGTCGCCGCCTTTATTTTCTGATCTCCTGAAAATCCCTTCCCATTTGCAAAAACCAACCGAGAAACATGGCTCCCAAAAAAGTCCACAAAGAGAAAGACATGTCGACTCCTCCTCCCAGTTGATTTAGAGGTTGTGCTCACTCTCAAAACTCCCTAAATTTTTGGGGAAAACTTTGAGAATTGTCGCTCGCCCGTCTGCGAGGTTCTTTAGGTTTGTGAAGCGGAGAACCATATTGCCAGTGAGCCAATTTGCCCCGTGGGTTCTAACTACCATTTTATTCTGGGACCGTGCTGGCATGGTCAGGTGCTGAAGGAAGCTGACTCACTCCACAATATTTTGTTCGACTCTCAGGCTTCTCCTATCTACCAACGACCTTACTTCCCCTCGAATGATGTTCATTTAGGATGAACTCATTTGTTTCCCTTCGGTAGGAAGTCGAAGATCTCCAGTCACATCCTGAAGTGGGTCACAATGATGAAAAGTTGTATTATAGCGAGCTTTGGCTTAATGGAGTGCTTCACTTGGTGAGTTTGTCTGACTTTCCCACTACTCCTGACGTGAAACTGCTTAGTGTTGCTCTATGTTTCTGGAATAATAGTACCAACACATTTGACCTCAAATCTGACAATTATTGCCTCGAACGAAGCTTGAGGGAGGTGGAGGCTTTATAGAAGGCAATCTTTGCTAGAGTGGAGGTCAAGACTAGGGCATATGAATTGAGGCTCCAAGCTAGCCATGTAATGACCCGTCCCGAATTTTGAGATTAGATTAGTGATTAATGACAGATTAGTGAGAGGATTGGGGGTGGGTCGTGTCAAGCCATGATAAGCAGGATGGGGTGTTGTTGGAGCTTGAGGATATTGTGATCAGGGAGAGGAACCTGGCCATTGAACGCGGAAAAGCAATCCTTCATGCCCTAGGGCGAGTAATAGCCAGAGTTTCCATCCTAGTGGAGACGTCTTCCGCCTCAGAGCATTGATCACCTTTATATCTCCCTTTATTTTATTTTATTTTTGTAATATTTTTTTATTAATGTAACGTGAATTCCAAAAATACCCTTCATAATAATCAGAATTGGTCAAAATATCTTATGGTCATTGTTGTAATACTTGAAGACAAATATAAAGAAAATCCTTGCACCTTGAATTGTTACTTCATTTCATTTTCGACCCATCATGTCCACCAGTAAGCAAGATTTTTGTAGGCCCCCCCTCCATGTTATACATGAATTCACCAATGTCTCTAAGACAAATCCCAAGAACAAAAACAGACCATTCAAGATCCAAAGCTTTAGCTTCACCATCTTGCTGTCTCGATTGTTACACATAAGCATGAAACTTGTCGTGAGAAATCTTCTCTGGATGCTCACGCCATGTCCCTCGAGGACATCTTGGTAGAGACCTAGAACCGTATATCCTTTCTTGAAAATGAGTTGGCAGAACTCCATGAAGAAGAGGGACCTATGTGCTCCGGCCCCCCAAGATAAGCAACTCTGCCACATGGGTTGTCCTTTGTATTAAGTTGGCTTCACTCAAAGCTTTGCAGATAGTAAAGCTAGGAAGCCTGACCCTTGTATCTCTGATATGTAATTTGAATTTTAATGAAATGAAATAAGTCTTTTATGAAGAGAACGTTGAATTAGATCTAATTTTTCATTTTTTCTTCTGATTTTCTAAACTTGATGTCGTGTCTTCACAAAAGCGTCCCTGGTTTTACACGTAGCCTTGTATCAACACATGTCCAGTATGCTGAGTCCTCAGCCCCTTTTTAAGTTGCATTCTGACATAGCTCTCTCCCATTAGAGTTTGCACTGCCATGCTCGGTAGATCTTCCTAACCCATCCATCGAACTCTCATGGCCTTAATTGCGGACCAAATTTTTGAATCTCGTCGAATGGTGAAAGACAACGCTGAAGACATCAAATATTTGCAAAATTAGTTGTACTTTGGCAAAAAAAGATAGATAAAAAATTATGCACAAAAATTCTCATTCACTGTCATCATCCAATCAATTTGTTTGACATTTGGAATTGAAGAGCGGCATGGAGAAGTCATCTCTCCAAAGACTGGAAGGTGAACTTGCTGCTATAAAGATTAGGATTGCAAAACACAAGAACATGCTCAAGGATCGAGATCAGACTGTTGAAACCATCGCTGAAAAGTCTTTTCATAATGGTTACGATGATGGATATATTTCTCAAGTGGTTGGTCGACTTTATCCTTCTAGTTGGATCAAAGAAGAACCTACTTCCGCTTGATCTATGCTTGCACTTGATCCATCATGACTTCGATTTCTTGTGTATCCCGTACTTTCCAATTTCCATGTAATCAGACCATCAAGTACTTTATTTCTATGAAGGTGTTATTTTTGTGACTTCGTCTATGGAAAACATGTTTATAGACCTAGTTGCCTTAGGTCAGAGTTGCACATAGGAATTATTGATTGTGGAAGTCCAGCACTAGGTGGGACCTTTCCCATTCTACAGAGAGGATGAACTTTGGTTCTGATAACTTTTTTTCGTCGCCTTGGTAGGTCGACCATTTTTGTCTTCTCCGACCAATTTGATTCTACCCATTTCAGGGTTGTAGAAGCTAGTTTTAGTTACTGTAGGGTTGGCCACGAATGGTCTTGCATATGTCTGGATGATTTCCTAAGACTCTCTTTCCCTGGTAGTGTCATCGGGATTCCACATGGCGATTTGTTACTGTAAGGTAGATAAGATGCACATGCTCTTGTGAATCCAATCCTTTTCCAAATAAAACATTGTAAGTTGCAGTGTTGTCCACCACAAAGAACGCTAACATTAACTTCATAGACCCACCGTGATCTCCAAGGGTAGAACCACGTGAGTCTTAGTAACGGTTCCAGTGAAATTGAACATTATAGCCATAGTAGGCAAGTAGTCTCTAGTGTCCTACTTAATCTTTTCACCATTTTAATAGGTAAGACGTTAACCGAATATGAGCTTTCTCCTGTAGGAGAAATTTCTAAGATAATGCCATGGTGAGTGTCTTTTTTCTATCCTTCTCCTTATTTATCTTGGGAGGACTAGTTAGCTCCCTCGTAGTCATTGAAGTTGTTGTTGGTTCTTCGGGAGGCCTTGATCGCAAGCCCTTTATACTACAAAGGTATGCCCCGTACTATCTTTGGATCCTTCTTTTTGCAGTTCTTCCTAACTTTTTCGCTGACTTTTAATTTTTGTCTACCATGTACCATTTCCTTCCTGGGTTGTGGCTCTAAAAAGTCTAGCCATCTTAGTGGTTTTATTTGGAAAAAACGTCATTTTCGTTCTGTGTTTTTTTCTGGTTGATTTGCCCCCTAGTTTGCTAGCTAACTGTCTATTCTCGCTTCCTTCTGACGTCTTGTGATTTTTGAGATACAGAGCCTTGTGGAGTCTTCATGTTGGGGACACGCGGATCATGTTTTCGCTCAAGTATATCTGAAGGATGCCATCCCGACCTCGTTCCAAGCATCCCAACTTTGCTTTGATGTCTGGAGTCACACTTTGTCTTGCACTCGCTGCATAATACTTTCCCGTCATAAATTATGACGAACACCGATATGGTTTGGTCATTGTGTGGTTATTCTCCTTTTGTTGATTTGGTCCCTTTCTGAGACCATTGGTGATTGACCATGTTGACTGATGGTGTTGAGAATGGATTCGTGTCCACCCACATCATGGTCTTGGGTATTGTAGCCGACCCGATATGTCCTTGGTTGATCAAGCTCTGGATTATGTCTCTAAAATGAACACAATTGGACAAGCCATGGTGTAATCACACATTCTATTTTCAAAACTCCTTGCCCTTGAGATCCTCAGGTTTGGGCAACTCTTGCTTAAGGTCTGGTTTGATTACCTTGGCCTTACCAACTCATCATAGATTTCTCCAGCTTTGATAAGGTCAAATGAGTAAGAACTAAACACTAGTGTTTTATTCGCAAACAAGCTACCATTTGGCATGACTGCTTTTTGCTCCCAAGCAGGTTTAACTAATGCTTTGAAGGTGACTAGTCCATTCCCTGGAGTTTGGATCTCGGTTATTGCTACCTCTAGCTCATGTTCCTCTCCCACTGTCTTTGATTCTTCTTCTAGTTCTTGGTACTCTCTTTGGTGTACATGGATTTTGTTCTTGTAGAAAGGTGAAACTTTATAGTTATGCCTTTTTAATTGTTCTTATCCTAGCAGCCTTTCAAATTTTTTCGATGTTACTATTATCTCTTGGAGATCTAAAAATGTAGTATCATCGAATTTCTTTCCGAACCTAGGGAAAACCTCATAGCTCTTTATACAATAACTACCATTTGGGCATTGTTGATGGGAAACATGCACTTCTTCTTCATCCTTTTGAACCTGGCAATGAATTCCTATGTTGTCTCATGTTCGCTCTGCCTGAGGGCAGTCATGTCATTAATAAAGACTACAAGCTCGATCATGTAGAACTCCTCATGTAACTTGGCTTCCATTTTCCCCCAAGTGAAAGAATGCTTCTTAAAATGAAGTGTACCAAAGAAAAACCTCCCTAGAAAGAGAACTACTAAAGAGTCGTAACTTGAGGTAAGGATTATCTTTAACAGCCACACATTGGGATGAGAACCTCCCAATACCTTCTAAGGATGATGTTCTGCCATTCCCATTAAAAAGTGTAAATACTGGCGGCTTGAAATGACAGGACTCCACCCTAATACACCAGAATACTACACTCGGGCCCCGCTCTCGTCCGACAATTTTTTTTTTTCAAATAATAGATAACACAAATATCGCTAGTTCATGCATCCACCTCTCGAGCCTCGAGATCTGTGCAGTAGCCCTGAGGATTAAAAAACCAAGAAAATGATCAATTTTGTTTTTCTTTTCCGATTTTATCCTTATTGAACGTTCGGGTCGTTACATAAAATTCTTAGGAAAAGGGTTGTCTTTATCTATATAATCAGGATAAGGCTTTATGTAAGTTGGGTCATTAAATCTTCGAGGAGGTGCTAGTTGACCTGTTATAAGATGGATCAATTCGTTCATTGAGTTCATGAGGGCCTGATGCTTTGTCACAGGGGATGGTCTTCTATCAGGGCGAAACTCTTCATCTGATGCTGCTTCATCGGGATCAGATTTTCTCCAGTTGTTTAGTATGCTTATGCGCTTTGATGGAACTGTAGGTTTGATTTCCCCCAGCCATTAGGTGGCTGGTTCCTAGAAAGCAACCCATAATCAAATACCGGAAACTCCTGGCGAACTCTACTTATTTCGGGGAACTCAAACCCCAATCTTCTTGAGAAAAATGGCATTAGAAATAGGGGCTCCAATATTGACGCTCTTGACTCCATATGATTCTTTCCTTTTTCAGGTTTCAGGATCTCTGGTGGCGGAACATTAGTATTCTTGTTTGAAACCTTATCGTGGCTAGAAAACTCTTGAACCTGACGATTTAGTGCTTTAATCTACAAACGGATAGGAACTAGGAGCCTTTAAAGAACTCTGCGAGATTTTTCTTAGCCATAACTTGGAAAGTAATATCCTCCAATGTTCCATCACGTGGTGGCTCGATGTCTGCTTGGGTGTTTGGTAACTCAGGAATCATCTCTTGAGAAAGATTCTTTAAAAATCTCCATTTAACGTCTCTGTAAGACCCATAAACTTAGGTAACAAGATTGGTGAGTAAGATCCATGAGCTTGGGAAGCAAGAACGGTGAGCAAGACCCATGAGCATGGTAAAGTAAGACTAGTGAGCAATCTCACATCAGTCTGGGGGGGAAAGGTGAAGTGCATTATATGTGTGGGTACATATCTTCTTAGCATAAGACCTTTGGGGAGCTCACTGGCTTTGGGTTTGGTTGGAACTCCAAATTTAAGCGAGTTTAGGCTAAAGCAATTCCAGGATAGGTGGCCTACTAGGAAATTGAGCGTGAGTTCCTAGAAACAAAGCCGTGAGGGCTGGGCCCAAAATGGATAATATCATGCTAGTGAGGTCGGGTCGTGACATAATGGTATTAGAGCTGGACTCCGACCAGAAGTATGCCAGCGAGAACGCTGGCCCCAAAAGGGGTGGATTGTAAGACCCGTGAGCTTGGGAAGCAAGATGGATGAGCAAGACCCGTGAGCTTAGAAAGCAAGAACGGTGAGCAAGACCAGTGATCATGGGAAAACAAGACCCATGAGCAATCCCACATCCTTGGGGGAAGGAAAGGTAAAGTGTCTTATATCTGTGTGCACATATCTATTTAGTATGATGTCTTTTGGGTCGGGTCGTGACAAAATGATATCAGAGCTGGACCCCGACCAGAAGTGTGTCAGCATGGACGTTGGGCCCCAAAAAGGGGTGGATTGTAAGACCCGTGAGCATGGGAAGCAAGACCCGTGAGCTTAGGAAGCAAGATCGATGAGTAAAAGCCACGAGCTTGGGAAGAAAGAATAGTGAGCAAGACCCGTGAGAGTGGGAAAGCAAGATTGGTGAGCAATCTTACATTGCTCGGAGAGGGAAAGGTGAAGTGTCTTATATGTGTGGACATATATCTTCCTAGCACGCGGCCTTTTGGGAGCTCAATGGCTTTGGGTTTAGTTGGAATTCCAAAGTTAAGCGAGTTTGGATTGGAGCAGTCCTAAGATAGGTGATCCACTGGGAAGTTGCGCTTGAGTTCCTAGAAACAAAACCGTGATGGCTGGGCCCAAAGCAGACAATATCATGTTAGGGAGGCTGGGTCATGACAGTCGCGGTGTCACTGAGTATACCTGAACTTGGGCATACACTAGAAAGAATCCCAGGGTGAGCCAGATCATGTTTCTATCCAAAATTTATCTCTCGCTTTAGGAGCCGAATGTCCAAAGGCAACCCTTGTTGGACCTCCGTGCAGAACTTGGTCTACAGAGCGAGGGAGGCAGACCATTCGTAAAGTATCTTTCTTGTTTGGTGTAGAATATGATGTTGGATATGTTGAGTATGATGGGTCTTTAGCCACGGTCGATCAATGAATTGGCATATCATGAAGCAAGTAGACCTTTCAACTCAAGTGCAGGCGTGCCACTAGTAGAGGCTGCTACTAGACAATGCAAATAGGTTCCACTTTTTGCCCAAGAACTTTTCTTCTAATCAAAGCGATTGTGAGACAGGCAGATAAGAATTAACATGTGTTATTCTTTTCTATTCCTTTTTCGAGGACTTTTTCTTTTAGTCTAAGCTCAAAGGTAATTTCATCATGATATTCAAGTAGGTGATGTTATTATTTCAATAGTTAGATGGTCAGTGGTCCCAAGTTCCCTCAAGGTGGAATCGAAGTATTCAAACCAATGCACAAAGATGGTATATTGACTTGGCAAGTCGTGAACCATACTTGGGTGGTGTATCTCGAGTACTAATTGCTATTTAAGAAAATTTGTTTTGTATTGAAATGGAAGTGGAGCACAAGTATAGAAACATAAAATTACTGAAATTGAATAACAACTGAAATTCCAAGTACATAAAAGTAAATTATTTCCTTTGCATTTAAGCTCGTATTAAGCAAGAAATTCCAGAAATCATCAACTAAAATAAATATCAGGTAGAAATCATATCATTAGATGTCAGACCAGTTAAAAGTGACGACAAGACATCAAAAAGAAGGTTTAAGTACCTCAATGATCAGTCATGAACATGTAGTCGGGATTACTTTTCGTGAATCAGAAGTCGGGATGGCTTTTTTTGAGCCAGTAGTCGGAATGACCTTCCGTTACCAGTAGTCATTAAAATCAACAATTATGACACTGAAAAATCAGAAAGAAGGTTAATCTTCTGCGAGCCTAGATTGACAACCCAAGAACTAGTAGTCGGAAAGTGTTTAACTCTTATGACACTGAGTAGTCAAGAAGAAGGTAAATACATGAAAATAAAGCTAACCATTATGACATTGATGTTGGAAACAGTCAGAAAACGGTTATGTAGTTGCATAAATGCCTTAAAGGGGTGAGAAGATAAGCTGCATCTTGATTTCCTAGGTCGAAAAAAGCAGTTTTTGCCACAAGGATCAACCTTTGTTAAATCATGAAACCTTGATTAAAGGTGTTCATAGGTTCATAAATTGATGAAAATCAATTTTTTGAGTTTGATTGGTCGATTGTCAGATTTTTTAGAAGCTGGGTTCTTCTCTATTTATAGGTGGTGAAGAAGTTATCAACTTGCTAGGATGGATCCCTGATAACACCCAAACTACGCATTAAATTGAATACGTAATTCGAGTATTATGCAATTTAAACCCTTGTTGTGTAGATGTAGTATTGGTAAATAGGGATCGTTCTTAACCGAGGAAATTAGGGAACATTAATAATATGTTAGTCAAAAAGAATAATGAATAATCAAAGAAAAATGAATTAAAGAATTAAAGAATTAAATAATTAAATAATAAAGAATTAAAGAATAAATGAATGAAAGAATAAAAATAAATGAATTAATGAATTAATGAATAAATAATAAAAGAATAAAAAATTAAATGGGGAGTTTGAAAAGATTGTAATCATAGAATAACGAAAACAAGTAAAAATAATTAAGAACTTAATTCTACTTCTACTTTAACCTTTGCACAAGTGAACTTTCTTCAAACACATATTTTTACCAACACTCTAACATTTTGCTCATATTGAACCAATCCCGAAATTTTACTTTCATCATCTTAATTACATGCATACATTTTTCAATATTATAAATGCATCGAACAACGGTCATAAACACTTATAATACGATTCACCTTATGTTATTGATTTCAATGTGCGTCAAACATTTAAATCTCTTCAACCCTATTCTAAGTGCACCGAACAACGGTCATAAACACTTAGCATTAAATTAAAGGTTAAGCGCTAAAACATATGAAGTAAATGAAATTCAAAAAATAAAACACATGGAGATTGTATTCACATTTACAAAAGTTTAGAAAGAAAATACCAACACATATATTGAATTATAAGTAAACCGAAACAATAACAAGAATTTAAGTAAAGGGAATAAAGTTACACTTTCGGAACCCAAGAACAACTTGTGATTCCGAAAGTGGATGGAAAAAATGGAATGTTATTCATAAGGAACACCGAACATCGGCTGAAATCTTATGAAGATGGAAGATAAAACATAAGAATTCAGACTTAAATTCTAGAATTAATTCGGAAATACTCGGCCTAGGTATTTCTTAAGGAAACCATAAAAATGTGTTTAAGAGATCTCAAAGAAAAATCACAAAAACAAAGTAAAGAAGAAATGAAATTAAGAACTAATATAAAAATAACATAAATTAATAACAAGAATTAAAAAAAAGCTAGTTAATAAGAAAATTTATAAGAAGTTAAAATGGTCCCCAAAAATAAAGAAGATTAACTAAAAGAAGAGAAGAACTAGAGAGAAATATTAGAACCTAAACTAAAAAGAGAAACAAAATAGGACAATTGGGGACCCCTTTACAAATGAAATGGACCCCTATTTATAGGGAGAAAAAGCTACCAAAATTAAATAAAAGTTAATAAAAATAAATAAAAATGAAATGATGAACAATGGTGACTAATGATGATTTTAGGGATGGTTTAGGGCTGACTTTGTGCTGGAAATCTGCCAAAACTGAAGCAAAAGGGAGCAGGTGAAAGTAGGGAAGTGGTTCAGCAGAGAGCATGTCAGGACCCGACCCTCCTCTGTCAGGTCCCGACTCATCTAGCACGATATTATCCGCTTTGGGTCTCCTTGCCCTTGCCCTCACGATTTTGTTTTCGGGAGCTCACGGTGCAACTTTTCAGGGGGTCACCCATCATGGAATTGCACCAGCCTCAACTCGCTTAACTTTGGGATTCCAATCCCTCCCCCCCCCCCCCCCCCCCCCCCCCCAAAGCCACTTGAGCTCCCAAAATGCCTCGTTTAGATCAGAGTTGCGTAGCGGCCCACTCTATCTAACACGATATTGTCCCCTCTAGGCAAGGCGCACCATCACACCCGTAGGATTTTGACCTCAAGACCTCACACTTGGCAGGGCACACTTTTACCAACGCGGTCAAGGGAGGCCTCGTGCTAGATAGGTGTGTGCCTACACCTTTAAGGCACACCGTCATCCTCTCTCAAACCATTCCCCCTTTGCAGTAATGTGAGATCGTTCACCGTTCCCTTCAAGACACGGGTCTTACAATCCACCCCCCTTAGAGCCCAGCGTCCTCGCTGGCACACTTCCCAGTCTGGGTCTAGCTTTAATACCATTCTGTCAGGACCCAACCCTCCTCGGTCAGGACCCGACTCATCTAGTACGATATTGTCTGCTTTGGGCCTCCTTGCCCTTGCCCTCACGGTTTTGTTTTCGGGAGCTCACGGTGCAACTTCCCAGGGGGTCACCCATCATGAAATTGCACCAACTTCAACTCGCTTAACTGTGGGGTTCCAATCCCCCCCAAAGCCACTTGAGCTCCCAAAAGGCCTCGTGCTAGATAGGTGCGTGCCTACACCTTTAAGGCACACCACCATCCTCTCCCAGAACATTCCCCCTTTGCAGGAATGTGGGATCGTTCACCATTCCCTCCAGGATACGGGTCTTACAATCCACCCCCATTATAGCCTAGCGTCCTCGTTGGCACACTTCCCGGTCGGGGTCTGGCTTTGATACCATTCTGTTAGGACCTGACCCTCCTCTGTCAGGTCCCGACTCATCTAGCACGATATTGTCCGCTTTGGGCCTCCTTGCCCTTGCCCTCACGGTTTTATTTTCGGGAGCTCACGGTGCAACTTCCCAGGGGGTCACCCATAATGGAATTGCACCAGCCTCAACTCGCTTAACTTTGGGGTTAAATTGTAAGACTTGTGTGCTGTAGGGAATGGTGAAAGATCCCACATTCCTGCAAAGGGGGAATGATCTGGGAGAGGATGGTGGTGTGCCTTAAAGGTGTAGGCACACACCTATCTAGCACGAGGCCTCCCTTGACCACGTTGGTAAAGGTGTGCCCTGCCAAGCGAGAGGTCTTGGGGTCAAAACCCTGCGAGTGTGATGGTGCGCCCTGCCCAGAGGGGACAATATCGTGTTAGATAGAGTGGGCCACTACGCAACTCCGATCTAAACGAGGACTTTTGGGAGCTCAAGTGGCTTTGGGTGGGATTTGAACCCCAAAGTTAAGCGAGTTGAGGCTGGTGCAATTCCATGATGGGTGACCCCCTGGGAAGTTGCACCGTGTGTAACGATCCGTCCCCCTGGGAAGTCATTAAAATCATGATTAAATCACAAGATCAATTGAAACCTCGTAAACGTGTAATTCCGTAAATATCTCGAAAACCGTGTAAAACCGTAAACCATCAAGATCATAAATCAAATCATAGAATCACGTATAGAAAATATATAAAAACATATATGCATGCATCAAGAGTTAGAAAGCAAAATCCACTCACATACCATTATGCCGTCGCCTCGATACGCGCGCACTTATGCTGTTCCTGGCTAATCCGATATCCCCGGCTTTCCCGAACCTGTCCAAATCCCATAAGAAGGTTACTAACTACTTCATTAAGCTTCTACTAAGTCCCCGTAATTTTCTCGAATTTTTAACTATTTTTAAACGAGCCCTAAAACCTTCGGACAACCCGAAACATATCGAGCCGATGCCCGATTGACTCGAAACTAGCGCCAAAATGTTCGTTACATCGAATACTTTAAAATTCATGTTGGAACCATCCTCAAAAGACATTCCACACGCCCCCACGCGCCTCCCAAAGGGGCTGCGTGTAGGACTCACCCGCTGCTACAGTGTTGTCTTCAACCTCTGTCCAACCCGGTCTGAACCAGTTCGAACCGGCCCGGTTCGACCAAGCCGGCGTTCATGGTTTTCTAGCTATTCATGGTTCGTTTTCAGTCCTTTTTAATCCATTAGATTCGTCCAACCATAAGTGATTGATTTAACTAATTAAATTGTGAAGATTTAGCCTATTTCATACCTTCCAAATCGAGCAAGCAAACCCGTGCCTGCAACCTCATGATACCATTGATTCTGTCCACTTCCAACCCTTGTTCTTGGTCCTTGATGTTTGTTTAGAGGTCCAAAACACCGTCCAATGCACCAAACAAGTCAACAACAGCTAAATCGTATGTTACCATTTTCAAATTCAAATTAAGCATTCAAGGGAATTTGGCCTTACCGTCCTCCTTAAGTCTCCAAACTAGGCTTATTCGATCCCCTGGACCTCTAACATCATCTTCCCATCAACTAATCGATCCAAACTGTACGAGAACACATCAACTGGCCTGTGATTGTGTTTTGAGTTTAAAAACTCGTTGATATCCCGGGAAGGCCTTATTATTGCACATGGTTTTGAGTTTAAAGACTCGGGCGCATTTGAGATCCAACAAACTCGTATGATTGATGTTTTTCAAGGGTTTTTTTTACTGGTTTTCAAATGTTTTTGGCAGTGGCCCGGATGATTTAAATTTGATGAGTTTTGGGACTGAGTTCCCGTACTTTGAGATTGGTCTGTGGTTTTGGGCTGAGACCCTAGATTCGAATAACGGATTTGATTCGGGTTTTCAATTATGGGTTTCATTGGGGGTTTTGAATATGAGATGGTTTCATAACATGAATTGATATGCATGCATTGGTTTTGCGTGGAGGGTAAAAAATGTAATTGTGTTTTATGAACTGTTTTCTAAATACTTATTTATTTTTGTCCACTCACAGTCTTTTCATGTTTTCGATACCCTACAGGTTTTTACGGTACGGGCTGTTGGTCGAGAGGGACGGAGACATCACACACGAGATCCATAGTAGATTTCGTGCACTCTGGGAAGGCCGGAAGCATTTGGACGATCAGACCGAGTTTCCCTTGTCCGACTTACGTGTCACATGGAGGTTGGACGTCAGTTTAGCCTTCGTGTCATGCGTAAGTTAGACGGGAGCAGGATTTAGCCCTTAATCCAGGGGGATTGGGGGCGGGTCCTGTCACCGTGAGCTCCCAAAAATAAAACTGTGAGGGCAAGGGCAAGGAGACCCAAAGCGAACAATATCGTGCTAGATGAGTCGGGAGCTGACAGAGGAGGGTTGGGTCCTGACAGAGCAGCTGAAAATCACAGTCTGAATTCAGTAGGTAGCAGCTGACAGAGTGGGTGGAGAGTTGGTGGATTGCTGCTAGGAGGAGCAGGTCAGAGCAGCTGGCGTGCGCTGAGGTTAGGCCTCCAGTTCGGTATGCACAAGCTGAGGTACTGAAGGGAGGTTCGGTAGGCGCGCGCTCCGCGGCTTGCTACTGGGCTGGGTGGAACTATTGGGCCTTATGGGCTGGAATCATTTGGAATGGTCCCGGCGTCTGAGCTTGCTTTATTGGGTTTTTGGGCTGAGAAAAAGAAAATGATTTGGGCCTGCAAATTTAATTACAAATTAATTTATATAATTCAATCCAAATTCGTACATAATGTATTCGTTATAATTCTGATTGAGACGATTCTTTCGCCAAAATGCTCCAAATTACAAGCTTTTTTTAATTAAACAAAAATATCACAAAAAAAAATTATTTTATCTAATGATTTATTATTTTAATATTAAAAGTCAAGTATAAAAGGTATAAAATAATATAAAATAATGCTTAATTAACGACCTATCAATCCCACGTGGGTTCCATATGCCGGTTTTTTTTTTTGTTGAAAATCTCTCATTTGCCTCTGTTTTTTTCGTGTTGTCGACATTGCTCACGCTTTTCTTCTTCTCCGCGCTCAAAGTCGTTTGGGGTGGACTTATCTCCTGTTTTGGGCCTTTAATTCCTCTCAAACTATTAGTTTTGACCCGAAAGGATTTTTTCGGGTATAAACAAACATATTGCAATTTACTATACACAATCTAGTGACATTATAATGATGTGTTTGAAAATGGCATTAGGAGGGAGTTGTATGTGGTTCCAAATGCTGCTGGAATAATACCTAGTTTAATATAAAATAATAACATATGAGTCGCTTTGGCATATTTGCATTCCAAGTAAAGTACCCTAAAAGAGTTTATAATTGGAATGAGGAGAAGGAAAAAGATGGTATTTGAAATCCAATCAATTAACCTCGAGCCCTCAAAAGAGAAATTATAAACCTAATTCCCTCCCACTATCTATTTTTGTCTCCATGAACAGGCAAACATCGAGGTTGATAGCTAAATAGATATATAGATAATAGGGAGATAGATACTTTTGCTTTGTTAAATATATAATTAAATATAATTTTAATACAGAATTTAAATAAAAAAAATAAATTGATATGCTAATTTCAATTTGATTTTTTGACTCCAAAAAATTTAGGGTTTAGAATTTAGGGTCTAGAGATTTCATTTCATGTACTAGAACATCAAGTTGGCCCTCAGAAGTTCTTTGTATTTTAGCTTCTTGCTGAAAAGCAAGTTGTCAACTTGGCATTGACAAAAGTATGTATGAGCGTCTCAAAACAAAGAACATCTAGGAAGTACTACATCTTGCAAGAACTTGTAAACAACTTGGAACTAGCGAGAGCAAAGATCTATTTAAGATCTATGTTTCATGGAGGCCAAGTTAATTTTTATAATTATATATGAATAATTATATATTTTTTTTAAATGGTAAAAAAAAAACGTGTATTATAGAACTTATAATACATTAATTACGGAACTATAATCATCATCTTATAACTTCAATGAAACTATAGCGATACATGCAATGAAACTATATATAATGTGATTAGGTGCATGTAGACTGATTAAAATAACCTAATTTGTTTGTATATTGATCTATGTACTTGGGTCAAATTAATATATTTTGTTGCACAAACAAGTAATCTACTCCTTTTGTGATCTTGATGTGTGCATGGTTTCATCTTGGAGGGAAAACCAATCATTATTTTTCCACTTTTTAAAATCTTAATTAACAAAAAATTAATAAAAACCATCGGGTTAGGAGTTCTACCCTAAAATCAATTGGTGTATTTCGATGAATTTTTTTTAAATTTTATTGAGAATTTATCAAATGACGAAATTTTAAAAATTATTATTTGAGAATTTGTGATTTTTTAATATAAAAATATAATGAAATTTAAATATAGAATTTAATATTTTTACATAAATTATAGTAATAATATGATGAAATTTTTTTAAAAAAATGACATCTCCTTATAGGAATTTTAAATTTCAGATTTTTTAACAAATCTCTTGTTAGTCTCTCTCATCCAAACACACCCTTAATAAAGAGAGAGAAAAGTCAAGAATTATTTAGTGAAGTTGATGGAAATATATATAGAACCGTCGCCAAAAATTTATTTCAAAATTAAAACACTACTCAAATTTTTGTTTGCAAAAATTGACACTATGTATAATTTATGGTATCCTTCTAATCACCATTGTAGAGAAATTAGACGAGTGATCAGTGAGAATTGAGGAGTTAGGCGAAAATTCATCTTAACAAAAATAAAAACTCCCCCAATCCATGAAAAAAAAAATCCCAAAGACTAGGAACCAGTTGTCATCACCTTCCATCGTTTCGGAAAAGATTGCCAGCACAGATAATTAAAATACAAAATGAACTATTAAGGGGAAGAAAAAAAAAACAAAGAGCATAAATTAAAAGTCCCATTTAAACCATACTTTGGGCAACCAATTAATACCCAAAATGAAGTAAATTTCTAACAAGACCAGTTCATCGATCTATATGGTGGTTCTGGCCGGTCATAGAAATCAAACCAATTAAGTTTCAGTCAGAAACAGCCACATTAGGGTTTTCTGCATTAAAATTGAAAAGGATGATTAGCTAGATAAGGATAGATGAAAATGAAAAAGACAAAGACAAAAAAAAAAAAAAAAAAGAGACAAAAAAAAGGGGGGTTTTAGTTTGACTTGGGAAATGAATTCTTCCCCATTAAACAAAGCTGAGGAGGAATCTTCAGTTGTTGCCTTTTGTTGTTTCCTTTTTATCCTTTTTGAATTATTATTTTTATTCCACGTGTAACTTAAATTTTCTAGAATTTAGATCGATAAAATATTATATTTTAATTAAGGATGTAAATGTGTAATTATGTCGATTAGAGCAGATCTCTGGTAAGAAGGAAGGAAGAACAAGTTATTATCGGCAACAGGCGGCTTCATGCCAAATTTTTGGGGTTTTTTCTAATATAGAGGATTAGGGTGGAGATTAGTAAATTAGTAGCTTAAATTAGGAGCTAAAATTAAGTCAGAAATGGAAGCAAAGGCAGGAGGTGCAGGCCTCTAACATAAGACAGTGGAAATTTGAAGTTTAGTGGGAGTTACAGTTCTAATGGCATCTTTTACCGGCCATGCATGTGAGATTGTGAGAAACATGAGACTCAACAAATGAATTAAAATACCCGAAATTCCCTTATATTCTGTGTCTTTTTGTAGAAACTTTTTTGAATTTGTGGGTTTGAGAAACAAGAGAGAGGTCATTTGTCTTTCTTGCAACAGGATCGATCGAGAGGTACATAAAATTCTCAACTTTGGCTTATTAGGTAACTCAAACACCTTCACATAAATCTTTGGGTTACGTCAAAATAACAGTGTGAACTTTTTTTAGACTATTCTGATTTTAATGGGTTAGGTCAATCGAGCAAGGTAATCACTAATCAGGGACGGACTTATACCCAGGGCTCCAGAAGTCGCAGCCAAAGAGAAGCTATGATTTATTTTTTCTTATACAAACTAAAGACATTAAAAAAAGAGAGGAATCCCTAATACAGAGCCACGTCGGGTGAATTTCGGAGCCCCTGGGTCTGGTGCATCGCGCCACCGCCGCTACAAACCCACTCCAAACCGCCCTCGACCAGTTGACGACCTCATCGCATTCTCCCTCATCCTCTGCTCGGATTGCTTCACTAGCTAATTCGTCGTTCCAAGACCAAGAGCACTTTATCATGCCGCTAGTGCAACCCGAGAGTCCACAGGCCAGCATTGCCATTCCGAGAGTGGAAATGCAACCCTCGGTCCAACTCCTATTCGGCGGTGGAGTTTTCCGTTTGCGCCGACCGGAAGGACCTGAGTTCATCTTAATTTGATCATATTTCCCAGTATTTCAGAATCTGCTAAAATTTTGATTTTGCGAAGGATACGAGAAAATTGAATCGCTAGAAATCTGCTTTTATATTTGTTTCCATTTGAGATAATACTAGAAATAAAATATGGTTTATTACCCGTATCGCGTATGTAGTATTTTTAATATGATTTGCTTTGTTGGTTAAGTACCCCAACTCCCATCCCTTTCACACAGGTTCGATTTCAATT
The DNA here is from genome assembly GCA_032719365.1 of Prinsepia uniflora. Classification (NCBI taxonomy): domain Eukaryota; kingdom Viridiplantae; phylum Streptophyta; class Magnoliopsida; order Rosales; family Rosaceae; genus Prinsepia; species Prinsepia uniflora. The sequence goes on along the minus strand of CM064870.1, from coordinate 9,678,129 downwards.
TTATCTCATGCAAAGAAAAATTGGTATAAAGATAGCCTTTCATAATTCATACAATTCCCATGCAAAGAAAACTTGGTGTTAAAGTAGATTTTCATATAATTCAAATCATTTGAAGATTTATACCTAGAGCCTCGAGCTTCGATATATTCAAAAAGTATTTTATCTAGCAGTGACTTTGAACTTTTAGATAGAATTTTGATGAATTCGTCAATTCAATTACTTTCTCCTGAAAGAAAAGAAAGACAAAAAAATAATTATCAATTATTATTGTGATGATATTTGAAAAATCACTCAACGTAAATTATTTTTATTTAGTAATTTAGAGTATCAATGGTGGGTGAGAAAGCGAAAAGAATTTTCACCAAGTAACAAGAATTTATGTCTAAGATCGGTTACCCTTTTGCATTTTATCTTTAGAAACTTAGTATGTAACATGTAGGTTAATTAGCTGTTTTATAATAAGATAGGGATGATCACTTCCTCACATGCTACAGTTGACCCTATAACATCTTACCCTTATTTTATAAGTCACCGCTCTAAGTCTATATAGTTTCACTATTTTTAAAATAATTACCAATAAATACAGATAAAGAAATACGATTTATAATTATAATAGATGTGATATTTAATTATGACTTTACTTTTTATTAAAATATTAATATTGTATTTGAAAAAAGAGTATGTGAACAGGCCTGGAATTAATTGATTAAAAGTCTAGTACATGAGATAAACTTGATTATTATGAAACCATGTCATGACCAAAAATGTTCTCCCTTTTGAGAGATTCATGGATTACATTGCTAGAAGTAGATGAAGAAAAATTTATGTACTGGTGAGGGAGATTGTTATTGGCGTGGAGAAAATATGATGATGATTTATCATGATGATCATCTGTAGTACTGTCCATCAACATCTGTGGTGGGGTAGGGACCATAGGCTCTTGCTGCATTTGAATGCAGAGGATCTCAGCTTGAGCCACAGCCAATTGCATTTGGAGCTCAGAGACCTGGTTTTGCAGGTAGGAAATTGCCCCAACGCAACCATAAACTGGGTCTCTCATTCTTGCATTGGCTTCATACACTAAGCTGCTCACTGCATCTGCTCTCTGATGAACTGGCAGCTCCTACGCATACACATACCAATCAAAAAATTCGCATTAGTTTAATTGGTTGTATTTCTCTTAATTTTCAGTACTAAAAGAAGTTTCAATTCCAAATCTCAAATTCGGACCCATGATAACCCATTAATTACAAAAAGAATATAAGAAAACCCTTTTTTTCGGAAGTAATTTTTTTTAGGTCGGAATTAATATGTGAACTAAAGCGAAACAATGAAAAAAACCGAAGTGAAAGTTACCTGCAGCATTTTGCTAACATTACTAGCACCGAAGACCTTGTGAACAATGGCAAACTTGTGGGGGTCATCTGAGGGAAAGTAAGGAGCAAAAGTGCAATCTTTGGCGCATCGGCGCCGCAGAAGCTTGCAGGAGGCGCACGGGGAAGTTCCAACCATGTCGGTATTCGACCGGAAAGCTTGACTTGGAGTTGGCCGGAGAGAAGAAAGCAAAGGAAGAAGATTGAGTATGAGTGTGAGTGTGATGAAAATAACTTGGAGAGAAAATGAAGTGGAGGGTTGTGTATTTATATTAGAAGATGAGAAGGTGTGAGCCTTAGGTGTGGAAATAGATCAAACAACAGGGTCTTAGACAGATAAATGAATTAATAATTTGTATGTATATAATTAAATTATTAATGTCTTAGTTGATGAGAGAGATCGAGTACGTGGGTAGTGTTCTAAGTCGTCCTAAGTACCGTGCTACAACGTTATTACGAAATTCGTTTATATTGAATCATTGTTATTTTTATAATTTGAATTTAAGATGTTTGAATTTACAAATGTACCATGGTGATTGGTGAAGATATTTGCTTAAAACGTACTACTGAAATTTGTTTTGTAGGGCATATCCGAATTTGCAATTATTGAGAGTTTGAGGCTCATGAAAACGAGCGGTTATAGGTAGCACTGTAGCAGCCGCCTAATCCTGTAGGCTAAACACATCAAAGAGTTGTATGGCTTCCATGTTCTTCTTTGAGTCTTCACTACATTTGTTTTCTTCCGCAGAGGATCTGATTGCACTGTTTTCTTCTATATCTTCAACCTCTCTGTTTAGAGCTTCTTAGAGATTTGAAAGTTTACCATATTTATCTAATTGTATCTAATTGTGAAAACTTGAAAAGGCAAAGAATTATAACGAATCTAAACATAATAACGTAATGATCTAGAGATACACATGTGTATGATGAGCGACAAATAAAGGCAAAGAATTATTTAATTCTTAGCCTACTCAATAATAAAATGATGAGTATATGTGCCTTGTTATGACATAGTCGAGACTCGAGAGAGCTAGAAGAGTGGCTAACTGTGAATGTTTGTTGCAACTTTAGGCCCACAAACATTCACGTGAATGCACACAAATATTAATGCCCCTCTCTCTCTCTCTCTCTCTCTCTAGATGAATGTCTCTTAATGATGACCCAAATCATTGGTTAGACTTAACAAACGGTCCACATAATGAATACCATATAATAATTAACCTATATATTTTTAATGAATACCTATATTAAAATTAATTCTATAGATAGTTACTTAGGTCCTTAAACATTCACAGAATAATTAAAATTTTGGATAAATTTAAATTAAAACGACCCAAAAATTGTTAATTGCTAACCAGTTTTTACAACTACCAAAATCAGTCGCTCTATAATTTCATCGACTTTGAATATTAAATTCAATTTTTTTTTCAAATTTGAATATATAACAATTTAATTTTCCTACAACGGCTAGTTTTTAACAGTTAAAATAAATATGCCTGTTTTTTTGTGCAAAATCGATCCAGCATGTAATTGGAGCAATTCACTACATATATAGTTAGTTTTTTAACGGTTTAAGTCGATATATTCATTTTAACGGTGAAATTAGATAGAAAGAATTCGGAGTCAAACACAATAGCCAAAATTACAAATGGGAATCCATCTTAAGAGGAAATGAACAACAACCCTAAACTTCAAGTCCTTATTTTGGGAGACGATGTATGTGTCGAAAGATATTTTTCACCTCCAAGAAAATAAGGAGCATCATTTTGCTCAATATTAACACTGTGATCTATGGTAAAAGTTCTAATCTTTCTTTTTTTCTTCCTCCTATTTGTTGAATATGTTAAAATTATCATACACAAACTTTATTCGTGGCAACTCGGCCTCCCAAATCGTCACATGAGAGTTACGAAATATCAAAACCTCAATTTCCCAAATACCGAAAAAATCAAAATTTTCACAACCCTATATGAAAAGTCCGAGTCATGTAATGATCCATAAACGAAAAAAAATTGAAAATTCGTTTTTTTTTCTTTGTAAGTATGGATTACCTACAATAGTTTTTGAGCTTGTAAAAACAAATGATGATGAGTTTTGGGAATGCCGAAAAGATTTTGTGAACAAAAGAGGATGAAGATGATGAAGGAGAGAAAAGAGAGAAACGAGATAAAAAAAAAAGCTAGTAGGTGGTAGATAGCTATTAGTAGCTAGTCCCAATAGAAAAGTTATACTTTAAGTTAGATTTATATAATCTGTTGTAGGTTCATTTCCTTGCTTTTGGATAAATTTTGATCAAATTTTTCCAAACGTTGAATTTGAGTACTCTAATGCATGTGCTCCAAGTGTAACGACCCAAAATTTTGAGAAATGAAATTTCGAAAAGTTTGTTTGTAAATGGACGATTTTGCCCTTATAAGGTCAAATGTTAACTTTTTTCCTCGGGTACTTTTTGGCCTTTTTGTAAGGACCGTTACGTAGGTCTCGAAATATGAATCTGAATCTGAATCAGAGATTTATAGAATTCATTACGGGTCTAATTTGAATAGAGGAATTTTGGTAATTTTAATTGACAGGACTCGTCCCAACTGGACTTTGATAACCACGCCCGGTCCTGCTCCCGTCTGACAAGTCAACTGAAGTCCCGAAACTACCCTTCAGCACCTATTAGACCAGGGATAACTGCACTGACTTCTGGTCATGCCTCCGCCTCTTGATCATCCTCGAACATCGTGACACGGCCTGGAAACACTCTAGTACAATTTCCAAGGTCTACGTTTGTGAACTCGAAGGCTGACCACGACCTTGTCGCCCAGTTCTGGCGCTACTAGTACCTGTCGACATTGGTCCTTGGTGTCGACCCACAGTTGTACGGTCTGTCACCCCTTGATCCGACCGGTAGGGACATTCTCTCCTAATTTGACCATGCTCTCCACAATGAAAGCAAGTGATTGGTGTACGCTGCGATGACGATGAAATCAAAACGCTATTCGATTGTTCTGAGGTAAGGGGCCGTGATATAACTCCTCGAATATCCTCTGGGTCATTTCCTTGACTCGTACTACTCTGATGCTCTCGGTATCGTCCCGAGCTTCTATCGCGCTCTCGAATGGGTAAAGTCGCCTCCACTCGAGTAGCAGCATCTGATAATTCTCTCAGGGTAGAATATGAGCCTACTGTCACAGTGCCCCGTATCGCATTCCTCAATAACTGCTCAAACCTTTGACACTTATCTTCCTCAGTTGCCACATACAGAGGAGCGAAATTTGATAAGTTCAAGAATTTCTGCTCATACTCGGCCACTGATAGATTCCCCTGCCTCAAGTAAAGGAACTCAACTTCTTTAGCATTTCGGAAGGATCGGGGGTAAAATTGATTTAAGAAACGATCTCGAAAAGCCTCCCAAGTCAAAGTGTGAGCAGTTAAGCCAGTCATTTGTAACCCACGCCACCATCTATAAGCATTACCACTCAACATAAAGGTGACCAATAAGACCATATCCTCTGGTGGACATCTCATAGCCTCGAAAATCCGCTCAAGGTGGATAAGCCATTCATAGGCCTCTTCTGGGTATGTCTGGCCCGTAAATCTAGTGGCTCCCAGACGCTGGGCTCTCTCAACATCTAGACTCTCGAGCTCATTACCAGTTGTGCACAGGGCTGGCGTCTCGGAGGCATGACAGATCAGTAACCCAATGTTCTGATACCAATTTGACAGGACTCGTCCCAACTGGACTTTGATAACCGCGCATGGTCCTACTCCCGTCTGACAAGTCAACTGAAGTCCCGAAACTTCCCTTCAGCACCTGTCAGACCCGGGATGTAACGCCCCGAAAAATCCAAAAGTTGTAAAATATTAAAATAATGTGAAAATGACGTTTTTACCCTTGACGAAATATGGCTAAAAGTTGACTTTTTGTTTAAAATACTTTTTGTGCATTTTTCGAGGACCGTTGTGTAGGTCTCGGAATGCTGAATCCGTAGACAGGTGGCACGTCGAAAACGGAGCTCGTTTGAAAAAGTTATGGGTATGGGAAGTTCAGGGGCAAAATGGTCATTTGTGACCTCAAGGGTAAAATGGTAATTTGGGCCGTCAAAACCCGTAACGGTGCACTGGTTGATTTTAAATGGTTTAACTTAGCTGATTCAGCCTAATTAGATTATGATTAATTTCTAAGTGACATTTGTCACTTGTTACGATTGATTAGTGGCTAAATGCCTAATATGAACAAAAGAAACCGCCCATGTCATTTTGTTCAAAATTGATCAAATTGATCGATGAAGAGGAGAAACAGAGAGCTTCTGAAACAGGAAGAGGAAACCATAGAAAAAAACGAGTGAGATTGAAAGAACACTTGAGAGAAAACCGAGCTGGAAAACCAAGAACAAAACCCGAAAAATCCCATAAGAACACTAATGTCGATTTTGATTTTGTACAATGTTTCGGGGGAAATTAATTAGATATTTAGCCTTCTGGGAGCTCAAAGAAGCGAACCAAATCAATTAAACAAGAAATTAGAGGTGAATCGACAAGGAACAGACCCTGCAACTATTTCGGAAATTCGAGCTTGAGTCCGATTACTTAGAGGTAATAATTCATGAAATTGATTTCGATTTCGTGTTTATAATGGACCTATGATGCTTCTGGTATGATCAATTGAAGGAAACAGGCTGGTTTTGGGTAGAACCCGAATTCGAACCCGTCGGGTGTTCATCGTGAGTCGAGGATTGTGAGGGCGTGTGTGATTAAATTGAACTTATAGAACTATAGTTTGGATTGAATGGATGTTAATGAGTGAAAGAAGGGACGAAATTGAGCTAGAATCGAGGGAGATTGCACCAGGTCTGATCGCGGGTTTCAGACCCGTTTATCAGAGAAACGAGCGAGGAAGGTGCACTGTAGCAGTGCACTGATCACGGCGCGTGGCTTTCACGCGCAGCCGCTTGCGGCGGCGCGTGAGGGCGCGTGACCGGGAATCTGAAGGAGGGTTCAACACACTTTTTGATGCTCTCGATGATACGGACCTATTAGCATTGGTTTCGGGTCAATCGGATATGAACTGAGAGTAGTTTTGTGTACCAGAAGCGTATAGGTTACGTTTAAAATAATATTATTTTATTCCGACGACTGAGAAATTCGTACAGGAGATTATGTAACAAGTTAGTAATCTTATATTCCTTGTTTGAGAGGCCCGAATACTTCCAGGACGTCGGAGGAACACGAACAGCTGGAAACTGAACAATCTGGACGGTGTGTGAGTGGGCTTTTGTTTTCTACCCTAAATGCATGCATATATGTTTTAAATGTTTTATAATATGATTTGACATGATTTGGTATGACTAATGTTTCAGTATAACGATTTTCGGATTTTTGGAATATTATATTATTTTATGTGCTTTTGGGCACGATTTTCGAGAAAACTATAAAACTGATGTTTCGAGCTAAGGCTCGGGGTTTGAACTTGATTTTGACTCGGATTATGAGTCTGGTTTTAGATTTGATGAATTATATTATGAATGAGATTGTGATTGCGCAGTTTGCGTGAATTGGTTTATGGATTTGAGAAAAGTGTTTTTGGGCTTAAAGCCCAGTTCAAAATTGGTTTTGATATTAAATGCAACTGTTTTCACTGGTTTTCATGATAATGATATATGAGGGCTTTCGGTGTGGAATATGTTTCCCCCGAAATGGACCCTGGAGATAACGCTCGCCTCCGGGATGGAAGTGTTTACCCCGGAGAGGTCACGTAGCACGGTATGTTGTCGTGCAGCCAAATGAAGGCTCGACTCAGACCAGATGTGCTGGATATATGGAGGTAAGTCAGTGATATGTTCATGACGACCTGGATTGCCGGCTGGTGATGTGTTCACAGCGGCTGATGCTCGGGATTTGAGCGGTCCTTGAGCCTATTGATTTGCACGCGTTGTAGGGATAACGTGACTAGATATTGGACCTGGATCCTGTGTTTTTATTTCTGTTTGAGATTTATGTTCATATCTTGATTATCCAATTTATAAGTTATGATATGCATGCATGTTTGTGAAACTGGAGGGTAAGACTGTATTTTTATAAATGTATTTCTAAACTTTATTTTTGTCCACTCACACCTTTGATGTTTTAATTGCTCTCCAGGCCAGTGCACAAGTACTGAGGCTAATATCGAGGCAGAGGAATAAACAGACTGTTGCGTACTCAGACACTTTGCAGCGTCGGATTTTGATCCCTACTTGTAAATATTTCCTATGCTCTGCAAACATGTTGACTAGGTCAACGGTCGCAGAATACTGAACTATCCCTTATCTGACAATGTTTATCGTTTGTTATGTTCTATATGTATATAATTAAAACTACTTTTGGTACTTTCGAGTTATTGTCAGACGGGAGCAGGATCTTTCACGATTATCGAGAGATAATCGGGATGAGTCTTGTCAAGGGATAACTGCACTGACTTCTGGTCATGCCTCCTCCTCTTGATCAGCCCCGAACGTCATGCCACGGCCTGGAGGGTCATCAAAACAGTAAAGGTGTGAGTGGACAAAATAATATTGTTTAAAAACATCTTTCAAAATATTTCATTTACCCTCCAGGTTATCTAACCATGCATGCGTAGGGTAAAACATATGAATAACAATCACCGGCTTTCCAGCCAAATCATATGAATAGGTATCAAAACCCGGCTCTCAAGCTAAACATGTGAAAACACACTCACCTGGCCACACAGACCAAAACCCGTACTCAATACCAGTACGTAATCACAATCAACATTAAACAACACTATGCACAAGGTCACAATCAACACAAATAGTCACACAGTCACATCCGCACTATGCGTAGGCCAATCTCGGGAACTGCACTCAGGCACCATCCGAGTCATATCAGTCATGTCTGGGAACTGCACACGTGTAACAACCCGTCCCGAGAGCCGGGATTAGTAGACGGATTAAGGCGGGGTTAGCGAGGCTAACCGGTGGTTAGTTGGTTCCGAAAGGTCATTAGCGTAGGATGATGATTTTGCCCTTGGTTCGGGCAAAACATTGACTTTTAGGTCGGGTGGTCCGATGGACTTTGACCGGTGACTAGGACGTAGTTTAGGACGTCACGAATCCATAGGCAGGTGGCACGCCTGATTCCGACATCCGAGGAGGAAGTTGTGATGTTCGGAAGGTTGAGGGCATAATCGTAATTTGAGTAAATTAGGGGGAATAGTTGACTTTTGTAGAATCGAGTTTTGGTATGTTGACCTAGAATGGTTAGATAGTTCTTGTCGTCCTGAGTTCGATGACAGGCGGCACGTATTCATCGAACTTACGAAGCGAGAGATATGGGTCTAGGAAGTTGTGGCAAAACCGTAAAAATGAGTTAAATTAGAGGGTATTTTGGTCTTTGTGGCACATTGGGATTTGTGCACAGAGAAAGGAAACGGACGGCTGAGATTGGGCCAGGTGGGAGTGTGTGGAGTGGATTGAGACATGTGGCACATGACTAGAGGCTTCTGGTGCAATCTTGTGCATTCACGGCCCAATTATTTGGGGTGCACCCGTGCCATACTTGTGTTGGTTCTTCGACACAGACAGAAACAGAGGGTGAGGGAATTGGAGGACGGTGATCGATGCTGTGCAAAAGGGAGTGAAGAGCGGTTTGTGAGAGTGACAGAGGGAAGAGTTTGAGCAGTTGGTCGTGTTTTGGTAGCGACATCGTGCACGGCGGCACGGTGGTGGTGCGGCAAAGTTTTGGGGAAACAGGGAGACCGTGAGAGAGTTGGTGGTGGCTACACCGTGTGGTGGCTCAAACCAAGGCAGGGGGAGCTGTAGGAGGTTGCAGGGGATCCAACGAGCACCGTAGCACGCGGCGGAGCGCACGGCGGAGACGCAATCGAAAGGTGAGATCTTTTGCTCTGTTTTTCCCGTGATTTTCAATTTGAAAGTCGTGAGGTTGGGCTTAGAGTCGAGAGGAATGGAGGTCAGGGTGAGGTTCAGGAGGGTCCTAGGCGTCGACTAGGATGGTCGCCGTGACGGGGGTGTACACGGCGGAGCTTAGACGACGGCAGGCACTCTGGTGCTCTGTTTTGCCGTCATGTTCGAACCCAAAGTCGTCGAGCTTGGGGCTGAGTCGAAGGTCTAGGAGGGTTGGTTTAGGTTCAGTGAGGTCCAGGGAAGAGTTTGGTGAAGCCACCGTGAAGGGAGGTGAGCTGGGTGGTTGAATCGTGAAACAGGGGGAGTTTGGCCGTCTGGTTTCGAGTTCAGTCGACAGGCTAGGGACAGTGTCGAGGTGAACAAAGTTGGGGAATCAATAGGGTTGGTCTGGACGATGCTGTTGGTGAAGAAAGGAGTCGTTTTGGTGGACGGAAGAAGGAGAACCGTGCACGCCGGTCTGAGTCGCAGACCACTGTACCGAACCGGGTTCGTCTGAGGAAGATGGTGCACTGTAGCAGGCGCGTGAGGGCCACGCGCAGCCACTTTGGGCGGCGCGTGGGGGCGCGTGCGGCGGCGATGGAGAAAACGGTCAACATGGTTTTTGATCTAGAAGTAATGGTGAGTACACTGGAGTTGGTTTCGGATCAATCGGAAGTCGTTTGAGTTTAGTTCCGCGAGGGTGAAAGTTTAAGGTCCCGGGTTTTACGTTTTCGATTCGGAGAATTTTGAGGAAATTTAGGTGAACTTTTGTGAACGTGTTAGTGACGTAATTTGGTGATTGTGAACAGGATCGGGATTTCCCGAGGAAGCCGAGGAACGTGTTGGACGTTCGGGACGCGAGTAGGGCTCAGTACTGTGAGTGGACCTTTTTCCTTAAACTTGAGCATGCATAACTGTTTTCTATAATTGTTTTATGATTTTGATTATGATTCTATGTTTATTGAATATGTTTGGTTGGTTTTACATTATTGCACGTTTTTCGAGAAATACGGTATTTGGCACGTTTTACGAGAATGTCGATTTCTAAGTAAAATGCCAGGGTTTTGGGATTTTTAAAGGATAACTAGTTTGATTGCTTACAAAGGGATTTTGAAACATGATTTGGTAATTAAATGAATTTAAAGGTGGAAAGTGGATTCCGGATTTGGGTTCGGAATGACGGTTCTGGATGCCGGAAGGGCATCGGACCAGTGGTTTCGGATTCGGGTTTGGATGTGGATTGGTAAATGGTTTTCAAATGATTTTGGGATTGGATTTGCTGGATCTGGATATTGGGTTTAAAGACCCGGATATATGTGATGGGGGACCGGCCGGATTGGCTTTAAAGACCCGGGTTGAGTTTAAAGACTCGGGAGTTTAAAGACTCGGGAGTTTAAAGACTCGGATATATTGATTTCCCCCGTAGGCCTTTGAGTTTAAAGACTCGAGAGTTTAAAGACTCGGATATGATTAAGGCCTGGATTGAGTTTAAAGGCTCGGGAGTTTAAAGACTCGGATAGGTCCAGTAGGTTTGATCAAAAAATGATGATTTCATAATTTATGATTTATGATACGGTTTGAGAATTCACATGCTCTGGTTTTTCTATCTGTTTTATAGTATTTCTGTTTCTTATGATGTTTTATGAGAATTGATTTATAACTGTGTTCATACTTGTTGGTTATGCATGTGGTTTTCAAAACGGGGGGTTAAACTCGGTTTTTGATAAATGGTTTTAGAACATTTTTTTGATTATGGTCCACTCACACCTTTTGTTTTAACTTGCCCTCCAGGTTGTGGAGATAGCGCGGGGTCTTGACGTCGAGGCAGAGTCCGAGGCATAGAAGTGACACGAGGGATCCCCGGAATAGTTCAAAGTCTTCCGTGTGCGTGTAAATTATCGGTTTCTAGTCTCTTGTATTTTCGTACTATACTCTGTAAATGATAACTGCGGGATATTTTGTTTACTTACTCCTGCGTCTGACTGGGTTTGAGTGAGTTTTACTTGGGTGTTGTATCGGGGAGTCAGACGGGAGCGGGATTTACCTCGGGTTTCGGGGTGAAACCGGGGTGGGTCCTGACAACACGCACCATCTAGACGTACCACATACTCGGGAACTGCACTCACGCAACATCCGAGTTATGTCTAGGAACTGCACTCGCACCATCCAGGACATGATCCAGTATCCAGTATCCACAATCACAAACACAATCCATACCACAACACATATCAATCATATCCATGACTTCAAACCAAGTCATAAGCATTCCCGACAGGGTCTCAAGCCCAAATGCCAATTATACGTAAATCCGTAAAATCACATTTCAAAACATTAAAATAATTCAGAAATCATCCTTGACTCACCAATTAAGTCAAAATATCCTTTTCAAAACCATTTTGACTACGGGCCTAGCCCAAAATATCATTTGCACATTATTCGTAAAATGTGCCCGAAATACTGTTTAAAATAATCATTAAATCACAAATAATCATGTCACACTATCAAGACATCATTGCAATTCAAATCAAGCAATCAATCATGTAAAAAATTTAACTATGCATGCATAATGGTTTAGAAAACAAACGTCCACTCACACACCGTCCAAACTGCTCGTTTCCCGAGCTGCACGCGTTTCCGTAATTTTCGACACTTGCCAGGAATCTCGAATTCTGTCCAAAATCATTATTCAGGGTTACTAACAACTCAATTTACATCAAATCAATTCCCCATAATTTTTTGGGAATTAAATATTAATTTAAAACATAAAATAAACCTTCGGACCCTCGGAACATGAGCGAGACGGTGTCCGATTGACTCGAAACCAACTCTACAATGTTCGTTACATTATATAGAATAAAACACATGTTGAACACTTCCCCAAAAAACTCACCATGCGCCCTCACGCGCCGCCGCAAGCGGCTGCGCGTGAAAGCCACGCGCGTGAACAGTGTCATTGCTGTAACCCGACTCTCTGTCATAGGGGTGTGCAACCAACGGTCCAACCCGATTCATCCTTAGCCAATTCGACCCCAATTTCACCGTTTCTTTCACTAATGTTCATCTATTCAATCCTAATTAAGGATCTGTAAGTTCAATTTCATGAATGGGGTCCTCAAATTACTCGACTCGAAGTACATACCCGACGGGTTCTAACTCGGGTTCTACCCCATTTCAGGCTGTTTCATTAAATTGATCGCACATGGAGCATCCTATATTCATTCTAAACATGAATTCGAAATCAATTTCACGATTGCTTACCTCCAATCACGTGAACGCAACCTCCACAATTTGAGGATGTCGCAGGGTCTGTTCTTCGTGTTTATGTATCAATTTCCTTCGAATTAAAGGCTGGTTCAACTCGTCTCAATCCCAAGAAGCTTAATTTAAGGCCAATTTCAGTAATCGTGGTCCATAGGTTCCAATTCGAAAAGCAATCAATTGTTGAATTTCATGAATCTGGGTTTCAGGTTTTCTTGAGTGTTTTACTTAAGCCCTTTGAATTTCCTCTCCCTTTTTCTCTCTGAATTCTAGTTTTAATCTCTCTGTGTGTCTCTCAACATCTGAGGTTCCAATTTTGATCAACACAGGACATGTATATCGATATGTATATATCTTGTACTATGTTCAATTGTCAAGCGGCAAAGCCACTAATTCAATGTTCACAAGTGACATGTGTCACTTAAGGATACCATGAGTCACCAAATACATTGACTCATCAAAATGGCTGAATTATTAAATCTTAGACGAACCAAAATTACCATTTTACCCCTACCTTTAAAATTACCAAAATGCCCCTCATAGTTCTAGACCCGTAACTTTCACGTCCGAACTCCGATTGATGCATGACGCTTTTCTACGGATTCAGCGTCTCGAGACCGATCCAACGGTACTTCCGGAAAGTCCAAACAATGTCTCGAATAAAAAGTCAACTTTCAGCCCTTATAACCAGGGGCAAAATCGTCCTTTCCTTCGAATTTTCCACATTTTCATTTTTTGAATTTCCAGGTCGTTACAACCTCCCCCCCTTAAAGAATTTTGTCCCCGAAATTCGGTCACGTTATTTATTAAAACAAACACACAACAGTACAACTGTACAATAATTTCCATTACAACAACAACAACATAACAACAAATAACAATAATCACAACATCTACAGCCACACCAAGATCTTGCAACACTCTAGTACAATTTCCAAGGTCTACGTTCGTGAACTCGAAGGCCGACCACGACCTGGTCGCCCAGTTCTGGCGCTACTAGTACCTGTCGACATTGGTCCTTGGTGTCGACCCACAGTTGTACGGTCTGTCACCCCTTGATCCGACCGGTAGGGACATTCTCTCCTAATGTGACCATGCTCTCCACAATGAAAGCAAGTGATTGGTGTACGCTGCGATGACGATAAAACTAAAATGCTATTTGATTGTTCTGAGGTAAGGGGCCGTGATATAACTCCTCGAATATCCTCTGGGTCATTTCCTTGACTAGTACTACTCTGATGCTCTCGGTATCATCCCGAGCTTCTATCGCGCTCTCGAATGGGAAAAGTCGCCTCCACTCGAGTAGTAGCATCTGATAATTCTCTCAGGGTAGAATACGAGCCTACCGTCAAAGCGCCACGTATCGCATTCCTCAATCCCTGCTCAAACATTTGACACTTATCTTCCTCGGTTTCAACATACAGAGGAGCGAAATTTGATAAGTTCAAGAATTTCTGCTCATACTCGGCCACTGATAGATTCCCCTACCTCAAGTGAAGGAACTCAACTTCTTTAGCATTTCAGAATGATCAGGGGTAAAACTAATTTAAGAAACGATCTCGGAAAGCCTCCCAAGTCAAAGTGTGAGCAGTTAAGCTAATCATCTGTAACCCACGCCACCATCTATAAGAATTACCACACAACATAAAGGTGGCTAATAAGACCATATCTTCTGGTGGACATCTCATAACCTCGAAAATCCGCTAAAGGTGGATAAGCCATTCATAGGCCTCTTCTGGGTCTGTCTGGCCCGTAAATCTAGTGGCTCCCAGACGCTGGGCTCTCTCAACATTTGGACTCTCGAGCTCATTACCAGGCCGTGCACAAGGCTGGCGTCTCGGAGGCATGACAGATCAGTAACCCAATGCTCTGATACCAATTTGACAGGACTTGTCCCAACTGGACTTTGATAACCGCACCCGGTCCTGCTCTCGTCTGACAAGTCAACTGAAGTCCCGAAACTACCCTTCAGTACCTGTCAAACCAGGGATAACTGCAATGACTTTTGGCCATGCCTCCGTCTCTAGATCAGCCCAGAACGTCGTGCCACGGCCTGGAGGGTCATCAAAACATAAAAGGTGTGAGTGGACAAAATAATATCGTTTAAAAACATATTTCAAAATATTTCATTTACCCTCCAGGTTATCAAACCATGCATGCACAGGGTAAAACATATGAATAACAATCACCAGATTTCCAGCCAAATCATATGAATTGGTATCAAAACCCGGCTCTCAAGCCAAACATGTGAAAACACACTCACCTGGCCACATAGACCAAAACCCGTACTCAATACCAGTACATAATCACAATCAACATTAAACAACACTATGCACAAGTTCACAATCAATACAAATAGTCACATAGTCACATCCGCACTACGCGTAGGCCAATCTCAGGAACTGCACTCAGGCACCATCCGAGTCATATCCGTCTTGTCTGGAAACTGTTCCCGCACCATCTAGATGTACCACATACTCGGGAAATGCACTCACGCAACATCCAAGTCACGTCTAGGAACTACACTCGCACCATCCAGGACATGATCTAGTATCCAGTATCTACAATCATAAACACAATCCATACCACAACACATATCAATGATATCCATGACTTCAAACCAAGTCATAAGCATTCCCGACAGGGTCTCAAGCCCAAATGCCAATTATACGTAAATCCGTAAAATCACATTTCAAAACATTAAAATGATTCAAAAATCATCCTTGACTCACCAATGAAGTCAAAATATCATTTTCAAAACCTTTTTGACTCCAGGCCTAGCCTAAAATATCATTTGCACATTTCTCGTAAAATGTGCCCGAAATACTGTTTCAAATAATCATTAAATCACAAATAATCATGTCACACTATTAGGACATCATTGCAATTCAAATTAAGCAATCAATCATGTAAAAAATTTAACTATGCATGCATAATGGTTTAGAAAACAAACGTCCACTCACACACCGTCCAAACTGCTCGTTTCCCGAGCTACACACGTTTCCGTAATTTTCGACACTTGCCAGGAATCTCTAATCCTGTCCAAAATCATTATTCATGGTTACTAACAACTCAATTTATATCATATCAATTCCCCATAATTTTTCGGGAATTAAATATTAATTTAAAACATAATATAAACCTTCGGACCCTCGGAACATTAGCGAGACGGTGTCCGATTCACTCGAAACCAACTCTACAATGTTCGTTACATTATATAGAATAAAACACCTGTTAAACACTTCCACAGAAAACTCACCACGCGCCCTCACACGCAGCCGCAAGCGGCTGCGCGTAAAAGCCACGTGCGTGAACAGTGTCATCCCTGTAACCTGACTCTCTGTCATACGGGTCTGCAACCCGCAGTGCAACCCGATTCATTCTTAGCCAATTCGACCCCAATTTCACCGTTTCTTTCACTAATGTTCGTCTATTCAATCCTAATTAAGGATCTGTAAGTTCAATTTCATGAAAGGGGTCCTCAAATTACTCGACTCAAAGTACATACCTGACGGGTTGTAACTCGGGTTCTGCCCCATTTCAAGCTATTTTATTAAATTGATCGCACAGGGAGCATCCTATATTCATTCTAAACATGAATTCTAAATCAATTTCACGATTGCTTACCTCCAATCACGTGAACGCAACCTCCACAATTCGAGGATGTCGCAGGGTCTGTTCTTCGTGTTTGTGTATCAATTTCCTTCGAATTAAAGGCTGGTTCAACTCGTCTCAATCCCAGGAAGCTTAATTTAAGGCCAATTTCAGTAATCGTGGTCCATAGGTTCCAATTCGAAAAGCAATCAATTGTTGAATTTCATGAATCTGGGTTTCGGGTTTTCTTGAGTGTTTTACTTAAGCCCTTTGAATTTCCTCTCCCTTTTTCTCTCTGAATTCTAGTTTTAATCTCTCTGTGTGTCTCTCAACATCTGAGGTTCCAATTTTGATCAACACAGGACATGTATATCGATATGTATATATCTTGTACTATGTTCAATTGTCAAGCGGCAAAGCCACTAATTCAATTTTCACAGGTGACATGTGTCACTTAAGGATACCATGAGTCACCAAATTCATTGACTCATCAAAATGGCTGAATTATTAAATCTTAGACGAACCAAAATTACCATTTTACCCCTACCTTTAAAATTACCAAAATGCCCCTCATAGTTCTAGACCCGTAACTTTCACGTCCGAACTCCGATTGACGCATGACGCTTTTCTACGGATTCAGCGTCTCGAGACCGATCCAACGGTACTTCCGGAAAGTCCAAACAATGTCTCGAATAAAAAGTCAAATTTCAGCCCTTATAACCAGGGGCAAAATCGTCCTTTCCTTCGAATTTTCCACATTTTCATTTTTTGAATTTTCAGGTCGTTACAACCTCCCCCCCTTAAAGAATTTTGTCCCCGAAATTCGGTCACGTTATTTATTAAAACAAACACACAACAGTACAACTGTACAATAATTTCCATTACAACAACAACAACATAACAACAAATAACAATAATCACAACATCTACAGCCACACCAAGATCTTGCAACACTCTAGTACAATTTCCAAGGTCTACGTTCGTGAACTCGAAGGCCGACCACGACCTGGTCGCCCAGTTCTGGCGCTACTAGTACCTGTCGATATTGGTCCTTGGTGTCGACCCACAGTTGTACGGTCTGTCACCCCTTGATCCGACCGGTAGGGACATTCTCTCCTAATGTGACCATGCTCTCCACAATGAAAGCAAGTGATTGGTGTACGCTGCGATGACGATAAAACTAAAATGCTATTTGATTGTTCTGAGGTAAGGGGCCGTGATATAACTCCTCGAATATCCTCTTGGTCATTTCCTTGACTCGTACTACTCTGATGCTCTCGGTATCGTCCCGAGCTTCTATCACGCTCTCGAATGGGTAAAGTCGCCACCACTCGAGTAGCAGCATCTGATAATTCTCTCAGGGTAGAATACGAGCCTACCGTCACAGCGCCCCGTATTGCATTCCTCAATCCCTGCTCAAACCTTTGACATTTATCTTCCTCAGTTTCCACATACAGAGGAGCGAAATTTGATAAGTTCAAGAATTTTTGCTCATACTCGGCCACTGATAGATTCCCCTACCTCAAGTGAAGGAACTCAACTTCTTTAGAATTTCAGAAGGATCATGGGTAAAACTGATTTAAGAAACAATCTCGGAAAGCCTCCCAAGTCAAAGTGTGAGCAGTTAAGCTAGTCATCTGTAACCCACGCCACCATCTATAAGAATTACCACACAACATAAAGGTGGCTAATAAGACCATATCCTCTGGTGGACATCTTATAACCTCGAAAATCCGCTAAAGGTGGATAAGCCATTCATAGGCCTCTTCTGGGTCTATCTGGCCCGTAAATCTAGTGGCTCCCAGACGCTGGGCTCTCTCAACATTTGGACTCTCGAGCTCATTACCAGGCCGTGCTCAAGGCTGGCGTCTTGGAGGCTTGACAGATCAGTAACCCAATGCTCTGATACCAATTTGACAGGACTTGTCCCAACTGGACTTTGATAACCGCACCCGGTCCTGCTCTCGTCTGACAAGTCAACTGAAGTCCCGAAACTACCCTTCAGTACATGTCAGACCAGGGATAACTGCACTGACTTCTGGTCATGCCTCCGTCTCTAGATCAGCCCAGAACGTCGTGCCACGGCCCGGAGGGTCATCAAAACAGAAAAAATGTGAGTGGACAAAATAATATCGTTTAAAAACATATTTCAAAATATTTCATTTACCCTCCAGGTTATCAAACCATGCATGCATATGGTAAAACATATGAATAACAATCACCGGATTTCCAACCAAATCATATGAATTTGTATCAAAACCTAGAGCTCAAGCCAAACATGTGAAAACACACTCACCTGACCACACAGACCAAAACCCGTACTCAATACCAGTACATAATCACAATCAACATTAAACAACACTATGCACAAGTTCACAATCAATACAAATAGTCACACAGTCACATCTGCACTACGCGTAGGCCAATCTCGGGAACTGCACTTAGGCACCATCCGAGTCATATCCATCATGTCTGGGAACTGCGCACGCACCATCTAGATGTACCACATACTCGGGAACTGCACTCACGCAACATCCAAGTCACGTCTAGGAACTGCACTCGCACCATCCAGGACATGTTCCAGTATCCAGTATCCACAATCACAAACACAATCCATACCAAAACACATATCAATCATATCCATGACTTCAAACCAAGTGATAAGCATTCCCGACAGGGTCTCAAGCCCAAATGCCAATTATACGTAAATCTGTAAAATCACATTTGAAAACATTAAAATAATCCAGAAATCATACTTGTCTCACCAATTAAGTCAAAATATCCTTTTCAAAACCTTTTGACTCTGGACCTAGCCTAAAATATCATTTGCACATTTCTCGTAAAATGTGCCCGAAATACTGTTTAAAATAATCATTAAATCACAAATCATCATGTCACATCATCAGGACATCATTGCAATTCAAATCAAGCAATCAATCATGTAAAAAATTTAACTATGCATGCATAATGGTTTAGAAAACAAACGTCCACTCACACACCGTCCAAACTGCTCGTTTCCCGAGCTGCACACGTTTCCGTAATTTTCGACACTTGCTAGGAATCTCGAATCCTGTCCAAAATCATTATTCAGGGTTACTAACAACTCAATTTACATCATATCAATTCCCCATAATTTTCCGGGAATTAAATATTAATTTAAAACATAATATAAACCTTAAGACCCTTGGAACATTAGCGAGACGGGATCCGATTCACTCGAAACCAACTCTACAATGTTTGTTACATTATATAGAATAAAACACCTGTTAAACACTTCCACAGAAAACTCACCACGCACCCTCACACGCAGCCGCAAGCGGCTGCGCGTAAAAGCCACGTGCGTGAACAGTGTCATCCCTGTAACCTGACTCTCTGTCATACGGGTCTGCAACCCGCAGTGCAACCCGATTCATTCTTAGCCAATTCGACCCCAATTTCACCGTTTCTTTCACTAATGTTCATCTATTCAATCCTAATTAAGGATCTGTAAGTTCAATTTCATGAAAGGGGTCCTCAAATTACTCGACTCGAAGTACATACCTGACGGGTTCTAACTCGAGTTCTACCCCATTTCAAGCTGTTTCATTAAATTTCTCGTACAGGGAGCATCCTATATTCATTCTAAACATCAATTCAAAATCAATTTCACGATTTCTTACCTCTAATCACGTGAACGCAACCTCCACAATTCGAGGATGTCGCAGGGTCTGTTCTTCGTGTTTATGTATCAATTTCCTTCGAATTCAAGGCTGGTTCAACTCGTCTCAATCCCAGAAAGCTTAATTTAAGTCCAATTTCAGTAATCGTGGTCCATAGGTTCCAATTCGAAAAGCAATCAATTGTTGAATTTCATGAATCTGGGTTTCGGGTTTTCTTGAGTGTTTTACTTAAGCCCTTTGAATTTCCTCTCCTTTTTTCTCTCTGAATTCTAGTTTTAATCTCCCTGTGTGTCTCTCAACATCTGGGGTTCCAATTTTGATCAACACAGGACATGTATATCGATATGTATATATCTTGTACTATGTTCAATTGTCAAGCGGCAAAGCCACTAATTCAATGTTCACAAGTGACATGTGTCACTTAAGGATACCATGAGTCACCAAATACATTTACTCATCAAAATGGCTGAATTATTAAATCTTAGACGAACCAAAATTACCATTTTACCCCTACCTTTAAAATTACCAAAATGCCCCTCATAGTTCTAGACCCGTAACTTTCACGTCTGAACTCCGATTGACGCATGACGCCTGTCTATGAGATCAACGTCTTGATAGCGATCCAACAGTACTTCCGGAAAGTCCAAACAATGTCTCGATCAAAATGTCAACTTTCAACCCTTATAACCAGGGGCAAAATCGTCCTTTCCTTCGAATTTTCCACATTTTCGTTTTTCGAATTTTCGGGTCGTTACATTGATACTAAGAGCATTTTGTTAATTTCACAAGGTAGATATTTTATGAAAGTGACAAGTGTCCATTTTTATCACATTCCTTCCCCTTATCTCTTGCCTTGCACCGACTTAGGGTGCATGTGTGTGTGTGTGTGTGTGTGTGTGTGTGTGTGTGTGTGTGTGTGTGTGTGTGTGTGTGTGTGTGTGTGTGTGTGTGTGTGTGTGTGTGTGTGTGTGTGTGTGTGTGTGTGTGTGTGTGTGTGTGTGTGTGTGTGTGTGTGTGTGTGTGTGTGTGTGTGTGTGTGTGTGCACGCATGGCAGTTGTGTGTGTGTTTAAAACATAACCTAAAACTATGACCAAAACGAGAGAGAAAAGGAGAGAAACATGAAAAGAATAAGAGGGAAAAAAAAAAGGAAAAAAAAAAGAAGAACAAAGAAAGGAAGGAAGAAAACCGAGAGGGAATGGAGAAGGAAAACCGAAAAATCATAAGATTATCGTGTCACCCGTTTGAGGACTCTAAACTTGCAACCAAGTTATCCAAACTATTAGTTGGATTCCTAGGATTGATTTGGAGGTTAGAAAATGTGAAGGTTTGGATGTGGGAAAGCTTGGAACTCAGACTTGAATTTTGGCTATAAGTGTTGAAGGTTTTCTGGAAAATCAAGGTTGTTCTTCGGGATTTGACACCATTTATCTCTTCCCATGATAGAGTAGATAAATTTTGATGTTTAGATAGTCGAAAATGGAGGAGAAATGGCAGAGATATGGTCTGGTCAAGTTCGCGGATCGAGGAACTTAAAATAGGAACCAAGTCGACCCGGCTGCAGGTAAGGGATGACCCCTGCGTAAACGTGTGACGCCCACGTGCAGAGGCCATCGGTGGCGCGTGGGGGGCGCATGGTTCACCACCTCAATTTTTGATCAACATGATTTTTCATATAATCGATCTTACAAATACGTTGGTATAGGTTTCGAATCGATCTGATGCCTTATCGGGGTAGTTCCGAGTGCCTGAAGTGTTATGTTTAGGTTTTAAAATCATATTTAATCCCCAAAAATTAAACAATTTAAATGTAAGATTATTTGAGACGTTAGTGACCCTTGATGGTGATTTGTGATAGGCGATAAAAATTCCTGAATTTACGGAGGAACGTACAACTCGGAATTCAAATGTGAGGACGATGTCCGAGTGGACTTTTATTTTATAAATTATTATGCGTGCACAATTAAATATTTTAATTGTTTTATTACATGTTTTATGTGAAAATGGTTTGAATATGAGTTTCTAAGTGATGATTTGACAATTTTTTGAATTTATCAATTAATTTTTGGGCACATGTTTTGCAGTTACTGTGAGGAAATTGTGTTTGGGGCCTAGGCTTGGGGTTTGGATGTGTTCGATTTGGTTTTCAGTTAAGAATTTTGTTAAATGAATTTTCTTGGTATGTGAACTGTTTTTTCGATGGTCAACCATCCTCATATATGGTAGGCGCTCAGACGTCCAGAACTCAGCTCCGCAGATCCCGAGATTGTGAGGCTGGGATGTGATAAGTTTGTAGACGTGTCTGGATGATGTGTGAGTGCAGTTCCTGGACATGGCCCGGATGGTGGTACGTGCAGTTTCCAAGGATACTATTACAGTTTGGATGGTATTACATGTAGTTCCCAAACTTGACTCGGATTGTGCTTAATATAGTCTCCGAGGTTGCATATGTGGTTTGGTTATCGAGGATTGGTTTATTTACTTATTGATATTGGATTGGTTGATTGGATGAACATGGATTCTAGAAATTTTGGTCACATATTGTTTAACTGTGTTTTATGATTGTTGTAGTCCCACGCTCTGTGGTTTGTTTTTATTTGAAATTTGACTGATTAGTTTTGCTCTATGCATGCATGTTTTGGAACCTAGAGGGAAAGTGTTGTTTTTTTTCTTCAATAAGTGTATTTTTAAAATATTTATTCTTGCTCACTCACATTTTTCATGTTTTGATGACCATCAAGACCATTACACGAAAATTAGGGCTGAACGAAAGGTGGAGACATAAGTAGGAGGCCAACTTGAGTATCCCTTATCAGACGGGAGCAGGACGAGACACGAATATCAAAGTGTTTTCAAAGCAGGTCATATCAGCTTAGTATCAGAGTAAGGTTAGCATTGATTGGTGTTTGTAGACATCATACCTCCAAGACATGAGCTATGTGCCCGGCCTGAAGAGATAGATAGAGATAGAAAGGGCACAGATATCGAGAGAGCTCAGCGGTTGGGCGCAACTGAGTTTACAGGTGAGATGAGCTCAGATAGTCACAATCTTTATGCATATTGGTGGTGGCGTGAATTAACTTAACAAACGGTCCACATAATGAATACCATATAATAATTAACCTATATATTTTTAATGAATACCTATATTAAAATTAATTCTATAGATAGTTACTTAGGTCCTTAAACATTCACATTAGAATAATTAAAATTTTGAATAAATTTAAACTAAAATGACCCAAAAATTGTTAATTGCTAACCAGTTTTTACAACTACCAAAATCAGACGCCCTATAGTTTCATCGACTTTGAATATTAAATTCAATTTTTTTTTTCAAATTTGAATATATAACAATTTAATTTTCCTACAACGGCTAGTTTTTAACAGTTAAAATAAATATGCCCGTTTTTTGTGCAAAATCGATCCAGCATGTAATTGGAGCAATTCACTACATATATAGTTAGTTTTTTAACGGTTTAAGTCGATATATTCATTTTAACGATGAAATTAGATAGAAAGAATTTGGAGCCAAACGCAATAGCCAAAATTACAAATGGGAATCCATCTCAAGAGGAAATGAACTGACAGGACCCATCCCAATCCCCCCGGGATTAGTACGGAATGACCCTGCTCCCGTCTGACACGAAGTGTCAGACAAGGGATACTTCCGACCTTTGCCCTCTCGGACTATCAGAGTACGCCAGGATCCGGAGGAGGTATGTGATATCTCGGTCTCTGCTACAGTCCACATCCGATGTCAACCTGAAGGGCAGTCAAAACATTAATGAAAATGACCATAGGTGGGAACTAAGCCCAAAACCAAGATTGAAAGAACCATAATGAAAATGACCATATGGGCCACTACCCAAATCCATAAGGGACTCAGCCCAAATCATAAGAAACCAACCATACGGGCCACTGCCCAAAACCTGTGTAAACACACATCATATATCATATAGCATACATCATATATACATATAATTCACACAACCAATCATGTCACGGATTCCAAAGCTACGCGCGTGCTACCCGGGTCTCAATCCGAGTCTTCTCAAAGTGAAGGTCAATGTCCGCAGACCACTGATCCTACTCGAGGTTATAGTAATTATAGCCTTCCTGAGAGTAAGGAACCCAACTGGGGGGTGACTCCACTCAGTCGGTGCTCCGTGACTACTCTGGGGTCCACCCATGCCAACGACCCTCCCCGAAGGAGATAGAATAAGTAAAGGAAGGTATATGAACATATATATACATAATACAAATATCCATACCCGGTTCCCCCGAACCGTCATGATCCATAATATCTAGTTCATATACATATAGACCATATCCTTCATGTCCAGTTCCCATAAACCGTCATGTACCATAATAACAAAACCAAGGTTCATGCCGGCTCCCTTAAGCCGTCATGTACCATAAACATAACCAAGGTTCATGCCGGTCCCCATAATCCGTCATGAACCACGATACCATAACAAGGGTTCATGCCGGTTCCCATAAATCGTCATGTACCATAAACATAACCAGGGTTCATGCCGGTCCCCATAATCCGTCATGAACCACAATACCATAAAAAGGGTTCATGCCGGTTCCCATAAACCGTCATGAACCGGGAAATCCATTTAAGGTTCCCTGACCTGAAATCAAAACCGTAAAGTAACCTGGGTCTCGTGCCCGAACATAGGACATCAGCTGGGCACCGTGCCCGATATCTGAGGTCATATGCCCGAGACAAAACCAAATGGGTCTCATACCCGAATTTATCCTTTTGGAAATCCAAATCCATTTCATTTAGACCAATAAAGACATACTAACCCGTATAGGCACCGTATAGGCACCGTATAGGGCCGAAACCTCGAAATACGTGCCTATACGTAACCACACATCCAAATGCACTCATGGAATCACAAACAAGTATTTAAAACATATAATAAAAATTTATGCATGCACCAATTTAGAAAACAAGGTCCACTCACAGACCGTCCGAGCTGCTACCTCGATTTGCGTGCCATAGGCTCTCCTGAGCCAATCGCTATCACCAGGACTCCTAAACCTGTCCAAATCGTAATAGAAGGTTACTAACTACCTTATTAACCTCCTACCAAAGCCCCGTAATTTTTTCGAACTTTTAACTATTTTTAAACCGACCCTAAACCTTCCGATGCCCCAAAACATATCGAGACGGTGTCCGATCGACACGAAACTAGTCCCAAAATGTTCGTTACATCGAATAGAGTGTTTCACATGTTGACAACATTCCCAAACAGTGTCTCACGCACCCCCACGCACCCTAGGAATTCACCTGCGCGTGAGATCACGCGCGGTGAACAGTGTCACCAGCAACCTCCCCCGACCGGGTTCCCTGGTTCGAACCGGACCGGACCGGCTCGACTGGTTCAACGTTAAAACCTCCACATTTTCGATCCATTTTGTCCCATTTTCATTCTAATACCTTCCTAATCCCATTTCTAATAATTTTGAACGTTAAAATGGAATTAAAACCCATCAAAACTGTAAAACCCGTACCTTAACCCGTCGTTCATGGGGGCTGAACTTTCCCCCGCCATTCACGGCTGTTACAGGCCGTTCAATGCCTTGAAACCAATCCTATTTATCTCCTAGGGTCCCTAGAAACCTTACCCAATTAATGGAATCGAGTAAAAACCATTCAAACTCAAATTCGAATTTCAAATATTTTCTTACCTCACGGGTTCACTCCGCCGTGGCCTCCACCGTGGGCCACCGTCCAGCCTCTCGATCCTCAGCCCCTCACACTCCCTCAATCACACTCCAGGTAACACACACACACACAAGATGGATGATGGAGGTGGGGAATATGTGTGTTTGAAGAAAAATGGAGAAATGGTGGAAGCATGGGTTTCGAGTTTGTGAGGAAGAACAAGGAAATGAAGATAATGATGTTTAATCTGATGAGAGGGGAGAGGGTTAAGTGAGATGAGTGGTGAGGATTGAGAGATTAATTAAAATGAATGGTTAGGATTGAGTGAAGAAAAGATTAATTATTAAATAATAAAAATAATAGTATTTAATTAAGTTAGATCCACAAATTAGGGGATCTAGCCAAACCCACTCAAAATATCTGGCCCAATCAGAATAAGCCAAGTGTTCTCGCCTCGTAATGCGCGCATAGTGAAATCGACCTTCCGTGACCTATAACTTCCCCGTTCGAAGTCTGATTTCAGCGTGTCGCCTGTCTATGGATTCGTATCGGCCCGATCTACGTAACAGTCCTGGCCATCGGGCCTCTCGGTCAAAAATTCAACATTTGCCCCTTTTTAACCATAATTACCAAAATGCCCCTAAACTTCCGAACGTCATAACTTCCTCCTCGAACGTCGAAATTGAACGTGCCACCTGTCTATGAACTCGTGATGTCACGAACTACGTCACGGTCATCGGTCAAAGTCCATTTAGACGCCCAAACGAAAAGTCAATGTTTTGCCCACGACCAGGGGTAAAACGATCATTTTGCATCGTTCGTCCGATTTCGCCCAACTAATCACGGATTAACCTCACTAATCGTGATTAGTCACTAATCTAATCTAGGAATTTGGGACGGTTCGTTACATGAAAAACAACCCTAAACTTCAAGTTCTTATTTTGGGAGACGATGTATGTGTCGAAAGATATTTTTCACCTCCAAGAAAATAAGAAGCATCATTTTGCTCAATATTAACACTGTGATCTATGGTAAAAGTTTCTAATCTTTCTTCTTTTCTTCCTCCTATTTGTTGAATATGTTAAAATTATCATACACAAACTCTATTCGCGGCAACTCGGCCTCCCAAATCGTCACATGAGACTTACGAAATATCAAAACCTCAAATTCCCAAATATCGAAAAAATCAAAATTTTTACAACCCTATATGAAAAGTCTGAGTCATGTAATGATCCATAAACGAAAAAAAAATTGAAAATTCATTTTTTTTTTCTTTGTAAGTATGGATTACCTATAATAGTTTTTGAGCTTGTAAAAACAAATGATGATGAGTTTTGGGAATACCGAAGAGATTTTGTGAACAAAAGAGGATGAAGATGATGAAGGAGAGAAAAAAGAGAAACGAGATGAAAAAAATAGCTAGTAGGTGGTAGCTAGCTATTAGTAGCTAGTCCCAATAGAAAAGTTATACTTTAAGTTAAATTTACATAATCTGTTACAGGTTCATTTAGATGCTTTTGGATAAATTTTGATCAATTTTTTCCAAACGTTGAATTTGAGTACTCTAATGCACGTGCACCAAGTGTAAAGACCCAAAATTTCGAGAAATGAAATTTCGAAAAGTTTGTTTGTAAATGGACGATTTTGCCCTTATAAGGTCAAATGTTAACTTTGTTCCTAAAGTATTTTTTGGCCTTTTTGTAAGGATCGTTACGTAGGTCTCGAAATCTGAATCTGAATCGGAGATTGATAGAATTCATTACGGGTGTAATTTTAATAGAGGTATTTTGGTAATTTTGATACTAAGAGCATTTTGTTAATTTCACAAGGTTGATATTTTATGAAGGTGACAAGTGTCCATTCTTATCACATTCCTTCCCCTTATCTCTTGCCTTGCACCGACTTAGGGTGCGTGTGTGTGTGTGTGTGTGTGTGTGTGTGTGTGTGTGTGTGTGTGTGTGTGTGTGTGAGTGTGTGTGTGTGTGTGTGTGTGTGTGTGTGTGCACGCATGGCGGTTGTGTGTGTGTTTAAAACATAACCTAAAACTGTGACCAAAACGAGAGAGGAAAAGAGAGAAACATGGAAAGAATAAGAGAAAAAAAAAAAGAAAAAAAAATAGAAGAACAAAGAAAGGAAGGAAGAAAACCGAGAGGGAATGGAGAAGGAAAACCGAAAAATCAAAAGTCCGAAAAATCATAAGATTATCGTGTGACCCGTTTAAGGCCTCTAAACTTGCAACCAAGTTATCCAAACTATTAGTTGGATTCCTAGGATTGATTTGGAGGTTAGAAAATGTGAAGGTTTGGATATGGGAAAACATGGAACTCAGACTTCAATTTTGGCTATAAGTGTTGAAGATTTTCTGGAAAATCAAGGTTTTTCTTCGGGGTTTGACACCATTTATCTCTTCCCATGATAAAGTAGACAAATTTTGATGTTTAGATAGTCGAAAATGGAGGAGAAATGGCAGAGATATGGTCTGGTCAAGTTCGCGGATCGAGGAACTTAAAAATAGGAACCAAGTCGACCCGGCTGCAGGTAAGGGATGACCCCTGCGTAAACGTGTGACGCCCACGTGCAGAGGCCATCGGTGGCGCGTGGGGGGCGCATGGTTCACCACCTCAATTTTTGATCAACATGATTTTTCATATAATCGATCTTACAAATACGTTGGTATAGGTTTCGAATCGATCTGATGCCTTATCGGGGTAGTTCCGAGTGCCTGAAGTGTTATGTTTAGGTTTTAAAATCATATTTAATCCCCAAAAATTAAACAATTTAAATGTAAGATTATTTGAGACGTTAGTGACCCTTGATGGTGATTTGTGATAGGCGATAAAATTTCTGGAATTTACGGAGGAACGTACAACTCGAAATTCAAATGTGAGGACGATGTCCGAGTGGACTTTTATTTTATAAATTATTATGCGTGCACAATTAAATATTTTAATTGTTTTATTACATGTTTTATGTGAAAATGGTTCGAATATGAGTTTCTAAGTGATGATTTGACAATTTTTTGAATTTATCGATTAATTTTTGGGCACGTGTTTTGCAGTTAATGTGAGGATTTGTGTTTGGGGCCTAGGCTTGTGGTTTGGATGTGTTTCGATTTGGTTTTCAGTTAAGAATTTTGTTAAATGAATTTTCTTGGTATGTGAATTGTTTTTTCCATGGTCAACCATCCTCAGATATGGTAGGCGCTCAGACGTCCAGAGCTCAGTTCCGCAGATCCTGAGGTTGTGAGTCTGGGATGTGATAAGTTTTTAGACGTGTTTGGATGATGTGTGAGTGCAGCTCCTGGACATGGCCTGGATGGTGGTACGTGCAGTTTCCAAGGATACTATTACAGTTTGGATGGTACTACATGTAGTTCCCAAACTTGACTCGGATGGTGCTTAATATAGTCTCCGAGGTTGCATATGTGGTTTGGTTATCGAGGATTGGTTTATTTACTTATTGATATTGGATTGGTTGATTGGATGAACATGGATTCTAGAAATTTTTGTCACATATTGTTTAACTGTGTTTTATGATTGTTGTAGTCTCACGATCTGTGGTTTGTTTTTATTTGAAATTTGACTGCTTAGTTTTACTCTATGCATGCATGTTTTAGAACCTAAAGGGAAAGTGTTGTTTTTTTTCTTCAATAAATGTATTTTTTAAATATTTATTCTTGCTCACTAACACTTTTCATGTTTTGATGACCATCAAGGCCATTACACGAAAATCAGGGCTGAACGAAAGGTGGAGACATAAGTAGGAGGCCAACTTGAGTATCCCTTATCAGACGGGAGCAGGATAAGGCACGAATATCAAAGTGTTTTCAAAGCGGGTCATATCAGCTTATCATCAGAGTAAGGTTAGCATTGATTGGTGTTTCTCGACATCATACCTCCAAGACATGAGCTATGTGTCCGACCTGAAGAGATAGATAGAGATAGAAAGGGCACAGATATCGAGATAGCTTAGCGGTTGGGCGCAACTGAGTTTACAGGTGAGATGAGCTCAAATAGTCACAATCTTTATGCATATTGATGGTGGCATGAATTGTAGATGACAGGATGGGATGCCAACACGTTGACATGGGAAATGTTTTGGGATAGATCTCTCGATCAGTTTTACCCCTACTCTCTCCATGATATTAGAGAGATTGAGTTCCTGCATTTGCAGTAGGGGTGTATGACGGTGGCTCAACATGAACTGAAATTTCTGAGTTTGTCTCGTTTTTCCCCAGCGATTGTGGTAACTGAGGCAGACAAGTGTTGACACGACCCATCCCAATCCCCCTGGGATTAACATGGGATGTGTCATACTCTCGTCTGATAAAGTTAACCAAATGCCAACTTAGATACATTCCCTTTTATACTGCGGTTCTTTGTAATAAGCCCGGCACCAAAGGCAATCCAATCAAATTTTACTTACTCGGCGTATGAGACCTACTCAAACTCAAAATTGTGTAGGGCCTTGTGGAATGATTTAGAATTATTTTTACACAACAAGTTGGTTCATTTGCTGACATTATTTTAGCGTGATCACTTCCATCAATTTTTTTTTATTTGTTTTGTTTTGTTTAAATTTGTTGTTGTATATTGTTGAATCAAAAATCGAACCCGCCGCGAAAAGTTCTCACAATTCCTGCAAACAACAAACAATTAGCTATCGTTGTCTTAATCGATTTACCCGGGGGGGTTGTTCGACCAAGAACACTCTGATGCTTAAGTTATACTTCGAAGCGAAGAATCGACGTACCTTGGAAATGAAATGTGTACCGCTATTTATAGGAAAATCTTGGGAGCCTCGGAGTGTTCTGATTGATCGGTTGAATTTGTAATTAATAAATAATATATTATTAATTAAATATATTATTTAATAATTATAATAATAGTTCATTATGATAATGATGATAACTATTGTGTTTTAATATTAATATTAAATTGTCCGTTACTAAGAATAATGACAATTAACTATCGGAGAGAATATTAATATTACAGAGATTTTAACTCGATCAAATAACGTATTTAGCTGGTAAATAGATTATTTAATGTGTGGGTGTTTTCAAATGATCAGCGTTATTGCCAGGGGCAATTTGGTCATTTTGAAAATGATGGGCTACATGGCAACTTCACAATTTTCGGATGATTTTAGGGTTCCACACATATATACCGTATATTATTATTGTATATTGGTATGCATGTGAGCCAGACACAATCTTTTTAATTATTGGCCAGATTATATAGAGGGCATGAAAAGGAGCAGTTTTTTTTTTTTTTTACTGGACATGAAAAGGACATATAGAGATCGATCTCTGGTACAAATCCTTATTTTATTTGTTTATTTATGATATATATATATATATGTGTTCTTAGCTAAATATGATTACACAATACAAGATGTATATGTATATATAGGAGCAATTAGTTGGTTTTATAAGTTTTAGAATGCCATATTGTTGAATAAGCACGTGACATGGTCGTACGTATTATTCATAACATATGCAATCAGATATCATTGTTTTGTTTTTCCCATTTTTGTTTTTATTTTTTTTGGATACAAGAATATTAGAGAAAAAAATTATAATATACACATTAAATATCAACCTTATTATTTACGAGAATCGAATCTAATATATCTCACATAATATATGAAAAAAAAAATATCATTATATAAGACTCATCACATGACCAAGTCTAAGTGGCATGCAATCAGAAATCTTAATACTAATGGTGTGTAACCCAAAATCTCCTGAAAATTGTGAAGCTGTTACGTGACCCGTAAATCTCAAAATGTCATGAATTGATTTTACGAAAATCTCTACAGAAATATTCATGATATTCGATACCATAAACCTAAACCATGCATGTTAAAGTGGTTTTGTTTTTCGAGCTAGTAGCACCTCGCCCGGTCTAGAACTGGATTTTTATTTTTTTTTGGGTACAAACAAAAGTTTCAAACTTCAGTTTTTAAATTTTGATATTATTTAAAATCCTGAAACACTTCTAAATAAATTATATTCAATAATGAAAAAATATTTTTTTTTAAAAACAAACCTTAATTATCAAGAAATTAATGTAGCCCTGACATGAGTTAAGTTTTAAAGATTATATTTTCTCTATTTTTTTTTTCTTCAAAGTTTTAGAGATTACTAAATTGAAACTCAAATCGAGGGAAATTAGTACTGATCAAATTATAGTTTATAGGATTTGAAGAACCCCAAAAGTCTAATATGCATTAATAGCTCATCACACAATTCCATGCTTCCTTTCATGTTTTCCAAAATAAAACACCCTCCTTCGGTTGCATCTTGGTATCCTCTCATTTTCATCCACTTCCTCGGCCTCACTATGTTCACAAATACTTCGAAAATTTTCATGGTGGCTCTAGCAGTCTAGCTAATGGAATGGAACATGAATTTCAAACTGTAAAATACAAATGTTTAATCACTTAAATTACAAATTTTATGATAAAGTTTTATATGGTGGCTCTAGCTTTCTTTTAAATGTAATGTATTTCACTATCGTTATCTATAATTTTTTTCATTTTTCTTTTGCGAATCGACAGAATTTGAATTGAACCAAATAAATTATACTAATATATATGGAGTAAATGGATAAATCGAATTAAACCGTGATTACTAAAATTAATTACATTATAACTTCTGTTTTTTTTTTTTTTTTATGATAGAGGGCAAAGATACCTAAGCTAGGTCTATCTAGTAAAGTGAGACCAACTTAATTAAAAGGTAAAAAAATAACACCTTCGCTGTGGTTGGTTTGTGTGAGAATCTATTAAAATTAATGAACCTAAATTATAAGGAAAAAACAGACATCTTCACCACCATACAAGGAAAAACATGAGACCTCCAATGCAAGCATTAAATGTAAGCATCGTGCTCATGCATGGTTTTCTATCAATTCATGATACTGTTGCAAAATTATTTGATTCCGATTTCTGCAAAATTGGTAATCTCGCTGCTAAACAATGTCTGATATCTAAAGGATGGACCAGTTTTATTTTCACGATAATATTTATCACATAATGAGTTTAGTAGACACAAGTTATGTGAAAAGTGTGAACAACATATATCATGTACAGAGTAAAACATATATATAAAATAAATGTCAAGTGAGTTCTTCCTCCATCTCTCTTGAGAATGCTATGCTTGTCGCGTTTGTCTTTTCGTTTGTAAAATCTAGCGGTATTAATTTTCCTCATGTTGTAATTGATTGACCGATTGGTTTCAAGTTTGACGCACATAGATAGAAATAATAATATGTTATCTTGATGTGTATTAAATAAAATTATAAGCAATATTTGCATCCGCGCTATGTTGAATGTGTTCATTCCTTATTGTTACTGAATGTTTCATTTTCTAAATTTGATAATCGAAGTTGTTGATTTCTTAAAACATCATATAAAATTCATTTATGCTAAAAATCAAATAAATTGGTGATGGTTAGTGATCTATACATATGAATTAAATTAACGGTTCATCATAAACTTCTTAGCTATTACTAAACTATCGATATATACAGACTATCAAAACATCTCCAATTTAATTGATTTTTTTTTGTAGAAATAATATGCGCATAATGGTTTTAAAAATTCCCAGTTTTAATTGTCGCAATTTTATACTAAAAATTCAGTAATTAACCATAGAAGTAATGAAAGACATCTACCCCAATATATATATAAGTATTTTGCTATTAAGCCTATAATTATTATTTATAATTCGCACATTATGAGACTTACTCCTTAATACTAGAACACAGCTTACTTTCAAATTTCAAAGGACTGCAGGCCACTGAATTTGGGCCAAGACAGGCCCATATTATAGTACATTCAGCTTAAGCCCATTTCGTTGGTGATTCGTAACATTCAAGTTCTGCCACTACAATCATGCCTGTATCTATTTTATCAGTTTTGGAAGGATGATGCGTCTCTTAACTCACTGTAATAGGTGGCCCGATCACATAGTTTCACGACTCGATCTTATGTTTGCGTCTCTTATGATGTCACTTGTGGGTGTTTACACCTAAAATAAATAACTACAGCTTTGATAAGGGAATTTAAGAAATTAAAACCTAATACGACTAAGGCCCCAAATCTAGCTAGTATTTACCAGAAAAGCGCGAGCATGATTTACAGAAATTACATTAACACGACGTCGAAATCGTCAGAAGGCAATGGAGAGAGACAACTTAATTGTCGCGATGTTTCCTATAAAAGAAAAAAAATCCCTCATCTCAAAGGACAACCAACGACTCAATTAAATAAATAAATTAATCAAACTCGCACAATTTCAACAACTGCAAACCCTCAAAAATTTCTTTGTCACCCAAAAACTCGCTTTTCTTGGCAAAACCTGTATGTTCGATCAAGGATAAAGATTCAGTTCTTCTATCATCCTTTCTCAGTTCTTACTCCAAAAACACCAAACTTTCCTTCAAATCCGACTTACATTTCAAGTTAGTTTCTGGAGACTTCCCGACTACCAAATTTTATCCTGACTTGCTTCCACATCTTGTTTTGAAGGCCACCTAACACCCCCCCCCCCCCCCCCCCCCCCCGGCACCCCACTCATTTCAACTGCCTCAAACCAGTCTTTTAGACCCTCACAATCTTACTCCTCGTTGTTATCACATTTTTTACTGCTCTATCAACATCTTGGTATGATTTCCAATGGACATTCACCTAGCTGATTGTCTCTCGACCAAGATTACCAACACATGGCTAATCTTGAGATAGTTTACCTCATGCACTTATAATTTCATTCATTACGCTAATTTTCAATCATTTTACTTTCTAATTATTTGTAATCCTTCTCTCCCTCTCTACGATCGGTTTGTTCAAATTTAATTTCGATAACTGAAATATACCAACCAATGAGTTCTATGACTGCATAATTTGTAGAAGCATCTTTATTTTCTGATAAGGTATTCGAACAGTCTAACTAGAAGAGGTTGATATGTCTAACTCTCCCTCTAACTCTGAATTACACTGACAGGACCCATCCCAATCACCCCGGGATTAGTGCGGGATGACCCTGCTCTCGTCTGACACGAAGTGTCAGACAAGGGATATTTCCGACCTTTGCCCTCCCGGGCTATCAGAGTACGCCAGGATCCGGAGGAGGCATGTGATATCTCGATCTCTACTACAGTCCACATCCGATGTCAACCTGAAGGGCAGTCAAAACATTAAAAACTGTGAGTGGACAAAACAAAAGTTTATAAAAACATTTTAACGAGAAGACCTTTGTACCCTCCACTAAAAAACATGCATGCATTCGAAAACCATTTATCCAAAACAAACCATATGTGGGACTAAGCCCAAAGCAGATATAAACTAAGGTCGAAAGGACCACAATAAAAACGACCATACGGGCCACTGCCCAAATCCTGTGCACACCTGTACACACCACATATCATATATCATATATCCATCACATACATATATATAAGTCACACAACCAATCCTGTCACGGTATCCAAAGCCACGCGCATGCTACCCAGGTCTCAATCCGAGTCTTCTCAAAGTCAAGATCAATGTCCGTAGGCCACTGACCCTACTCGAGGTAATAGTAATCATAGCCTTCCTGAGAGTAAGGAACCCAACTGGGGGGTGACTCCACTCAGTCGGTGCTCCGTGACTACTCCGGGGTCCACCCAGGCCAACGACCCTCCCCGGAGGAGATAATAGAAGTAAAGAAAGGTAGACGAACATATATATACATAACATAAACATTCATGACCGGTTCCCCTGAACCGTCATGAATCCATAATATCCATAATCAGGTAACATGCCGGTTCCCATAAACCGTCATGTACCGTAATAACATAACCGAGGTAACATGCCGGTTCCCATGAACCGTCATGTACCGTAATAACCAACAAGGGTTCATGCCGGTTCCCATAAACCGTCATGAACCTCGATACCATAACAACGGTTCATGCCGGTTCCCATAAACCGTCATGAACCTGGGAATCCATTTAAGGTTCCCTGACCTGAAATCAAAACCGTAAAGTGACTGGGTCTCGTACCCGAACATAGGACATCAGTTGGGCACCGTGCCCGATATCCGAGGTCATATGCCCGAGACAAAACCAAATGGGTCTCATACCCGAGTTTATCATTTTGAAATCCAAATCCAGTTCATTAAATCAATACAGAAATACAGACCCGTATAAGCACCGTATAAGGCCGAAACCTCGAAATACGTGCTTATACGTAACCACATAGAATTGCACCCATGGCATCATCAAACAAGTAATAAAACATATAATAAAAATTTATGCATGCACCAATTTAGAAAACAAAGTCCACTCACAGACCGTCCGAGCTGCCGCCTCGATTTGCGGGCCATACGGCTCCCCGAGCTGATCACCGTCACCGGGACTCCCAAACCTGTCCAAATCGTAATAAAAGGTTACTAACTACTTAATTAACCTCCCACTAAAGCCCCGTAATTTTCCCGTATTTTCAACTATTTTTAATCCCGAATCTAAACCTTCCGATGCCCCGAAACATATCGAGACGGTGTCCGATTGACATGAAACCAGTCCCAAAATGTTCGTTACATCGAATAGATGATTTCGTATGTTGGAACCTTCCCCAGATTCCCTGCCACGCGCCCTCACGCGCCGTCTGAAGTGGCTGCGCGTGGGCTTCACGCGCCTGCTACAGTACCTGCTGACGTCATCGCTGACGTCAGCATGACATCATCTGACAGCTGTCAGGTCTGACATGTCAGACTCTGACAGGTGCCACGTGTCAAGCTCCCATTGGTCCACGTCACTGTACTGTCAGTGCCACGTGGCAGTCTGACATGTGCCACGTGTCATCACGGCACTGGTCCACGTCAGTGCCACGTGTCAGCCCCCTGATTGGGCCACGTCACTGACATGTCAGTGCTGACTGTGCACTG
The DNA here is from genome assembly GCA_032719365.1 of Prinsepia uniflora. Classification (NCBI taxonomy): domain Eukaryota; kingdom Viridiplantae; phylum Streptophyta; class Magnoliopsida; order Rosales; family Rosaceae; genus Prinsepia; species Prinsepia uniflora. The sequence continues at coordinate 9,641,751 of CM064870.1, read as the reverse complement.
ACATGTGACACGTGTCGCACTCCTATTGCCCAATTTTCTGACATGTCAGCTGACATTGTCAGATCTGACAATGCTGACGTCATCCCTGACATGATGACGTCAGCAGGATGACGTCACCTGTCATCCCTGCCCTCCCGCGGGTCGACCCGAACGTCTGCAACAGGGTCGCCGTGACCCGCGGCTTGACCCAGCCGGTTCTCCCTGCTCCGGCCACCATTTTTCCTCCCGTTTGTCCCATTCTACTCCTCTCAACCTAACCTAGAGTTCTATGGGTTTAAAAACTAGAAAACGGGTCGAGGTAATTACTTGTGATGCCGAGAACAGTCACCCAGCTTTCGGCCGTCCGTCTGGGCTGCACCGCCGTCCTCAGCCGTTCCTTTTGATCCCATTAGCCTCCTCGAGTCCCCAAAAACCCAACCAAATCATTAGTTTCGATCCAAGACCCATAAAACCCAAGTTTTGAATTTCAAACCCCTAACCTACCTTTTCGGGTTTCCTCCCGCCGTGAGCCGCCGTGGCTCTGGCCGCCTCCGTCCTGTCCTTCCTCGTCTCACTCACACTATCACTCTGGTCTCAGTCACAGGTGGTGAGGGGATGTGTGTTGTGTGTTTTGAAGAAAATGGAGAATATGGGTTAATGGGGTTTTCGGGTTTGTGAGGAAAAGGAAGAAAATGAAATGAAAATGGTGATGGTGCCGTGGAAGAGAAGAGAGAAGGAGGTGGTGTGATCAGATGAGGGAATGAGAGATGGAGGGTGAGGATTTAAGATATAATTGAAATGGATGGTTAAGATTGAATGGTGGGTGGGTTTGGTTTATAAAATAATTAAATAATATTAATTAATTATATAGATCCACATTTTGGGGGATCAAATCAATGGGATGAGTGACACTTGTCACTCATCCATGGGGCCCACCAAAATATCCACCCAATCAGATTTCGCCGAAACGTCCCCGTCTCGAAGTTCGTGCATAGTGAAATCGAACTTCCGTGACCCATAACTCTCCCGTTTGAAGTCCGATTTCAGAGTGCCGCCTGTCTATGGATTCGTATCGTCCTTATCTACGTAACGGTCTTCAGCCCTCGGCCATCGGACCTCCCGGTCAAAAAGTCAACTTTTGACCCCCTATTCACCCAAATTACCAAAATGCCCCTAAACTTCCGAACGTCATAACTTCTTCCTCGAACGTCGGAATTGAACGTGCCACCTGTCTATGAACTCGTGACGTTACGAACTACGTCACGGTCATCGGTCAAAGTCCATTTGACCGCCCGATTAAAAAGTCAACGTTTTGCCACCACTAGGGGCAAAACGGTCATTTCGCATCGTTCGTCCGATTTCGCTCTACTAATCACGGATTAGCCTCACTAATCGTGATTAGTCACTAATCTAATCTAGTTGGGACGGGTCGTTACATACACACTGCTAACATGAACACGTCGACATTGAACTTGGACTAGGCACAAAAGAAAATATGTAAAGTCCTCGAATGAGGCATAGAAAAGAACAGCGTAAGAAAGATGTCCGCTTGCTCCATTTTCACTTAATTCGAACAAAGGTTCTTGGGTCACAATTCAGAACTCATTTCTAACCCAATATAGTAACAGTTTCTACTAGTGACACGGCTACTTTGAAGGTAGTTAGAAGACCAAGTCAGCTGGACTAACCCACCTACGGAATGACAGCGACACTATGGCCCAAGGCTTTCAGCCTTTTCCCTACTCACCCCAATCACTTATATCGCACTCCACTGCATCAAACTATAATGAAGAGATCCCTAACACCCATATAATGCGTATCTGCTCGTTCGGAAGCGAGCCACCGCACGGGGACCTCAAATTCTGCTATGACAACATTTTGAGTACAAACAATAGGTATAGGTAAATAAATGATAACGATTTTTGAAACTCTAAGCTTATAGAGTACATAGTCAAAAATAAGTTAAGAAAATGTTTTAATCTAAAATATGAAGAAATATGCCAATATTCGACTAGGGGTAAATATTTTTATTTATTTTGATTTCTATAAGAACACAATGTAAATTGCCTCAAAGATGATTAAGCTTTTTACTCATTGGGCATCGAAAAGCATGAAGCAACTAAGGCTATCACCTTTTGGAGGTTAACCTACAATTCCCACTTCTTACTATTTCATGTTTTGATAAAAAGAAATGATTTGTTTTTATAAAAAATACATAAGTTCAAAAGTAAAATAATTTTATGTAAACATTGATATTAAATAATTTAAAAGTGGTGCGACCTTCAATCATAGTACCATAAACTCAATAGAAGTGTACGAAGTCTAATTGAAGTATAATATTAATATATACCGAAACGAACACATACTATTTTGGAATGAGCTCTAGTCAATTTTAAATTTGAGAAAAATATAATTAAATAGATTTTTTAATTAAAATTATATTAAATATTATTTTATTAAGAAATTTGGTTTTAAATCAGTTAATCTCTACTTTAATTTTGAATTTATCTTATCTATATTTTCAATCATGAATTCGTGTCACGATATATAATATATATATATATAATATATATATATATATCCTAAACCCTATGTATTAACTTGAGCGGTGGAAAAAGATAAAGAAAATAAACGAGACTAAGACAGGTACAGATTTCAAATCATTTGATTATAAAAAAATAATTGTAATATGCCAGTGGCCATTTTTATTGAGGGAAAAGAAAGCGCTTGATAAGATTCTAGGAAACTACCCTCCAACACACAAAAAAAAATACTTGTCATAAGTCATAACCCAAATTTTGGCATGTATGTCACATTTGGCCTTTTGTAATCCTTCGTAAATCTTCGAAATATTATTTAATTCTTTCATGATGAGACCAATTTGGGACTAGCTTGGCGAGTATGTAGAGAAGGTAGGCATGTAAATGTGTGACGACTTGTTGTGAGAGACATGCAGAGATGGATACCTGCATTAGGCCTGTTAATCGATTTTTCGGTTCGGTTTTTTTGCCAAAACCAAAATCTAACTAGGTTAGGAATCGGTTCCAGTTCGGTCCGGTTTTCAACCTCAAAACTGTTTGAACCAAAAACCGATTAAACCAGTTTGGTTCGATTTTTGAACTGGTTTAATCAATTTTCGTTTGAGGCTGAAAGACCGAGGGAGAAACTGAGAGGGAGAGGCTAAGAGCCTGAGCCGTGAGGTGTGAGCTTCGAAGAAGGCGGATCAGGGCCATCGGGCTTCAACAAAGACGGAGAGGAGGATGGCTTAGAGGGAGATGGATAGATTGATGGAGGAGGACTGAAGGAGAGATTGAGGGAGGAGGACTGATTGACAGAGGTGTGAGTGCGAGGCTTTGAGCTTCGACGAAGCCGGAGAGCTCAAATATGGGCTTCAACGAACGACGAAGAGGGAGAGAACCAGGGAGATGGAGAGAACGACAGAACGAAAAAGGGGAGATTGAGTAGAGGCCATCTGGTGACTAGTGTGGGTTCGTGACTTCGTGAGTAAGGGTGGCAATTTTTGACACGACTCGATACATGACTCGAAATCCGCACGAAGTTTATCCGGGTCAACCCGTACGATTAAAATTTCGGGTCATTTTCGGGTTAACCCGTTATGACCCGTTTCATAAACGGGTGGATTTCGGGTCAACCTGTTAACCCGTATAATGACATGTTAAACCGTTTAATAAATGGATAGATTTCGGGTTAACAAGTTAACTCGTATATTTGCTTATATATTGACCCATTTAATAAACGTGTCAATACTAACCCATATATATACTCATTTACCTACATAAATAACTATTAAATCTTATAATTTAAATAGGTTAAACATGTTAAACAGGTTAAACGGGTCATAGGTTAATTGGGTTTTGAGTACGACTAGTTTATTAAATGGGTTACACGGGTTACGCGGGTCATTAATAGGTCAAGTTCGGATTGGACATTCTTGACACGATTATTAAACAGGTTGGGTTCGGGTTGGACATAAATGGGGAAAATAGAATTCATGACACGACATAAACCCGAAACGACACGACCCATTACCACCCCTATTCGTGAGGGTGAGCACTACAATTGGGCAAGATGAAATTAGAGAGAGACGAGAGCGAGAGGGAAGGGATTAGAGTGAGGCTGCGAGAGGGGTCGTGGATAACTGATGAGACTGAGAGGCTGAGAGCGACTTCGAGATGAGAGACACCAGACTCGAGAAGTTGACAGTGACGAGAGGGATGACTAATGAGAGTATGAGACTGAGAGGCTGAGAGCGGCTGAGTGAGAAGGGTAGCGTTTGGGAATAAGGATAGTGCGAACGACGTCGTTTTAGAGACAAAGAGGTTGGGTTGTTTGAGACCTGGTGTAACAACTCATGCTAAATTATTAGGATGAATTAAGAATTAATGACAGATTAACCTCGCTAATCGGGGATTAGACGAGGATTAATAGACGTTCAGGGTGAAATGACGATTTTGCCCCTAGAATGGGTGAAATGTGGATTCTTTGTTCAGGAGGTCAAATGGACTTTGGCCAATGACTGTGAAGTAGTTTGGGACGTCATGAGTTCATAAACAGGTGGCACGCCCGATTCCGAAGTTCGAGGAAGAAGTTATGACGTTCGGAAGTTCGGGGGTATTTTGGTAATTTGGTGGAAAAGGGGTAAACAGTTAACTTTTGGCCGGGGGGTCCGATGGTCGAGGACAGTTGACAAGTGTCACTCATCCATTGCACACTCAAACATATTCATGCATCTCATCTTCCTTTTCTTGGTTCGACCATATCCCCACCAAACCCGAGCACCCTTTCATCCCAATCCAAACTCATACCCTTCTGATCATGTGTGAGAGAGACCAAGGGAGTGTGAGGAGTGCAAGTTGATGATGCTGGCCAGCCAGGAGCATCGCCACCATGGACGGCGGAGGCAAGTCGTGCAAAGGTATCGGTTTTGCCCATTTTTCTTTTAATTTCGATTTGGTACGTTATGGCCGGTTTTTCTTGATCTGAATGGGGTAAATAAGTTGCTAGGGAAGTTATAGGAAGGTTTTGGTGGTGGTTCACGGCTGAGGAAGCCTTGGGGAGTTTTTGGGATTGTTGAACCATGAGGGACAAATTGGTTCATGGGTTTTTGGAGGTTTTAGATTGTTTTAATTATATATTTAGGTTCCTAAGATCAAAATAGGAAGAATATGATCGATTATGAAAAGAAAGGATGAAACATGAACGGTCTAGAGGCCTGAACCGGTCACTCCAGTTCGACTGGACCGATGTTGCAGGAAAAACTGGGCCGGTTAGTTCGGACCGACCTGACCGAAGGTTGAAGACGATTTACAGTGCGGCGCGTGGCCCCCACGTGCAGGGGGCTGTTTCCGGGGCGTGTGGGCGCGTGGCCCACTTTCTGGGGAAGGTTCCAACATGTAATTTCATTTTTTCGATGTAACGAACATTTTGGGAATGGTTTTGAGTCAATCAAACATCGTTTCGATATAGTTCGGGACATCCGAAGGTTTAGGATCGTGTTTAAAAATAGTTAAAATTTCTGGAAAATTACGGGACTTTGTTGAGGGATTATTTAAGTAGTTAGTAACCCTCTAAATTAATTTGGACATGTTTTGGAATTCCGGAGGCTATGATTGGCCCGGGAGAGACTTATGACGGGCGTATCGAGGCGCGGCTTCGGACGGTCTGTGAGTGGATTTTTCTTTCAAAATTGATGCATTCATAAATGTTTTATAAGTTTTTTAATATATGTTTTGTGATGCCATGAGTGCAATTTTTTTTGGTAGCCTAGGATTTACGTATTTGCACGTATTTTCAGATTTCCGATTTTATACGATGCTTATACGTGCTAGGTTTTCAACGAAGGTTTAATGAACAGGTTTTGGATTTGGAAATATGAACTCGGGCATGAGACCCATTTGATTTGGAAACTCTCGGACTGGGAGTCCATTTGATTTGACGAGTAATCGGACCGAGGGTCCATTTGAGTTATACGATCGGGCCGAGGGCCCCGTTGGTTTACGAGTTCGGGCTTGAGGTCCAGTTTGTTGTAATATCTGGCTTGAGGCCCCGTTGAATATAGTATCGAGCTTGAGATCCTATTGGTTGTGAAATCGAGCTTGAGGTCCCGTTGCTTTATGGTTTCGGGCTTAGGGCCCAGTTAGTCATGATATCGGGCTAGAGGCCTAGTTGATTGTGAAATCGAGCTTGAGGCCTAGTTGATTGTGAAATCGAGCTTGAGTCCCAGTTCGGTTTATGAAATGAGAATTCGGGCATGAGACCCTGTTGAACAGTGGATTTAGGCCGAGGCCTATGAAATTGAATTGAATCGAATTCGAGGAATCCTATTGAGATGAATCGAGTATGAGACCCAGTTGAAATATGCTTTGAGAAAGAAAGAATTTTGAAAATGTATTATACCCTCTATATGATTTATATGGTCTCCTCCAGCCGTCGTGTAACGACCCGTCCCGAATTCCGGGATTAGAGTGAGGTTGATCGGTGGTTAGTAGGTCGAAATCGGACAAAATGTGCAAAATGACCGTTTTGCCCCTGATCGTGGGTAAAATGTTGACTTTTTGTTCGGGCGGTCAAATGGATTTTGACCGATGACCGTGACGTAGTTCGGGACGTCACGAGTTCATAGACAGGTGGCACGTTCGATTCCGACATTCATAGAGAAAGTTATGGTGTTCGGAAGTTGAGGGGTATTTTGGTAATTTGGCATGTTTAGGGCCAAATGTTGACTTTTTGATCGGGAGGTCTGATGGGCGAGGGTCAAGGACCGTTACGTAGGTACCGTCGATACGAATCCAACGACAGGCGGCATGCCGAAATCGGAGATTCGACGACGAAGTTATGGTCAAGGACGTGAAACGCGATTAACCGAGACTCGGAATAAAATAATAATATAATAATAGAATCTGATTACTTTAACCAAACCAATCTGGACCCTTGATGAGTGACACATATCATCATCCCCTTCAATCCTTAAATCATGGATCTTGGTTGGCCATTGATTTAATTAATTAATTTTCTCCCCTCAAATCCTCACCATTGATTTTAAAACTCAAACTGATCCCAGCCCTTGATCTCCTCTTCTTTTATTTCTTAAACCATCAGACTACTCATCTCTCACATTCATTTCTCTCAAAACCGTGAGCACGGTTTCCCTCCTTGATCGCGCACATCATCACCCCACAACATCACTCCACACCCAAGTAATCTCCAGAGGACGACCACCACCCACCACCTTCACCTGGTGCGGCCACCACCACCACGGACGGCGGCGCAGCCCAGAAAACCCCCCAGACCCGAGAGGAACCCGATCGGCCCAAAACCATCCAACCGTCCAAACCTTGACATCTGGACTCGAACCAACGTAGGGATAGGACCACTGGAACCTTAGGACGACTCAGACCACGACTGGACGAGCCACGGCGGCGCCACGGCGGCGATATGCCCAGAAACTCGAGAAGGTTTGATTTTCTTCCCTGTTTCGAAACACTGGTTTTTGACGTTAGGATTGTTTGCTTACTTCTGAAACATGTCCTAGGAACCTAGACGACCATTTTGGACCATGAACCGCGGCCGGAATCTCGACGAGTCGCCGGAGAGGATGACCTGAGTTCTCAGCCGATTTTCCTGTCAGATTTCAGGTAGTTTAATCAACCTAAAAATGAGTTTGGATGTCACAGAACCGTAGAGGAGGTTATGACGAGTCCATAGGATCAAACCGCATCAAAAATGGTGGTCTGGAACTCGATCTGTGATCGGGTCAAGCCGCGGGTCGACGGCGACCCGGTTACAGACCCGGTTTCAGAACCCGGTTACTGTAGCATGACGTCATCATTGTTGACCTGAATGTTGACCTGGCGCGTGGGGGCGCGTGAAGGGTATTTTGGGGAAACTTCCAACATGACTTTTAATCTATTCGATGTAACAGACATTTTGGGATTGGTTTCGTGTCGATCGGACACCGTCTCGATAGTGTTCGGGATGTCCGAAGGTTTTAAATTAAGTTTAAAAATAAGTAAAAATTCGGGAAAATTACGGGACTTTGATAGGATGTTAATGTTGAGGTTAGTAACCCTCTAATGTGATTTGGACAGGATTGGGAGTCCCGGTGTTAGTGGTGTGGCCCGGGAGGGCCGGTGGCACGCGTATCGAGGCACACGGTTAAAACGGTCTGTGAGTGGACTTTGGTTTTATAAATCCTATGCATGCTTAAATGTGATATATGGTTTATATACATGATTTCTATGATGGTATTTGTGAGTATTGATTTTGGGTATGTTGCACGTATTTCGAGGTGTTTTCCGTATTTCACGTGTATCGGGATTAACGGTTTATTTGTGGTTTTGCGTGCTTGTGGTTAAATAAATAATATGATAAAATGGTTTTTATATTGGAAAGATGAACTCGGGCTTGAGGCCCACTTGTTTTGGAAATTTCGGACTTGGAGTCCATTTGAGAATCGGGCCGGGGGCCCAGTTGGTTAATGAAATCGGGCCAGGGGCCCAGTTGGTATAAAATCGGGCCGAGACCCATTTGAGTTATGTTATCGGGCATGGGGCCCAGTTGGATTAAAATGATGATTTCGGGTCAGGGGCCCTATATTTAATAAATGTGGTTTCGGGTCAGGGACCCTAAATGGAAATGTGTTGTTTTATGGAAAATTCGGGCAGGGCCCATTGTGATGTTGTGAAATGAGTTAATAAAACTGTTTTTCCATATACCATCTGTACACATGGATATATGATGGTCTCCTCCAGATGTCTGGGACACTGGGGAAGTCACGGTGCATTGCCTGTGAAGGGTCACCATACGGAGCAGCCGGACCGTATGATGACTCAGGAGCAGGATTGCTATGATTGACGTCAGGGACGTCAGACATCAGGGATGTCAGATATATGGACCCGGAGAGACCCCGGGCAGCACGCGTAGCTTGTGAAACCGTGAGATATGACGTCAGGGACGTCTAGCATCAGGGATGCTGGTGATGGTAATGGTAAAATACGAATTAATGAAATGGCTTTCCGGGTGGATTTATGATTGTGTGATTTTAATGAATTGATGTTCATTTATGGTCGTGGGTGGTGACCCACATGGTTGTTTATGTATAGTTATGGTATTTCACAGTTTTGGGCTGAGTTCCCACACTTGGTTTTTGGTTAACGGTTTTTGGGCTAAGGCCCTAATGGCTCGGTTGAGCAAACGTTTTGGTTACTGGTTTTGGTGGCATGCATACGTTTTTATTGGAGGGCATAAATGTCTTATAAATGTATTTGGTAAATTTATTGGTTTTTGTCCACTCACAGCTTTTGGTTTTAATGCCCTTCAGGTTGATTACGGATGCGATTGCAGCAGAGACTGGGACATTGCACACCTCCTCCATCGATCCTTGCGCACTCTGGATGCCCCGTTGGGCAGTAGCTCTTGGTTATCCCTTGTCTGACACCCCTTGTTGGACGGGAGCATGGCACATTCCACGGTAATCCCGGGGGGATTGGGATGGGTCCTGTCACGTCGACCTGAAGAGTCGCGATCCACAGATAAGAATGGGTGTAACGACCCGTCCCAAATTCCTAGATTAGATTATCACGATTAGTGAGGTTAATCGGTGATTTGTTAGGCGAAATCGGACGAACGATGCGAAATGACCGTTTTGCCCCTAACCGTTGTAAAACGTTGATTTTTCATTTGGGCGGTCAAATGGACTTTGACCGATGATCGTGACGTAGTTTGTGACGTCACGAGTTCATAGACAGGTGGCGCGTTCAATTCTGACATTCGAGGAAGAAGTTATTGATTAAGCCCAAACTACGCATTAAATTAAACATGTAATTCGAGTGTTATGCAATTTAAACCCTTTTTGTGTAGATGTAGTATTGGTAAATAGGGATCGTTCTTAACCGGGGAAATTAGGGAACATTAATAATGTGTTAGTGGGAGATGAATAAAAGAATAATGAATTAAATAATTAAATAATGAAAGAATTAAATAATAAAAGAATTAACAAATTAAAGAATTAATTAATTAAAGAATTAAAGAATTAAAGAATCAAAGAATAATAAACTAAAAGTATGAAAAAAGAATAAAAGAATAAAAGAATAAAAGAATAAAGAATAAAGAATAAAGAGGGGGGTTTTGAAAAGATTTGTAATCTAAGCTAAAGACAACACTAACTAAAAATTAAAATGCAAATGTTCATGCTAATTAGAACTTACCAACCATAGAGTAGTTTCATAGACAAAATCCACACTTTTACGTAAGTAATTTCGAATTAACAATCACATTAATTAAACTACTCTTAATAATATACTTCTTTCAAATACAATTTTTACCAACATTCTAACATTTTGCTCATAATAAACCAATCACGAAATCCTACCTTCATCATCTCAAATACTTACATATATCTTTCAATATTATAAATGCATCAACCATTAATGTGCGTCAAACATCAATATGTTTTAAACATTTACAACATGATTTACCTTAAGTTTATAATTAAATGCGCCGACATCGATCAACATTTAATCTCTTCAATTCTACTCTAAGTGCACCGACAGCGGATAAAACACTTAACATCAAATTGAAGTTTAAGCACTAAAACATATGAAAGAAATTCAAAAAGTAAAACACATGGAGATTGCATTCTTACTTACAAATGTTAGAAAGAAAATACTAAGAACAATAGTAAAGAAGAAATGAAAATAACATAAAAATAACATAAATTAAGAATAAGAATTAAAAGGAAACTAATTAATAAGAAAATCTACAAGAAGTTAAAATGGTCCCCAAAAATGTCTCTCAAAAGAGAGAAACAAAAGAACTAAACTAAGAACTAAGAACTAAGAACTAAGAAAAATGAAAGAAATGGAAGAATGAAACTAAAGGGGGACTCCCCAAAATACAAGAATTGAACCCCTATTTATAGGGGGAAAAAGCTAATTACACTCTAAAAAAAATAAAAACAAATAAAATTTACAATAAAAATATTAAAAAGTGAAATGATGAGATTGGGTGGTGGTTTTAGTTGTAAAGTTGCAAAATTGGGTTGGAAAGTGGAAGGAATGGCTGGCAACCTTTGCTGGAAAAGAAGATAGGGGGTTCGGCTGGTAGCTGCTGAAAAACGGCATGTGGATTCGGCGGCCGCGCGCTGAGGAGAAGAGCAGCGAATCGGTAGGCGCGCGCCGAACTCGCTGGGCAAGGCTGAAGAAGGCTGGGCCGCTTGGGCCTGGGCTTGCGACGTTGTGGGCTGGCCTTCAGGCCGAAATCTGGGCCGGGCTGCATCGGATTTGGGCTTCGCTGGGCTGAGTTTTAACAATTGGGTTTGGGCTGCACAGAAAAATTAATTAATTAATTTAATTAATAACTAAATTAATTACTCCACCGAATTTCGTTTATAATTTATTCGTTATAATTCCGATCGAGACGATTCTTTCGCCAAAATACTCCAAATTACAAACTTTATTTATTTAAACAAAAATAACACAAAATAAATTATTTTATCTATTTATTTAATATTTTAATAATAAAAGTCAAGTATAAAGGGTATAAAACAATATAAAATAATCCTTATTTAAGGACCTATCAAATACCCCCACACTTAAACTTTGCTAGTCCCTAGCAAATACTAAAACTAAACTACGAATTTAAAATAAGTAAACCCTTAACCATTTGTCTCAATATTTCATTATTACAATCATGGCATAAAAGATTTTCACTTAAAGCGTTTAAGCATATGGAATTCAAGTGTTAATACATTGTAACAAAATGTTTTAACAAGTAAGATAATGGGTAAATATGGTGAAATGGATCCCTGCATGAATAAGACAAGTATGAATCATCTCACAGGGATATGCACTCAAAAATTCACTCAATTTGTGAGGGTTTGTGTTTGCACTCAAAGTATGTGAGAAATACTCACATAATCGAAATGAAGTACTTTTGCAAAATCTCAAACAAACACCTCAAGATCAAAACATACTTGCGCAAATGAACCAAAACCATAAACTTACTCAAGTGATTAACTCAACTAATCAAAATTTACCATCTTAAGGATCATAAATTCTTTACGAAGGTTGTAATGGGGCTAAGATTAGAGGCAAGGAAAATATAGGACAAGTGGTGCTCAATTCGTTCCAAAACTCAATAGACTCCCAAAACATATCATAGCTTCCCAACCTTAGTGCAATGATGTCAGTAATCCATCCCTTCGAACATAGGCCTAATTCCATCATGTTGGGCCTCACAATCATTCTTTGTGTCGGATTTACAAATGTAAGGGACTTAACTCAAACATTACATAACCAAACCATATTACCTTGATTGAGACTCAACTTTTTTTTTTTTGAATTTTTTTTTTGAATTTTTATTTTTTTTATATCAAGGTAATAACATGTGTCAACAATACAACAAATCTTGAGTCGGTAAATCCAAATAATTCACATAAAAGTCTTTTCAACATCATTATTTTCTCCTTACACAATCTTTATATCTTCAACCGAGTTCTTGGAACAAGGGTAAAGGATGTCTATACTAAGCTCAAGTGTTTAGATAATCATGGTGATGAAAGAAAGGCTTAATGTGGGCTCGAAAGGGTTAAAACTAAGGGGGTCGCAATTTGCGCGCACAAAATAGGGAACATGAATGTTTGAATTTGTGGTGTTAACCCTAATGCCTTAATCATATCCAAAATCAGAGAGTTTTTTAACTCAAAATCTTTGAAAATCACATAAAATAAGTTCTAGTACTCTAGAGTTCATTAAAAGCTATGACAAGCAGTTATGAGACATATGTATATCAATTTAAACAAAGAACTTATGGATCACTCATCAAAGATGTATATAAGGTTCTAAAGCTCACATAAGGTTCATATGATTCATACTTATCTTATCATGCTCGTTTATATGCCAATTTACATGCATTATCTTCAAGTTATAACACTTAATCACAAAATATTAACAAACAAATTCAAGTTGTAGTGATTATCTTTATGGCCATAACATATTCATTTATCTTCATTTATGGCATTGACAAGTTAAATGGCAACTTAAGACTCATAAAAACACTAAGTTAAAACAAAAAGATTCAAGAAAACAATAAATTTTTTTCTTTTTTCTTTTTTTTTAATTATATTTTTTTTCCAAAAAAAAAATTCAATTTTTTTTTTTAACAATTAAAATTGTAAACCATTCCCCTACACTTAAATTCTACATTGTCCTCAATGTAGGAAAATGCGAAGTAATTAAACATAGAATCAAAGTAAGGAATATGATTTACGAAAATAATAGGAAAACATTAAATAAACAAAATAAAAGAGAGTGAAGGGTAGAAGGATAGCAAATCTGTATTGATGACTCCTTCACATCCTGGGAACACATTGGGTTGCCTCCCAACAAGCGCTTGAAGTTTAACGTCCATCCAGCCTAGACAGAGATGCAAGTTAGATATGCAAATTGAAATTAAGGATGCAATTTGAGTTAAAGATGTAAGTTAGAGGAAGAGTGCAATGCAAGTTAAACTAAATATGCAAGTTAAGTGAAAATGCAAGTTAAATGAAATATGAAATGTAAGTTAAAATGAAAGATGCAAGTTAGTTAAACTAAAGATGCAAGTTAACTTTGTCATGACAAATAATGTAAATTAAGATATAAACAATATTTACATGTCGAGGGAAGTCAAAGATATATATGGTTCACATAGCTTCAAAGTTTAGATGGAGACTTATACGTCCGTGCGGCCCAAGTAAATATCTTGGATTAATTCAACTGTTTGGGCAAGTTCAAAGGTGACCAGGTTAGAAAGAATACACATAAGAGGTAGGGCTAATTTCTTAGACCCAAAATCCGTTATGTGTACCGTCTCTTTTCCTAGACATCACCCTCGAAAATTTCTTACTCCAGAGGAAGTAAGATGACTCAAGTGTTAACAATCACCGTGGGTGAGAGTTAACAAAAGAGTCTTCGCCGATAAAGATCAAAATCTAAATTTCGAAACACAAGTGATCTACATATAGCCGAGACTAATGCATGAATGCAAGAACTATGTACAAGTATGTTTTTATGCACAATTTACAAATATAACATGACAATTTACGTATGAACAATTTATACAAGTATGAACAATTTATTTACAAGTATGGTTTCATTCACAAGTAATGATATTTACAAAATAATTTCTCATTAACAAATTAACATATGTATAAGATTTATTTAAATTTATTTAACAATTTAGATTTACACTAACACAAAGTGAAGATAAGAAAGTTTTTTCTATTATTATTAATTAATTTTTTTCGGAATTTAAAAATTAAATAAATGAATAAAAAGGAATTTTTTATTTATTTTTTATTTTTTTTTACGAATTTTATGTTTTTTTAATTACAAAATAAAATAAAAATAAAAATAAGGAAAAGTGAATATTTACCAGAAGCATTTATGAACAATTAAAAAGAATGAACATTATGTATAAGTATGAACAAGAATAATATAACAAGTAAGAGAATTATAAACAAATATAAATGAAAGTCTATTATGAACAAGTATATGTATACTATGAAATATAAAAGTTATGAACAAGTATAAAAGGTAACAAGTAACATAAATATATAACATTTATTTACAAGTATGAATTAACACTAACATAAAGCTAAAATAAGATTTTTTTTTTAATATTTTTTTATTTCGATTTTTTTTAAATTTATTATTATTATTATTATTATTATTATTATTATTATTTTATTCCGATTTTTTCTTTCATTTAAAATTTTAAAGTCTAAAAAGACATAAACAAACAATTAATTACATAAGAATAAAATAAGTGTAAACATAAAGTTAGTGGAACATAAAGTTGATAAAATTAATGGACAAGAAAGTTAATGGAATAAAGTTAATGGAATATATTTAAAGTTAATGTAATAAAGAAAAAAGTGTGAATAAAAAGTTAATGGAATAAAGTTAATGGAATATATTTAAAGTTAATGTAATAAAGAAAAAAAAAGTGTGAATAAAAGTTAATGTAATAAAGAGTAATGATATAAAATGTAATGGAATAAGGTTAGTTAAACAAGAATAATGGAATAGTGTAAAAATAAAAGTTAAACACATATACAATATGTAAACATTATTCACAAGTATGAACATTTTATATATAAACAATTTATATACACATTAAGAATGAACATTATAAACAAAAATAATATTAACAAAAGTAAAATCTATAAACAAGTATAATATGCACAATTTATAAACATACACTAACAAATTAAAAATGATTTTCAATTTCCCCGGCAACGGCGCCAAAAATTGACTACGCCCAAACTACGCATCAAATTAAACACGTAATTTGAGTGTTGTGCAATTTAAACCCTTTTTGTGTAGATGTAGTATTGGTAAATAAGGATCGTTCTTAACCGGGGAAATTAGGGAACATTAATAACGTGTTAGTGGAAGATGAATAAAAGAATAATGAATTAAATAATTAAATAATAAAAGAATTAAATAATAAAAGAATTAACAAATTAAAGAATTAATTAGTTAAAGAATTAAAGAATTAAAGAATTAAAGAATTAAAGAATCAAAGAATAATAAACTAAAAGTATGAAAAAAGAATAAAAGAATAAAAGAATAAAAGAATAAAAGAATAAAAGAATAAAGAATAAAGAATAAAGAATAAAGAGGGGGGTTTTGAAAAGATTTGTAATCTAAGCTAAAGACAACACTAACTAAAAATTAAAATGCAAATGTTCATGCTAATTAGAACTTACCAACCATAGAGTAGTTTCATAGACAAAACCCACACTTTTACGTAAGTAATTTCGAATTAACAATCACATTAATTAAACTACTCCTAATAATAGACTTCTTTCAAATACAATTTTTACCAACATTCTAACATTTTGCTCATAATAAACCAATCACGAAATCCTACCTTCATCATCTCAAATACTTACATATATCTTTCAATATTATAAATGCATGTGCGTCAAACATCAATATGCTTCAAACATTTACAACATGATTTACCTTAAGTTTATAATTAAATGCGCCGACAGCGATCAACATTTAATCTCTTCAATTCTACTCTAAGTGCACCGACAGCGGATAAAACACTTAACATCAAATTGAAGTTTAAGCACTAAAACATATGAAGTAAAAGAAATTCAAAAAGTAAAACACATGGAGATTGCATTCTTACTTACAAATGTTAGAAAGAAAATACTAAGAACAATAGTAAAGACGAAATGAAAATAACATAAAAATAACATAAATTAAGAATAAGAATTAAAAGGAAACTAATTAATAAAAAAATCTACAAGAAGTTAAAATGGTCCCCAAAAATGTCTCTCAAAAGAGAGAAACAAAAGAACTAAACTAAGAATTAAGAACTAAGAAAAATGAAACAAATGGAAGAATGAAACAAATGGGGGACTCCCCAAAATACAAGAATTGAACCCCTATTTATAGGGGGAAAAAGCTAATTACACTCTAAAAAAAATAAAAACAAATAAAAGTTAAAATAAAAATATTAAAAAGTGAAATGATGAGATTGGGTGGTGGTTTTAGTTGTAAAGTTGCAAAATTGTGTTGGAAAGTGGAAGGAATGGCTGGCAACCTTTGCTGGAAAAGAAGATAGGGGGTTCGGCTGGTAGCTGCTGAAAAACGGCCTGTAAATTCGGCGGCCGCGCGCTGAGGAGAAGAGCTGACATGACCCATCCCAATCCCCCCGGGATTACCATGGAATGTGTCATGCTCCCGTCTGACAAGAGGTGTCAGACAAGGGATAACCTGTTGCCGTTGCCCAACCGGGCTTCCAGAGTGCGTAAGGATCGATGGAGGAGGTGTATGATGTGCCAGTCTCTGCTGCAGTCGCATCCGGAATCAACCTGAAGGGCATTAAAAACAAAAGCTGTGAGTGGATGAAAATAAACAAGTCTGTTTAAAACATTTATAAGACATTTATGCCCCCCAGTAAAAGCATATGCATGCACCATAAACCACTTTTCACATATTTATTCAGAAATAACCATTAGGGCCTTAGCCCGGAAACCAAAGCATAGTTTCAAATTCCAAAAGTCACTCCAAGAGTTATTTCATAAATCCAGTAATATGAACCATAAGGCATATAATATAAACCATAACCATAATTTTAGCCACTGCACTATACACTCCAATCCGACATCCCTGATGTCTAACGTCCCTGACGTCAATAAGGTCACAATCACAAGGCTACGCGTGCCACTCGGGTCTCAATTTCCGAGTTCAATCCTCGAACCCCGTTCGGGTACAGCATCCCCGATGCTTAGCGTCATAGACGCTGGACGTACTAGACGTCTGTGACCTCTCCGGGGTACCTCATCCGGAGGAGACAATATAATATGGAAGGATCTATACAGTGCAGTACCAAATACATTTTATTGATATCCACATGCAAAACATATATGTATACATAGGTAAAATCCGAACCGATCGTTACGTTTCATCAAACGGGTCTCATGCCCAAATACCGTGAAACGTGCCATAACCGAAATATCATCAAAACCATTTATTGATTCCAGCATGTGAACATATATAAAATGTAAACCAGAAAACATTTATTCAATTCCATTTTAGGGTCCCCGACCCGCAATCACATGTAGAAATCAACTGGGCCCCTGGCCCGATTTCACACGTCAATTGGGCCCCTGGCCCGATCCACAAGTTAACTGGGCCCCTGGCCCGATTCATAAGTTAACTGGACCCCTGACCCGATTTATAAGTTAACTGGGCCCCTGGCCCGATTTTATTTTATCAAGTCCGTAACCGTTTCATGAAATCATATCCAACCACATTTATGGAAATCGGTGCAAATCCAGAAAACCTCGGTTTACGTGCAAATACGTAAATCACCTCAAAATGCTTGAAATCATTTAAATTCACCGATATCCAAAGTAAATCATTTAATCATAATTATAACAATCATAAAACAGTTATGCATGCATCGAATTTATGAAACCAATGTCCACTCACAGACCGTTTAACCGAGCGCCTCGATACGCGTGCCATAGGCCTTCTCGGGCCACACCACTATCACCGGGACTTCCAATCCTGTCCAAATCACATTTGAGGATTACTAACCTCATCATTAACATCCTATTCAAGTCCCGTAATTTTCCCGAATTTTTAAATATTTTTAAACTGGATTTAAAACCTTCGGACATCCCGAACAATATCGAAACGGGATCCGATCGACACGAAACCAATCCAAAAATGTTCGTTACATTGCATAGGATAAAAGTCATGTTGACCTCACCTCGAGATTCGTGCCCACGCGCCGTCACGCGCCGCCGTGAGTGGCTGCGCGTGAAAGCCACGCGCCTGCTATAGTGACTGCTACAGTCACCACCTTCACCCGAATGACTGGTAAACGGGTCTGATTGCCCGCGATCTGACCCGGCCAGATAACCATCAATTCGACCTCGATTCCATCCGTTATTGATCCTAAAATAATCAATATCCAATCAATTTCAGTTCTGTGTCAATAATCAACATCGACATGGATTAAATCAACCAATCCAAGCCCGAACAGCAAAACGGGTCGTCCTTAGTAATTCACCCAACTCAAGTCCATTCCCAAATTAACTTCACAGGAAGTATACTAGGACCCAAACGAACCCAAAACCACAACCAATTGAACAAGAGCTCACCTGGAAGTCGTCGTCCACAGCACTGTATTTCCTCTGAAAACAGTGGCCACCGTCCCAGCTTAGCCGTGGCTGGTTCCCTTCGAAATTGATACGGCTGAGCTCCAGACACTCCCAGAAAGCTAAACCCGTCCATGGTTTGGTCCAACAAAGCTCAGAAATCAAATTCTGAATTTTCCCTCCAAGAACCCGAAATGGTTTCTCACAGTTTTTCTCTCCAATTCGACAGCCATACAACTCAGAATGGTCCTCACAACTCACTCATCATTCAATTAATCCAATTTAGCCGTTTAAAGTGCCCCACAGCACCACTCAGTCCCCTGTTCAAAGCTCCTGGCACTGACCCGAAAATAATATGTAATTAGTGCCCATGTCCTTGTGATCAGATGCCAACTCAACCCCATGTGCAATCACACCTCAAACTAGCCCAATTCAATCATTTAATTAGTAAACAAACCATGGGATAGATCGCACAAAGAATCCCACATCACGGCCATTCAATCAAACAGTGCCCCGTGTGAAATTACAATCCTGCCCTTGTGCAGAAAATTACCAAAATGCCCCTCACGCATCCTGACCCGTAACTCGGTCATACGGGCTCCGATTGATGCGTGCCACTTGTCATTGGATTCGTATCGACGATACCTACGTAACGGTCCTTGGCCCTCGGACATCGGACATCCCGGTCAAAAAGTCAACATTTCCCCTTATTTCGTCCAAATTACGAAAATGCCCTTGAACTTCCGTACATCATAACTTTCACCATGAACGTCGGAATCGAACGTGACACCTGTCTATGAACTCGTGACGTCCCAAACTAAGTCACGGTCATCGGTCAAAGTCCATTTGACCATCCGAATTAAAAGTGAACGTTTTGCCCACGCCCAGGGGCAAAACGGTCATTTTGCACAATTCGTTCGAAATCGCTCAATTATTCCCAGATTAGTAAATCACAATTAAATATTATTAAATCCCGATATTCGGGACGGGTCGTCACAACCTTCCCTCCTTAAAGAATTTCGTCCTCGAAATTACCAATAACCTTATTCCACAACCACCACGTGGAAAACAGTCCGACCTCACATCTGTGTACACTTGTACACCCACATACTGGGTCAACACCAGCCTCGTCTGTACCCAGACATCCCATCACAGTCATACGTCATAGTAACAACACTCGACCACCTCGAGTGAACATAAACACCTGATCCGCGATAAAATCGCTTAACCATTAAGCTGACCCTTCAGCTAGATGGTTCCTTTCCATTGTCAATATATCCTTACATTTGCTCCCATTGGGAGTCACCAAATCTCATTTTTCGGTCCATGCTGACACCATCAGTCAAACTGTCATCACTAAGCTTTAGCACCCTGGTAAAGCCCAAACCATCGATAAATCAATGACAACACCATGTACTACATCACCCTCAATGTAGCGTAAGATCAACCACATGATCTCAATTCGCAGGGTAAACCCAATCCTGCGACACAAAATAATCTCAGTGTCCATAATCGCCGACTCCCTCAGCGAACCAAGACGCTGGGAACTCACGGTGTGATCAAGTCACACAAGGCTACTCGTGGTTACTCAGACCACCAATTCACTCATCCTGAGTGTACGTATACCGTCAACTTACACAATCAAGTGGTGTAACTGGAACACAATGAATACCAGCCCAGCAGTGATCACACATCTCGATACTAGGGTACCACTAGCCAACCGTGGCTAAGAGCACCTGCTCATACAATCACTGAACCCGACAAAATCACTCTGCATAGCGCACAGTATCCAATGTCCAATCCACAACACAGCCAAACCAATGATATCGGAACCAAGCCGATTACCAACACGTTTAATCACACACCTCGGGTACATCCCATGTACCACCATTAGGCACCACTCATCCTAACCAGTATCAATCCTCGTACAATGATAACGCCCAAACTACGCATTAAATTAAACACGTAATTCGGGTGTTATGCAATTTAAACCCTTTTTGTGTAATTGTAGCATTGGTAAATAGGGATCGTTCTTAACCGGGGAAATTAGGGAATATTATTAATATGTTAGTTAAAAGGAATAAAAGAATAAAGAATTAAAGAATTAAAGAATTAAAGAATTAAAGAATTAAATAATAAAGAATTAAAGAATAAATGAATTAAAGAATAAAAGAATTAATGAATTAATGAAATAAAGAATAAAAGAATAAAGAATTAAATAATAAAAGAATAAAGAATTAGATGGGGGGTTTGAAAGATTGTAATCATATAATAAAGAAAGCAAGTAAAAATAATTGAGAATTTAATTCTACTTCTACTTTAACTTTTATGCAAGTGAACTTTCTTCAAACACATATTTTTACCAACACTCTAACATCATGCTCATAGTGAACCAATCACGAAATTCTACCTTAATCATCTCAAATACATGCATACATTTTTCAATATTATAAATGCATCGAATAGCGGTCATAAACACTTATAATACGATTCACCTTAAGTTTGTGATTTCAATGTGTGTCAAACATCTAAATCTCTTCAATCCTATTCTAAGTGCACCGAACAGCGGTCATAAACACTTAGTGTTAAATTGAAGGTTAAGCACTAAAACATATGAAGTAGATGAAATTCAAAAAGTAAAACACATGGAGATTGTATTCACATTTACAAATGTTAGAAAGAAAATACCAACACATATATTGAATTATAAGTAAAATCAAAACAATAACAAGAATTTAAGTAAATGGAGAAAAGTTACACTTTCGGAACCCAAGAACAGCTTGTGATTCCGAAAGTGGATGGAAACAATGGAACGTTATTCATAAGGAACACCGAACAGCGGCGAGAACCTTATGAAGATGGAGGATAAAACATAAGAATTCGGACTTAAATTCTAGAATTATTTTGGAAATACTTGGCCTAGGTATTTCTTAAGGAAAACATAAAAATGTATTTAAGAGATCTCAAAGAAAAATCACATGAAGAAAGTAAAGAAGAAATGAAATTAAGAATTTATATGAATTAAGAACAATAATTAAAAGAAAGCTAGTTAAATAAATAATCTAAAAGAAGTTAAATGGTCCCAAAATAAATCTAAAAATAGAAAAAGAAGAAATGAGAGAAGAGAGAAACATGAACTAAACTAAGACTAAAACTACTCAAAATGGGGTCCTCCCTTACAAATGAATTTGCCTCCCTTACAAATGAATTTGCCTCCCTATTTATAGAGGGAGGCCTAAAATAACTAAAAATAAAATATAAAATAAAATATAAAAATAGTACAAAAATAAATGATGAGTTATGATGAAATTAGGTTTGATTTTTAGGATTGATTTGTGCTGGAAAATCAGAGAAATAGGAGAAAGGGGGAGCAGTTTTCTGCTGGGCTACTGTGCAGATGGGACTGGGCTGGACTGGATTTGTGCAGGCGGGCCAGGCGGGTAGGTGGGCAGCGAACTGGGCTGAAGCACAGGGGTTGTTGAGCAGTTGGGCTGCACGCGTACGGGCTGGAGTGATGGACTGGAGCAGGTAGCTGGGCTCGATGCTGAAAGAAGTGGGTGACTGCAGGCTGGGCTGATGAAGGCGCAGACGACTGGGCTGCACGGATGGATTGGACCAGTGAATGCGGGTAGGTGCTGTTGTGCAGGAGCATGCGCGGGCATACGGACTGAGCTGTGCAAACGGCGGGCCTGGGCTGAAGTTGCGGGCCAGCAGGTGCAGGCGTAACAGGTAGAAGCAGGCGGGTCGCGGGCTGAGTTTTGATGGACCTGCGTCTGGGCTTTCGGCTGATGAATGAAAATGGGCTGCTCAAAAAGAAAAGAATGGGCTGGATTTTAATATGAGTGGGATGGATTAAAATGATTTTGAGCTTTGCAAAATAAAAATTAATTAAATTATAACTTAATTAATATTTTCACCGAATTTCGTTCATAATTTCTTCGTTATAATTCCAATCGGGACGATTCTTTCGCCAAAATGCTCCAAATAACAAGCTTTATTTATTTAAACAAAAATATCACAAAATAAATTATTTTATCTAATTATTTATTATTTTAATATTAAAAGTCAAGTATAAGAGTATAAAATAATATAAAATAATGCTTATTTGAGGACCTATCATACAACGTACCCTGTACGCACCCCAATCCATCAATCTGCCTATAACCACCCAGGTCATAGCCAAACACATTCCAATAATGAAGTACCTTTTCCCAAACCAACATGAGACAAAACGAACTCCACCCATCATCTCGTTTCAATTCCGGATCCGAATCCGCAATTTCGTAAGAAATCCCGAATCCGAACCCAAACATCATATTTTTATTCCATGTCCAAATCCGAATCCGAAATCATTATTCCGTAAGCTAGCATTGGAATAATCATTCCGCACCCAAATCCAGTAATCCATTTTCGAGCTTCGCAATCGAATCCTGAATCGTCACCCAGAAATTCAATTCCAAAACCCAAAATCTAGTTTACGTCCACCAAGACGTAACATAACCGATCCCATCGGTTACCTGCTCAAAACACTCGATTGACTTCGTAGGGAAGCCAATCCCAATATTCACACGTCAAAGGTTGACAAAATCCGACCACATCGGAAACATACTCAACCAAGTCACAAACCATATGGACTCACTCCGAAAAGAAGTTCAGTCCCGTCATTTACGACTCACATATCAAGGTATGAGTGATAAACTCCCACCCAATCTGGATCATCAAGATCACGATCCAGATCCATCGCTACGTCATCCGACAAGTAACATCACGATCCTAGATCGTCACCATGCCCAAAGTCGACAACATCACCAATCAGATCCGCCTAGGATCCACATATGCCCACATAGCTAACAACCCATCTGAAAGCTGATCGTAGGGTCTTACACCCTCATTGAATCATTCGCCAAATTTCCCTTGGTGGAAAGATGACCTCGCATTTCACCACCAAATCCAAAATCATACACAACTGCTTGTGTCCAATGACCCCAAGCCAAACATGGGTCCACCCACCAATACACGCTCAACGTACAGTTAGCAGCAATCATCATCTGCCACAGCAGGAAATAAGAAGTCAACCCCCAAAGACTTCGGAATACCAATCACCGATGCGGAAACGAGCACTCTTCTCGTCTCCCAGCCACAACTCTCCCCGAATCGGGAGTTCCAACCATGTTGGAAACAGACATGCTCCCAATGAGATGTCAAGTCCAACCACTGGACTGCCCACGTCCTTACCTCACTTGGACCACCACGTGTCCAAAATCAATTCATTACTCAGACCTCACGTCCGTCAATAATCATGTACGTACACACCCCGATTCCGAACGGAATATCCACAACTTTGCCTGGATGTGCATACCATACTGCCTTTGTCTCACATCTCAACCTTTACAGGTTCAATCCTCAGGTTCCAAGTGATCCACAATCACAAAATCACACATCAATACCACGAATGGTTTCCCCGACTTTTCCAATTTCAATAATTTCCTTGCACCCTCTGAGGATATTAGAGGTAAACAATCTTACCAATCTCGGAGTTGACAACAACTCCCCAAATTCTCCGATTCTCATGACGTAGGGAACATCGTCCCTAGATTCCTCAAGTTTCAATCATACCTTTTGATCCATTCATCACTTGTCATCATATATCTGTTAGGACTTATCCCAACACGACACAACCTCCACTGGATCCCATCCAGTCCAAGACTCAACCACCACTGAGTCGCAGATACCGATCATATGTCCGTCATGACAGAGTCACACCCCAACTCGTGGCTCATCGTCATCACAATCACTGACATCAGCACCAGTGCTAGTACCAGTACCAACGCACCCTCATCAACACTAGTATCAGCACACTGGCATCCATACTAGTATTGGCATAAAAGTACCAACATACCAACATCCATACATAGCACACGAACATCCACACTAGCACATGAACATCCACACTAGCACACGAACATCCATGCTAGCACACTGTGTGCAAAGTTGTTACCCTGGATCTCCGTTCATTACGAACGACGATCCCGTAACACCACTCGTACCCCACGACTATGGGTACCTCCAATTTGACCACTGGTACATCAGGATAATGGACGTTCCCTGAACATCCCCTGATCCTCAAGTGTGAAAGCCACACGAAATACCCTCGATAGCCAATTATCTCGACACAACTGTCGACCAACAGTCATCGCTGTCAAGATCCGTATCCACACATCATACTAATATTCGATCCAACACGGGATTCCATATTTTATCTCATAACCGTATCCGTAGGTCGAAACCCATAAGACTCACTAGAGTCATCCACATGGTCATCCACGACCTCAGCCGCTCGTCGCAGCGCAAGTTCTCATTTAAGGTTCACTTTTTCGGTCCATCGATTATAAATTAGGGTTCCAAAATCACACCCTAGGGTTCCACCGAACCCAACTGCCTTCTGCAGTAAAATCCACAACCTGACCGACCCCGCGGTCCTGACATCGTAAAGACGTCCAATCCAATCCAATCGTCAACTCAACGTGGGTTCCATCGTGGGTTCCACCACGAAGGTCATCGGCTAACTCCGATGCACCAACACCCCGTACACTAGCCAACACTACCAGGGTCCAAAACTTAGACCAATACTCAACTGAGTTTCGCATTTCCATAACATTATTCAAATGGGGTACCCTGAACCCGGCTGTGCCCAGCAGCACAACAATCCATCATCACATGACCGAACCGACGGTCCCACATTACCAGTTAATCGTATACACCCCACTTGGGTTGAATCGCATCAAAGCACGGCGTATCGGGTCAAACACACCCAATCCACCATACAAAATCCAAACTATCTATCAGGTTGACAACGGAACTGCAGCCCAAAGAGACATCACACCCTCGTCCTTCGCGCACAAAAGAGCAAAACCTGCTCTAATACCACTTGACACGACCCATCCCAATCCCCCCGGGATTACCATGGAATGTGTCATGCTCCTGTCTGACAAGAGGTGTCAGACAAGGGATAACCTGTTGCAGTTGCCCAACCGGGCTTCCAGAGTGCGTAAGGATCGATGGAGGAGGTGTATGATGTCCCAGTCTCTGCTGCAGTCGCATCCGGAATCAACCTGAAGGGCATTAAAAACAAAAGCTGTGAGTGGATGAAAATAAACAAGTCTATTTAAAACATTTATAAGACATTTATGCCCCCCAGTAAAAGCATATGCATGCACCATAAACCACTTTTCACATATTTATTCAGAAATAACCATTAGGGCCTTAGCCCGGAAACCAAAGCATAGTTTCAAATTCCAAAAGTCACTCCAAGAGTTATTTCATAAAACCAGTAATATGAACCATAAGGCATATAATATAAACCATAACCATAATTTTAGCCACTGCACTATACACTCCAATCCGACATCCCTGATGTCTGACGTCCCTGATGTCAATAAGGTCACAATCACAAGGCTACGCGTGCCACTCGGGTCTCAATTTCCGAGTTCAATCCCCGAACCCCGTTCGGGTACAGCATCCCCGATGCTTAGCGTCATAGACGCTGGACGTACTAGACGTCCGTGACCTCTCCGGGGTACCTCATCCGGAGGAGACAATGTAATATGGAAGGATCTATACAATGCAGTACCAAATACATTTTATTGATATCCACATGCAAAACATATATGTATACGTAGGTAAAATCCGAACCGATCGTTACGTTTCATCAAACGGGTCTCATGCCCAAATACCGTGAAACGTGCCATAACCGAAATATCATCAAAACCATTTATTGATTCCAGCATGTGAACATATATAAAATGTAAACCAGAAAACATTTATTCAATTCCATTTTAGGGTCCCCGACCCGCAATCACATGTAGAAATCAACTGGGCCCCTGGCCCGATTTCACACGTCAACTGGGTCCCTGGCCCGATCCACAAGTTAACTGGGCCCCTGGCCCGATTCATAAGTTAACTGGGCCCCTGACCCGATTTATAAGTTAACTGGGCCCCTGGCCCGATTTTATTTTATCAAGTCCGTAACCGTTTCATGAAATCATATCCAACCACATTTATGGAAATCGGTGCAAATCCAGAAAACCTCGGTTTACGTGCAAATACGTAAATCACCTCGAAATGCTTGAAATCATTTAAATTCACCGATATCCAAAGTAAATCATTTAATCATAATTATAACAATCATAAAACAGTTATGCATGCATCGAATTTATGAAACCAATGTCCACTCACAGACCGTTTAACCGAGCGCCTCGATACGCGTGCCATAGGCCTTCCCGGGCCACACCACTATCACCGGGACTTCCAATCCTGTCCAAATCACATTTGAGGATTACTAACCTCATCATTAACATCCTATTCAAGTCCCGTAATTTTCCCAAATTTTCAAGTATTTTTAAACTGGATTTAAAACCTTCGGACATCCCGAACAATATCGAAACGGGATCCGATCGACACGAAACCAATCCAAAAATGTTCGTTACATTGCATAGGATAAAAGTCATGTTGACCTCACCTCGAGATTCGTGCCCACGCGCCGTCACGCGCCGCCGTGAGTGGCTGCGCGTGAAAGCCACGCGCCTGCTACAGTGACTGTTACAGTCACCACCTTCACCCGAATGACTGGTAAACGGGTCTGATTGCCCGCGATCTGACCCGGCCAGATAACCATCAATTCGACCTCGATTCCATCCGTTCTTGATCCTAAAACAATCAATATCCAATCAATTTCAGTACTGTGTCAATAATCAACATCGACATGGATTAAATCAACCAATCCAAGCCCGAACAGCAAAACGGGTCGTCCTTAGTAATTCACCCAACTCAAGTCCATTCCCAAATTAACTTCACAGGAAGTATACTAGGACCCAAACGAACCCAAAACCACAACCAATTGAACAAGAGCTCACCTGGAAGTCGTCGTCCACAGCACTGTATTTCCTCTGAAAACAGTGGCCACCGTCCCAGCTTAGCCGTGGCTGGTTCCCTTCGAAATTGATACGGCTGAGCTCCAGACACTCCCAGAAAGCTAAACCCGTCCATGGTTTGGTCCAAAAAAGCTCAGAAATCAAATTCTGAATTTTCCCTCCAAGAACCCGAAATGGTTTCTCACGGTTTTTCTCTCCAATTCGACAGCCATACAACTCAGAATGGTCCTCACAACTCACTCATCATTCAATTAATCCAATTTAGCCGTTTAAAGTGCCCCACAGCACCACTCAGTCCCCTGTTCAAAGCTCCTGGCACTGACCTGAAAACAATATGAAATTAGTGCCCATGTGCTTGTGATCAGATGCCAACTCAACCCCATGTGCAATCACACCTCAAACTGGCCCAATTCAGTCATTTAATTGGTAAACAAACCATGGGATAGATCGCACAAAGAATCCCACATCACGGCCATTCAATCAAACAGTGCCCCGTGTGAAATTACAATCCTGCCCTTGTGTAGAAAATTACCAAAATGCCCCTCACGCATCCTGACCCGTAACTCGGTCATACGGACTCCGATTGATGCGTGCCACCTGTCATTGGATTCGTATCGACGATACCTACGTAACGGTCCTTAGCCCTTGGCCATCGGACATCCCGGTCAAAAAGTCAACATTTCCCCTTATTTCGTCCAAATTACGAAAATGCCCGTGAACTTCCGTACATCATAACTTTCACCATGAACGTCGGAATCGAACGTGCCACCTGTCTATGAACTCGTGACGTCCCAAACTACGTCACGGTCATCGGTTAAAGTCCATTTGACCTTCCGAATTAAAAGTCAACGTTTTGCCCACGCCAAGGGGCAAAATGGTCATTTTGCACAATTCGTCCGAAATCGCTCAATTAATCCCAGATTAGTAAATCAAAATTAAATATTATTAAATCCCGATATTCGGGATGGGTAGTTACAAGAGTGGCAAAACGTTGACTTTTTAATCGGGCGGTCAAATGGACTTTAACCAATGACCGTGACGTAGTTCGTGACGTCACGAGTTCATAGACAGGTGGCACTTTCAATTCCGACGTTCGTGGAGGAAGTTATGACGTTCGGAAGCTTAGGGGCATTTTGGTAATTTTGGTTAAATGGGGGTCAAATGTTGACTTTTTGACCGGGAGGTCCAATGGCCAAGGGCCGAAGACGGTTACGTAGGTAAGGACGATACGAATCCATAGGCAGGCGGCACTCTGAAATCGGACTTCGAACGGGGAAGTTATAGGTCACGGAAGTTCGATTTCACTATGCACGAACTTCGAGACGGTGATGAATTGGCGAAATCTGATTGGGTAGATATTTTTAGTGGGTCCCATGGATGAGTGACAAGTGTCACTCATCCTATTGGCTACCTCCCCCAAAATGTGGATCTACTTAATAAAATAATATTATAATTATTATTATATAATTAATCTATCCTACCATTAATCCTAACCATCCATTACCAACTAACTATCAATCCACACCATCAATCCTCTCTTCTCTCATCTGATCACATCACCTTCTTTCCTCTTCTCTTCCACGACACCACCACCATTTTCATTTCATTTTCTTACTTTTCCTTCACAAATCCGAAACACACACACACCATCACCATTCCTTGCTTGTGTGAGCTGAACATGACCGTGAGGTGGTGGAAAGAGGTTGAGGATGGCAAGCCACGGCCAGCCACGGCGGAGGACACAGCGGGGAGAGAGAACCCGTGAGGTAAAAATATTCAAAAATTCAAAACTCAGTTTTCTTGCTTTTTATTCGATTCTAAGGTTTAGGTTAGGTTGCTGGTAGCCCTAGGAGTCGAATAGGATTAGTTTTGGGGATCGGGATGGCCTGGAACGGCCGTGAACGGCGGAGGAAGTCACGGCCGCCATTGATGAGCTTGGAAGGTACGGGTTTGGATGTTTTTTCTAGTTTTTAAACCCACAGAACCCTAGGTTAGGATTAGAGGATGAAAATGGGACAAACGGGAGGCATTTTGGTGGTCGGACGGTGGAGAACCGACCGGGTCAACCCGCGGGTCTGAACGACCCGGTTGCAGGGTTCGGGTCAACCCGTCGAGTGGTTGAAGGTGGTGACGTGGCATGATGATGTGGCACCTGTCAAATTTTCAGGTGACGTGGACCACTCATCAGCCGACACGTGTCACATGTCAGTGCACAGTCAGCACTAACATGTCAGTGACGTGGCCCAATCAAGGGCTGACACGTGGCACTGACGTGGACCAGTGCCGTGATGACACGTGGCACATGTCAGACTGCCACGTGGCACTAACAACACAGTGACGTGGACCAATGGGAGCTTGACACGTGGCACCTGTCAGAGTCTGACATGTCAGACCTGACAGCTGTCAGCATGACGTCATGCTGACGTCAGTAGGTACTGTAGCTGGCACGTGAAGCCCACGCGCAGCCACTTCAGGCGGCACATGCGGTCGCGTGGGGGGAGAATTTAGGGATGTGTTCAACATGTGAAATCTTCTATTCGATGTAACGAACATTTTGGGACTAGTTTCGTGTCGATCGGACACCGTCTCGATATGTTTCGGGGCATCAGAAGGTTTAGGATCGACTTTAAAAATAGTTAGAAAATCGGAAAAATTACGGGGCTTTGGTAGTAGGTTAATTAAGTAGTTAGTAACCTTCTATTAAAATTTGGACAGGTTTGGAAGTCCCGGTGACGGTGATCAGCTCGGGGAGCCGTATGGCAAGCAAATCGAGGCGGCAGCTCGGACGGTCTGTGAGTGGACCTTGTTTTCTAAATTGGTGCATGCATAAATGTTTATTATATGTTTTAAATGCTTGTTTGTAATGCCATGGGTGCATTTGTATGTGGTTACGTATAAGCACGTATTTCGAGGTTTCGGCCTTATACGGTGCTTGTACGGGTCTGTATTTCTTTATTGATTTAAATGATTTGATTTTGGATTTCTAAAAAGATAAACTCGAGTATGAGACCCATTTGGTTTTGTCTCGGGCATATGATACTATTTAAGACCTTCGGGTCTAAATCGTGGTCGCGATGGGTGCTATGTGCACGGCGATCGACGATATGACGCTCGCCTCCGGATTGGGATGTGTTCCTTCCGGAGAGGTCACGATGCACGATTCGTGGTCGGCCAGCCTGGGGAGGCTCGACTTCGGAGTGCTGACGGTTCAGGATATCGATCGGTGATGAGTGCACCATGATCTTGTGGTGGTCGCGTCAGTTGATACGTTCACGGCGACATACCAGGATTGAGGGCGGTCCTGGATGGATGGTTGCACGCATCACTATGATCGGAGTCGTGACTGACCCTTAGATATCGGGCACGGTGCCTAGTTGAGTTATATGTTCGGGCACGAGACCCAGATGTTTTACACTGATGATTTCGGGTCAGGGACCCTAGATGGATTTCCAAGTCCATGACGGTTTATGGGAACCGGCATGAACTTTGGAAAGGTCATTGTGGTTCATGACGATTTATGGGAACCGGCATGAACCCTTGTCAGGTCATTATGGTACATGACGGTTTATGGGAACCGGCATGAACCCTGGTTAATGGATGTTGTGGATCATGATGGTTCAAGGGAACCGGGCATGAACGTTTATGTTATGTATATATATGTATTCATATACCTTCCTTTACTTCCATTATCTCCTCCGGGGAGGGTCGTTGGCCTGGGTGGACCCCGGAGTAGTCACGGAGCACCGACTGAGTGGAGTCACCCCCTAGTTGGGTTCCTTACTCTCAAGAAGGCTATGATTACTATTACCTCGGGTAGGGTCAGTGGTCTGCGGACATTGATCTTGACTTTGAGAAGACTCGGATTGAGACCTGGGTAGCACGCGCGTAGCTTTGGAAACCGTGACAGGATTGGTTGTGTGAATTATATGTATATGTGATGTATGCTATATATGATATGATATCTGATGTGTGTTTACACAGGTTTTGGGCAGTGGCCCGTATGGTTAGTTTCTTATGATTTGGGCTGAGTCCCTTATGGATTTGGGCAGTGGCCCGTGTACTTGGTTTCATTATGGTTTTCTGGATAAATGGTTTTCGAATGCATGCATGCTTTTTAGTGGAGGGTATAAAGGTCTTCTTTATGAAATATGTTTTTATAAAATCTTTATTTTTGTCCACTCACAGTCTTTCTGTTTTTCATACCCTTCAGGTTGGATACGGTGTGGGCTGTAGCAGAGATCGAGATATCACATACCTCCTCCGGATCCTGGCGTACTCTGATAGCCCAGGAGGGCAAATGTCGGAAATATCCCTTGTTCGTGTCAGACGGGAGCAGGGTCATCCCGCACTAATCCCGGGGGGGATTGGGATGGGTCCTGTCACTATTGCACGAATTACGAAATAACCTAACTTTTGGACTCTAGTGGGGCCCAGATATTTAATTCCTGCCCTATGGATGAGTGACAAGTGTCACCCATCCACATGCCACCTAAATTGATTCATGCATCGACCACCCTTTTCATTTCTTCATTTCAAACACAAACAACCCACTCGATCTCACCATTTTTCTCCATCTCTGTGCATCCCAAACAAATCCAACCCTTAACCCATGATCATGACTGAGACCAGAGATGGAAGGGAGGACAGGAGGAAGTGGTGGCCGGCCAGAACCACCATCCACGGCGCCTTGGAGGAGACAAACCCGAGAAGGTCCTCGGTAAGGTCCAAATTCCATTTTATTTCAATTTTCACATTATGGTTGTTTTTGGATGATTAGGAAGTGGTTATTAGGTCCCTAGGATGATCCTAAGATGTTTTGGAAGGGGGTTCACGGCTGAGAAAGCCCTGGGAAAAACTTGGAACCATTGAACCTTTTGGTTCAAAATCAAACCATGGGATTTAGGCGTTTTCGGTTGAGTTAAGGATTGGAATTGATAGAAAACATCAAAATAGGAAGAAAGGAATCAAAAAGGAAGAAGTAGGATGAAAAATGGGGAGTCTAGAGCCGTGAACCGGTCACGCCGGTCCAGTTGGACCGGCCAAACCAGGTGAACCGGCTGGACCGGTTTAGCTGGAGCTTGATGACGATGAACAGTACACTGAGCCTTCTTATTGCATGTGAACAGTAATTTGGGGAAGTGTTCAACATATGAAATCATTTATTCGATGTAACGAACATTTTGGGACTGGTCTCGTGTCAATCGGACATCGTTTCGATAGGTTTAGGGTTGTCTGAAGGCTTAGATTCGGTTTTAAAAATAGTTAGAAAATCGGAAAAATTATGGGACTTCAATAAGAGGTTAATGAGGCTATTAGTAACCCTCTAAATGAATTTGGACAGGTTTGGGAGTAACTAGGGTTAAGATAGTGATTAAGATGGGATTAGGGAGCTTAAACGGTGGAGCTAGCGCGGGGTTCCAGCGTCGAGGCAACGTCTGAGGCATAGAAGTCATGTGAGGGATCCCGGAGTGCTTTAAATTTTTCCGCGTGCGTGTATTTAGTTTATCGGTTTTCTTTTCTGTGTAATTGGGTACTATGCTCTGTAAACTTTTGACTTCAGGATATTAGTTATAGTTTCTCCTGCGTCTGACTGTGTTGTGTCGGGGTGTCAAACGGGAGCAGAATTTACCTCGGTTTTCGGGATGAAACCGGGGTGGGTCCTGACACCGGTGGTGATGATTGACCCGGGAGACGATTATGACACGCGTATCGAGGCGCGGCTTAGGACGGCCTGTGAGTGGACCTTGATTTCTAAACTGTGATGCATGCATAAATGTTTTATATGGATTATGAATTTGATTCTTTGATGTTGAATTTGATGGTTGTGAATTATATGTTTTCACGTTTTACAAGGCGATTTACGTGCTTGCACGTAAATCGAGGTGTTCCAGTTTTGTACTGATTTTTCATTCTTATGGTTTTGGTTAGGATTTCATGAAATGGTTTTAGATTTGATAAAGTAAACTCGGGTTCGAAACCCATTTGATTTATGAAATCGGGCACGAGGCCTAGTTGGTTTATGAATCGGACTGGAGGTCCAATTTGTATGTGGATTCGGGCCTAGGGCCCAGCTATGTGTTGCAAATGGATTTTATGGTTCATGAAGGTTTATGGAAACCAGCATGAACCCTTGAAATGGATTTACGGGTCATGACGGTTTATGGGAACCAGCATGAACCCTTGGAAAGGTTTTATGGTTCATGACGGCTTATGGGGGCCGGGCATGAATCCTTGAAAGGTTTCAAGAATGATTTCAAAAGGTTTTTCATATTCCATCCTTTATATATGATTGTCTCCTTCGGGGAGAGTCGTTGGCCTGGAAGGACCCCGGAGTAGTCACGGAGCACTGACTGAGTAGAGTCGCCCCCTAGTTGGGTTCCTTGCTCTCAGGATGGGTATGGTTCGTTACCTCCAGGGAGGGTCATTGATCTACGGACTTTGACCTGGGTGGACCCTGGAGGGACTTGGGTTTGAGACACCGGTTAGCACGCTCGTAGCTTTATTTTACCGTGACAGGTTCTTGGATATGAAATATAATGGATAAACATGATTTCAATTGGTTTGGGAAATTATGTTTTATGATGATAAATAGATTTGGACTGAGATCCCACATATGTTTACTATGTTATGGTTTTCTGTAAACGGTTTTGGGCAGGAGCCCGTGTGACTTGTATTTACGGAATTTGGGGCTGAGACCCTAATGATGGTTGTTTAAACATATGTGTTTGGATAAATGGTTTTACTATGCATGCATGCTTTTTAGTGAAGGGTATAAAGGTCTTTCTTATGGAAATGTTTTTATAAACTTTTATTTTTGTCCACTCACAGTCTTTCTGTTTTTAATACCCTTCAGGTTGGATACGATGCGGATTGTAGCAGAGACCGAGATATCACATATCTCTTCCGGATCCTGGCGTACTCTGATAGACCGGGAGGGCTAAGGTCGGAAATATCCCTTGTCTGACACTCCGTGTCAGACGGGAGCAGGGTCATCCCGTGTTAATCCCAGAGGGATTGGGATGGGTCTTGTTAGCGTGGTATCAGAGTATAGGATTGCTCGTAGGATTTTTATCAGAGTTATGTTTGGCTCTATCAGAGCGTAGTATTGCTTATTAGAGTGCAGTTTTCTCTTGGAAAGGTGAGTTGGCGATTGATTTGACTGTGACAACTATTCGGGTTGAGGCCGTTAGTCGGCCTAGTCATGTCAGTTTTAGCGTTGGGACTGCACTTCGCAGTCGAGGTTGTGGTAATCGGTTATACCTAGTTGGTTGTCGTGTTATTGCTGTTGTGATGGATTGTTGGTACAACTAAGGTCATGGACGACCTGGTAGACGACATTGGTTGAGTCGTGTTACGACTAGGTAGAGATTGTTGGACAAGTTACTAGGGTTGGTACTTGTCGATGGAATCCCAGAGCGGGGATACAAAGTAGTTGGTACGAGCGGTTGATTCCGTTGGATGCGGAGTCTGGATATCGAGATGTCTGGTAGTTAGGTCTGCACAAGGTTGTGGCAGACGCTACTATCGATGGATGTAGTCGAGTCTTATCAGGTCGGGTAGACTCAGGTTGACGTGACAATTGTGACGATGGGGTTTTCAGTCGTGACGATGATACGAGGTGCGTGAGTAACGCATAGCTACGAGCTGTGATTCTGGATTCGACTTGGTTACGACTGAGTGCGATCGCAGAATGAGACGGGGACATTCAGGGGACGTTTCCTTTTCTTGGTTGAGTTGTCAGGGTGACTGTACCCAGAGTTGTTGGGTACGAGGGAGACGGAGTTCCTCCAATTTGAGTAGAGGTATGGGATCGTTGCTCGGTATGAGCGGCAATCCAGGGTTGTCAAATTTGCACCCTGTGTGCCGGTGCTGATACTGATACTGATATCTGTGTCCCGATGCTGATACTGATAGTACGTTGGTGCTGGTACTAGCGCTGATGCTGGTGCTGGTGCCGGTGATTGTGATGATGGTGAGTTACGAGTAGGGATGTGACTCCGTCGAGATGGGCATATGTTCGGTATCTGTGGTTCGGGCGTGGATCATGGATAGTGATGGATTGGATTAGATCCAGCAGTAGTTGAGGCTCGTGGTACGAGATACGAGTGTTGGACTGTATATGCACATCCGTAAATAGTATACGAGGTTTAACCTTGAGTTGCGTGAATTCCACTCGGAATGAGTGTATATATAGGCGAGATGGTGTACCAAGTTCTCTTGGTTATGGACACTTGGATGATGTCCGAGTGTGTTGGTTCCGACATGGTTGGAGCTTTGGAATCACGAAGGGTTGCGATTGGGGTGACACGTGGAATGCGGGTTTTCCGCATTGGCAATGGGAATTTCGAAGTCATTAGGGTGACTTCTCAGGTTCTACCGTGGTAGATGTGGTAGATGATGGTTGGGTCACCAGTACATCGGTTGTGTATTGGTTGGTGAACCCGGGATTTATCTTGGGTCATCAGGAGGAATTGAGTATATCGAAGTTAGGTGACTGAGATTTCTCATTTTTTGCTTGGTGGCAGATGATGTTGATTACATGGCGTGGTGAATGCAGCGAGTTTTGTTTGCATTCACGTATGATGGATTTTGATGTCATTGTATTCGATCATCCTTGGTTTTTCCTCGGTGGAATGACAAGGATCGATACGAGGTAATCAGTAAGAACCCCCAGTCTCGGCGTGTCTCGTCGTTGGCTAATCTATTTAGATGTGGGAAATGGTTGAGGACCTTAGGCGTCGTGATGATCGAGGATCGTGACGTCTATGGTCGGTTGACGTAGTGATGGATCTGGACTGTGATCCTGATGATCCAGATAGGTGGGGAGTTTATCGCTCTTACTTGGATGTTTGAGTTGAGGATGATGGGACTGAACTTCTTTTCGAAGTGAATCCTGTATGGTATATTACTCAGGTGAGTAGTTTGCTGACGTGGTCGGATATGGTCAGCCTTAGAGTTGTGTTGATGTTGGAATTGGCTTCCCTATGAAGTAAATCGAATATAATGTGTAAGACGTTTAAGCGGGTAACCGAAAGGTTTGGTTTTGATGCGTCTTGGTAGACGTGAACGATATTTCGGGTTTGGGAATCAGATTTCTGGATGACGATTCAGGATTTGATTTTGGAACTTGAAATTGGATTTCTGGATTTGGGTTTTGGAATCGGATTCTAGGTGACAATTCAGGATTTGATTCTGGAGCTTGACAGTGGATTTCCTTTTATGGATTTGCGTTCGGAATGGTTATTCCAAATGCTAGCTTACGGAATGATGCTTTCAGATTCGAATTTGGATATGATTATGGATATGATTTCTGGGTTTGGATTCGGAATTTCTTACGAAATTGCGGATTCGGATTCGGACTTGGGAATGGTTGTTGAGTTGGAGTTTTGGTTTGTCTGATGCTGGATTGGACAAGTGAACTCCATAATTAAAACATGTTTGACTACAACCTAGATGGTTGTAGGCTAGTTGATGGGTAGATGTATGTACCTTGTACGTTGTCCGGGGTACGATACTGGGCAGACTTGTGGTGCCTGGTGATGGTATATAGGTTATACCAGTGGTATGATGGTGAGCGTGTTGGTAGTCGGATTGGTTCCGATACCATCGGATTAGTTGAGGTCGTGAACTAGACATTGGATACTGTGCATTGGGTCATGGTATTTCTGATGGGTCTAGTTACACACAGGTCGAGTGAACTGTTGGTAGATATTTACTCAGGTTGAGTAAGTTGGTGGTTAGTGTAACTACGAGTGTGTATCGTGATAGTTTTCGACTGACGACTGTCGAGTGGTGACAGTTTGTCGGAGGTGTCAACGTGGATCGTGGTGTGAGGTCAGATGACTCCCAGTGGGAGCAGATGTCAGGATAGATTGAGATTGAAAAAAAAACCGTCAAGTTGTTGTGTCAGCGAAATGGTAAATTTGACAAGTAGTGTCAATTCGGAACGTACGATTACAGTCATTCGACGTGGTCGAGTGTAGTCGATACGACGTGAGTGTTAGTGGTACGTCTGGTTGCAGACGAGTATCGTTCAGGTTAGTGGGTGTACGAGTGTACACGAGTTTTGAGTTCGATTCTATTTTTCCACGAGGTGGATGTGGAATCAGAATAGTTGGAGTTTCGAGAACGAAACTAATTAAGGAGGGAAGACTGTTGAAATTAGGTCGATTGGAATTTCGAGGATGAAATTAATTAAGGAGGGAAGGTTGTAACGACCCGTCCCAAATTCCTAGATTAGATTATCACGATTAGTGAGGTTAATCGGTGATTAGTTAGGCGAAAATCGGACGAACGATGCGAAATGACCGTTTTGCCCCTAACCGTGGTAAAACGTTGACTTTTTATTTGGGCGGTCAAATGGACTTTGACCGATGACTGTGACGTAGTTCGTGACGTAACGAGTTCATAGACAGGTGGCACGTTCAATTCTGACATTCGAGGAAGAAGTTATGACGTTCGGAAGTTTAGGGGCATTTTGGTAAATATGGTTAAAAGGGGTCAAATAGTTGACTTTTGACCTGAGATGTTCGATGGCCGAGGGCCAAGGACCGTTACTGTAACGCCCCGAAAAATCCAAAACTTATAAAATATTAAAATAATGTGAAAATGACATTTTTACCCTTGATGGAATATGACTAAAAGTTGACTTTTTGTTTAAAATACTTTTTGCACATTTTTCGAGTACCATTGTGTAGGTCTCGGAACGCTCAATCCGTAGACAGGTGACACGTCGAAAACGGAGCTCGTATGAAGAAGTTATGGTTCTAGGAAGTTCAGGGGCAAAATGGTCATTTGTGCTGAAAGGGTAAAATGGTAATTATCTGTAAGGGTTTTAATTAAACGGTGAATAGGATTGCTATTATATGATTCAAGTGCTGATTCAATTCACTTTAAGTCGGCTAATGACACCTGCCATGTTCAAAAGCTTATTAGTGGCACTTGGGTGCCTTTGTGTCCAATTAATTACATTAATCAATCTGTTGTATAATTATCATATGGTTTGTATTCGACTAAGAACAGAGAACACAAAACCCCTCCCTTGATCGATTCTCAGCTAACCAACGGAAATCAGCGAAATAACGTGATCAATTAGTGTGAATTGGAGAGAAAAATCGAAAGAGGAACAAAGAAAACTCAGATAAACCTTTATTGGGAATACCCGAAAAACCACCAAAAACCTTAATTCTCGATTTTAATTTTTGAGACAGTTTTGTGTGAAATTGAGGTGAGATTAAGCTTTCTGGGAGCTGAACGACTCGAACCCAATCAACTGGAACAAAAATTGGAGCTGAATTGGGGATAAATACACTCTACAACTAGTTCGGAAAATCGAGCTTGAGTTCAGTGACTTAGAGGTAATAACGCATGAAATTGATCTCGATTTCATGTTTATAATAGTCCTATGATGCTTCTGGTATGAACAATTGAAGGAAACAGGTGCTTTTTGGGATAGGACCCGAATCCAAACCCGACGGGTGTTCATCTTGAGTCGAGACGTTCTAGGGCTT
Source organism: Prinsepia uniflora (assembly GCA_032719365.1). Taxonomy (NCBI): domain Eukaryota; kingdom Viridiplantae; phylum Streptophyta; class Magnoliopsida; order Rosales; family Rosaceae; genus Prinsepia; species Prinsepia uniflora. Next base: position 9,602,644 of record CM064870.1, on the reverse strand, counting down.
ATTTGATTAAATTGAACCTATAGACCTGTAAATTAGATTGAACTGATATTAATGAATGAAAGAATGGAAGAAATTGAGTTGGAATTGAAGGAAAGCGAGTCGAGTCTGATCGCGGGTTACAGACCCGTTTATCAGAGAAGCGAGTGAGAGAGGAGCACTGTAGCAGGCACTGTTCACGGCGCGTGGCTGTCACGCGCAGCCGCTTGCGGCGGCGCGTGAGGGCGCGTGACCGGGAATCTGAAGGAGGGTTCAACACACTTTTTGATACTCTCGATGATACGGACCTATTAGCGTTGGTTTCGGGTCAATCGGATATGAACTAAGAGTAGTTTTGTGTACCCGAAGCGTATAGGTTACGTTTAAAATAATATTATTTTATTCCGACGATTAGAAAATTCGTACAGGGGATTATGTGATAGGCTAGTAATATTATATTACTTGTTTGACATGCCCGAATACTTTCAGAACGTCGGAAGAATACGAACAGCTCGAAACGGAACAATCTGGACGGTGTGTGAGTGGACTTTTGTTTTCTACCCTAAATGCATGCATATATGTTTTAAATGCTTTATAATATGATTGGAAATGATTTGGTATAATTAATGTTTCGATATAATGATTTTCAGATTTTTGGGAATATTATATTATTTTATATGCTTTTGGGGACGATTTTCGAGAAAATTGTGAAACTGATATTTCGAGCTAAGGCTCGGGGTTTGAACTTGATTTTGACTCGGAGTATGAGTCTGGTGTTGGATTTGATGGATTTATGTCAAAAATAAAATTGTGATTGCGCAGGATTGCGTGGATTGGTTTATGGATTTGAGAAAAGTGTTTTTGGGCTTAAAGCTCAGTTCAAAAATGGTTTTGATATTACATGCAACTGTTTTCGCTGGTTTTCGTGATGATGATATATGAGGGCTTTCGGTGTGGAATATGTTTCCCCCCGAAATGGACCCTGGAGATAACGCTCGCCTCCGGGATGGAAGTGTTTACCCCGGAGAGGTCACGTAGCACGGTATGTTGTCGTGCAGCCAAATTGAGGCTCGACTCAGACCAGATGTGCTGGATTATATGGAGGTCAGTCAGTGATATGTTCATGACGATCTGGATTGCCGGCTGGTGATGTGTTCACAGCGGCGGATGCTCGGGATTTGAGCGGTCCTTGAGCCTTTTGATTTGCACGCATTGCAGGGATAACGTGACTCTATATTGGACCTAGATTCTGTGTTTTTATTGATGTTTGAGATTTATATTCATATCTTAATTATTTGATTTATGAGTTATGATATGCATGCATGTTTGTGAAAACTGGAGGGTAAGACTATATTTTGATAAATGTATTTCTAAACTTGATTTTTGTCCACTCACACCTTTGATGTTTTATTTGCCCTCCAGGCCAGTGCACAGGTACTGAGGCTAATATCGAGGCTGAGGAATAAACGGACCGTTGCGTACTCAGACACTTTGCAGCGTAGGATTTTGCTCCCTACATGTAAATATTTCCTATGCTCTGTAAACCTGTTGACTAGGTCAACGGTCTCGGAATACTGAACTATCCCTTGTCTGACAATGTTATCGTTTATATGTGTTATATGTATATATTTGAAACTACTTTTGGTACTTTCGAGTTATTGTCAGACGGGAGCAGGATCTGTCATGGTTATCGAGGGATAATCGGGATGGGTCTTGTCAGTTACGTAGATCGAGACGATACGAATCCATAGACAGGCGGGCACGTCGAATTCGGACGTTCGACGACGAAGTTACGGTTCACGAAGTTCAAGTGCACTATTGCACGAATTACGAAATAACCTAACTTTTGGACTCTAGTGGGGCCCAGATATTTAATCCCTGCCCTATGGATGAGTGACAAGTGTCACCCATCCACAGACCACCTAAATTGATTCATGCATCGACCACCCTTTTCATTTTTCATTTCAAACACAAACAACCCACCCGATCTCACCATTTTTCTCCATCTCTGTGCAACCCAAACCAATCCAACCGCTTAACCTATGATCATGACTGAGATCAGAGATGGAAGGGAGGACAGGAGGAAGTGGTGGCCGGCCAGAACCATCGTCCACTACGGCTTGGAGGAGACAAACCCGAGAGGGTCCTCGGTAAGGTCCAAATTCCATTTTATTTCAATTTTCGTATTATGGTTGTTTTTGGATAATTAGGAAGTGGTTATTAGGTCCCTAGGATGATCCTAAGATGTTTTGGAAGGGGGTTCACGGCTGAGAAAACCCTGGGAAAAAATTGGAACCATTGAACCGTTCGGTTCAAAATCAAACCATGGGATTTAGACGTTTTCGGTTGAGTTTAAGGATTGTAATTGATAGAAAACTTCAAAATAGAAAGAAAGAAATCAAAAAGGAAGAATTAGGATGAAAAATGGGGAGTCTAGATCCGTGAGCTCGGTCACGCCGGTCTAACTGGACCGGCCAAACCAGGTGAACCGGCCGGACCGGTTCAGTTGGAGCTTGATGACGATGAACAGTACACTGAGCCTTCTTAGGGCGCGTGAGGGCGTGTGAACCGTAATTTGGGGAAGTGTTCAACATATGAAATCATCTATTTGATGTAACGAACATTTTGGGACTGGTCTCGTGTCAATCGGACATCGTTTCAATAGGTTTTCGGGCTGTCCGAAGGCTAAGGTTTGGTTTTAAAAATAGTTAGAAAATCGGGAAAATTATGGGACTTCAATAAGAGGTTAATGAGGCTATCAGTAACCCTCTAAATGATTTTGGACAGGTTTGGGAGTCCCGGTGACGACGATTGACCCGGGAGACGATTATGACACGCATATCGAGGCGCAGTTTAGGACGGTCTGTGAGTGGACCTTGATTTCTAAACTGTGATGCATGCATAAATGTTTTATATGGATTATTAATGTGATTCTTTGATGTTGAATTTGATGGTTGTAAATTATATGGTTTCACGCTTTACGAGGCGATTTACGTGCTTGCACGTAAATCGAGGTTTTTCAGTTTTATACTGATTTTCCATTCTTATGGTTTTGGTTAGGATTTCATGAAATGGTTTTAGATTTGATAAAGTAAACTCGGGTTCAAAACCCATTTGATTTACGAAAACGGGCACGAGGCCCAGTTGGTTTACGAATCGGACTTGAGGTCCAGTTTGTATGTGGATTCGGCCTAGGGCCCAGCTATGTGTTGCAAATGGATTTTTATGGTTCATGACGGTTTATGGGAATCGACATGAACCCTTGAAATGGATTTACGGGTCATGAAGGTTTATGGGAACCAACATGAACCCTTGGAAAGGTTTTATGGTTCATGACAGCTTATGGGGGCTGGGCATGAATCCTTGAAAGGTTTCAAGAATGATTTCAAAAGGTTTTTTCATATTCCATCCTTTATATATGATTGTCTCCTTCGGGGAGGGTCGTTGGCCTGGGTGGACCCCGGAGTAGTCACGGAGCACTGACTGAGTGGAGTCGCCCCCTAGTTGGGTTCCTTACTCTCAGGATGGGCATGGTTCATTACCTCCAGGGAGGGTCATTGATCTACGGACTTTGACCTGGGTGGACCCTGGAGGTACTTGGGTTTGACACCCTGGTTAGCACGCGCGTAGCTTTATTTTACCGTGACAGGTTCTTAGATATGAAATATAATGGATAAACATGATTTCAATTGGTTTGGGAAATTATGTTTTATGATGATAAATGGATTTGGGCTGAGATCCCGCATATGTTTACTATGTTATGATTTTCTGTTAAACGGTTTTGGGCAGGAGCCCGTGTGACTTGTATTTACGGAATTTGGGGCTGAGACTCTAATGATGGTTGTTTAAACATATGTGTTTGGATAAATGGTTTTACTATGCATGCATGTTTTTTAGTGAAGGGTATAAAGGTCTTTCTTTTGGAAATGTTTTTATAAACTTTTATTTTTGTCCACTCACAGTCTTCCTGTTTTTAATACCCTTCAGGTTGGATACGATGCAAACTGTAGCAGAGACCGAGATATCACATACCTCCTCCGGATCCTGGCGTACTCTGATAGACTTGGAGGGCTAAGGTCGGAAATATTCCTTGTCTGACACTCCGTGTCAGAGGGGAGGAGGGTCATCCCTTGTTAATCCCAAGGGGATTGGGATGGGTCCTGTCAATGGGTATCCCCACAGGGATCCTGTTCCAAGAGTGGAAGTTATGATGTGGTCTTGGACCATATTCCGGAGAGATGTTCAGACTAGATCCGGAGACAGAGCTCAGACTAGATCCAGAGATAGAGCCTCCAGACGGAGAATTCCTGGGGGAAGACTCGGAGTGAGACTCCGAGTAGTGTGCACACTAGTATAGAAATGAATCGTGACATATATCAGGGATGTTTTCCCTAGAGGCTGTGTGCCCCGAGTTGGAATCTTCTCGGAAGTGCCACTGATGTGTTATACATATGAGTATGTATGTGGTTCTTATGGAAAGTGATTTTGGGGCGGAGACCCCGTATTCTATGTTTTGGTATTCCACTGAGAATGGTTTTGGGCTGAGTCCCTACGGAAACTGGTTTTGGGCTGAGTTCCCATGTACTTGCTTTACGGATTTCGGGTGAAGGCCTAAATGGATTTATGGTTCATGACGGTTTATGGGGACCGGCATGAACCCTTGAAAGGTTTTTATGGTTCATGACGGTTTATGGGGACCGGGCATGAATCCTTGAAAGGTTTTGAGAATATTTTCAAATGGTTTTATGAACGTGTTGATAAATGATTTTTGAATGCATGCATATACTTTTAGTGAAGGGCATAATTGTCTTATTATGAAAACGTTTTATTAAAATATATTTTTTTTCCACTCACAACTTTTACTGTTTTGAATGAATGCCCTTCAGGTTGATCGCGGGCGCGGGCTGTAGCTGAGATCGAGACATCACACTCCTCCTCCTATGATCATGGCGTACTCTGGACGCCCCGGTGAGGGTTAGAGACGGAATTATCCCTGGTCCGTGTCAGACGGGAGCAGGCACGTCCCACGTTAATCCCGGAGGATTTGGGACGAGTCCTGACACTTGGGTTGGGGTTGGGCTAGGCTTCCACTGATTATGGGGCTGGGTTTTAGACAGAGAGGAACTTGGGCCAGTCCATTAAAATTAAAAAATATAAGCCCATTCATTAAAACCCAAAAACCGAAGCCCATTTCTTTTAGTTTCGGTTATTCGGTTCGGTTCGGTTTTGTCAAATCAAAAACCAAAATTGAATCGAGTCTAACTCGATTCAGTTCGGTTTTTTATACGGTTTTGATTTCGTTCGGTTCGGTTTTTTTAAGTTCGATCTGGTTCGGTTCGAATTTTCGATCCGATTTTTGAGAACCAATTAACAGGACTAATCTGCATACATATTTACATATGTATATATATATGGGATGATTCATTAACGTTGGAAAATTAAAAGGCAAGAAGCTAGACATGGCACGACAATTAGGGGCACATGGAGATGCACATGTGGGCTACAGGGTTTTGTTTATAAAAATAAATATAAAAACAAGATATTTTTCAGATGATTTCATAAACCTTAAGATTTTTATTCTTGATCAAATTATCTCCTTCTTAAAAGGAAATTATAAACTCTAAAAATTTAACAGTTTTTCCTTGTGTTATAGTTAATGATGTATTTTATGGGCATAAAAAAAAAAAATCCTTTTGAATTCTTTAATATATATCAGATCTTGGAATGTATAAAATATCAACCATGATTTTCAGTCTTCAAAAAAGAACCGTTGATTTCTTAAGGTTTATGTTTTTGGGAAATGAAATAATTTAATGTATAATGAAATTCCTAAAGTTTATATATATTTTTTGAATGAGACGATATGCATAATGACAATTTTAAGATTTATCAAAAAATAAGTAAACATATATTTTATTTTATTTTTCTTCTATTTTTGATTTTTTTTTATGTTGAGATAAGTAATTCAAAAGGAATTACATAAGATTAACACCTCTTGCACCACATGTAATAGGATACAAAAAGTAAGATTGTAAATTGTACCCATAATATTATTTTTTGTAATTGAAGTTTTACACAAAGTTTGGACTTTTCTTTACATTCTCTCTAAAACTCTACCTCCAATCAACCTTAGATATGGGGTGGGTTTCTCCTTCATCTCCACCTTTTTGGTGGTAGGTTTGAGCTAAACCCTTGTCTCTATGTCTCTTTCCTCTTTCTCTATCCCCTTCCATCTCCTGCTCGTCTTTCTTTGTTGGTCTGAGTCTGATTCCCGTCGGTGTGGGTGATGCTTCTCTCGCCTGATGTTTGCTCTCATCGACCGCCGTCTCGTGTGGTGTCTTGCTAGATTTTGGTGATGCATTCTCCTATGCGGTTTAGTGGGAGTCAATTTTCCAATCTCCATGTCGTCATCATCGGAGGTGTTCTCATGCCTGGGTTTTAGTCCACCGTTGCTTTGATCAACTGCTTCGCTGGGGTTCATGATGCTTTCTCCCCTGCAGTTTTGGTGGTCGATCCCTTGGTGCAGAGCACTGTTTTGTGGTTGGAAAGGTAGTTTTGGCTTAGGTAGTTTATTTTTTTAATTTACTTTAGTTTTAGTTTGAGTTTTCTCTAAATGTTCCAGCAACTCATTGAGTTTGTTGCGTAGTCCTTTTTTAGGTGTAGCATGATTGGAAATTTTAGTTTTCTTATATGGGAAAGAGTTCGTTGATATTGCCCTTCCCATTATATGTGTTTGAATTCCGTATTCTACCAAAATTACTTGGTTCATTTCAGTTGCAGTTATTTGGGTTGTTATTGATACTATTAATGTTGTTTGACATGAGGAAGATCGAGTTATGTAGGAACTTATCCTCATCAAAAATACAATTTTTAGTTATTTGAAATTGTCATTTTCGTGATATGAAAAAAATAAAAATAAAAAATTTACACATACGGGGAGTGCCCAACTAAAAGCTGCACGTTAGCAAAACTAGTCAAGTAGGAAGTAGGTGATTTATAAGCGTTAAGCCTCTCTTGCCGTTAATTTATCATATGTCATAACATAAAAAAAATTAATTAATTTTTTTTTAAAAAGAAGCACAATAATTCATTAATTTTATATATAGTCACATCGCTACATAATAATTGAAAATGGACTCGTTAATATTACATGAGTGAGCTTTACTTTTTTTCTTTGTCCAAATTTTGACTTGGGCATCAACTCATTTAATTTAAAGATAGACTATTGTTTAATATAATTTCCCAAATCGAAAGAGGAGGAATCTCAGCCTTTATGTCTCCTCTTGAGTCCTTGACCCCTATCAAAAGCTAAAAAAAAGTTAATAATAATAGTAAAAATAAAGGGAACCCTAAATAACTTCCCAAAAGCAAATTCGACACACGCCCCAAAATTCCAGAGATCCCACAAGATACCCAGCCATCCACGAGCCTGGCACGCGCCTATTCCAACAAATCAATCTTGACCGTCCACTTGCTTGCCATCCAATGGGCCTCCCAGCCCTTAGCCACCTATATGGTGAGTTCACCACCATTCCCCTTCGCCACTCACGACTCTGCTGAAAAACCCTCAAATTTCCTCTGTTCTTCAACCATTTGCTTCATCTCTGTTGAAATCTCTGCGATTTTCTGACAGCAGACATGCTTGTCAAAGCTTCCCCTGCCTCATCCCACTTGATCGCTCGCGTGGACGGCTTGGGTTCTCTGTTTACCTCTCTTCCCTCGCCGTCGAAGCTTTCGTACTCTTCTCCCCTGAACTCGTTTGGGTCCCTCCACTCGATCCTCCGCTTCCCTCCGCCGGGAAATGAGAGTGGGATTGTCGTCTGTGCGTCAAAGAATGCAAATAGCCGGCCGCTCACCGGCGTCGTTTTCGAGCCGTTTGAGGAGGTGAAGAAGGAGCTCAATCTCGTGCCTACTCTCCCTGAGGTCTCTCTCGCCCGCCAGAAGTACACTGATGAGAGTGAGGCTGCCATTAACGAGCAGATCAAGTGGGTTTTGTCTCTGTTCCCTTAAAATGTTCTAGATTTATAAAAAATGTGCTATATTATGCCTTTAGAGGACCGTGATCGGTTTCAATTCTTATAGATTCAATCTTGAAGCGAAATTTGATTGGAATTTGTTTATTTAAGTCTTAAAAGTTTCATAGCTTCCATCTTTTATGTGAAAGACTGCTTTTTATTGTTTAATGTTGATTTTCTCTTGGTTCATGTGTGCATTGGTTTAGCAAAGTTTGTCTCTTTCGTTTTTCTTTCTTTTTTCAGTGTATCATTAGGAGTATTTCAAAGTCTTTGTTGATTTTCACTTGGTGCTTGTCTGGATTTGTTTATGGGTGTGCTTGGAAAGACTGTGCCTTCAGCTAATTGTTTGCTTTTCAATTTTCATTAAAGAGTATTGCTTGCGATTGAAATGTTTTATTATATCTGTTTATAGTTTGCTCTCTGATGATTTTGTCTTTCTTTGGTGGAATATCAGTGTGGAATACAATGTCTCGTATGTCTACCATGCTTTGTATGCATACTTCGATAGGGACAATGTCGCGCTCAAGGGTATCGCCAAGTAATTTCTCGGAAATCCTTAATAATTTATTTTTCGGATCATTCCCATTGTGTTTTTTTTTGTTAATTATGGTTTTTTTTTCCAGTTTTTTCAAAGAATCAAGTGAAGAAGAGAGGGGCCATGCTGAGAAATTTATGGAATACCAGGTGCTTGTCTTGTTCCTTACTGTTACTATTATATGCTTTAAATTCAGGTTCTCATGTGTCAAGCGAATTACTTATATTTTTCCTTTGTTTTTTTACGTGTTTATCAGAATAAACGTGGTGGAAAAGTGAAATTGCAGTCTATTCTGATGCCTCTATCTGAGTTTGATCACCCAGAGAAAGGAGATGCTTTATATGGTTAGTCTTATTGACCCTTGCTTGTTTGTTTGTTTGTGATGAGAGCAGTGTGTTCCTTTTCCAAATTGTCATGGCTGAGGATTTGCTTGAATTTTTCCCGAGTAATGTTCTTGCATCAAATCTGTTTTTAGTTGTATTGTCATATGGTATGCTTGAGTTTGGAAGAATTTGTTGCCTGCTTAACAATAAAAAATGGCATGCCCCTAGTACCTGGCTTATGCATGCCCCTAATACCTGGTTTATGCAGATGATGTAATATCGGATAATATTAATTGACGGTAAAATGCTAATTTTACTGTACATTCATTTGAGCTCCAACTGTCTTGTGATTTTGATTTAGCAATGGAGCTTGCATTGTCCCTCGAGAAACTGACAAATGAAAAGCTGCTCAACTTACACCATGTAAGGCATCTATTCTTATTTGATGTCTGCTTCTTAGCTTAAAATGATCTCATTTATCTGATTACATTCTGAAAATACTTCCTATAATGTCATTTGATTCATGGTATGAATTGATACATTCCAAAATGTTTGAACTTGAAAGATTCAAATCATTTTATGCTATGTAGTATGTTATGATTTCTAAGACATGGTTTTCCATCTTTGACTATGCAACCAACAGGTTGCTGAGAAGAACAAAGACGTGCAGCTAACAGATTTTATTGAAAGCGAGTTTTTGACTGAGCAGGTGATTCTTGATATCCTCATTTGGAAATGTTCTACATGGATATACTGTTATCATGATTCTGATGTTCTAATTTTGCCGTTGTAGGTGGAAGCCATCAAGAAAATTTCTGAATATGTTGCTCAACTGAGGAGAGTTGGCCAAGGACATGGTAAGAGTCCATACTTATCCTCTTCTGCTATCTTTTTTTAACCTTTGATATGAACCCTTATTGTATCTGAATTCCTTTTCCCGTTAATTAAACTGCCTGCTTTGTTGTGTTGCAGGTGTTTGGCACTTCGATCAGGCGCTTCTCAATGAGGCCGCATAGGGAGCTGCTGTTTATGCAATTGCTGTGTAACGATGACATTTGTTGCCTATCTTGCTTGTTTCTAGTTTGAAGTTTCTTTTTGTGTGCTGAAAGTTTTTGTTTAGAGGTCGTTTTAATCGTACGGTTGAACCTTCATTTTTTGGTTTTCTAGATGAGGAAAATAGATGGGACAAATTTTAGCTTTGTTGAATATGCAGCTTGTGAACGCAATTCTTCTATTAATCAAATGCAACTGTAGCTAAATGTTTCGGCCTGTTTGTTTCTAATATTTCAGCCTGCTTGTTTCATGCTTATTTGATGGTCAAAATGCTCGGAGAATTTACGGATTTATTCAATCTCTATCGCTCTTTTACTGAACTTTCATTAAGCAATGAATGAATCCTACTCTGAAATTGAATGAATTTTACCTAAAGAAATATGAAATAATTTACGTGCAAAATCATTAATTCTTAGACGTGACACAAAGTTACTCGAAAAGTAAACAGGCACTCTAAGCTCACAACTACCTATAGGCATGGATGAAAATATCCATCGATATATTCGTGTTTTAAAGTCTTGATATTAAAATAGGGGGAAGAAATATTCATTTTATTTTTTAGTGAATATACTTGTATTTGAAGTTAATGACATAAAAATAAAAAGGAAAAAAAATCACCTATTAATTTCTATGATATAAGTATTATTAGCCTAATATAAATATTATTGAGTACTTGAATTTTTTTAAAAATTTTATTTAAAATTTTCAAGTTGAGGACTAATTTTCAACAATTTTTGTTGAGCATGAAGAATATATTGATATCAAAATCGTTATTTCCATAAGTAAAACTATTGATATTTTCATTAAAAACGATATTTTCATTATTGACTATAGATACTCTTTACTTAAGAATTTAATGCTACAATGTTCAAATACGAAACCATTAATAAGTGTCAAGACACTTGATTATTGAAAGACACCATCTAACCAAATATAGGGTTAAGGTCAGGCAAGCCGGAAAACGAAACATACTAACATAATATAATACACGACATTGGGTAAAATGCAGAACCAAAATCTTTTAAATAAGAAAAATAGAGGTTCACAATATGACAGTTAGAGAACCAGCTAGGAGGCAAGACTGGAAAAAAAAAACAAAAAACTTCCAAGAACAAGTTCAGAACTGATGGTTCCCAGTCCAAATGCAGTAAACTCGGAAGTACATCAATACTTCAAGGGTGTTGTTCATGATCTAATTAGGCGGTTGATGCTTGTTGTGCTGCTTGCCTCTTTTTCGCCTCCTCAATGATGGTCAGCTTAATACCTTTTCCCTTGGGAAGGCTCACCCACGGTTTTGTTCCCTTGCCAATGGTGAACACATTGCTCAATCGAGTAGCGAATTCATGGCCAGTGGCATCCTGAACGTGGATTGTCTCAAAACTTCCCTTGTGTTTCTCCCTGTTCTTGATTACCCCGACACGCCCCCTGTTCCTTCCACCTGTAACCATGACAACATTCCCAACGTCAAACTTGATGAACTCGGCAATCTTGTTGCTCTCTAGGTCAAGCTTGATGGTATCGTTGGCCTTGATGAGAGGGTCAGGGTAGCGGATGGTTCGCCCATCGTAGGTGTTAATGTATGGGATACCCTTTTGCCCAAATTGCACAGACCGGACCTTGCAAAGCTTAAACTGCAAAACAAAACCATCAAGACATCAGAGCAAAGAAAATGTCCATAGAAGAAGATGAAATATGCTGGATATTAGGTACATAAACCAGCCTGCATATTAGTGAAGTGCAGCTGATGCATAAGTCCACCACGTAGCAGTTTATTTCATCCCAGTGGAAAGGATTCGGTTTGAAAATGGAAAGAATTCAGTTTGAACATTGAAACGATTCGGTTTGAAAATGGAAAGGATTCACTTTGAAAATAGAAAGGATTAACAGAAAACACGATCCAGGAAGAATTCAAGTCACATGTACTTTGAAGAGAAAACAAGCAAAAACAGAAATTGAGAGCTAACAGCAATAACCTTTGCCTCTTCATCCCTGACAGAGTGGAGACGGAACCGACCCTTTGTGTCATAAAGGAGACGGAAATTTTCATTTGTTTTGGGGATTGAGATAACATCTGCAAAGCAAGGGGAAATATAAGTTAACCAACAAACTTGCAAAACTAAAAGAGTAAGGAAATACCGGCTGCTTGAAGAGAAAAAAACAAACACTTTTCCAACAAAAATCTCATGGACAAGAAAACATAAGTGATCATCTAAGTAAACATAAATGATCATCTATGTAATCATCCTACCCTACAGCATTATCTATGGATAACCTGTCTCATGCAACACTAGTATCAAATTGACACGGAGCCTGAATAAGGCTAGAAAAGAAACATGCTTCAGTTACAAGATACGATGAGCTTACCCATGAAACCTGAAGGATAGGTTTTATCAGTCCTAACCTTCCCATCAACCAGAATATGTCGTTGCATCAGAATTGATATGACCTCACGGTAAGTGAGGGCATATTTCAATCTGTTTCGTAGGATAATGACCAAAGGAAGGCATTCCCTGGACTTGTGAGGCCCAGATGAAGGCTTAGGAGCCTAAGGAAGAAAAACAAAGGGGGAAATTAAGTAATGAAATTAGGCATGTTAGGTTTGCCAATGAGAAAACGACAAGCATCAACATATGAAAGAAAGACAAATACAAGATTTTCAACTTACAAATGCACCGCCAAGTTTGTCAAGCATCCAATGCTTTGGGGCATTGAGCCTCTTCAAATGCTTCTTCAAACCTCTAGCCTGGAAAAATCCAGAAGCATAAAGTTCAATAACCCAAAAGATTCCATTTTTAAATGAGAACATAAGTCAGCAGGCAACAGAATTCTACATCTGTGTCTTCCGAGATGCAGTGTTTGGAGTCAGATTGGAAGCACTTATAAAAGCTTTAGGACAAGCTCACATAACATGATCATATTAATACATACAAGCTAAGATTTGAACTTCTGGGTGCATTGAATAATATATACATTTTTACATGGCACAAGACAGCCGAAAATCAAAATTCTGGATATAAACGGCATGAACTCACATGGATTAGCAATCTTTTTGGTCATCCAATGATTTCACTACATTTATTTGTTCAGTTCAATAAGTTCATAGAAAAGCTTTTGGTCTTTAATTTTGAGAATTAAACCAAGAAGGGGGAAAAAACAGTAAATTGAGACGACACATTATTATCCAGCATAATGCCGACAGTCCCAGTGCAAAATCATGATTATATCAACTGAAGGTAAATACCAACGTTACAACAACCAGAAACACAGCTGAAATAGGAAAGTTTTTCAATCTACAACAATGTTGAAAATCATGAACATAAATTTACAGTACTAAAAACCAAAAGAGGCTAAATAACCAACAACACAAACTAGATCCGGGTAATATATGTCATGCCATTTGAAAAATGATAATCAATCTATCAGAAGGCACGGTATTGAATGTCGATTGGAAACAGAAAAAAAAAAACTTTAAGGTAAAAATAAGTAAAACGAAGGTGAGAGGAGCTAAAAACCATTTTCGAATTCTGAGCTTGAGCTCCGGTTAAGTATCTGCGTCTCCGCGGCTATAGAGCTCTTCACACACTGCAGAGAGGGAGGAGGGAGAGACCGCGAGAGTGACGTCTCTCTTTAAAAACCCTATATACTTGAATAGAAAGGTGGGCTTTGGGGATCCAATTGCTACTTGGGCCACAACGGGTTGGGTGGGCCTTTTGGTTTGGCCCATTAGCCTGCTGCACAGCCTGTTAAAGTTTTGCCACGCGTCGTTCTTTGATGGGGCGAGTTGCGCCAGAAATTACTTCTTTAATCTCTCTCTCTCAATTTTAAACGAAAACTCACCTTTTTTGTTATTTCGATTTATTCCTTTCTTCCAGTTTTTCTCGCAGAGACATACGAGAGAGATTGAGAGGGAGAAGATGAAAATGGCCATGGTGGCTGTTCTGCTAGTTCTGTTGTCAGTAGTTTTCCTTTCAAATGCGGAAGAAGAAGCTTTCGATGTTCGCCAGCACCTTTCCACTGTGTCCAGGTTTCTCTTTCACAAAATCAAAATACTTGCTTTAATTAGAGAATATCTTCCATTTTTGTTCTTCTGATATTCTACGATCAATTGATCAGTCGTTAATGGAAACTAGAAATAGACTATGGTTTAGCTGTCTGCTTATCTTTAGTGTAAATGCCGAAACTCATTCAAATTTGAATTTTCAGTTCATTTCAATTTAAGAACCCGAGGGCTGGTTTTATTTGCTTATAAGGAAGGAACGAAATTTCATGAGATATGAAAATAACTAAGCGGTTCTTGTTGCAGATACGGCATCGTTAAGGACATTACGGACCGTTCTTTTATACCATCTAAGGTTCCAGATGGGTGTACTCCTATTCACTTAAATCTTGTGGTAATTTCTCTTTCATATTTTCGTTGAAATTCACAATTGTTTTTGTGTGTTCAGTGTTAGACAAGCATTAGACAAAGATGCAATTCTCTATTAAAAAGCCCTTTGGCGATCAAACTGCAAAAAAATAAAATCTTTATGCATATATTATTCGGTGTATAATATGTATGTATTGATTCCACATTGCCATGTCGTGAGTAATATTTTTAGCATGATTTGTGCTGATTTGTTAAGATAGTTTGCTAGCACCCCACTGGTTTTTTGTTTTTTTTATAAGCTTTCCACCAGTTACCTTTGCCAAAATTTTGTACCCCATTGTTCAGTACTTTAATCCCTGAACTGTAGAGTGTGCCACATTTATGGCTCCTGATGAAAGTTATATTATCAGGCAAGGCATGGAACGCGCTCTCCTACGAAAAAACGGATGAGAGAGTTGGACAACCTGGCAGCTCATCTAGAGGTGCTACTGAGAGAAGCAGAAGAACATAAGAAACATAAGGTGTCTTTGGATAATCTTCCTGGTTGGTTAAAAGGTTGGAATTCTCCTTGGAAAGGGAAACTAAAGGGTGGAGAACTGACTGTCCAAGGAGAGGATGAACTCTATGATCTTGGAATCAGGACTCGAGAAAGATTTCCAAATCTGTTTCTGGAGGATTACCATCCAGATATTTATACAATAAGAGCAACACAGGTAAAGTTTCTTCTAGGAATTACTTTTCTTTTTTCCTTTTTATTATAGAAACGCATTCTGCTGTTTCTTCCTTATATGTGATAAATTATTGCTATGATCCGCCTTATTTTATAGGTTGGTTGTAAGTATGAATATTTCATAACAGTCATCTATTAGCTTCGAAGTCTTCTACAGGAATCTTTGGTGTAGCTCTTATTTTCGTCGGTTGAGGCTTTCAGCTGGTCAAATTTAATTATGTAATATACCTCTGATTGTGGATATCAGCCTCAGATTATTTATTTTTTAATTTCAGCTCTTTAAGTACCTATTCAGCTAATCAAAGTTAATAATATGATACCCCTCTGTTTTTGGATATCAGTCTCAGATTTTTTATTTGTAAATTTCAGCTCTTCAAGAAACTAGCAGTTTATGCATCTTTGTATTTTATTTTTTCTTTATGATGTGGTAGGTCCCTCGGGCATCAGCCAGTGCTGTGGCATTTGGCATGGGATTGTTCAGTGGGAAAGGAAGTCTTGGACCAGGGGGTCATCGAGCTTTTGCTGTAATCAGTGAAAGCCGTGCGAGTGATATAAAGCTGAGGTTTCATGATTGTTGCCAAAACTACAAGGTTTTCTGAAGCCTTGATCTCATGATTCTAAACACATGAAACACACACAATCTGATTCCACTACTTGGTTGATGGCATTTGGTGGAACCAGACTGGTTGCTATTTTTTATCTGCAATTCGGTGCTTTATTTGTTGATTGATGAGGAGTTATGTATGCAGGCGTTTAAGAAAAGTCAGGAACCTGCAGTTGAAAAGCTTAAGGAACCTGTCTATGATGACATTACTTCCGCATTACGAAGTCGCTACAAGTTGAATTTTACAAGAAAGGATACAACTTCTCTCTGGTTTCTTTGCAAACAGGTGATTTTGCTTTCTTTCTGCTTTCATGCAGAACACTTTATTCTCTCATTGATTTTGGTTATTTACTTAATTATTCCTGAAGTGAAATTGATTGTTATGGTCATTTATTGTTCCTTCTATCCAGGAAGCATCCTTGATGAATATAACAGATCAAGCTTGTGCTCTTTTTAGCCCTTCCGAGGTAGTTTTTTATTGACATATGATTAACCAAGTTTCTTATTTTTATTCTCTGATAATCAAAATATGATGTATAACTTTTGTTTGAACCTTAATATGGTACATGAATGTGTATTTACTGTGATATTCTGGAAACTGAATTAATTGAAACAGGTTTCATGAAATTAGCCTTTTTAGGTTGTAGATGCTCCTTTTTAATGGAGTAAAGGGAGCTAGTGAATTTGTGCTGAAATTGGCTAACAAACTTATTCTTTTTTGAAGAATTCAATTGAGTAATTTCTCCCCCTTTTATTCCAATTTGGAAATGCAAGTAGACATAGAAGCGTTGTGTTCTATATTACACTTTTGTATTTATATGAAAAAGTTTCATGTGCTTAGTTTCTTCTTTTGGGGAAATGTGCTTAGGTTTCCTTGCTGGAGTGGGCAGACGATTTGGAGGGCTTTATATTAAAGGGATATGGTAAATCAATAAACTATAGAATGGGAGTGCCCTTACTTGAAGATGTTGTGGGGTCCATGGAGCAGGCTATAAAGGCCGAAGAAGGTATATATATGAACCTCATAAAAGATTAATTATAAGTCGTTTTTATCTTTGTCCTTTTCAAACCGTTTTCTTGGGTAACCTAATTGTGCTGCAGTTATAACTAGATAATATTGTCGCAATGATGAGAAAATCTCATGGATATGTCTCTGTCTATTTTGGACTACATTAAAATATTGGATTCTTTTGCATGCCTTATTTATTATTGGGTAGCATACATTATAAGTGGTCAAATTGTTCTTGATGAGTTGGCTATATAAATGCCATATTAAAGCTAGTGCATCTGAAAAAGAGCCAAGTGAAAATTGGGGGCGAGGTCTAAAATTTTATATATTGAGATTTGAGGTTTAGAAGTTAGATTGCCATTGTGGTATTTTTACTTATAGAAGGAGAGAAATAAGTATTATCAGTTGCATTTTCAACCAGCAGTCTTATTTTGTGTAAGCTATGGAACTTTTATCTGAATTCTGATATTTCCACTCTTGCTCTTTTCTTTCATAGAAAAGCATGCTCCTGGCAGTTATGAAAAGGCAAGGCTAAGGTTCGCACATGCAGAGACTGTGGTTCCATTTTCATGCCTTCTTGGACTTTTTCTTGATGGATCTGGTGAGTGATTTCTTCAGAAATTCTCAATTATTCTCTGATCTATATGCACATTCATGGACCAAAGGCTCATGTATATGTTGTTCGCTTAGTAGACACTATTTTTTGTTTGTTTCAGAATTTCAAAAAATACAGAGGGAAGAGCCATTGCAACTTCCTCCAAAGCCTCCCCACAAGAGAAATTGGTGGGGCAGTACTGTGGCACCTTTTGCTGGGAATACCATGCTAATCCTCTATCGTTGTCCAGCCAACAAATCAAGCAAGTACGTTGTGCAAGTTCTGCACAATGAACAACCTATTCCAATGCCTGTAAGCACCCATTATTACTTATTCTGAATTCTTATGATCCCGCAATCATTTTGGGATTTGGAACTTTTCTTTCACTTTTGTGCTTAAAAGATTTCACAATTAGCTGTAAAATTTATCAGACTGCAAATTACAAATTATGTCAGAACCTTATCACCTCTCTACTCTTTCCTAGAATTGAACTCGTAGAATAATGTTTTGTGATTTGGTATACAGGGCTGTGACGGGTCTGATTTCTGTCCGTTCGATGTGTTTAAGGTAATTTTTCTTACTTTATATCCTATTCTCATATTTATAGATACGGTCATTCAGCTCATTCTCATTTTACCATTTGTATTTTTCCAGGAACGAGTAGTTGCTCCTCATTTGAAGCATGACTATAATTCACTGTGCAATGTGAAACTTGATCAACCGGAGGAGAAGGCCGTAACCAGTAAGTTATCTCAACTGTTTCGTTGGTTGTTCCCACTGGGAAATGGTGATAAAACCTCCCCGGACGAGTTCTAGTTTTTTTTTTTTTCGTGAGTGAGATTATTCTCGTGCTCTTTTTGTCGCTGGGGCTGCATTTGGTATCGTGCATTCACAGCCAGCTCTTTCCTCCACCAGACTTCTGTTTTGGATGGATACAAATGCTAATACAGAAACCGTTCATGTTTTGTGCTGATACAGAAGTTTCTGCAGTTTGAAGCGGCTGAAGCTGGCCGTAGAGTTGTGAATTCTGATAATTGTATCTTGTATTTTCCACTCCTAACAAAACAGCTCTTCTGCCTTGCTGGAACCAAGGCATCTACGACGTTGTTGCTTTTGTTTTTTGCTCAGTTTTATTCTTTAACGGAATAAATTTTCATTATCTTTCTTTTTTAGGTGAACATTTCAATTATCGTGTTGCCAAAGATGAAAGTGGTGGAGGAATTATTTTTGTTTAGGATTTAGGGTTTAGTATTTAGGGGCGTAAACAAACAAACAAAAGCTTGCTCATGTGTTCTTCTCTGCAATCACATTGGCTATCAAGGTTCTGACCTTTTGAAACATGCTAGCTTACGCTCTGAGAGAGAGAGAGTAGCGGGTCTTCGGTGGGTTGTAAGGGTGTAAATGAGTCGACAAGCTGAATAATATTGTGTTAAGGTCCGTTTGGACAATACTATTCAAGTTCAATCTTATCTCAAATTTGATTAATGCGCATGAACTTGTATCAAGCACAGGCTGGCTCATTTGTAAATTGAGCTTTCGCTGTTTGGTCGTAGTATTTTATATAGAAATAATCTTTGGTTCGTTTGAACTAATTTAATTATAATCTACATTGGTGTGTTAAGCATAAGAAAAATAGAACTAATTTAATGGTTCTATTTTATGTTCGAGTGGTTTATACTTGTGCTTTGGTAATCGAGCTGTCGATATATCCGAGTGGTTAAGGAGACAGACTCGAAATCTGTTGGGCTTTGCCTGCGAGGTTCGAATCCTGCTGTCGACGCTTGTTGATGGTCTTTCATCTTTTTGTTACTTTTAGCATTGGACCATGACGGGCTTTACAAAAACCCAAATAGATCCATAATTCATTAGGAAAAGATGTTTCCGGGCATCAGGTCATGGTGGGCTTGACAGGTACTTTTAGCATTGGGCTTTAAAGGGCCCGCTAGATTTGTTATTAGGCCGTGATGGGCTTTAAGGCCGAATATGGGAAAAGGTAATCGGCTTTACGGATAGACCCATAATTAATTAGGAAAAGATGTTTCCGGTACTAAATTGGAGTTTCTGGGACCATTTATCAGTGTCGGCTAAGCTATCTCTGCTCAAAACCCTAACCCCCTTATTCCCAGCGCGCTAAAGCAGACTCTTCATCCAGCAACGCAACTTAATCTCAATCTTTCATCAAACCCTAACCGTAGGCGAATCAAGCTACCAAGTAGCAATCATGGCTTCCCACTCTCCAAACCTGGAGTGCCGCATGTACGAATCCAGGTATCCAGAGGTAGACATGGCGGTAATGATCCAGGTCAAGAACATCGCTGACATGGGCGCCTACGTCTCCCTCCTCGAGTACAATAACATCGAGGGTATGATTCTCTTCTCGGAGCTTTCCCGCCGTCGGATTCGTAGTGTTAGTAGCCTCATCAAGGTGGGCCGAATCGAGCCCGTCATGGTCCTGAGGGTTGACAAGGAGAAAGGGTACATTGATTTAAGTAAGAGGAGGGTGTCTGAAGAGGATATCTCCGCCTGTGAAGAGAGGTATAACAAGAGCAAGCTCGTTCACTCCATCATGCGTCACGTCGCCGAGACTTTGGGCATCGACTTGGAGGTATATTTTTTGTAACTTGTTTGCTTTGAATTACGGATTTGGTTTGGTTTCAATTGTCATGCTAATTACATCTTCAAAAATTGAATGGTTATTCGGCTTTGTTTTATCAGTGATGATACTTTTTGTTTACGTAATTTTAATTTGTTTGGTTTTTTAGCGACATTGTGTTTTGCAAATTCCTTTAGCTGTTATGACTTTAGATAATTGTAATTTGGAATCTTTATCATGAAACAACTGCAATTAGGCAATGCTCAAACAAGTTCTCGGTTAGCAGTAGTGGTTACTTTGTTACCTATTGTTTCCATATCATCTTAGCTTATTAGTAATTGACTTCACTTGTTACAGGAATTGTACGTCACTATTGGCTGGCCGTTATACCGGAAATATGGTCATGCTTTTGAGGTAAGGATTCTCACCAGCTTTCAGTTCAGTTCTTGTTTGTGGTGTTGATTTTCAGCAATCAACGTGATTTATCACTTTGTGCAGGCTTTCAAAATTGTTGTGACTGATCCTGATTCAGTTCTTAGTTCCCTCACTCGCGAGGTGAAAGAAACTGGTCCTGATGGACAAGAGGTAATGCCTGTTTGTGTGAGGTTTATGGTGCATGTTCTTCTGTTTATTTCGTATATTCAGATGTGTAATACTCCCATACAACATTAATTTCTAGGTGACTAAGGTGGTTCCTGCTGTGTCGGAGGAAGTTAAAGAATCTCTGGTCAAGAATATTAGGAGAAGAATGACTCCTCAACCATTGAAGATCAGAGCTGATATTGAAATGAAATGCTTCCTATTTGATGGTGTTCTTCACATCAAGGTTTTGTTTTTCCCTGTCTTGCCTCCAATTAGTCTCTTGCGTGGTGTTCTCTTTTTTTGGCTGGGTTTTTATTCTAGAGGTGTTATTCGCAATTTTGCAGGATGCTATGCGGAAAGCAGAAGCTGCAGGCAATAATGACTGTCCTGTTAAAATTAAACTGGTTGCTCCACCTCTTTATGTTCTTACCACACAAACTCTTGATAAGGTTTGACCTTCTAATTGATCAGTTATTAGTCCAGTTGCAAGATTTCTAAGCTATACTAGATAACCCAGCAAGCTGTAGAATGGCATGTGGCATGTTGATAATATCCCTTGTGTATGCATTGCATATCATGTTTTTGTGAAGATAATGTTATGATTTTCAGGTTTTATATTGTGTACCTTGAACCTTTGAATATGATTCCGCTTAGATATTAACTAATGGCTTCTCTTTGTGGTAGGTTTATGTGCTGGGCAATATCAATTCAAATGTTTCTAGCTTTGATTTCTACTTTTAATTTCCTCTTAATGTTCTGTTTCTTACTGATGTCTTGATTACTATAATTAATTTGGTATCTGCGTGGATACAGAATTAATTACTATATAAATATGCTATGTTATAGAAAACTAAAAATAATGGGACAGTTGATGGTGACCTCCATGGAGGCAGTTTTTAAGTACGACTGTAGTTGTCTCCAAACTTCTTTTGCTAATGACCTGTTAATTTCTGTTTTGCGTTTGACAGGAGCAAGGGATAACAGTTCTAAGCAATGCAATTGTAGCTTGCACACAAGAAATAGAACATCACAAGGGGAAACTAGTAGTGAAGGAGGCACCTAGAGTGGTCAGTGTCATACTTCTTGTTTATATTCTATACATGTTATTTTGGGCGTTACCATTTATTTTAAATATCTACTGTATTTGAATCCATATCAATCGTGTAGTTTAGATATTGCAGAATGTCCTTGCTGAATTTCAAAACTATAGTAATTTTTTTATTGATTTAGGCACATAAAGTTTTTCCCTATTTGGGTCTAATGATGTATTGATGTAGGTGAGTGAACGTGATGATAAACTACTTGCCGAGCACATGATCAAGCTCCGACAGGAGAATGAGGAGATTAGTGGTGATGAGGGTAGCGAGGAAGAGGAAGACACAGGAATGGGCGAAGTTAACATGGATGGAGGCCTGGAATTGTAGATTGAAAATTAAAAAAGAAAAAAAAGTGTGGCATAGATAGTGCTTAACTAATTCTCCTGAAGCAAGCGTTACGTTTTTTCTTTAGGCTTATTTTGTACTTTTGATTTTTTTAACAGCTGTATAAACCAATTTCGCAGTATTGTGTCATTGAGTGATTTTGGCGATTTACCGATCTCACCCGAGTTTTTTCGTGGAGGAATGAGGATGCATGCCTGCTTCTTAGTTCGACATTTAAAAAAATTATGGAGAAACTTTTGTGCCCCTCCTTGTGTGTTTTGCTTTGTTTTAGTGTGTTTTTTTTTTTTGTTGCTAAATGCTTTGTTTTAGTGTTTGCTTTATATTCATCAGAAAATGACATCATCGAATAGTGACGAGTGAATACTTTAAATGGTAATCTTGATAAGCTAAAATGGCCACTTCAAATACGCCCTCTCTCGCTCTTTTATGTTATCAAAAGCTTTAGCCTTGGGTTAAAAACAAAAGCTTTACCCTGGTAGAAAAGCAGGGGCTTTAGACTTGAACGCAACCGTGAAAATGAGCATCTCAATTTGGATCGGTAATAGGTTTGGTCGTGTTGGGTTTATATTATAGCATAAATATTATGTTGAGATAGCTTGGGTAACTTTGTAATTATTTATAAGTACAAAAATAAGGCCCCTAATTATAGTGGTTTCAAAGTAGATACTTACAAAAATATGCACGTAAGAACATACCATTGAAAGGGAAACAATGGTTGAAAACAACTACTAATACTAGTTTAGGAGTATAAAGAGAAATCCACCCAAAAGGACTTACAATCTTATATCTGATTAGCTAGCCGGTGAGACAAGTTTACTATGGAGATGTTTAGTAGCTAGTTCAAGAGGATAATCAATCAAGTTGAGATATGCATTGGATTAAAATTAAAGGAAGTCATAAATAATATAATTTTTTTTCTTCGTCATTGTAAAATGAGGTCTTGTATTCAATTTTCGTAATGAATATGATTAATACCAAAAGTAATTTTTGGAATTATATTCATTATTATTCGAAATTTCTTTTACGCTTACAAATTGAAGAATAAATAAAAAAGGTACGTATTGGTTCCAATAATGTATAATCCAATAAATACCAAAGAAAATCACACATCTCTGTTTTATCATAACTTTTTTGATAATTATTGAGCTAACATAAATAAATATGTCATTAAATACTAATCATCGAACTTAATTAACTACAATCTCCATAAAGTCAATTTATTGGCATAATAATAATAATATCGGAGCTGCTGTCGGTTTGATCTAAATTTCCATACGAGTTGTTAAAAGTGGAAGTAAATAATAAAATAAGAAATACCTGTGCCTCTTTCCCTTTCCAAATTCTCGTACAAATAAGAAATACCGCGTACTCCTCTCTCACACCATCTCCAATCTTTGATCACCTGCTCCAGCCCACACCGTATAAATAAATATACGTCCCTTTCGTCTTCTCTCTCTCCCTCCCTCCCCTCCCTCCCCTCCCCACACAGTCACAGAGGCACACACAGAGAGCTTTCAAAAATGGGACTCTC
The DNA here is from genome assembly GCA_032719365.1 of Prinsepia uniflora. NCBI lineage: Eukaryota > Viridiplantae > Streptophyta > Magnoliopsida > Rosales > Rosaceae > Prinsepia > Prinsepia uniflora. The sequence goes on along the minus strand of CM064870.1, from coordinate 9,579,290 downwards.
AGTCGTCCCCATCTTTGTCAAAGAGCGAAAGTTCCCCTTCATCTTCACAGTCGCACTCCTGCTCATCTGCGTCGCAATCCTCCTCTTCACCAACACCAACACCCCTTACCCTCTCTTCTTCTACTCCGATCTTCAAACCTCCTACTCGTCGCAGCCCATTTCTCCTCCGGCGCCCGCACGCGTCTCAACCCCCGGCGCGGCCCCCTCCTCCGATGACGGCGACGTATGGGACGAAATCACCTTTCCCGTTTCTCTGAATTTGAATTGGCAGCTCTGTTCGGGTCCGGTGGCCGTCGATTACATCCCGTGTTTGGACAATTTCAAGGCGATCAAGGCCTTGAAGTCGAGGAGGCACATGGAGCATCGCGAGCGGCATTGCCCCAAGCCGAGCCCCAGGTGCCTGGAGCCGCTTCCTATTGGTTACAAGTTGCGGGTTCCGTGGCCTGAGAGCAGGGACATGGTGAGATTTATACTTTGGTAAGATTTGTTTCTGGTTTTTATCAAATGGGTTTATTGATTTCGTGGAAGCAGGTGGGTATTTTTGTTTGTATTTAAATCCAAAAGAAATGAATGATAAATAGTGTTATAGATTTTCATATTTAAAGCAATGGACATGTCATTTAAATTTTTCCATGAAAAACTGCATGATTTTATTTTTTCTAATTTTTCTTTGAAAATTTGCTTGATTTTCCTTTTTGGGAAAGTGATTGTTGAAATGTGAAACTTCTGCATTCAATAATGTAATGTTGATGCTATCTGTTTCTAGATATGGTATGACAATGTTCCTCACCCAAAGCTAGTTGAGTACAAGAAGGACCAAAATTGGGTGAAGAAATCTGGTGATTATCTTATTTTTCCTGGGGGTGGGACTCAGTTTAAGGAAGGAGTTGATCACTACACTGACTTCATCGAAAAGGTACAGCTTCGACCGTCTTTAGGATTTTAAATTCTACATTTCTTTTAAAGAAAAGATTGATTTGGTTCCTTTCTCATTCTAGACTTTGCCTGTTATTGAATGGGGGAGGCATGTAAGGGTTGTTTTAGACGTTGGTTGTGGTGTTGCTAGCTTTGGTGGGCATTTGCTGGACCGAAATGTTATTACCATGTCATTTGCCCCAAAAGATGAACATGAAGCTCAGATACAGTTTGCTCTTGAGAGAGGGATTCCTGCTACTCTCTCGGTTATTGGAACACAAAGACTGACGTTTCCGGACAATGCCTTTGATTTGATTCATTGTGCAAGGTGCAGGGTTCACTGGGATGCAGATGGTACTCTATCTGAATAAATTACTTTGTATCAAGTTTGAATAAGTTGGTGGTTTATTAATTATTATTTGTTCAATTGTCTCTGATATTTTAATGGGCTTGGTTAGTGTAGGAGGGAAACCACTAATGGAGCTCAATAGGATTCTTAGGCCGGGGGGCTATTTCATATGGTCTGCTACACCGGTTTATCGTGATGATGACAGAGATAAACGCGTATGGACATGTTCGTAATCTGAACCTCGTCCAGACACCTTCTATTTTCTTTAGGCATAATATAAGTAGGAAAAGTGAAGATATGGTAAGCTGATCTGAGTTGTGTATACATGCATGTGTCTTCTTCCAGCTATGGAGGGTCTGAGAAAATCAATGTGCTGGGACATTGTTGCTAAGACTGTCGATTCAACTGGAATTGGGCTTGTCATATATCGGAAGCCTATCACATTTGTCCCGTATTTCAAACGCAAAGAACCTAAGCCACCTCTTTGTGGTCGTGACGAAAGGGCAAGTGGTTCATGGTAATATTCTGGGATATATCTTCTCTCGTATTGCTGCTACTCCTACATTTATAATCACCGGTTTCTTAGAGGTTTCGACCAGCACTAAACTTGTATAAGAAGAGTAGTCCAGGGTTGTCCTAATCTTGTCTATGTTTGTGTTACCAGGTATGTGCCTCTTAGTGCCTGCCTTGCCCCAATCCCTCGCTCTAGCTGGCCCTTGCCCTGGCCTAACCGTCTTACGAGTAAACCTCCAAGCCTAGCACGTGACTCAGAAGCTGAGGAAATGTTCTATAAGGACACCATACATTGGGCTTCACTTGTCTCAGATTCCTACCAGAAAACTGCTGCTATTAACTGGTCAAGTGTGCGGAATATTATGGATATGAATGCCGGTTATGGAGGGTACACGATTTTTCTTCTTCTTTTTATTTATTAAGGAATATGCTTATTTTTCTTGCTCTAATCCAGTCTTCATTTCGAGTGGTTTCTTACAGATTTGCTGCAGCACTTACCGATCAGTATATCTGGGTAATGAATGTCGTCCCCATTCATGTACCCGATACTCTGCCTGTTATTTTTGACAGAGGGTTGATTGGAATCTACCATGACTGGTGCGAGTCTTTGGGCACCTACCCTAGAACATATGACCTACTACATTCCAGTTATCTCTTCCAAAATCTTTCACAAAGGTACGATATGAATGATAGTTTGATGAACTTTTTTTTGTCGGTGAAGGAAGCTAACTAAACAGGCAGAAATAGCTTGATGAACTTCACCCGTGAACAAGTTTGATGGTAATTAAGCTTCAAATCTTTCAGATGCGACATTGTAGATGTGGTGGTGGAGATGGATCGGATACTAAGGCCGGGTGGATTTCTTGCGGTTCAAGACACAATGGAAATGATACAGAAACTGAGACCGATTCTGCATTCGCTTCACTGGTCTTCAACTCTCAAACAAGATCAGTTTCTTTTTGCTAAGAAGGGCTTCTGGCGTCCAGAAAGAGGTGCAACCAAATCATGAATCTTCAAGTTGCTCATCTTTCTTTTTTTGCCGCTGTACAATCTTATATATTGTAAGATAGAAATAGGACATTTTTTAACTTTTTTTTTTCTTTCTCCACTTTCGAAATAAGAATCCCACGTTCACTAGATGAATTTATTAGTTATATTCAAATTAAGCATAAATGAAATACAATTCATAGTTTCTTTTGTTCGATACAAGAGATACTAAACTACTCGAGATTATTCTCAGTTGAACGTGAGTTACATAGATAGCTAACTTGCAGAGCAAGAAAACTATCATGAGGCAGACAAACAATGGAGGGTCGAGTTATCAGAGATAAGCCAGCCATCACTTGCATCAACAATTCTTGAATAACAACCATACCCACCTCTGTAACTAAAACTCTGCTTTGTATTTGCATTACCAGAGAGAACAGAATGATCCTTCACCTCCATCCACCCGCTCGAATCTTGACGGTTAGAAACCCGGGTCAACTCGTCTGCGTGGAAGTTCTTCTCCTTCATCGAATGAGACACATTGGTTACAAGAAAATAAGTGTCTTTGTGTGACCCTGGTAGAGTAGCAGTGATGACATTTATAGGGTACCTCCTCCTAACCCTAGTTCTAAGCACCACCACACCTTTCTCATTCTCAACAACCTTCACGTCCATCTTGGCCTTCACTTTCTGCTTCACCAGTTTATATGTCCCGTTCTTCGAGAACTGAATCGAGCTCTTGAACTTGTAATCCTGTGAAAATGTGGTGGTGTAATTGCCTGAGCTTGTCTTCACCCAACCCACAAACTCACTGGCTCTCTGGGCTATGATCTTGAAAAACCCATCAAGCTGTTTAAATTGGGCACTTTTTTCCACTCGAATTGCAGGCGGCAATGGCGAGGGGCTTGATTTCGCTTCAACAATCTTGGCTTGCTGGTCCAACCAAATGTGCAAATTGGCATCCACAAGCCAATACGAAATCCCATCGGCCACTCCGATTCCAAAGCTGTGAGCTTTCCCATCTAGAAGCTTCCCCAGAAATGGGGTCAGTTCTAAATCATAAGATGGAAGATCGAAGGCACCGATGGCTACCACCGGTTCCCAGAACAGAGGGTTGATGCCGCCAGTGAACACCACCGGAAATGGAATTTCCGCTCCCGCCAATTCGCCGTCGATCGTCACGAAAACCTCTCTGTAAGCTCCATTTCCGCGCCCGGTCGCTAAGTTGTTGGTTGTGATGTAGAGATTTGGCGGGTTCGAGTACCAAAACTCGTCGTTTCCATGAAACGACGCGTACAGTTCCAGAACGACACGCCGTGTGTTTCGCGGGATTCGGATTCCCTTGGAGGGGAAATCCGATTCGCTCTCGATTCTGAACCATGAGCCTTTGTTTCCGTTATCGGATATCGGAAAGATCAAATCGGCCGGTGCTTCAGCCGCAGTTCCGAGATTTTGGTGTGAGATGATTGAAGAAACCCTCGTTCTAGGCTTCAATGATACGGCGGCATATTGGTTGTAATAGAGGAAATGGACTTCGACGTGGAAAACGCCGGTGTAGACGTGGTCAACGACGTTCTCCAGCATCATGGTGAGGTTAAGCCCGGAGCGGGCGAGAAGAGAGGAGTATCTAGTTATGTCTTTTCGAACCTTCCAGAATATTCCGGCGCTGGTCGGCTCGGGGGTGCTGGTGCGCAGGAGCTCCGCACCGCCGAGCCACAAGCCGGCTATGCGGTCGTACTGCTCTCCTTTGCATTTGGCACGAAACTCGAGGGCAATATGGGACCATGGGGAGGGACACTTGGACGACGGGGAATAGGCGGTGGTGAAAGGAGGGCGGTTGATGGTGTTGGCAAAGGAGTGGGAGAGGACACGGACGGAGCAGGATGGGATGAGATGATCGAACCGTAAGGGATGGGAGAGCTCGAAATATTGTTGGGATTGGTGCTTGTGGAGATTAGAGGGGAGGGATTTGGTGAAACGATCTGGGTAGGAGGACGGTGAGACTGGGTTTGTGAAGAACAAGAGAAGAAGGAAGAGTAAGCGGTACATTCTTGCACGGGGTTGGAGTGAGAAATAGAGAGGGTGTGGTAACTGGTAACTGGTAAGTAGACTTCGAGATGACGATCGCATTAGAATTTCATTTTTCTGGCCCCACATGCATTAATCCAAACCATCTTAATCGCTTTTGGTTCGGCTCGAACTGGACCGGATATATGATTTTACTTTTTTTTTTTTATCAGCTTTACTTATTCTCTTCTAGTCATTACAATTTACAAACCAGTTAAATAATATTTTTACTTGTTATTGTCAAATTCGGCTATCATAAAAGATAAAAGAAATATTCAAATTATTTACAAACACAATTATATGTTACAGAAGTTTCATAATCCACAAGGCTCCTACAATAGCTGTTTTTCTAATTTTTCAATCCCTAATTATAAGTTCTCCTTGATCACAATTTATAGAAACCAGGCTATCTACCGTTTTAAATTATTTGAATTTAAATGGAAAAAAAAAAATTCCAATTGTGGCGTCACATTTACGCAATTTTTTTTTTCATGTTGCAAATTGCCTTAAGGCCTAGAAGAATCGTCAAGTTAGTTGCAAAAAGTTCGCAGGTAGTTAACAAAATCCAACGAAGGATACAAAACAGCGGAAGCTTCCCAGTTATAGTTTCTCCCAACGAGGACAAAACAAGAAAATAATGACACGAAATATGGAAGAAAAAAAAAATACAATTGAAGAATTGGTACCATGATACATGGTAGTCGTTTGGTGTTCTTTACTGGAGCCTTTTGCGCTACATGGCTTTGAAAAACTGTGTCTTGACTCTTGATGATGTTATACGTATCATAATTATCATGTCGAAGCATTCTTATAGTTATATATCTAATGCTATGTGTAAAATTATAGCTTAAACTTATGTAATTTCGGTTGATATTCAAAAAATTCTAAAATCAAGTTAAACAAATAGAAAGAGCTCACCCGAAAACAAAGCGACCTCACCATTACTTGTAGGTTGTAACCCACTTAGGCTTGCCCAACAACAAAGCGACTTCACTAATTTAACATACTGATCCCCTACAGGAACTTGTTTTCATAATTAACCTTGTCTGCTTACAAGAAACTCAGTGATATCGTCATACCCCATCGCTGTAGCCATGTACAGAGGGGTCGCACCGCTCCTGCTCCTGGTATCAACATTAGCTCCATTCTCAACCAGCATCTCCACTACCTCTATGCTCCCACCCACAACCGCCAAATGCAGCGGCGCGTGCCCTTCACTATCTTGTGATTCCAAGTCGAACCCGAATTCGATGAGGGTTCGAGCAACCTCCTTGTGGCCTTTGATAGCTGCCGCGTGCAGGGCTGTCAAGCCATATTGATCACAGCAGTTCATATCCGCGCCATTCTGTAACAGAAATTTAACAGTCTTCAAATCTCCTCTTCTTGCCGCCATCAATAACAGTTCTCCCATTTCTAGCTTCTACAAAAAAATTAATACAACGAAAGCATTATGATTTGTTATGGGAAATTTTAAACTTGAATCTCTCCGTGCAATCAAGAATTCGAGACCTAAATCCTACATTAAATTCAGACGAATCTGATAAAATATGGTCACAATATTAACAAAAATATGTCGAGTGAACTTAACCGTAGTGGGCGAACAGAAGCCCATTCCTCATTTCCCGCATCAAAAAATAAAATAAAATAAAATTTTCAATCAAAATAAATAGTCTCACAAAAATAGTCAACTCCATTTCACTCAAAATACCAACTTAATGTAAATAAAAACTAAACTTAAAATTTCCGGTATAAGACGAAAGCCCTTATTATGAACTGATATATACATGGGTGATCAAGATTTAATTAATAACTGACGATAATTATAACCTAACTTAACCGTTATTTCGGAAGTCATCTAAAAAATCATTACTGTACAAATTTTTAAAGTGCTGATTAAAATAAGAGATTCCACAAATCAATATGCAACACGTACATAATTTATTTTTATCTATGGAGGTGCTAATTGTGCGTGTAACTTACATCCTTATCATGAGCAGCATCACTGAAGGAACCGCTTCGGTTAACACCTGGATCTTTACTCTCTACACCGGAACTTCCCACCATATTGTTACAGTTGATTGTCGCCTTCTCTTCCAACCGGCACCGCTCAGATTCCCCCAAACTCATCGTGACACAATCAAATCGATCACGCAGTTCTGCCACGTGTACCTCATCGCGTCCGTTGGAAGCATCTACTTGATCGAAGCTCGGACGTGTCTCAATCCTCAACCCAGCTTCAAGCAGCAAGTTAATCATGCTCTCTGGGTTGAACAACTCGGTCGCGACTCCCAGCAGGGACTCAGCTTCCGCGGGTGGCAACTCGGCGAGAATCGTTCTCTGCCTCTTTATTATACTCCTGACGGCGTCATAGTCCCCGCGAGTGACACCGTGGCGCAGGAGCAAGGGCCCTACAAAAGCAACCTTGAGCTTCAGGTCATGAGTAGTGAACGCGGTGGAGAAAAAGTGATTGATGGACTCGGACGATGAGTCGCCGGCGGTGAACTCGGCGGTTCGGATGAGGAATTTGTCGGAGGGCGAGCGAGGATAGGTCGATGGGAATTGGGTTTGGGGTTTGAGGATGATTTGGAAGGTGACGTGGCAGAGAGGAGGGATTAAGCCAGTGGGTGGTTTGACGAGGAACTTGTGCGGCGAGGAGGTTTGGACTTTGAAGGCTATGGGGGTGACGTGGCTGAGAGAGGTGAGGGACACGTCAGCCCGGCATTTGCAGTTGAGGGCGAATTGTATGCGGACCTCTTGGTCTGAAACTTGCACCAATTTTTCGTTCATTGGATTGGAGAACGGGCAGAAAGCTGCAGATAGCCTGGAGAAGGAAGGATATAGGTGGGGGAGTAGCCGACTAGGAGGAGAACATGAGGTTGAGCACAGGAAAATCACGTGCTTCTGTGGGTCCCACATCGCACCCACGTATTTGGGAATCACGGGATTTGATTATGTCACAGAGATTAATCACGAGGAACTTTTAAATTTCTCGTAGTAAGGTAAATTCCTTGTTGTAAGTTTGTAACCTTATAGCGAGAATAAAAAATTCCTCGTTATAGCCTGCTGTGAGAGGCCTTCTACGAGGAACGAGTGAGGAAATTTTTTTCCTCATTATAAGGTTTCAACGAGGAATTTGTGATCTTATGTGATGATATTTTTCCTCGCTAAAGATTTTATTTGTTGTAGTTGCAAGTCCTATTCATCCTTCTATTTTTGTATCCCTAAGGTCTATGTGTTACTTCACACATTTCGAGGAGTTTAATGTTACTGTTCTGATATTTAGACCGGTAGTTTTGGTGTGACGCGTCAGAATTCAGGATAATTCAGGTAATGACTTGAACTGTATGATCATTATAAATAGTGTACTATGCACTATACTTTCTTATCGTAGTGAAATGCTAATTAGTTTTTACTATTTACGTTTCACACGACTTTTTAAAATGCACAGTTTTAACCATTTTTATTTCTTCATCTGGACATCATCGTTCAGATATCGGCTAGACAGCTAGTATGTCTCGATTTTGGCATTCTGGTGGACTTTTTAGGTCAGAATTTTTCCTAAAAAATAAAATAATCATCTTATAACAATTTACATTTCAATAACTATATGTATAAATCAAGGGTGCATTTTAGATTCTTATCTTGAGGCTTTATACCTTTGGTCAGGTTATATACCTCTCGACTTACAATCGAGTTACACACTTCCTCGCTCCCGTCCTCCAGATAACTCGATCAATGCCATTATTCTTGAGTAGCTTAGAGTCGTATTCTTTTCAAACTATCCCAAATAGAAAAATAATTGAATAATTGGATTCGAACGGTTTATATCGAAAATAAGATATAAAAATACACTACTAATGTTATTTTACTTTATTTTTCATTTAATATTATATATATGTAATTTGACATATATATGGTCCCGAAGTAATAGTGGTGCTTTGTATACTCTATGCTCCAAAAATAAAAATTATAATAGTCAAATTTAGTGGATTTTTTTGGACTTTCTTTTAATAAATGGTTAATCTCTTAGCCTGTTAAAATTCTTATGATGAAACATCAATTTAATTAATGCATGTATATAACTACACAAATTTAATTTGTTAGGCTAGTTCCGTAGATGATCATCAAATTTTTGTAAGAAAGAGGTTTTGTTCTCTAGAGGTTCAGAGTTCAAAACCAATTGGCAATAACATTTTGGCTACCTATCAGGGCGTAAGCGAGTTGGTGAAAGGATGATATAGAAATATGCATAATGTCTCTGATCAATAATTCTTTCGAATCCTACTTATACTCGTACTCATACTTGTCAAGTCCTGATTTAAACGTTTTCTAGTGGTTATAGGGTCTGTATGAGGGAACTCAGTTTATTGACTAAGGGTGAATCCGAAGGACTTTGCTTATCAAAAAATTGTTTATTTCATTATTTGTAAGAAACTAGGTATTCTTATTAGTGCATCTATACATGGATGATTCGTTGAATCAACAATAGATTTATGTAATGTCAGAATTAATTGGAATCTTTGATTTCTTAAATCTAATGTAAAGATTGTTGATTTTTGCAAAAAAAAAAAAAAAATCATCTAAATTTATAAATCATTGGTAATACTGATCTATAATTAAAAAATATCATATTTTGTACTAATAATAAAAGTTTTCACTTTGAAATGTCAATTTAATATAATATGATTAAATGCTCTAATGATACCCAATTTCGTTTCTTTTTAAGTTTCAGTTTTTTACTAGTTTTGACGATATATATGAAGAAAGTGAAGGAGGAAAATAAGGTATTAGGAATAGTAGTACTAGTGATATAGAGAAGAAGAAATAAAGAATGAAGAAAACAAAATCTAAAAAGTGAAATTAACAAAACATAGTTTTTGTTTCATTTTGTATAATTTTTTTTGAACAATACATGTATCTCATTTTAGGGAAACCTGCTTGTTCTACTATTTTCATTTAACGAATTATCCTTGTAGATATGTTATTTTAAGGACGGTTCATTTTTTAAATAATCATTTTCAGATTATCTCCAAAAAAATATGAATAATAATGAGGTAATTTAATCATCATATCTATCAAACAAGCTAGTTGTATTAATAACAACAACATTATTAAATGACTTTACGTAGTTTATTATTTAACATTTTTCTCTAAATTATATTTTATGATATTATTATACAACCATTCCGATTATATTTCCCTTGTTTAATTTATCAAATGGCTTGGAGACTCGATTTCTTTAAGTTGTGGTTATTGAGTTGTTCCCTTGTTTAATTTTTCTTTTGCACACTTCAAAAAAAAAACAAAGCCATTCCGATTTTTATATATAAAAATTTGTTAATAGCAAATGGTTAGGATGAACATCCAACCCAAGTATACTCCATTGTCCTTTATGAGTTTATTTAAAAAATTCAATAGCACTTCACAGCCACGCCATCCGGCTCTTTCCTGCAAAAGTCGTTCGGCGGTCCTGGCGCGCATAAATTTCAGTTAGCATTCAGAGAATCAAAAACGGTAAAACAACCCCAAGGCCCAAACACAAATTCTCACACTCACACCGTTAGCTCTCTCTCTCTCTCTCACAGGTCCTTCCCTCACCACCTCTCTACTCTCACAGTCTCACTGGCGGCAAAATGTTCTACTCGCACCAGCTTCTAGCAAGGAAAGCTCCTCTGGGTCAAATCTGGTAACACATTATCTGCTTACGAGGTTTTGCTTGAGTTTATTTTGAACTCGTAAACGACTTTTAATTATTTCATTGCTCTGTTTTTCGTGAGTTTTGCGATCGTTGAGTGACTTGAGTCTGTTTGGGTTATCCGAATCTACCTCTGTTTATGCGAGGTTCTTTCCTTCGCTTGTCTTAGAAACTAATGTCTCTTTGGATTTGCTTTCATGTTTTCGAATTGGATATATATGTTATGTACCGAAGGATGGCAGCTACAATGCACGCCAAAATCAACCGAAGGAAGCTCGATAAGCTCGACCTCATCAAGATCTGGTTTAATACTTCATCTATTCAACTTTCCTGTTTCAAATTTTCATGGTTGTGTTTTCGCAAAAGGTTTTCAGTGCTTTTGATTCAGCTCTAAATACAATGAAGTTTTCATGATCTTTTTTTTTTCAATTTTCATCTTTGCAGCGAAGAGATTTTGAACCCTTCCGTTCCTATGGCTCTCAGGCTCTCTAGCATTCTGATGGGTAACTATAGTACCACTCGCTCTCTCTCTCTCTCTCTCTCTCTTTGTGTTTTCCTTCATTACGTCACCGTTCGCTTCATCAACTTGGTTTTCAGGTGGAGTGGTAATCGTCTACGAGCGGAAAGTGAAACTTCTTTACGGTGACTTTTCCATTCATCTTTCATTTGGTTTGAAATTTTGATTTCCAGTTTCTGAATATTTATTTCCGACTTAATTTTTGTTTTGTTTTTGTGTTCTTTTCATTTCCTTACAGATGACGTCACTCGTCTTCTGGTATTATTCACTTTCCTCGTTACTTCTTGTTCACCATTGGCATTAAATCTCTGGTTTTCAATTAATGCTAGCTATGGCGATTTTTTTTATTAGGTCGAAATAAACGAAGCATGGAAGGCGAAGTCTGTTGCAGACCCCACTATCCTCCCTAAAGGAAAATCGCAAGCCAGGTTAGTCACCGCTTCTTCAATTATCCAGAATCTTAGAATCGGCGTATTTAGATATGGGTTTTGGGTTTTACCGGATTTCACTGTTGCTGAGCGTATCTAGAGTATTTCTGATTTCACTGTTGCTGGGCGCTTTTAGCATGGGGTACGTATATCCATGATGGAGGGGCAGGATTGTCAATTGACTCGATTAACTATGGGTTTTGTGTTGGGTGGATCTCAATGTTTGCAGGAAAGAAGCCGTCACTCTGCCTGAGAATGAAGACACGGAGATTGAAAAAATGCCTAATTCTTCTAATGGCAGCGCCACCACCATGCAGTTCAAGCAAACCTCCTATTTTGCTATGGTAAATCTCGAAATACTCTGCAATATTATTACCAAGATTTCCCATTAGGGGTATTTGTGTCAATCAAAAAGTAAAATATTTAAAAAGTCGTGGTATTATTGTGCGCCTGCCACTTCCTGGTGAATGGAAGATGTTTGATAAATTGCCTGAATGGCGTTCTTTGCATACAGGGTTTTAAGCAAAAAATTGCCTGCGTAGATTATGAGCAACCCCTTTTCTGGGTTCAATATATAAATGACAAGTCACTCCCTTCCCTTCTGGCCTTTGTGCTCTCCATTTTTACCTTTCTAGTGGCGCCAAGTTCATGTGATTAAACTATTTTCTTTGTTTGTGATATAAATGTGGATCATGCTTAATTTGAAGAGAGTGCAATGCAGCTCTTTAGTAAAGAAATGACGTCAATAGAACTTCTCTTCCTCGCTTATAGGCAAGGCAGTAAAATTTGAGTTACTAGCGCCTGCTACGCGGTTGATGATGTCACATTCCCGGGGCAAATATAGTTTCTATTGAGGGAGGCTATACTAACATTTCTAGCACCTGCTTAAGATTTTTGTTTCTATTCTTAGCGCCAAGTCCTAGCGCCTGCTACGCGGTTGATGATGTCACATTCCCGGGGCAAATATAGTTTCTATTGAGGGAGGCTATACTAACATTTATAGCACCTGCTTAAGATTTTTGTTTCTATTCTTAGCGCCAAGTCTGGGCGTATGTGTAGATGTAGTAACATTATGCTACTGTTATACCTAGTCTGAACTGCATAGAACCTTCTTTGCTATGTATGAACTACATAGAACCTTCTAAATTGATTCTTATGTATGAACTGCATAGAAAGTTCTAATTGATGGAATCCTCTGCAATTCCGGATTGAGCTATTCTTTATCTTTGTAGCGGCTTGATGGGGTGGATGAACAGTATGTTAACAACAATGCAATGACGGAAGATCCACTTCAGAAATTCCATCAAGGTTCTTTTATTTTTCCAATCAGCTTTCTATGTTTTGAGTCTTTTGACCACATATATCCAAAACTTACTTATCTGCTAACCTATTCACTCGCTTATTCAGCTGATGTTGAGAATATCACCTTACCTGAACGTTTTGATTCATATCTGGCTGATGCATATATGTACCGTCGCTTGGAGAGGTGAGTTGTGTTTCATTCCTCCTACTAATACCCCATGCTCTTTTGGTTATAGTCTTATGTGTATTCTATGCAAATGCCAGATTTGAGATTGAAGGGGACGAAGAGTCACAGTTGAATTTCCCTTCTGGAGAGCACACACAGATTCCCATACCCCCTTCACCTCCTCTAGATGAACATGAAAAAGGTAGATCAACCCTTTACCTATTAAGGAATTTCGATTTCTGAATTTAGATGATTCAGCACTATTCAACAGAGAAGTAAGGAATAGAGAATTTAGATGAACTCAAATGCAAGTTACATAATCACATACATGAAATTTTTGTCCCTGATCTGTCAGTCCACTACAGCGATAATGTTCTTCATCTTGTGAGGCAATGCTGTTCGTGAGTGCAGCTATGCCATTACCTCCTTTTAGACATGTCACTCTCGTAGCATTACATAGGAGTTATTGAATAAGATATTTTTCTCATGATTCTGCCATTCCTGGATTTGAAATGATTTATTTAGTGTCTGTCAACTAGGTTCCTGGATTTTGTTGCTTTGTTGAGTTTCTTGTACTCGAGAAACAGATTTCCACCATAAAATTAGGTTCAAGGTCTAGTCCGATATCCATGCTAACTGAAGGCCTCCTGCAGCTGATATCTTCCAAGATGAACATCCAGAACACCAGGTCAGTCAGCCAGATGAAAGCAAAGAAGTCAAACAGGTAGCAGAATACATCTTACGTTTTCCATATAAATCATCTACTTTGGAAAATATAACTACAAACTAATCAATCTAGAAACTGTGGATAAAGCAGGTTCAAGAGAGACAAGAGCCTATAAGAAGGAAAACAAGAAGAACGCAAGCTTCTGCAATGGATTTTGAACAAACAATCATTCCTGGTCATTTAATCCAATCTTGGCTTCAAGATGCATCGGATATAGTGTCAAGAAGAGGAAGAAAGCGAAAGGTTGTCCCTGTCGCTAAGTAATATCCTTTAGTTCCATTCTCTTTAGTGCAGGTGAAGTTTGACCACCAAGCTTAATGTGACAAGCAAGGAAAACTACATGTGTGCATACAAATAAAAGTTGAAGGGAATGGGATAGTAACTTGTTAGTAGTGATTAATGGAATTGGCCACACCTCTTCTTCTAGAAGTTTTATGAAATACCTGTTAAATGTTTTTTCACTTAATGGAAGTTTTATCTACTTCCATATTCATGTAAGAACTGTAATTTGCTTACACTGTGTGTCTTACAGCGCAGAGATGTAGTGGCAACTAAGAAGATAGCTGACCTCATGGAGCTGCCACCTATAGTACTAATTGAAAAACTATTTACAACTGGAACTATGGATACATATTATCCGCGTCCGCTCCTGGACCTGTGGATGAAAAGTGCCGGGCCTGCCCATGACTCTCCTTCTGGTCGGTATTAGTCATAGTTCGTTTCGATAACTTCCTCTCGAATAATCCTAGTAAAACAAAGAGTACCTTAATTGAGAATCTGTGTGCAGTGCGGATTTCCCCACCTCTGCCCCCAGAACCATCATCATCATCAACGCCACCTAAAAGACAGCACTACGAAGATCCAGTGGGGCCTGTAAGCAATCCACGTTTATTAAGTCGCTTATTTTCCAAGAAAAAATTGAGCTATGTCTGACGAGTTTTAATGCTTTAAAATATGAAGCCTTTGGAATCTTTTCTTGCTGGGTTTGGCCTCCGGTCCGCTGCTTCCAGAGAGAAGATGCTGGCAAATTCTGATATGGCAGAAGGCAACAGTGACAGGGTTCTGGAAGGAGTACTGACAGCCAATTTTAAGAACAATGTCCTAGGGGGAACTGATATGAATCCCATAGATACTTCTGGAAGTTCTGGTACGATTAAATATATCTTGCGTCTGTGGGAGAAGTATTTTTACATATTCAGTGGTGTTTTAAATAGTTCTTTGCTTCACTGCAATGTACAGGGAAAGCCATTTCCATCCCGAGCTCAGCATCTGGGAACTCAATTCCTCAGTATGAGGCCAATTCAGCAAGGTGAGCAACATCTTCCTATCGATCTACATATTAGGATGGAAACAGAATGAAATGTTGGCCTAAATTACTATTTTGGACATACATCTTGATATGTTGCATGTAATTAGAGTATTTCTGTTTCTCCTAAACCTTCTGATAATGTACTGGCTCTCTTCATCTACACTTGCAAATTGTAGACTTGACCCATTATTCGAGGTCGTTCAACTTGATGCAAATTTGGAGTTGACAAGGTCCCCTGAACAAGGCCAGCCAACGCAGCCAGGTATGTTACTTACCAAACATTTACTGTTGTTGCACGAAAAAAGTCTAGTCTTAACTTCTTTCCTTTTGGATTTTAAAAATCTTCATGACTACTTTTGCAGATTTCTTTGTGGAAACTGGACCAACGCAAACCCAAAAGCCAATCATCGATCATCCACTTGACAAAACAACTGATTCTATTCGAAGGTATGGATATCTTCAACATCTGCTGCATTGCCCGGTCCATAAGTTACGTTAAGGTTCGGTTTCATGATTGAATTCTCTTGTTCTTAAAACTCTTGCAGGTTACTGAAAGCACATTTCGAATCAGAAGAAGCCCCACAAATGGAATCCCTGGACAACCTAGCTGCTGGAAGAACTCGAAAAGAAGCAGCTAGTCTCTTCTATAGAACTTGTGGTACCTACAGTATAATATATATATTTCACACACCTGTCTTTCCTCTCTCTGTGCTGATCGTATGTGCTCCTTACTCCTTAGTAGTTAGTACTATGATTTATATACTTCGATATTGGAGTTGGGAATTTTACAGGTTGGTATCGATCTCACCATTTAACATCTTAATCTAATAAGAAACTAAGATTGGAGCATTATGTATTCTCTGCAGTTCTTGCTACCCGTGATTTCGTCAAAGTCGAACAGAAGGTCGCATATGGGGAAATTCTTATATCGAGAGGACCAAAAATGTGAAAAAGGTGAGATCACCAAAAACTTGTATGCCAGTTTAAAATCCCATCCATATTATCTGGACATGTTTAGACAGTTGGGTGACCTAATAATGTAGCAAAATTTGACTTCTGTTACAGCTCATCCTATTTAACTTAACAGAAACGAAAATCCAAGATCGAAGATTTTGTGCTTAATGAGGAGAGAGAGTCATACAAGTAGGTCAAGACTTTGTGCTTGTGAACTTTTTATCTATTTAATTTTAACCTTTATCTGCTGTAATTATCAGTATTTTATGATCTTAAAATATAATTTTTTTTGTGGCATATGACGTCTTAAAAACAGGAAAAGGAAAATTGGTTGGGTATTTCATGTCGTCTATGTGCACGTGAGATATGGTATGAAATTTTTATCCAGATTTTGCAATAATGGATGTTGGATATAGTAATTATAGTTAACCGCATAAAAATAGGTGAGACGCTCACAATTATTTTGTGGATTTCATGCCTTTTATGTGTTTCCAGGGGACTCATAGTCATAGAAATTAAAATTCTCTCTACAATTTTGGTAACAAAGCCTCTATCGGCTAAATAATAATATACTAGAAATAAATATCTTCTTTTCTTAAGCGAACAGAGTTGTCTCAGTTTCTGGGAAACTAGAAAAGAAAAAAATTGGGTGCATGCACATGGAGAAAACATAAGAAAATGACATCGCCAAACAAGCAGAATACAGTTCTTTGGTAATTATAATTATATATATACCGCAGATGGAAAGTTTAATGAGCAACATCTTTATTTGCATATTGGCCGTTCATATTTTGCAACCAATCGCAAATCACCCCGCAATCAATATCACCAAACAGGGGAAGTGAAGTTTTTTCTCAGCCCAAAGAAAAAAAGAAGAAACTAAGGGTGCCCATCCAATTGTAATCGACTCATGAATTTAGAAAGTTGATGCAGGAATTAGTTTTCATCTCGATCCCAATGCTCGAATATGTTTCATGTTTGATTTTTTTTTTTTTTTTTTGTAATTGATAAAAAAAAAAGCGTGGTGTATGTCACATATTAATATCATATATACGTCAGTAATACACGAATTTATTAGAAATTTACTTGTTTTAATTGTAGTTTTTTCAACTAAACTTCTATTGCAACGTACGATATTTTGATACATCGAATGTATTGTCCTAAAATAACTAATTGTAATAACATGTCTTTGACTAAACCAAATAAAATTAATTTTTTTTTATAAAATTCAAATTTAAAATTACTCATCCATCACACAAAGTGATAAAAATAAAATACATCTAAATTATAACACTATAGTCGAGTGTTTTTCTATTCACTTTGTAGTGTGAGGTGTAATATGTCGTCTTGGACATTCCTAAAGATCATACCCAAGGTATAGATGAAAAATAAAAAATAAAATAAAAAAGGCTTGTGTTATTATATAGGTTCACGACGTAACATATACTTTATTTGGGGTCACTAAATTCCCCATAGTGATCGGTATAAATAACCCTAGTGAGCCCCTCACCTACACACTCAAACAGTAAACATCCAGACCACGCTCTCTCTTCTCCTTCTTTCTATTCACAAATCATGTGGTCGCCCTGGTTGAAATCACCAAGCACGGTGTTCACGCGCAAACCCAAACCACCAAGATCACGGGCGAGATGCTTCTCTTGCTCCTTCAAAGACATCCAGACCCTTTGTGAACCCGAGCCCGAACCCGAATGCCTCAGCCCGCGAAGCGCCTCCATTTTGCACCGGGTCAAAGTATCCACCTCAGTCCTTCGCTTGTGGGCCCACCGCAATAGTACGCCACGCAGCCCCAAGCTACTCGACGGCGACCAGCGTGTCGTAATCTACTACACCAGCCTCCGCGTCGTGCGCAGGACCTTCGAGGACTGCAAGGCCGTCAGATCAATCCTCCGAGGATTCCGTGTCCCCATCGACGAGCGAGATCTGTCCATGGACGCCAAATTTCTAGGCGAGTTGCAGGAGATTACTGGGGACAAGAGTTTGACTCTGCCAATTGTTTTCATTGGTGGGATTTTCATTGGTGGGGCCGAAGAGGTCAAACAGCTTCACGAGAGTGGTGAACTGAAGAGACTGATCCAAGGGCTGCCAGTCGTGGACACCACACTCTGTGATTTCTGTGGAGGGCTCAGATTTGTTCTCTGTAAAACCTGTGATGGAAGCCATAAGGTGTACAGTGACAAGTGCGGGTTTATGCCTTGTACGATCTGCAACGTCAACGGTCTGATTATGTGCCCTTCATGCTCTACCGTGCGACGGCGATACACATTAGTATAGCTCCAAATCCTCCCCAAAAATATCAGTCCCAAATTAGGAAGAAAAAGAAATCATCTATTTTGCTTAGTTTTTCTTTGTAATGTTGATTGCTCAATTTCAGGGATAATATGAATGTGGGGAGGGATTAATGGGACAAGGAATACATTTAATCTTAATATTGAATTAGCATTTTATTAACCTAATGAAAACACAATTTGTCTTTTCTTTTTCTTTTCTCCAATCTCTTTGTTGAATGAAAATCTCAATTTCGCAAGAAAATTTTATTTGTAATTTAATGTGTTGTCATAACATTAGAATTTGTAAATAAAATTTTGAATGTGAAGTTTGCCTCAATAATTGCTTTGTAAATTATTGCATTTCCTCCCAAAAAAAAAAAAATTTTGTATTATTTTTGAATTTTTTTCTTAAATAATAACTAAATTTCCATTTGCATCTCTAACTTACATTCTTGATAAAAATTTGCATCCTTAACAAAAACTCGCATCCTTCATAAACGTGCATCTCTAACTAACTAACTGGCATCTTGGTCTAAGCTGGATGAACGTTAAACTTCAAGCGGTTGTTGGGAGGCAACCCAATGTGTTCCCGAGTTGTGAAGGAGTCATCAACGTAAATTTCCTTCTTTCCACCCTTCACTCTCTTTCAATTGATTTACTTTATGTTTTTTTTTTTTGCTTTATTTTCGTGAAACTTCCTTCATTACTTTAATTTTATGTTCGATTACTTTCTACTTGCTTACATTGAGAACAATGTAGAATAATGTAGAGTTTAAGTGTAGGGAAAAGGGTTTACACTTTGATAAATGAAAAGGAAAAAAATATATAATAATTTAAAAAAACTGTTTTTATGGCATTCTTTGAGTCTTTTTGTTGTAATTTAGTGTTTTTTTTTCGAGTCTTAGGATGTCATTTAACCTGTCGATGATATAAATGAAGGAAAATAAGTACCATATGGCTATAAAGATGATCACTACAATTTGAATTCGTTTGTTAATACTTTGTGATTAAGTGGTTATGACTTGTAGATGATGCATGTTAAACTGGTACATAAACGAGCATGTTAAGATAAATATGACTCATATGAACCTTATGTGAGCTTTAGAACTTTATATACATCTTTGATGAGTGATTTATAAGTTTTTTGTATAAATTCATATGTTTATGCCTCATAACTACTTGTAATAACTTTTAATGAATTCTAGAATACTAGAACTTATTATATTTGATTTTCAAAACTTTTAAGTCAATAAAATCTCTAATTTTGGACATGATTAAGGCATTAGGGTTAACACCACATATTCAAACATCCATGTTCCCTATTTGTGCGCACAAGTTGCGACCCCCTTAATTTTAGCCCCTTTTAGCCCACATTAAACCTTTATTTCATCACCATGAATATCTAAACACTTGAGTCTAGAATAGACATCATTTACCCTTATTCCAAAGACTCGGTTGAAGGCCTAAAGATGGTGTGAAGAGAAATTGATGATGTTTTGAAGACTTGTATGTGTATTATATGGATTTACTTGCTCAAACTTTGTTGTAATGGTGACACATGTTATTACCTTGATCTCACAAAAAAAGGGACAAAAAAAAGTGAAATATGATGAAAACACAATGTTTTTAGAGTCTCTCAAAGTAATAAGGTTTGATCATGTAAAATTTTGAGTTAAGTCTCGTATACTTGTAAATCCGACACAAAATGAATACGAGGCCCAACATGATAAAACTTGGCCTATGTTCGAAAGAATTGATTATTGACATCATTGCACTAAGGATGGTAAGCAATGCTACGTTTTGGGAGTCTATTGAGTTTTGGAACGAATTTGAGCACCACTTATTCTATATTTTCCTTGCCTCTAAACTTAGCTCAATTTCAACATTCGTAAAGATCTTATGATTCTTAAGATGCTAAATTTTGATTAGTTGAGTTTAACACTTGAGTAAGCTTATGATTTTAGTTCATTTGTGCAAGTATGTTTAATTTTTATCTTGAGGTGTTTGTTTGAGATTTTGCAAAAGTACTTTATTTCTATTATGTGAGCATTTTTCTCACATACTTTGAGTGCAAACACAAATCCTTACAAATTGAGTGAATTTATGAGTGCATACCCTTATGAGTTGATTCATACTTGTTTTATTCATGTTGAGATCCATTTCACCAAAGTTTACTCATTATCTTACTTGTTGAAACATTTTGTTACCATTTATTAACTCTTGAATTCTATATGCTTAAATACTTTCGAGTGAAAATCTTTTATGCCATATATATATTAATGAAATTTGAGACAAATGGTTAAGGGCTTAATTGTTTAAAATTCATAGTTTAATTTTAGTTTTTGCTAGGGATTAGCAAAGTTTAAGCACGGGGGTATTTGATAGGCCTTGAATTGAACTTTATTTTATAATATTTTATACCCTTTATACTTATTTTTTAATGTTAAAATATCAAGAAATTGGAGAAAATAATATATTTTGTGAGAAATTTGCAGAAATAAATAAAACTTGGAATTTTGAGCATTTTGACGAAAGAATCGTCCCAATCAGAGTTCTCTTGAAAAAGATATGATCAAAATAATGATGGCCACCGAATTAAGCAAAGGAATTCGGTAGCTTCCTACTGAATCCAGAAGTCTTGAAGTGTAGCCCAAAATCACAGCCCAGCAGTTGCGGCCCAGACTCGCGTCCAACCCAGTCTACCCTTTAGCGAGCGCCTACCGAATCGCTTTGATGAGATTCAGCGCGCGTGCGACGAACTCCACCAGCATTCCTTAACGCTTGGCGTGCTGATTTCCACATGCTTCTCTGCACAGTCATGCCAAATCCTGCTCCACCTACTCTGGCCCAGCAGTTGCGGCCCAGACTTGAGTCCAGCTCAGTCTACCCTTTAGCGAGTGCCTGCTGAACCACTTTGATGAGATTCATCGCGCGTGCGTCGAAATCCACCAGCCTTCCTTAGCGCCTGACGTGCTGATTTCCACATGCTCCTCTGCACAGCCATGTCGAATCCTACTCCACTTACTCTGCAGCCAGCTGTCGAACTGCTCATGCTCCAGTCAACCCGTTTCACGTCGATTTCCCTTGTCTTTTCAACAGCTCCTTGCCGAAAACTTGCCCACCTACAGCAGCCATGACTCCAGCATGCCTTTGCCTAGTTTTTTAACTAAAAATTACCCAAAATTCATCATTTCATCATTTTAAAAATTTATTTTTTTTATTATTTAAATTGTATTTTATTTTCTAGTTTTTTTTGCACTTCCTTTATAAATAGGGAGACCATTTCATTGTTTTAGTCTCCCTCCTCCCTTCTTTTTAAAGCTCTTTTGCTTTCTCTTTTAGTTTTTTTTTTTTACTTTTTTCTTAGATTTTATTTAGACTTCTCTTTGCACACATTTTTATGCTTTCCTTAAAAAAACCTTAGGCTAGAAAATTCTAAGGCAATTCGAGAGTTTTAAGTCCAAATTACTCATGTTTCTTCCTCTATCTTCACAAGTTTTCTGTCGTTGTTCGATTATCCTTGTGAAAAAACCAGCTTTTTATATTTAAACTCTTGTTATTGTTTCAGTTTTACTTATAATTCAATATTTGTGTTGGTATTTTCTTTCTAACATTTGTAAATTTGAATACAATCTCCATATGTTTTATTTTCTTAATTTCATTTACTTCATACGTTTTAATGCTTAACCTTCAATTCAACGCTAACTGTTTATTCACTGATGCATTTAGAATAGGATTGAAGAGATTTTATGTAACGACCCGAACCGGGATTATTAATATTTTAATGTAAAATGACTATTTTGCCCTCGAGGGGGGAAAACTTTGACTTTTGACCTGGAAAATAATTTAGACTTTGGCCCATGACTATGACGTAGATCGGGACGTCACGAATCCGTAGACAGACGGCATGCCGGAATCGGAGTTCGTAT
This sequence comes from Prinsepia uniflora, assembly GCA_032719365.1. Taxonomy (NCBI): domain Eukaryota; kingdom Viridiplantae; phylum Streptophyta; class Magnoliopsida; order Rosales; family Rosaceae; genus Prinsepia; species Prinsepia uniflora. Next base: position 9,557,144 of record CM064870.1, on the reverse strand, counting down.
GAGGAAGTTATGGTCACAGAAGAGTTTTAGCGGAATTTACGAACCGAAAGTAAATGATTAAAATATTAATTAATTATGGGAATCCGTTCAAACCCTAAATTCAAACTGATCCAGCGGATGAGTGACAAGTGTCACTCATCCAAGTGACAACTATTCCCATAAAGTTGGGTCTACACCCATAGGTCCAATTTTATATCTTTTATTTCCTTTCAATTAACCCTAGCCCTTGATATCTCTGCCCAAACTGATCCAAACCCTTCATTTTCTTCTGCTTTTTCTCTATCCCTGCACGATCATCTCTCTCTGGAAAACACAAAACACACACACATTTCCTACACCGTGCAAACCGAACCCTTCCATTTTCTCTCAACCCAAACGATCGAACCAGCCATCCTCCCACCACCAGACGGTCGTCCTCAGCACCACCATCATCTCTACAGCTCCATCGTGCACCACCAGCAACCATAACCCTTCATCCCGGCCTGAACATACCCGAATAGCCCCAAACCCGAAACGCAGAGGAATCGGATCCAGGAAGCAAAACCGCACCTCCTCACCCTCTCAACTTGAACGGAGCTCCAGTTGACGTCTTGAGGACCCCAGGAACACGGCTGAACGAACGACGAAGGCCACGGCGGCGACACGGCGGAGGTAACGCCCAAAACCCGAGAAACCCGTTTACCTTCCCTGTTTCGAAACAACCCATTTTAACGTTTAGGTTTCGAATATTTGGTTTGGGATATACTCTAGGGTTAGTGACGAGTTCATAGGGACCGGTTTGGACGACTGAAACGGAGGGGATAGCCGGAGAAGACGACCGGAGTTTGGTCGTGAATTTCATCGAAGCCCAGGTAAGATTCTACCGTTTTTCTTCTAGTTTTGATGTTATGGAACCGTAGAATAGACCTAGACGACTCATTAGGATTGAACCCCGTCGAAAATGGTGGCCGAAAACAGACTGTGGAAACGGGTCAAGCCGTGGGTCAACGGCGACCCGGTTCCAGTAAACGGGTTGACCCGATACTGTAGCAATGATGACGTCATCCTGTCAGAGATTTTCAGATCAGGGGCCAACCAGAGCATGCCACGTGTCACCTGACAAGTGTAGTGATGACATCATGCTGACGTCAGCAGCACTGTAGTAGCGTTGACCCACGCGTTGACCGAGCGCGTGGGGGGGGGGGGGGCGTGTGAACAGTATTTTTGGTGGGACTGGTACCATTTTTAAGGTTTCGACGATACGGATCCAATGGTGGTGGTTTCGTGTCGATCGGAGATTGTTAATGACAGGACCTGTCCCCGAAGGACATAGATAACCGTGCCCGGTCCTGCTCCCGTCTGACAAGTCAACTGAAAATCCGAAAATACCCTTCAGCACCTGCCAGACAAGGGATATTTGCGCGTGTGCCCACTCATACCTCCACCTCTCGAATAGCCTCGACCATCGCGCCACGACCTGAAGGGTCAATAAAACAGAAAAGGTGTGAGTGGGCAAAAATGACTTCTTATAAAAACATTTGCCAAAATATATTCTTACCCTCCAATTTTCACAAACATGCATGCATATCGTAAAACATGAGTAGTAGTATGAAATCATTCAAGTATGAACAGTGGACCGATAAAATCAAAACATATTTTCCTATGGTCCGTAAAACTCATGCTCACCAAATCAGTTCAAGTTATAAAACAGCAAAGCCCGGCTCTCAGGCCAAAACATGTGAACACCATTACCTAGCCACAAAGACCAAAAACTCGTACTCAAAACCAGTACGAAATCACAAATATCATGTTTCTAAATTCCATGACCACATTTTCCTTGAAACTCATTTTTATCAAATCAATTTAAATCTCAATAAACTCACGCTTTCTTAAATCATTTCAACCGCTAAACCATGGTTTCCTCAAAATCATTTTCCATAAAACCACGGGGACTTATTTCCATATCCTGTTGCTTAGAGTCACGTTTATCCCTGCAACGAGTGCAAATCAATAGGCTCAAGGACCGCTCAAAATCCGAGCATCCGCCGCTGTGAACACATCACCAGCCGGCAATCCGGATCTCGTGAACACATCACTTGCCGATCCATATATATATCTAGCACATCTGATCTGAGTCGAGCCTCCCCTGAGCTGCACGACAAAGACCGTGCTACGTGACCTCTTCGGGGTAAACACTTCCATCCCGAAGGTGAGCATTATCTCCAGGGTGCACTCCTGGGAAAAACATATTTCCACCCGAAAGCCTTAATTATCCGCAACATATCATCATCACAAAAACCAGTGAAAAACAGTTGCATTGAAATCAAAATCATTTTCAATACAGGGTCTCACCCCCAAGTCCCAATTTAATTTATAAATCCGAAAAATCATCAATATCATCATGTAACCACATGGAAATACAAATCCAATCAAAATCACAATTCCATTGGGTCTCAAGCCCAAAATATCATTTTCACGCAAATCCGTGCAACCGTAAACCCGAGTTGCCATGATCACGTAAATCCATCAAATCAATCACTGACTCATAATCCGAGTCCAAATATCATTTTCAATTTCCTGACTCATAACCTGAGTCAAAACATCATTTTCAATCCGGGCCTAGCCCAAAAACATTAATTTCATAATTTTTTGAAAATCGTGCCAAAAATAATATAATAATCATAAAACCGAGAAATCACCGGATTGAAACATAAATCATGCCAAAGCATATCAAATCATATAATAAAGCATTTAAAACATATATGCATGCATCACGGTTAGAAAATAAAGTCCATTCACACACACCGTCTAAACGGTTCGTTTCCGAGCTGCACGTTTTTCCGTAAATTCTGGAAATCACAACTCCTGTCCAAAATCATTATAGAGGGTTACTAACATCTCAAAATACTTCATATAATTTTCCCCAATGTTTCCGGAATTTAAATATGTATTTTAAACGTAAAACAAAACTTCGGATACACGAAACATTAACGAAACGATATCCGATTTCCTCGAAACCAGTGTCAAAATGTTCGTTACACTAAATGGAACAAAAGTCATGTTGAACGTACCTCAGGATTCTCACTCACGCGCCCCCACGCGCCGCTGCAAGCGGCTGCGCGTGAAAGCCACGCGCGTAGCACAGTGTTGCTACAGTGCTCCTTCTTCACCCGTATGTCTGATAAACGGGTTGGAAAACCCGCGATAGAACCCGATTCAAACTTACTCAAATCAATCCATTCTTTCAACTGATCCCTTCTATTCCATCTCCATTTATGTTCTGTAAATTCAATTACTCGAATTATGGTCTAAATCCTCACGACTCACGATCGATCCTCGACGGGTTTTCTATTCGGGTTTACTGATTCTGTCCCTGGTTTTCAAATTAATTCATAGAGTAAGCAACGTGAGAGTGTATTGAACGTTTTTACAAGATCAATTTGATGCATTCTTACCTCTAACTCGTTGAACTCAAGCTCGATTTTAAGCTGTCATGGAAGCTTTTGTTCTTCCTCAATTCGACACCATTTCTCTTCATTTTTGTTGCATAGATGTTCGTTTTGATCCCAGAAGTCGAATTCAATCCTCAATTGTGATCCTCTAAGCTTACAATTTCCAATTCGAATTTCCCTCTAATTTTCCAAAATTTTCGAATCTGAATGTCCCAGTGGCCTCTCAGTCTCTCGAGCTTTTCTCTCATTTTGGCTTCCTCAATCTCACAATTACACTAATTACACAAATGAAGCCGAAACAATCCACTTAACAGATTGTAATTTGGACAATGATGAGGAAATCCTTAATTTAGGGGTTAATGTCCAAAGTGATCATCATTAACCCACAAACCCGTTTCCATGTTCTCTGGGGCAAGAAAGATGACAAAGTGACAGATGTCACTGTCTGGCAGCAAGAATCAATGTTAAAAGACCATTTTGCCCTTCGTTCGACAAATTACCATTTTGCCCCTAGACTTCCGTGACCCGTAACTTGGTCACCCGAACTCTGTTTTCAACGTGCCGCCTGTCGTTGTACTCAGGGCATCGAGACCTACCTAACGGTCCTTGGCCCTCGTCCATTGGACTTCCCGGGTCAAAAGTCAACATTTGGCCCCTTTTCAGCCAAATTACGACAATGCCCTCGAACTTCCGAACGTCCTAACTTTTTCCTCGAATGTCGGAATCGAACGTGCCACCTGTCTATGAACTCGTGACGTCCGGAACTACGTCATGGTCATCGGTTAAAGTCCATTTGACTGCCCGATCAAAAAGTCAACATTTTACCCACGACCAGGGGCAAAACGGTCATTTTGCACATTTCGTCCGATTTCACTACACTAATCCCAGATTGGTCATTCTATATTATAATCAATCAATATTCAATCCCGGCACTCGGGACGGGTCATTACAGTTAAGATAGTCAAAATGGGGTTTGAAGCCTCGGGAATAGTGCCCGAGTTGCGTATTCAAGACGGATCTGTTCTAGGGTCTTAGTATTGGAGTTGTAGGGTCCTTTAGTGACTCTTAGTTATGTTAATACAGGTTTTAGCGGTCGTTGAGCAGCGAGGACCGAGTGTGAGTGGGCTGTTTGATTTATAAAAGGCTTGCATGCATAAACTGTTTTACTATTTCCACTTATGATTTAGATGAGTACTATATGAACTGTTTATATCTCTTATTATAATGTTCTGGGCATGAGACCCGTTTGAATTATATGTGGATTGTGTTCTAGGATGTCCGGGGGACATGGGGTAAACTATACTGTTATTGTACTGTACTTTCCTACATGTCTATCTTGTCTCCTCCAGGGAGGGCCGTTAGCCCGGATGGACCCTGGAGTAGTCACCGGGCCCTGACTGAGTGGAGTTGACCCCCGTTGGGTTGCTTACTCTCAGGAAGGCATGTTCGTATACCTCGGGTAGTGACCGGGATACCGGGCACTGATGTACCTAGAGAGTCTTGGGTGTGAGACCCTGAGTGGCAACGCGTAGCCTTAGAACCGTGACATCATTTGGGTCGGGTTTTACAGTGCACTAATATGTTAGTTTCTCATTTCGATTATGATTATGATTGTGTGATTATGATTTCATTATGATATCGTGTTTTCAATGCATGCAAGGTTTGGAAAACGGAGGGGTAAAACCTTATGATTTTACTTTATTATGAAATCGATTTATAAACTGTTTATTTTTGGCCCACTCACTCTTTAAATGTTTTACTGACCCCTACAGGTAGTGACACGGAACTAGAGGAGGATCCGGAGGAGGAGGAAGAGGCTTAGTTTATTCACTGTGCACCTGTACACCTCCTTGTGGGTAGGTTGAGCACCAAATAATGTACTCTGACTATTGTGCTCACATTTGGTTATTTTACTATCCCTTGTCTGACAGCTATCACTTTGAACAATGTTGTTGCACGTTATTTATCTATTTGAGTATTTAGTTTTAATTAAGGGTAATATTGGTATGTTTGGAGTCGTTGTCAGACGAGAGCGGGGCACGTCCCCGGGTCGTCCCAGTGGGATTGGGACGGGTCCTGTCATTTTATGTTTGACTGCAGTTTGGTACATAAGTCAACAACTTAAGGTAGATCATATTGTAAGTAATAATCCATTATTCGCTACATATGTAATATGAAAAATGTATGAAGGAAATTGAGATGATGAAGGTAGGATTTCGTGATTGGTTCAATATGTGCAAATGCTAGTGTGTTGGGAAAATTTGTGTTAGAAGAAAGTCTATTGTACAAAAGTTAAAGTATGAGTAGTTTAAATAATGTGATTGTTAATTCGGATTTACTTACGTAAAAGTTTCGGTTTTGTTTATGAAACGATTCTATGGTTTGTAAATTCTAGTTAGCATGAGCATTCACATTTCAATTCTTAGTTTGTAAAATGTGCTTCGATTACAACTCTTTTCAAAACCCTCCATTTTATTTTTTTATTTTTTTAATTTTTAATTCTTTTATTTAATTCATTTATTATTTTATTCTTTGTTTATTTATTATTCTTTTTCACTAACCATTATTTAATGTTCCCAAATTTTTTCAGTTAAGAACAATCCATATTTACCAATACTACATCTACACAAAAGGGTTTGAATTGCATATGCTTAAATTAAGTGTTGAGTGTTACTTTGTGTTTACTTTAATGTTTAGTTTAAGGCACGTCAAAATGCAACTATAACATTATCAGATATAAATCTAGAAGGAACAAAAGCACTCTGAAACTTCGAGATTACTCTGGGGATGAGAATCTTTAACCTATTAACAATTGTTTTTGAAATAATCTTATATAAAACACGACAAAGAACAATAAGGCGAAAATCAGTTAAATGGGAGGGGTGATCCACCTTCGGAATCAGAGCAATCAAGGTATGATTATATCCTGCACACTCACACCATTTTTGGGTATCGAATGGAAGAAAGCAGTCACATCATCCCCTACAATGTCCCAATAACGTTGGTAGAAAAAGATGGAATTCCATCTACACTTGGCGCCTTTGTTGGGAACATACCAAAAAAGCGTCTTCAATGTCCACACATCCAAAAGGCTTGCACAACATATCATTATCTAGATCCCTCACCACTGGGTTTACACAACTTGTAGCATCATCCAGAGGTCTACCCCTCAGATGAGCAGAAGAGCCCCGTAAAGTAACCATTGAAAGCCCTATTTACCTCTTCATCAGAAGAACACCACACCTTATGTGTCAGGACCCGTCCTCAATCCCCCAGGGATTAACGAGGAACGACCCTAATCCCGTCTGACACGGAGTGTCAGACAAGGGAAATTTCCAACCTTTGCCCTCCTGGGCTATCAGAGTACGCCAGGATCCGGAGGAGGCATGTGATATCTCAATCTCTACTACAGTGCACACCGTATCCAACCTGAAGGGTATTAAAAACAGAAAGACTGTGAGTGGACAAAAAGTAATAAGTTTCAGAAATACATTTTATACAGACCTTTATACCCTTCACTAAAAAGCATGCATGCATAGTACAACCATTTATCCAATCACATATGTTTAAACAACCATAATTAGGGACTCAGCCCCAAGTTCCGTAAATACAAGTCACACTGGCACCTGCCCAAAATCATTTACAGAAAACCATAACATAGTAAACATATGTGGGATCTTAGCCCAAATCCATTTATCATCATAAAACACAATTTCCCAAATCACTTGAAATCATGTTTATCCATTATATTTCATATTCAAGAACCTGTCACGGTAAAATAGAGCTACGCGCGTACTAACCGGGGTCTCAAACCCAAGTCTCTCCAGGGTCCACCCAGGTCAATGTCCGTAGATCAATGACCCTCCCTGGAGGTAACAAACCATGCTCATCCTGAGAGTAAGGAACCCAACTGGGGAGCGACTCCACTCAGCCAGTGCTCCGTGACTACTCCGAGGTCCACCCAGGCCAACGACCCTCAAGGATTCATGGATTCATGCCCGGCCCCCATAAGCCGTCATGAACCATAAAATCCTTTCCAGGGTTCATCCGGTTCCCATAAACTGTCATGACCCATAAATCCATTTCTCGGGTCCCTGACCCGGAATCATCATCATAATACATAACTGGGCCCTAGGCCCGAATCCACATACAAACTGGACCTCAAGTCCGAATCGTAAACCGACTGGGCCTCGTGCCCGATGCCTCGTTAAATCAAAAGGATCACAAGTCCGAGAGTTTGTGAATCAAATAGGTTTCGAACCCGAGTTTACCTTTTCAAATCTAAAACCATTTCATGAAATCATGTCCAAAACCACAAGTACGGAAAATCAGTATAAAATCGGAAACCTCGATTTACGCGCAAGCACGTAAATCGCCTCGAAATGCGTGAAAGCATATAATTCACAACCATCCAAATCATCAGCATATAATCACATTCATAATCCATATAAAACATTTATGCATGCATCACAGTTTAGAAATCAAGATCCACTCACAGACCGTCCGAAGCCGCGCCTCGATACGCGTGTCATAATCGTCTCCCGGGTCAATCATCGCCACCGGGATTCCCAAACCTGTCCAAATTCATTTAGAGGGTTACTAATAGCCTCATTAACCTCTCATTGAAGTCCCATAATTTTTATGATTTTCCAACTATTTTTAAAACTGATCCTAAACCTTCCGATGCCCCGAACATTATCGAAACGGTGTCCGATCGACACGAAACCAGTCCAAAATGTTCGTTACATCGAATAGAAGATTTCGTATGTTGGAAGCACCCTCAAAATCATAACCACGTGCTCACACGCGCCCCTAGAACCTCACGCGCGTGAAGCCCACGCGCGGGCACTGTAGCTTCATCTTCAACCCGCAGAGAACCGGGTTCCTACAACCTGAACCGGTCTGGACTGGCGTGACCGGTCCGGCGGTTTTTCCTCCCCTAATTCAGTCCGATTCAACCCCAAATTAATTCTATAATCTCCCATGCATCTTTACGAATCTAAACATATAAATTAGAGCCTTAAAAACCCCCACAAAACCCACGGTTCGATGCCTTGCCCGCGGTCCAGTTTTTCCATTTTATCCCAGGGTGGCTCAGCCGTTCCCTAGCCGTCAACCACCCATCCTAGGCGTCCAAAAGGCTCAAATGATCACCCAAAAATCACCCTCTAACACCTTAAACACTTACCTCAAATTTTTGAACCATAAAAACCGAGAAATGGTTTCGGGTTTACCTGGTTGGCGTGCCACCGCCGTCCACGACGGCGAGTCATTCTGCAGCCGCCTTAAACTCATCATCTCTCTCTGTCCTCACAGGCTTGATCAAATGGGGTTTGGATTGGATTGGTTTGGCTCACACATGACATCGGGTTGGGTTTTGTTTAAATGAAGAAAATGGAATGGTCGATGCATGTATCAATTTGAATGGCCTGTGGATGGGTGACAAGTGTCACTCATCCATTGGGCCTCCATAAAATATCTGGGCCCCACTAGAGTCCAAAAGTTAGGTCTTTTCGTAAAACGTGCAATAGTTCTTTCGTACTTACGTGAACCGTAACTTCGCCGTCGAACGTCCGAATTCGACGTGCCGCCTGCCTACGGATTCGTATCGTCCCGATCTATGTAACGGTCCTCGGCCCTCGACCATCGGACCTCCCAGTCAAAAAGTCAAAATTTGACCCCATTTTTAACCAAAATTACCAAAATGCCCTTAAACTTCCGAACGTCATAACTTCTTCCTCGAATGTCGCAATTGAACGTGCCACCTATCTATGAACTCGTGACGTCACGAACTACGTCACGGTCATTGGTCAAAGTCCATTTGACCGCCAGAATGAAAATTTAACGTAAAACGGTCACTTTGCATCGTTCGTCCGATTTCACCTAACTAATCACCGATTAACCTCACTAATCGTGATTAGTCACTAATATAATCTAGGAATTCAGGACGGGTCGTTACATTATGCACATTATGGATGCCCCGAATAAAATTCCTCCTACTTCGTTCCTTTGAAAAATTATGGAAGAATTTAGTATTCCTTTCCCCCTCACGAAGCCACGACACTTTCGAAAATTTGCGCCATATCATCTCTTCCTTGGCCTTCATGCTATCCAGCTCCAAATCAAGCTGCCTCTGAAACTGAAGATCCCGAGTACTTTGGTTTAGAGCCGAGTACGCATCCAGTTGCGCCTGCAACCGTTGAATATTTTTTGGAATATTACCCACTGAAGCGAGACACTAATGCTTCATGGAATCCTCAACCTATACTAACTTCTCAACTACTAACCGTCTTGCCTCTCATTCCTAAACATCAGCAATAACTTCTTTACAAGCCTCCGTGTTGACCCAGGCTTCCTAAAAACAGAATCGTTTTTGTCTACGAACATATCCCCCCTCCTTCCGGTGGAGCAAGTCAGATCCAAAAAGGCAGATGATCGTCAGCCCAGGAATTGAGATGATATGTAAGAACACCCTCTTAAGCCTGGGAAAACTCACCATTAATCAAAGCTCGATCCAATCGGACTTGGACCAAACCATCCCTTCTCAAACGATTACTCTAAGTGAACTGTAGACCTTTGAAAGAATAGACCTCAATCCACATTCCTCCAGTACTTCACAAAAACCCCGAATATGAGCCATAGGACGTAGTCTACGACCATGCTTCTCTAAATCCAACTCAATCTCATTAAAGTTACCCCCAACCAACTAGGCACTACTCTCATGTGAATGTAACCGATGAAGAAGTTCCCAAGAAGAGGGATGCATCCTTTGTAACGACCCGTCCCGGGAAGTAGGGTTAAGGAAGTGTTTAAGTTGGGAGTAGTGAGTTTAATCGGGGGTTAGTTGGTCCCGAGGAGGTCGATTTCCTAGAATGACGATTTTGCCACTAGTTTGGGCAAAAAGTTGACTTTTAGTTCGGACGGTCAAATGGACTTTGACCGGTGACCAGGACGTAGTCTAGGACGTCACGAATCCGTAGACAGGTGGCACGCCTGATTCCGACATCCGAGGAGGAAGTTATGATGTTCAGAAGGTTGAGGGCATAACCGTAATTTGGTTAACATAGGGGAAAAGTTGACTTTTTGTATGATCGGGTTTTGACACGTTGACCTAGGATGGTTAGATAGATCTCATCGTCCTGAGTTCGATGACAGGCGGCACGTATTCATCGGACTTACGATGTGAGAGTTACGGGTCTAGAAAGGGAGTGGCACAATCATAATTTTGGCTTAAAAGGAAGGGCATTTTGGTCTTTGTGCTCTGGGATTATTGCAACAGAGAGGGACAAATGGAGGGCTGAGATTGAGACAGTTGTGAGAGAGAAGGGGAGGACTGTGACGCGTGGCAAGGGCCTAGTGGCTTCTAGGCCACAGTCCCAATTATTTGGGGTGCCCATGTGTTCGTGTTTGTTCTTCGACCCAGAGAGAAACAGAGACTGGGAATTGGGGAGAAATCGATCAAGTACGGTGAGGGTGTGAGTTTGTGAGTGTGTGAGAGTGATCAGAGATTGAGAGGGAGATAGTGAGAAGGTTGGGAAGTGAGGAATTAGTGTGTGTGCTAAGTGTGAGCTCGCGGGAAAATCAGAGGAAACAGGGAGGAAGTGAGTGATCGTGGTGGTGGTGTGGCCGTGTGCGGTGTAGTTGGACTCCAAAAGGAACAAGGACGACCCTGTGGACTTCAGGGAGTACGGTGGTGAGCACGACGGCGGTCGACGGCAGGTAATTCCTTCTCCCTATGTAAGTGCTCTGTTTTGCCAAGATTTTCAAATCGAAAGTTGTAGCTTTAGGGGTTGAATCGAGGAGTCTAGTGAGGTCTAGGGGACTTAGTAGGGTCCTGGGTGTCTTCTGGTTGTGCAGCAGTGACGGGGAAGTGCACGGTGGAGGTTAGAACGACGGAGAGTACCATGTGTGCTCTGTTTTCTTCGTTTTGCTTTAACGTTGAGTCGTGGGTTTTGAGTACGAGTCGAGGGTTTTGGTTGGTCCTAGTCGACTTCTTAGGTCCTTAGGAATCGTCTACGGTGGTTTCCGTGGCGGGGGAAGACTTGGTAGGCCGGGAGGAAAAACAAGGGACTGGTTCTAGTTTTTTTCGAGTTTGAGTCGAGGACTTAGAGGCTGAGTCGAGGTGTTTGGGTAAGGGGAATGGATAGCTTAGGACAGGACGAAGAAGGTGGTGAAGAGAGGAGTTGATTTGGTGCAGGCACGGCGGTGAACCGCTCACGCCGGTTCAGATTGCAGGGACTGGTTCGAACCAGGTCGACCAGAGGTTGCTGGTGACACTGTAGCTGGCGCGTGAGGGCCATGCGCAGCCACGTTGGGCGGCGCGTGGGGGCGCGTGCGGCGACGGTTGGGGAAACGGTCAACATGGTTTTTGGTCTGGGAGTTGTGACGAGTCTAATGGAATTGGTTTCGGGTTGATCGAACGTCGTTTGAAGTTAGTTCCGCGAGGGTGAAGGTTTAGGGTTCCGGTTCGTTATGTTTAGGACCCGAGGATTTTTGGGGAAAATTAGGTGGACCTTCGTAGATGTGTTAGTAACGTACTTTGGCGGTTGTTGACAGGATCGAGACTTCCCTAGGAAGCGGAGGAACGTTCGGGACGTTCGGGACGCGATTGAGGGCTCGGTACTGTGAGTGGACCCTTTCCTTAAACTCGAGCATGCATAACTGTTTTCTATAATTTTTTTGTGGTTTTAGATATGATTTCTTGATTTTTGAATATGATATGTTGGTTTTACAAACTTGTAAGGTTTCCGAGAACTAACGTATTTGGCATGTTTTACGAGGCAATGTTGCTTTCTGAAAAGAATGTTATGGTTTTGGGATTTTCAAATGATAAATGGTTTTTAATGATTGTAAATGGATTTTGGAACATGATTTCGATGATCAAGGGTTTTCGGTTTTAAAATCGGATTTCGGATAACGAGATTTGGTTGTAAAGTTGGCAAGTGGAATTCCGAATTCGGGTTCGGAATGACGGTTCTGGATGCCGGAAGGACATCAGACCGGTGATTTCGGATTCGGGTTTGGATGTGGATTTAGAAATGGTTTTCAAATGGTTTTGATTGGATTTGCTGGATCTGGATATTGGGTTTAAAGACCCGGATATTGATTGACGGGGGACGGGCCCGGATTGGGTTTAAAGACCCGGATTGGGTTTAAAGACCTGGATTGAGTTTAAAGACTCAGGAGTTTAAAGACTCGGATATATTGATATTTCCCCCGTAGGCCTGTTGAGTTTAAAGACTCGGGAGTTTAAAGACTCGGATAGATCCAGCAGGTTTGATCGGGAAATGATGATTTGATGTTCATGGTTTATGATACGGTTTTAAGATGTTTATACTATGATTTCTGTAATGGTGTTTTCTAGTGTTTCTGTTCTTATGATGATCGTTACGTGGTTTATAACTGTTTTAATAACTGGGTTATGCATGTGGTTTCAAAACGGAGGGCTAAACCCGGTTTTCGTATAAATGGTTTTAGAAACTTTTCTTTTATTTATGGTCCACTCACACCTTCTTTTTTAAATTTCCCTCCAGGTCGTGGAGCTAGCGCGGGGTTCCGGCGTTGACGCAGCGTCTGAGGCATAGAAGTCACAAGAGGGATCCCAGACTGTTTTAATTTTCCCGTTGTGCGTGTACCTAGCTTTTCGGTTTTCTTTTCTTCTGTATTAGTACTATGCTCTGTAAACTGTTAACTTCGGGATATTTTGTATAGTTTCTCTTGCGTTTGACTGCGTACTTTGGTGATTTAGAGTGAATTTACTTTTGTGTGTGTCGGGGTGTCAGACGGGAGCAGGATTCATCTCGGTTTTCGGGGTAAAACCGGGGTGGGTCCTGACATTCTTACCTCCGGATATGTAATGCCCCGAAAACTCAAGGATGTAAATTTTTAAAATGATAAATGAAACGACATTTTTACCCTTGTAATAGTGAGGTCAAAGTTGACTTTTTACGTGATACGTGTTTTTCACGGACTTCGAGGACCATTAGGTAGGTCTCGATCTCTGCTACAGTCCACATCCGATGTCAACCTGAAAACAGAAAGACTGTGAGTGGACAAAAATAAAGAATTTATAAAAACATTTCATCAAAGACCTTTATACCCTCCACTAAAAAGCATGCATGCATAGTAAAACTATTTATCCAATAATATATGTTAAAACATCCATAATTAGGGTCTCAGCCCCATATTCTGTAAATACAAACCACCCGGGCTCCTGCCCAAAACCATTTACAGAAAACCATAGTACAGTAAACATATGAGGGATATCAGCCCAAATCCATTTATCATTATAAACACAATTTTCCAAACCAACTGAAATCATGTTTATTATCCATTATATTCATATCCAGAACCTGTCACGATAAAATAGATCTACACGTGTGCTAACCGGGGTCTCAAACCCAAGTCTCTCCACGGTCCACCCACGTCAAAGTCCGTAGATCAATGACCCTCCCTGGAGGTAACGAACCATGCCCATCCTGAGAGTAAGGAACCCAACTGGGGGGCGACTCCACTCAGTCAGTGCTCCGTGACTACTCCGGGGTCCACCCAGGCCAACGACCCTCCCCGGAGGAGACAATCATATATAAAGGATGGAATGTAACGACCCGTCCCGAATATCGGGATTTAATAATATTTAATTATAATTTACTAATCTGGGATTAGTTGGGCGATTTCGGACGAATTGTGCAAAATGACCGTTTTGCCCCTAGGCGTGGGCAAAATGTTGACTTTTAATTCGGATGGTCAAATGGACTTTGACCGATGACCGTGACGTAGTTCGGGACATCACGAGTTCATAGACAGGTGGCACGTTCGATTCCGACGTTCATGGTGGAAGTTATGATGTACGGAAGTGCAAGGGCATTTTCGTAATTTGGCATATTAGGGGCCAAATGTTGACTTTTTGACCGGGATGTCCGATGGCCGAGGGCCAAGGACCGTTGCGTAGGTCTCGTCGATACGAATCCAACGACAGGCGGCACGTCGAAAACGAATTTCGGGTGACCAAGTTACGGGTCACGGATGTCTGGGGGCAAAATGGTAATTTGTCAACCGGAGGGCAAAATGGTCTTTTACCATTGAATCTTGCTGCCTGACAGTGACATCTGTCACTTTGTCATCTTCTTTGCCCCAGATAACATGGAATCGTGTATTAAGGGAGACACAATTATTCTTACTTTAGATACTAATTCCCTAAATTGTGGGTTGTCCTAATGATTACCAATTAGCAGCTAATTAACCTCTGTCTCAGCTCCATTGTGCAATTGGGAGACTGAGGAAGCCGAATTGAGTGTGAGGCTCGAGTGACAGTGAGGCCCCTGGGTTAATTTTGAACCGAAAAATCGTGAAAATTGGGGGAATTGCGAATTCGACAATATGAGCGGTGAGGATCACAATTGTGGATTCAATTCGACTTCTGGGATTAATACGAACATCTCTGCAACGAAAACGACGAGAAATGGTGTCGAATTGTGGAAGAACAGAAGCTTCCATGGCAGCTCAAAGTCGAGCTTGTGTTAAGTGGGTTTGAGGTAAGTAATTCTCAAATTGACCTTGTAGAAATGTCCCTTACACTCTCACGATGCTAACTGAATGAATTAATTTGGAAAACAGGGACGATATCGTGAAACCCGATTTGAAAACCCGTCGAGGATCGATCGAGAGTCGTGAGGATTTAGACCATGATTTGTGTAATTCGATTTACAGAACTTAAATGGTGATTGATTACAAGGGATCAGTTGAAATAACGGTTTGATTTGATGTTGAATTGGGTGAGATTGAACCGGGTCCTATCGCGGGTTTTTCAACCCGTTTACCAGAGAAACGGGCGAGGATGGTGACTGTAGCAGTCACTGTAGCAGGCGCGTGGCTTTCACGCGCAGCCACTCATGGCGGCGCGTGACGGCGCGTGGGCACGAATCTCGAGGTGAGGTCAACATGACTTTTGTCCTATTCAATGTAACGAACATTTTAGCGTTGGGTTCGTGTCGATCGGATCCCGTTTCGTTATTGTTCGGGATGTCCGAAGGTTTTTAATCCAGTTTAAAAATACTTAAAAATTCGGGAAAATTACGGGACTTGATTAGGATGTTAATGATGAGGTTAGTGATCCTCTAATGTGATTTGAACAGGATTGGGAGTCCCGGTGATAGTGGTGTGGCCCGGGAAGGCCTATGGCACGCGTATCGAGGCGCTCGGTTAAACGGTCTGTGAGTGGACATTGGTTTCATAAATTCGATGCATGCATAACTGTTTTATGATTGTTATAATTATGATTAAATGATTTACTTTGGATATCGGTGAATTTAAAATGATTTCACGTATTTCGAGGTGAATTACGTATTTGCACGTAAACTGAGATTTTCTGGATTTTCACCGATTTCCATAAATGTGGTTGAATATGATTTCATGAAACGGTTACGAACTTGAATAAAGTAAAATCGGGCCGGGGGCCCAGTTGAACTATGAAATTGGGCCAGGGGCCCAGTTAACATGTGGATCGGGCCAGGGGCCCAGTTAACTTGTGGAATCGGGTCAGGGGCCCAGTTGATTTCTACATGTGATTGCAGGTCGGGGACCCTAAAATGGAATTGAATAAATGTTTTCTGGTTTACATTTTATATATGTTCACATGCTGCAATCAATAAATGGTTTTGATGATATTTCGGTTATGGCACGTTTCACGGTATTTGGGCATGAGACCCGTTTGATGAAACGTAACGATCGGTTCGGATTTTATCTATGTATACCTATATGTTTTGCATGTGGATACTTATAAAATGTATTTAGTACTGCACTGTATAAATCCTTCCATATTATATTTTCTCCTCCGGATGAGGTACCCCGGAGAGGTCACGGACATCTAGTACGTCCAGCGTCTATGACGCTAAGCATCGGGGATGTTGTACCCGAACGGGGTTCGGGGATTGAACTCGGAAATTGAGACCCGAGTGGCACGCGTAGCCTTGTGATTGTGACCTTATTGACGTCAGGGACGTCAGACATCAGGGATGTCGGATTGGAGTGTATAGTGCAGTGGCTAAAATAATGGTTATGGTTTATATTATATGCCTTATGGTTCATATTACTGGATTTATGAAATAACTCTTGGATTTACTTTTGGAAATTGAAACTATGCTTTGGTTTCCGGGCTAAGGCCCTAATGGTTATTTCTAAATAAATATGGGATTATTGGTTTTGGTGCATGCATATGATTTTACTGAGGGGCATAAATGTCTTATAAATGTTTTAAGCAGACTTGTTTATTTTCGTCCACTCACAGCTTTTGTTTTTAATGCCCTTCAGGTTGATTCCGGATACGACTGCAGCAGAGACTAGAGCATCGCACACCTCCTCCATCGATCCTTACGCACTCTGGGAGCCCGTTTGGGCAATGGCAATCGGTTATCCCTTGTTTGACGCCTCTTGTCAGACGGGAGCACGTCACATTCCATGGTAATCCCGGGGGGATTGGGATGGGTCGTGTCATGGAATATGAAAAAAAACCTTTTGAAATCATTCTTGAAACCTTTCAAGGATTCATGCCCGGCCCCCATAAGCCGTCATGAACCATAAAATCCTTTCATGGGTTCATGCCGGTTCCCATAAACCGTCATGACCCGTAAATCCATTTCAAGGGTTCGTGTCGGTTCCCATAAACCGTCATGAACCATAAAATCCTTTCATGGGTTCATGCCGGTTCCGATAAACTGTCATGACCCGTAAGTCCATTTCAAGGGTTCATGCCGGTTCCCATAAACCGTCATGAACCATAAAGACCATTTGTAACACATAACTGGGCGCTAGGCCCGAATCCACATAGAAACTGGACCTCAAGTCCGATTCGTAAACCAACTGGGCCTCCGGCCCGATTCCGTAAATCAAATGGGTCTCGAACCCGAGTTTACCTTTTCGAATCCAAAACCATTTCATAAAATCATATCCAAAACCCTAGGTATGGAAAATCAGTGTAAAACTGAAAAATCTCGATTTACGTGCAAGTACGTAAATCGCCTCGAGATACGTGAAACCATATAATTCACAAATATCCAAATCAACATTATCAAATCACATTCATTATCCTTTTGGAAATCCAAAACCATTTCATTTAGACCAATAAAGACCTACAGCCCCGTATAGGCACCGTATAGGGCCGAAACCTCGAAATACGTGCCTATACGTAACCGCACATCCAAATGCACTCATGACATCACAAACAAGTATTTAAAACATATAATAAACATTTATGCATGCACCAATTTAGAAAACAAGGTCCACTCACAGACCGTCTGAAGCCGCGCCTCGATACGCGTGCCATAATCGTCTCCTGGGTCAATCGTCATCACCGGGACTCCCAAACCTGTCCAAATTCATTTAGAGGGTTACTAATAGCCTCATTAACCTCTCTTTGAAGTCCCATAATTTTCCCGATTTTCTAACTATTTTTAAACTCGAACCTAAACCTTCGGACAGCCCGAAACCTATCAAAACGATGTCCGATCGACTCGAAACCAGTCCCAAAATGTTCGTTACATCGAATAGATGAAATTACATGTTGGAACCTTCCCCAAAATCTCCCCCACGCGCCCGTACTCGCCGCCTGAAGTGGCTGCGTGTGGGAGCCACGCGCCAGTGAACATTGTCGTCTCCTATCGCGGTCAGACCGGTCCGAACCGGTCCGGTCCGGTTTTCTCTGCAATTCTGGTCTAACTGGGCCGGCGTGACCGGTCCAGGCCCCTACACTCTTCATTTTTCGTCCGTTTTGTCCCATTTCAATCCTAAAATTCTTATTTTCTCATTTCCTACCCATTCCAATTAACCAAACTAGCTAAAACCTCCTAAAACCTCACCATATACAAAGAGGCTCACGGCCTCTGTTTTCCCGGCCACCTTCCAGCCTTCCTCCGCCGTGAACCACCCTCCAAACCATCCTAAAAACTCCCTAGCAACCTAAATAACCCATCATAATCATCCAAAACAGTCCATAACATCAAAATCCACACAAAATTTGGAAATGGGCTTACCGGGTACCAGCTCGGGTTCTGGGCTCCCGCCACCGCCCACGGCGGTTCCAGCCACCAGCTGCCGTCCTTAGTCCTCCTCTCTCACTCTTCTGGTTCCTCATATCATAAGGGATGAAGGTTTTGGGATTTTGGGTTGCACGGATGGGAGGAAAATGGGTGAGATCGGGTTGTGTTTTGTGTGTTTGAAATGGAGAAAGAAATGCACGGTGCATGAAGGAAAAGAGAGGGCCTGTGGATGGGTGACACTTGTCACTCATCCATAGGGTAGGGATTAAATATCTGGGCCCCCACTAAGTCCAAAAGTTAACTCGTTTCGTAATTCGTGCAATAGTGCACTTGAACTTCCGTGAACCGTAACTTCTCCGTCGAACGTCCGAATTCGACGTGCCGCCTGTCTACGAATTCATATCGTCCTTATCTACGTAACGGTCTTTGGCCCTCGGCCATTGGACCTCCCGGTCAAAAAGTCAACATTTGACCTCCTATTCACCCAAATTACCAAAATGCCCCTAAACTTCCGAACGTCATAACTTCCTCCCCGAACGTCGGAATTGAACGTGCCACCTGTCTATGAACTCGTGACGTCACGAACTACGTCACGGTCATCGGTCAAAGTCCATTTGACCGTCCGATTGAAAAGTCAACATTTTGCCATGACTAGGGGCAAAACGGTCATTTTGCATCGTTCGTCCGATTTCGCTCTACTAATCACGGATTAGCCTCACTAATCGTGATTAGTCACTAATCTAATCATGGAATTTGGGACGGGTCGTTACATGATGTGTGTAATTAGTAATGGAGAACTTAAATTAGGATAGAATGGAAGGATTTCGATGGAAGAATTAAAAGAATTAAGTTGGAATTGAAGGAGTTTGAATCGAGTCGTGTCGCGGGTCCGTAACCCGTTTAGCAGGAAAACGGGTAAGGACTGTAGCGTTACTGTGCAGGGCGCGTGGTTTTCAAGCGCAGCCACCTTGAGCGGCGCGTGAGGGCGCGTGAGGCAATATCTCCGGTCACGGTCAACATGTGATTTGATCCTTTCAATGTAACGAACATTTTGAGATAAGTTTCGAGTCGATCGGACGTCGTTCGGGATAGTTTGGAGAGTTCGAAAGTTTAAGATTTTAATTTAATTACGTTGAAAAATCCCGAAAAAAATTAGGGAAATTATTGTAAGCTTAGTGAAAGTGTTTGTGACCCAAATTCTGATCTTTGACATGCCAGAACATTCCTGAGGCAGCCGAGGAGCGTACGGGACGCTATTGACGCGTTCGAACTTCGTGAGTGGACTTTTGATTTCCAACCGAGCATGCATAACTGTGTTTTACTCACTTGTTTTATGTTTCTATATATGAGTTTATGTTTATAATTATGACATTTCTGCTTTACGTGATTGCACGTTTTTCGATGTGATTTATCGCATTTTACGTATTTCGAGACTATGGTTTCTCCTATGCTTTGATAATGATTTGATGAGTGATTTTATATGATTTGTGCATATCACGTTTTAATGATGATTTGATTATGATTTGTGAGTAAGATTCGGGACTTGAACGTGAAATTCGGACATAAATCCTATTTTGATAAAATGTGATTTCGAATTGGTTTTGGAATTTGGATCACGATGGATCCTGGATTTGTTATGATTTACACATGATTTTGGGTTTAAAGACCCGGTACGATTGCTGGATCTGGTTTTGGGTTTAAAGACCCGGTTAATTGATGACGGGGGAGGGTCCTTGATTGAAACATGTTGAGTTTAAAGACTCGGTTACTGTGATGTCTCTCCAGGCCTATTGATTGTATTTTGAGTTTAAAGACTCGTTGATATCCCGGGAAGGCCTGATATATGAGTTTAAAGACTCGGATGGATCCAGCAGATTTGATTCGTTGATGTTACATTCGGTTTTACATGGTTTTATAGTTATCTACTGTAACGGTTTGCATACGATTTATATAAGTGTTTTTCGGATACTTAGTTATGCATGCGTGTTTTGAAACTGGAGGGTGAACCCTGATTTCATTAAAATTGTTTTCCAGAACCATTTGTTTTAGTCCACTCACACTTTTCTGTTTTGATACCCTCCAGGTCGTGGTACAAGTTTTGAGGGCAGAGGCAGAGGCATAAAGTTTTTCCGTTGCGGTGTAGTTAGTTCACAGAGTAGGGTTTTATCCTTATCTCGTTTGTAACTATGCTCTGTGATACTGTTGACTTGTTGTACAGTTGGTTGTATCGTATGTTCTCCCTGGTCTGACAATGTATATGGTGTAATTATTCTGGTTATTTTGGTCATTTGTATTCGGTTGTCGGACGGGAGCAGGATTCTTCCCGATTATCGAGACGATAATTGGGGTGGGTCCTATCAAGATACCCGTAAAAACCTGTAAACCAGAAGGGGATGTCCCCAACCCTCGAAATCAAAGCATCAATATGTCCCACCGAATAAGACTGAACAGAAGTATCAACACCGCTAGCCCAAAGCAAAGCAAGTCCACCGACAGGACCCCACCCGAAACACACTAGAAAAGTACAGCTCTGCTCCTGTCTGACAAGAATCAAGTTATACATTTGAAACCTTGTCAGACAAGGGATATACGTAACCCTTACTAATTCATGTCTTCGTCTTGATTCCCGTGTAGTGCCTCTGGAGGGTCACAAAACCAAGAAAACGTGTGGGTGGATAAAAAAAATAGTTTTTAAAACATAATTTGAAAACATTTAGCTTTACCCTTCAGTTTCCAAAAACCATGCATACATACGAAAACCATTTCACTTCGATTAAACAAAACACAGTTTATAATTCTCAAAATACGCGAAAACGTCTGTAAAGCCATTAACCGCAAACCAACTATTAATCACAAACTGGTTTAACCACTAAATACTAACAGGTCATAAACATATTAGTCAATCATATCAATGCCACATAACCGAATCATATCCATTGTCACACAAATCCACATATATCACATTTAACCTTTCCTGATATGGGCTGTACTCCACAAAGGATGGATTCTGTTTAGTTAACGTATTAAATGAAAATAAGAATAGGAAAATCTCTTGTCTAACAAGAATAAAAGGGTACTTATGGTATTTGGAGATTCTTGTCAGACGGGAGCAGGACTGGGTAAAGATTATTAAAGTATTTTTAGGGGCTTGTCCTCTCAGCCCATCCAGTATCTCTACACTTCATCATTCACAAGAAAAGAGATCCCTCACGAGTGGTCCGCTTTCCTTGCTCTACAGATCAGGTTCTGCACAGAGGTCCAACAAAGATTACCTCGGGACATTCGGCTCTTAAAATGAATTTTTTTTAGTAGGAACAGTGACATTGTTTGAATATCTCGACAGCCCAGATTGAGGCATGGCCAGTGATTGAGACCCACCAAACAAGCTCATAGACAGCGATGCAAAGCAAGGGTCATACCCACTGTGTGGTGCAACATTTAGGAGGCTTGGAATTGAACCCATGATTCAGATTTCAATCAACTCATCTGTTTTAATTCTTGATTTTCCTTTCAATCTAATTTTCTTAAAGATGGTTGCTTTGTTCTGGATTGCAGTAATAAAGACTGAAATTATAAATTTCTCATATAATTGGAGGCGGAAAAAGGCATGTTTGAGTACGTGGTAAAGAGTGGTGAGTTTCCCCACGAAGTTTACATATAAGCTCAAGAGGAGGGCATTAGGGAGTTGAGCCAAGCTATAAGGAAAAGTTGTTTCTTCGTCGTCTGCATCTTTTTGTGCACCAACGTCAAACAAACTTTGGTAAACTACTTCGAGACCGCCTTGAACAAATGGGTGTTTAATTTTTTAATTTAATTATACATATATTTACTTAATTATTTAAAGTTTATGTATTTTTTTTAAAATTAACAAATTAACAAGTGTAATTTTGTTATTAGGAGATTTTTAATGATGATGTCGGAGTATTTCAAGGTAAATTTGTGAGTTAGGAACTACTAACCCCAGGGGTGTTTGTGTAATTCCTAGGACCTGAGGGGCTTTTGTGAAAATGCAGCAAACCTTAGGGAGTATTGGTGTACGCTTTATTATGCTCTTGTACTTTCTTACGTGCCCATATTTTCTGCTCAATCATCTACGTACAATGCTTATAAATATATTACTTTGAAAAGTCACTTATTTAGTGATTTTTTTTTTATCCAAATACACCCTAAATATAATGATAGAGAATTAATGTTGAATACAAAATAGAATTTACAAACCAGAATAATATAAATTTCAAGTAAAATAAGGGCACACATCAATTTACACCCCAAGATTTATGGTCAATTTCAGAATGAACTATTAGGTTTCAATTTTATCAATTTAGTTTATGTGGTTTTGAGATCATATCAATTTACTCTAACAACCTATTTCACTATTAAATCATCATTAATTAAGAGCATTCTAATTAGTGATTTAAACTTACATTTACGGTTACACTAAATTTAAATAAGTATTAATTATAAATTAGTCCAATTTTTAAGCCTAACTTATAAATTAGTCCACTTAACATATAAAATAGTTCATTTATTGTTTTTTTTACTGGTTGTTTTTATGGTTTTTTTATTTTTAATTTTTTAAATACCGTTTATACCATTTTTTAAGATACAATGAGAAACTTTCAAAATTTAAATATTATTATTTTATATTAATTTTTCAAAATTAATTAAATTAAGATAATTCTAACTAAATTTCAAAAGATTTATTTTATATTTATTTTATCTGATCACATCAGAAACTTTTGAAGAGTCAGAGAGTTACAGGTACGTTATTTATTTTATTACTTTTTGTAGGTAAATTAATAAGAACCTATTTATTTTGAGAGAGATATATTAAATATATATATACCTATTATGATATAATTAAAATTTCTATATATATAGGTATCTTATTTATATGGGAGAGTTAAGTATGAATTATTATTTAATTTACCTATAAGTCTAGAATCAGATATTGGTAGGTACATAAATATAATATATAATGGCATACATTTAATTATTTAAAAAATAATGGGCTAAAAAGAATCATATGACAAACAATAAAAAAAAGTTATTTATTTTTTCCCGTCTCTATTTAGAAGAGTGAATTAACTTATAAGTTGAACTAAAAAATTGGACCTAATTATAATTATCCCAGTAATTAATTATGCTCTTATTATTGTCAAATGAAATAATTTAAAAGAGTAACTAAATTAAAATAATTAGTCACTTAATGAAAATAAAATGAGTAAGAAATTATAATTAATACTAAGAATATTCTTAAATGAATTAATAATTTAATAATTTAAATAGGCAGATAAAATAAATTAATACGATCACATAATCATATAAAGTAAAATAATAAAATTAAAATATAGTGATTCATTCTTAATTTCTTAGTTTAAAAGTAAAATTAGGGTCCATTTTGATAACCAAAAAAAAAAAGGGTTATTCTTAAGGACCCAACTAAATAACATTATTTGATTTGGGCAGCCCATTGGTTTAGAACCCAGTCAGTCTGATATGCCAAGCAAAAATAACATATTTGATTGGCAAGTCCACTGGTATAGAACTACAGAATACATTCAATTGGATATGCCGCGTAAATTGACGTAATTCAGATCTTTGTTCGTCTAAGAAAATAGGAGTATAGTTATTGTCCAAAAAAAAAATTAGGAGTATAGAAAATTGTCTTGAGTTCAAGTCTTGTAAACTACATGATCAATACTTAGTGTGTATAATTATTTTTCAAATGTCATTAAATAAATAAATAAAGTAATTAAAAAAAAGCTAAATTTGGTGCTTATCACATATAAATTGATAAGTAATTAAAAAATACTTGATATAGAAGCCGCTTGAAGATTGAAACTGGTGGATTAATCCCTCCATTAAGTGGAGAGGAATTTGATGGGTTATTCCCTCCATTAAGTGTGGGAGGATTTGATGGGTTAATCCCTCCATTAGGTGGAAGAAAATTAATATGATCTTTGGAGTTCCCCAAAGACTTTTGATATTTCAATGCACATGTTATGGTTTGTGCATGGATGTAATTTTGGGTAGGTTCATTCATGTGCTTGAAAACAAAGAAGACTTTTGATCTCCCAATTTATTGTTACAGATTACTATGCCCATATGAGTTACGATGAGATTAATTGGAGCTAACTCTTATGCATGACTATACAATGATGACTTACTTTCATCCATCCCTATATAAAAGAGAGGGATTGAGTTTTCTCAATCATCCTTCAAGCAGCAACTTATCCACCAAAAGTGAGAATGAGAGGAGAGTTTCTCCTTGTATGAGAAATATAGCCTCCTTTGTGAGAAAAAGAGAGAAAGTGAGATCATCTTGAGTGAATACAAGAAAGAGTTGTGTATCCACCATTGAGTGAGATTGTATTTGTAATCTCATTATTCATAGTGAAGAATTTTGGAGCTGCTGTCAGAGGACGTAGGCACATTGTCGAACCTCGTTAAATTTTGGTGTTCTCTTTTACTTTTTTTACTTCCTCTTTATTTCTGCTAATTTATTTACACAATTTATTTTGAGGGTGAAAAAAATTTAATCATGATGATTATAATTATATATTTTATTTGTATATCTTTCTCAACAGAAACCAACCCTAAGGTCCTGCTTGTGAATTGAGAGATAAGTGACCTGGTGCGCACGCAAAACGGTTTAGGTCGTAAGCCTATCGATTACAAAAGCTCAAGTGGGATGACAACAACATCAAATTACATCACCATGTTTTAATCTTTCAAACTTAAACACTACTATAATTTATTTCATAGTCAAACAAAAGTAAAAAAGATAATAAATTGCCAAGTCATATTCTTTCCGATACTATAGCATATTATAGATTTCTTATTTATTTTTAGAATGTTATTAACAATTTATAAATTTGACAAATGTAGTAGCTAGTGAATTGTTTCTTTCTTTTTTACAGAGATTCAGACAAAATCGAGTTTTAAATATGAATTTACACGTGCTTCCAGTAGCATTTAAGAACCATGATTTAGAAAAATATCTTTAGTAGTTTCCTCAAAAATTTAAAAGTCAATAGTTTGCTTGGTACCAAATCAACAAAAACGGATTGAAATTTTTTGCACATTCAATGACCACATAAAATGTGTTTTGTTTTTATTTTGTAAGCCCAATATTCTTCATGGTTAGGTGCTCTTTCCTTTTCACACCAAAGTCTCACTAGTTCTAAAGATTACAAGTGAGAATTTAAGTTCGTATTTCAAGTAAATAGATAAGAATTTTGGTATTTTATTTGAAGGGTTGTATATGTCCTGCTTTTTGGAGCTACATAACCAACACAGTACTTAAGTTTTTGATTAATGTGAATTCTTTACTTGGGATGATGTGAAAAAGGCTCAAATTATGAAGATACTATCCTTTAAAAAAATGAAAATTTAGTTATATATTTACCAGGAAAATAAGAGGGAAAAAAATTGTATAATAGAAGACAAGGACACTTATATTATAGTAACTTTATTAAAATTTTGTTCGATTTTAAATTCAATGGAGAAAAAAGAATATTACACAGAAAAGAATCATAATTATTATTCTCAAACAAAATATTTGAAACTAAGTCGGATGATTTTTTGAACAAAAAAAATTCAAATCTAAGATCCCAAAGGAAAAAATGCGCCAACATCTAAGTTACTCAGGAGTCAGGACCGTAAATAACAAGACAAATTCGCGTCAACCAAAAAAACAAACACCACCTAAATAAGAGGTAAATTAATAACATTTCACATATCCCTGTAAATTTCGTGGCAGGTGATGCTGTGATGTGTCGGAACAAAGACCTATCCAAAAATGACTGTTTTACTGAGTCAATAAGATTTAGCACACAAGACGATGTCTCAGTCGTTTTCTTATTTTTCTTATTTATTTTTGTTTGGAGGCTGATGTGTTGTCTATTTGTCCAGATTGGTATGCCAAAGTCTTCGCCTGCTCCTTGACTAAAATCCAAATGCGCGCGTCTCAAGTCTTAGCCTTGCAGTCTCTCCGAGCTCTCTCAGCCTGGCGTGAGCTATCATGGAAAAAGAAAAAAAAAAAAAACATGGCGTGAGCTTATAGTTTCTGGACCCATACATATGCACTTGGGTTTGTTTTCCTCTATTGGCTGAGCTCGCACTCCAGAATCAAAGAAAAAAGATTGTCTTTTTAATTAATAATTGATTAATCGACACACATGTATTCGCATCAATGAACGCGTTTTCAAACACTTGTGATGGGGTCCAAATTAGGTTGCAAGGATGCGAACACGTTTTTTGATCTTTACTCATTTTCCATTTTCAACTCTGTTTATTAAATAGAAACTCAAAGCTTTAAGCTTGGTTTGCTGCTCGGTTTGCTTTATTTAGTTTCAAAATTCAAACTTCTGGAAAAAAATTGGGTTGTATTTGCGATTTCTTAATTGGGTTTGTGTTGATGGTGGCAAACATGAAGAAATGGAAGTTCAGTCGGCTGAAGGACTGTTTGGGGCTGCTAGGTATGGTGGTGGTCTGCTTGCTGATTCAAAATTTGGGGTTTTGTTGCTCTTTGAACGATGAAGGTATATGATTGATTTGGGTTGCTGTTTGGTTCTCTGGAAGTGAAGGAAACTGTTTAAATTTGAGTTGCTGTTTCTTGTGCAGGTTTGGCGCTGTTGAGGTTTAGAGAGAGAGTAGCGAGTGACCCATCTGGTGCTTTGTCGAATTGGAATGATGAGGATGGAGAGATTGATCCATGCTTATGGTTTGGGGTCGAGTGCTCAGATGGAAAAGTGGTAGCTTTGTGAGTGCTCTACTCTCCCTTTTCTTCCTTCGTGTGTTCTGTTTGGTTACTAGGAAAAAGTTGAACAGATCAAAATTGTGTCTTTGACAAAAGCTGTTGAGGAACTTAAAAATAAAAGGAAGAAAAATCTTAAGATTGGAAGTTTTGAATTTAGCTCAAAAGGGTATTTTTAGCATACTACATAATATTAGAAGTTTTCTTTTAATTCAAGGACATAATAATCAAAGCTCAAAATTATGAACAACTATGCATTTTAGTCCTTCAGCTTTTTGGTGACAACTTGTCAATACCTTGAACTTGATAAGAACTTATGACTCTTTGGTGATTAGATTTTGCTGCTTTTGCCTAAATTATTCTGAAGTTTGATGCAAATGATGTGCAGGAACTTAAAAGATCTTTGTCTTGGAGGAACGTTATCACTGGAACTCAGAAACCTTGTCCATATAAAGTCTATGTGAGTATTTTTGACTCATTGACACAATATGTAATGATTAACAGTAAATTTCTTTGTACTCCTTTTCTGGTGTCTTACTAAGTTTAATTTCTCTGCAGTATTTTGCGCAATAACTCCTTTACGGGGATCATTCCTAGAGGGATTGGAGAGTTGAAGGAGTTGGAAGTGTTAGATTTAGGGTACAATAACTTCAGTGGACCACTTCCAGCTGACCTTGGCAATAATTATTCATTGGCAATCCTGTAGGTTGATCTGTCAAGCCATTAAGTTCTTATCTGGGTCATTTTTCTTCGAAACATATATAATAACTCAGTTTTGTTTTGTGCCTGCATTGCAGCCTACTGGACAACAACAGGCTTCTCGGTATCTTATCTCCTGAAATTTACAACCTGGAGATGGTTTCCCAATTTCAAGTTGATGAGAGTAGGCTTTCTGGTGCAGGCAGAGAATCATCTTGCAACGAAAGATCCACTGCGTGGTATGTAATTGCAATCCTGCTTTGCATGTGTCTCTTCCATTTCTCTCAGATCAATAAATAGAATTGTGATCAATGCTGATGGAAAAATGAGTGGATTTCTTTTCATCACAGAATTTTACTGTCTGTTTTCGTTGTAAAGCCTTCTATCATGAGATGTTTATGCATTTGGCATATTCTGCTTTATCTGAAGCTGCTTTTTATCTTTGCTAGGAACCAGGCTCGTACAGAACACATTATTCACAGGAGAGAGCTGATATCAAAAATCATCCCTCATCCAGCAGCTAAACCAGAACCAGCAAATATTCCTAGCTTGGTACCTGTAGTCCCAGAGCCTAACGCTTCCATCTCATCACCAGCTATTCCATCACCTTCCCCAAACCCTGATGTTGCACCTGCATATGCCCCAGCACCATCATCTAACTTGAGTTCAACTTCCCCACCTACCGAATCTCCTTCTCCGCGTTCACATTCAGCCCTACCGCCTTCCTCCATAGCAAGCTCCAAAAATGAAAGTTTCACTGCGAAGCATAAAGTTGCAATTTTGACTGGAGGCATAGGTGCCGGTGCATGTCTTGTAATTTTAATCGTTGGTATATATCTCCTTAAAACCAACAAGGTGGCTACTGTCAAACCTTGGGCCACCGGATTAAGTGGGCAGCTCCAGAAAGCCTTTGTAACTGGTACGCCTTATTTCGTAATAGAAAAGTTAGCTTTTTAACTGTAGTAACTGTCAAGCCTGGTTATGCTTGATACATTTTCATGTTTCTTTCTAAATTAAACTTGATATCAAATTTTCATTGCAGGTGTACCGAATCTTAAAAGATCAGAGCTTGAAGCGGCTTGTGAAGATTTCAGCAATGTGATAGGTTCTTCACCAATTGGGACAGTGTACAAAGGGACATTGTCCAGTGGTGTCGAAATTGCTGTGGCTTCCCTTGTAGAGACATCCACAAACGGTTGTTGGCGCAGAAATTTAGAGTTGGAGTTTAGGAGGAAGGTATTTAACAACAAAACCTATCAAGTGATTTATGATTGTTTCATCTGGTGTTGCAGAGCCTAATTGTTCTTATGGTTTTTGTTTCAGATTGGGACATTATCGAAGGTGAGCCACAAGAACTTTGTCAGCCTCATTGGGTTCTGCGCGGAAGAGGAGCCGTTCACTAGGATGATGGTGTTTGAATATGCTCCCAATGGGACGCTTTTTGAGCATTTGCACAGTGAGTTTATACCAATTCTTGCTGAAATTTTTAATGTTCTTGCTCTAACACTTTGTGCTTAGAGATAACTATATCCGAGGACAACTATAATCAAACTTACATAAAAGGACTACTCAACTAAGGAAGCAGTCTTTTTTTTTTTAATTGTGATCGTGGGTGGGGTAAACAAAGGTGTTACTTTCCAAGTCCAAAACCCATTTTTTAGAATTGTGATTTTACTTGGTTAACCTTGACGGAATCAAGGCTGTTTTCAGGGGTTCAACAGTTTAAGATTTAGGATTTAAGAAAGTTTTGGGCAGCGGGAGGGGGTGTTTAGGTGAATGTGGTGGTGGAAGACCTTATGGTTTGGGTTTTAGTCCTAGAAATTCACAACAATAAGTGATTAACCCAATATTTTGTGGTTTAGGGGCATTGTTGATATATCGCATTTGGTAAATGGGGATATTTTTAGGTGTTTGTTGCACTTTTTGTCCTTGGTCGTCAAATTTTGAATTGAGTTGTCCTTGTGCAGTAAAATTAGGTTGTCGTCGATCCTTGTGTTCATACAAAGATGTCTAATGTTTTGTGAAACTGCAGTAAAAGAAGCTGAGCACTTGGACTGGAGAATGCGACTGAGAATCGCAATGGGCGTGGCCTACTGTCTGGAGTACATGCACCAGCTGAACCCACCGATATTCCACAACAACTTGAACTCTTCAGCTGTCCAGCTAACAGAAGATTATGCGCCCAAGGTCTCAGAATTCAGTTTCTCAAACCAGACAGCTGAAGCCGAGAAAGAATCATCATCATCACCAGTCATCAAACTATTCAGCACTCCATCAGGCAACAGAGAGAACAATGTCTACAGCTTCGGTGTCATATTGTTCGAAATGGTAACAGGCAGACTGCCTTACTCAGTGGACAATGCCTCAGAAGAAGACTGGGCTTCTGACTATCTGAGAGGCCACCATATCCTCGAAGAAATGGTGGATCCAACGCTAGAATCTTTCGACGAAGAGCAGGTAGAGAAGATCGGGGGAGTAATAAGATCTTGTACGTTACCTGACGCAAAACAAAGACCGCCAATGAGAGAAGTTAGTGCAAGACTCAGAGAAATTACCGGCATTTCACCAGACGGGGCAACGCCAAAACTGTGTCCTCTTTGGTGGGCTGAGCTTGAGCTTCTGTCTGCGGATGGACACTAGAAGCTTTTAAGCAAGCCCATATTGGAAGTATGAAGATTTGCACCGGTACTCAAATCTAGTGTATAGGTAGCAAGGCGCTTGATAGTGCTTGTTCATGGCTAGATGACGGCATTTTCTACTTGCTTATGTATATAAACAGAGATTTATAGGGAGCTTTTCTTTTTCTTTTTTTGTTTAGCAGTAAAAATTGTAGGAAAGGCACAAAAAAGAAGCACCTACCAGCTGTCAATTTGGTTTCTTTGTTTATTCAACCATGGTGTTAGTTGACGATAACACCAAAAAATATTAAAGAAAAAACAAAATAAAAGATGAAAAGGACGAACACCATCTGGATTTCTCAACCCATTTCTATGTACTCCGCCCGCCCAACCCCTTACTTCTCAATTTGGCATTGCCCTCCCTATTGCCCCTCATCATTCACCAAACAACCAACCTGCACCATCTTCATCACAGCCACCAGCAAATCAAACTACATTCACAGATCACTGTTCATCATCACAATGTCTTGGGAAGGAAGGGGTTAGGCGGGCGGTGGGCATGGGAATGGGTTCAGCGGGCAGTGGGCATGGGAATGGGTTGAGAAATCTATCTTCTTCATTTTCTGTGTTTTTTCTTTCTAATATTTACTTCTAGTATTTTTCTACAAAATGCTTAAAATATTTTTTTAATATTTAGTTTTAATTTTTTTTTGTATAAAATTATACGTGATGCTTACGTATTTTATTTAAATATTTTTATTTAGTTTTAGTTTTAATATCATTGGACCATACGTGATGGTTACGTATTTTTTTTTTTCAAATGAATTTACATTTTTCATTAATGGCTTCGATTTTCAAGAACCTTGAAACCTTGTGATTCTTAGGTTTCTCAATAACCGGCCGCCCAAGATCATATATGTGAATGAGCAATCTATTATTTATCTAAGTACACCTAAAAGACCGTGAACAACAAAAGAGAGAGGTCTTCACAAATAAAAAGATTGGGAATAAATTCTGAAAAAAAAAAAATAAACTGGGGAATAATTTAGGTAGTTGACACTTGACATGCAACTAAGTAGCCTCCACGTTCAGTAGATTTAGATTTAGATTTAGTGTCCCTACCAAATATATCCTAAAATCCATTACCCTATTGGCCTAGGCCTTGTCTAAATATAACCCCATCCAATACCCCTTCATTCAACCCACATTTCTACTCAATACACCCACAAAGCAAGCACTTGCCTAGTTGCCTTCCCTCCCTAGTCTCCCAGGACATGGCAAGCAACAATCAGCTTGCACTCCTTATTTCAACCCTCCTCCTCTTCCCCCTGGCCTTCCCCTCCACCATCGCCTACCCCCCTAAACAGCCCGAGGAGCCAGAGAACAAAGCCACCCCACGTGGTGTTGGAAGGCATGGTGTATTGCCGGAGCTGTGACCACTACGGGACATGGTCCTTGACGGATGCTGAGCCAATCGCTTCAGCCGAAGTGAGTGTCATCTGCAAAAACCACAAAGACCAAGTCAGCTTCTACAAATCCTTTGTCACAGATGGTATAGGCAACTTCTATGCCCAGCTTCAAGGGTTCATAATGAGACACTCCATTTTGGACCATCCCCTCCATGGCTGCCATGTCAAGCTCGTTTCTTCCCCTCTTGCAAGCTGCAGTGAGCTCAGCAATGTCAACTACGGCCTCTATGGCGCCCCACTTTGTTACGAAGACAATAGATTGATCGGCAGGAATTATGAGGCCATCATCTACGCTGCAGGGCCTCTCGCTTTCCGCTCTTCTCATTGCCCTTTTACTCACTCTTAGTTCGCCCTCGCCGGATAAAATTACCTGATTCATTTTTATTTGTTACTTTTTGTGTCTTTTTTTCGAAATGTAACAGTGTACTTGCAGATATATTGATGGTTCGATAAATTGGTTCGTAATGAAATGAAATGTTTTAATTATTTGCCCATGATTTTTGGCTCGAACTTAAATTAGCAACTAAGATGGAACAGACCACATAAGCAGAATCAGAAGGCACAAATCTGAAAAATCCGCAGCACACATACATTGCTGCTGAATTTGTATGCCTAGAAATCCAGGGGCATTCCGAACATTTTATTGATCTCATCCATGGCTTCCTTTGTTGTTACAGTGGCCTCAAACAAATCAGTATCCCTTGATTTTCCCGGTAAATCGACCATCTTCTGGTCTTGCTTCTGGTCCAAGTTATCATCAGGAAGTATAGAAAACCCACCAAAATCTTCTTTCCTATCAAGCCCACTTTCCCGCTTCTTCACTCTCCTCCTCCTTCCAAAATCCATTGGCCTCCCAAACATGTTGTTGATATCATCCATGGCTTCCTTTAAGTTGATTGTGGGGTCTACCAAGCCATGGTGGCAAGCATTTTCCACCTCTGGCTCAGCTGAAATGGTAGCCCCAACAAACCTACAAACCATCGTGTCCTCTCTAAACCTCGGTCTACGAGACGAGGTTCCAACATCCAAATCACCAGAACTTTCACCAGGAAGATCTTTTGGATTCGGAAACACGAAAACATTTCCACGTGAAGCAGGTGATGCAGAATCTTCTGGAAAATTTCCGGCTTTTCTCTGATCAGGGCTTTCATTTTCATCATCAACAAAAATGTTCAAGGGTTCTGGCTTCCCTCCATTATCAACATCTTCATCAACAAATACCTTGAATCCATTGTCCAGATTTCCGTCTTTTCCTTGAGCTTGGCGTGATCTTCTCCCTACTAGACCCGTCTCTAGAGGCTCTCGAAACATGTCATTTATGGCACTCATGGCCTCTTTCATGTTTACTGTAGGATCCACCAACCCATGGTGACATGCATCTTCTGCTCCAGATTTTCCAACAATGGCAGTGTCTACAAACTTCACCACAACTGTATCATCTCTGCCGAACATTCTAGCTTCATCCTGCCGGGCTTCTGCGGGCCTGGCTCCTATCCTGGACACATTTTCTTTGTTCCTTTCTTCATTTGGAGGAATAGTCCTATCTGAAAGTGACCTTTTTGTTGTTCTCTTTTCCTGGCATTATAGAACATGTTTCCGAGGTTAGAATCTGACCAACACAAAATCCAAACTCGACTCCAAAAAAAACAGAAAAGTGGAAATCAACCTGGTTTCTGGGTCTCCGGTGTCTTTCCATGCGGCAGAGGAACTGGTCATACGATTTCTCTAGCTCCCCAATGGGCTCTGCAAGGCTGTTCGACAGTTGGTAATATACTTATGAACCATTGAAAATTTTAGTCCATTTCAAACCATTAGCATCAAAGAAAGCAACTGGATTTATAAGAATCAGCAACTTATCCAAGTTGAACAAATTAGGTAAATGAAATGTGTTGTATTTCAAGCGCAACTCAAGGATCCACTATACTTATGAACATTCAAATTGCTGTCAACTATAGGCCAAATTCTTGACGAAAATAATACTAAATTTGAGCTGCAAATAAGCATCTAAGCTACATATTAACCAAAAAACAGATCCAAGGCTGCGAAATAGAAAAGTATCGCGTAAGATTTCATTCCTTAGGGTCTTGGAAGAATCACAATAGGTTTTCAGTCAACAAATTTCGATAGATTTTCAGTCAAAAAATTTCGAGCACTTACTTCTGCACTCCCAAATGGTACATTTTCTCAGCCTCTTCAAGTTTCTTGTTCTTTTCATAGTAGAGAGCATATGCTTGGTAGAACAAAGAGTGCTTGGCCCCAATCTGATTCGCCTCCATCGTTCTCAACAGAGCTCTAGGATCATCTACAAAATCCATCTGCTCCACTCAAAACAAAGAAAAATAATAATGGAATCCCCAAATCAAATCCTACCAAATCAATTTTCTCAGTAACCAAACAGTAGCTGAGAAATGAAGCAAAATTGAAAAGAACCAGAAACCCAAAATTACAAAACAAATGGGGATAAATAAGTTACCAACTTCAACCAAACTCGAATATAGCGCAAATCGTTTCGATATCGCCGATCGGACTCAAATGTCTGCGCGCATTTCTGCAGGAATCGAGGCAGCTTCTCCTTCAGAGTGGGAGGTGGGAGTGAGTCATTCATTTTCCGAATCCCTCTGAAACCACACTGTGAATATTAGCATAAAAGGGTTGAAAACAACTGACGGGCAACTGAAGGGAGAGAGAGATGGGCAGGAGGACAAGGATACCTTAGCCATGGGAGAAGTGGATCTTTGCCAGAATAGGTTTTAATGTCGGAGATTAAGGACGTGAAGAGATCGTTGCTGGCCATGATGGTGGCGGCGGCGGTGGCGGTGGTTGTGGAGGAGGAGAAGGAGGGTTTTGTTTGAATTTGAATTTGATGTCCCTTGCGCGCTAGGTGTCAGAAGAAGACTAGGGAAAAGTCGAGAACGAAACGATTTTAGTAACGGCAGTTTATTTTTTTTAAAAAAAAAAATTTACTGTTTTTCTTTTAGGCAAAATTATTTAAAAAGCAAATTATATTTTAGTACCATAATGTTTACATCAACGGTTATACTTAATTTCTCAAATTTTTCATTTTAATTCTTTGACATTTTTAAAATATAAGACTCGAATCTGACTTAACATTTTATGTTTGAAAATTTATTAAAAAAGAGGCCCCATCCAAATTAAATTTGATAATGACTTTAAGTGACAAAAAGGGAAATTTGGAATGTGTGTATTTAGTTAGTTTGTTCTTGTTTGGTGCCTCTATGAGACTTGTTTTATGTTGTTGGTCGATTTCACTCTGTGGGCTCTTGTTTATTCGGTTGTCTTTTGACGTAATAAATTTTTGTTTAACAAAAAAAACTTGCTTAAAACTTTATACCACAATTTCATATTCAAATATACTAAAACATCCCTATTTCGACATTTTAATCATACATATTGGAAGCTTAGACCATGTAATCACAACTACCACATTAGAATATACAAAAATAGTTCAATTTTCACAATGCCATCAAATCCAACGGTACAATATGGGTCTAACCAAATAAACTGATGTGGTCTTTTCCACCCATTTATCTTGAGTCTTTCATAGCATTGTTATTTTCCTTCACTTATCTCGCTTCCGGACAAGGGAAAAAAGGTTATTATCAAATAAAATAAGAGTTTCATTTTGTTGGTATCCTTGTGTAATTAGCAACCACACCAATAACACTTAATAGATGACCTCCATACATACCCTTCATATGACACCCATTTAAACCTATCAAGGGTTGTCAACCTATTTTGAAACCATTTTTGCACCTAGCAAGACACGTATACATCCTTCAGAAACTGGCTACAAAAGTTGTACACTGTAATCGCACTTGAAGATTAATGTTGAACCAATATTAGTCCTCCTCACCTCATTTGCATAATCCCAAATCGAGCGTATTGATAGTTCTCTCTAATATCTTCTTTTCCTTCATCTTCATCCTGTATGCCTTCATTTTTGAAATCTCACAGTTCTAATCACATTGAATTGTCGATTTGAGTTTTTATTTGAAAAGTATCTTCATGCTGCAACCTAATTCCGGTCCAAAATCACCCAAATAATCCGTTTTCTACCCTTTAAACGTCTAATTCCATCTACACAAACCCAGAAAAAGTTCTATGATCTTAAAACTAAAAAAAAAAACTCACCCTCAACCTCGATCCTATCCTTCAGAATTTCGGCCAAACATTGGAGGTCCATTCTAACTCCTTACCGCGTCCAAAACTTCTAGGTTACTGGCTCTCTAGGACCGTATAGACTTGATCAAGTTGTTAGGGACTAGAGGTGGCAATAAGTCGTGTCGTGTCGGGTTCGTATCATGTCACGTACTCTAATTTACCTATTTAAGCTCAACTCGAATCCGACCCGTTTATTAATCGTGTCGAACTATGTAAACCCAAACCCGACCTGTTTATTAAACAGGTAACCCGAACCCACCCGTTTAACCTTTTATTAAACGAGTCGTGTTGGATAATCTGTTTAACTCGTTTAACTCATTTAACCTGTTTAATCCATTTAACCTATTTAATCATATATCCAACATAATATTTGAAGCAGAATTTTCACTAAAATATCATACTAACCATCAACCAACTTCATAATTCATAAATTCATGCAATAATTTAGTGTCCATGACCAACAATACAACATCATCAATGTAATATTACGTTCCAAAAGCAAGTAAGCATCACATTTGCTCATTTAGTACATAAAACCAACTAAAATTACGTGACTAATTAACAAATTTTTAATGTCCATGACTAATAATACTCAGCAAAAAAAGTGTTGAAATTGATTGAATCTTCGTGAATTGCACAAGAACGCATCAACTAATCAGCACCTACAATAAAACGAAAAAAAAATATTAGAATCCAACCTCAAAATTCATGCCCACAATCCACCTATATATATAATTAAGTAATTTAGTAGTTTTTTGAAATAAGGTAATTTAGCTGCAGTTATGCGAGTTTGTATATATAATGTGTTGTTCTACAGGTTCGTGGGTATGACTCCCACTAAAATTAAATCAAAATTGAAGCATGAGAGCATGAAGTGATAGTTGCTACACTAATCAATCTAGCTTCATTTAATATGAGCATGTATAATGTCGATTTTGAAAAGGTTCCCTGATCATGAACAAAAACATCTATCCACCATGTATATATATATATATATATGTTGAAAATGAAATTAAAATTAAAGAAATTAAATCGTTTAAAAATGAGGTTGTCTCAATAAAAAAAATCTTGATAAAGTGATAGTTGTCTCAATATGAAAGTCTCACCACTCTCTCAAGACTCAAAGTCTCAAATTAATTAAGCTCTCCCACTTGGTCTTTGATGATGCGGCCGGCCTGCATTGTCCATTTCCATACACACATATATCATTACCAACGTCTTTTCCAAGCAAGCAAATTCCCCATTTCAATTCTACATTTCGTTATATTACACAAACTAGCCTTATTTCTTAAAGCTATAAATAACATTGAACGTTCCCACTTCACTACCATTATTATTCTTACTGCTATTCTCCACCTCTCTCTCTCTCTCTCTCTCTCTCTCTCTCTCTCTCTCTCTCAAGTTCCATTTTTCAGACAAAATGACTATTAATAATAGTTCAACTGGGTTGCCCAGTCAATTAAGTCATCCAAATTAAAATAGATATGATGATACCAAAAATCCACAGAAAAACTAT
The DNA here is from genome assembly GCA_032719365.1 of Prinsepia uniflora. NCBI lineage: Eukaryota > Viridiplantae > Streptophyta > Magnoliopsida > Rosales > Rosaceae > Prinsepia > Prinsepia uniflora. Next base: position 9,519,436 of record CM064870.1, on the reverse strand, counting down.
TCGACAATATGTACCACAGTTTTAAATACTTTATATTGTTATATGAACATACTGAATTCCAGAATTGGGTATCAAAGCACCAACTTCATTGTCATAGGTTTAAAATCTTTACTTCCAAAATGCTTGTTAAAGTAAGAGAAATTAAGAACTAAGAAGCATGCCCAATGGTTATGCTTTCATTGTCCTTGACCTGAAATTTCCCACGGGGGTATTATTGAAAGGGCCAACATGGTTATCAGACTTAAGCGTGTTATGATCACCTAAAACAAAAATAGACTTAAAGGTATTACAGGATCTTAAAATTTTAGAGCTAAGCTGCCATGAAGGTAAGGATTTGATGCTGGTTTAGTGCCAATGGTGAACTCTTTAAGGGGTATATAAAATTCTGGTCTTCTAGTATGTTAAGGATTGAAAATTTCTTGGAGGCTAAACTAATAACAAAATGCATAAATAAAGATAAAGGAGGTGCGAAGAATATCCTAGAGGGTCCTGAGGCATCAGAGTTATTATACTCATTACTAGCCCTGTTAATCGGTTAAAAAAAATTGACCGAAAAATCGGACCGAACTGTAACCGAACCGAGGAAACCCCGAAACCTTTTGGAGAAAACCGAACCAAACCGGTCTGAACCGGTTTGGTTTCGATTTTCGGTATGTTTATACCGGACCGAACCGAACCGAAAAGTAGTAAAACCGGCCCGAACCGGACCAAAACTCATTAGTTACAAACGGCGTCGTTTTATTCTTTTTTACGAAACCCTAGATCTAGAGATGACAGAAGGAACTCAGATGCCTCACAATCTCACTCGACACTAAACTCTGAAGTGAAACTGAATCCCTAGTTTTCTCACTTCCATTCCTCCCTCCCACTTCAAAGTTTTCGACAATTTCTCAATCTTTTTCAGTCACTTCATAGTTCATCATACTTCATACCCTCCTCCTTCTCCTGCTCTTCATCCTTCACTCTTATTTCTCTGTCTCTATTTCACTGCTACGAGCCTACAAAAATAACCCACTCTACTAAATCGTCAGCTTTAGCTTTACGAAAACACTTTCTTCAAGAGCTTTAAACACTCAACACGTACCAACCCCCCAACATATCATATTCAGTGGAATTTCAAACCCCCGTGGACGGTAGTGGACGAAATTTTCATCTCTCATATTTCTCCTTGCTCTGAAAGGTAATCATAACATTTCAACTTTTTCTCTCTTCTTGTTGTTTCTGCAGTTTTGATTTTACTTCTTCATTATTATTAGAGCCAGGAGAAGTGAATTTTAGTAGAGAGAATATAGAATAGATATTTGATTTTACTTCTTCATTATTATTATTATTATGTTTTTAATTTGGATTTGTTCTGGTTAATTAAAAAGATTTGAGTTTTTATTCAAATCTCTGCTTTCTTCGTTTTAAATATAATGATAGAACGATCAAGGGGATTTTGAAATTGAAGATTTATATTCTCAGCGTGTGCTCGCATGACAGGAACACGTATACATGTGGTAGTTAGTTAGTTACCTTTATATCTTTGTCATTATGAAGAAATGAACAAAGAATGATCACAGATCACACACAAAAACTATGTTGGAAAAATCTTCACACTTATAAGCTGATTTTTAGTTTAACAACTCTGACTGGTAAAACACTAGGACAGAAACTAACCCATATTTTTCGTGTCTCCTTGACTAATTTCATTTCCTCTTCATTATATCCATTTGGAAGGACAGTTGAATTGTGGGAAAACAAGTTAAAAGAACATTGCAAGAAGTGAAGGAAAATAGATGGTTTAATGACCCTTCATGGAAAACAACTTTAATGTTCCACAACAGACTTTAAAATTCACAACAAATAGCCAGACCTGCCGCTGATTTGGATTCTTTGTTTTCTTCTTATTCTTTTACCAGATTTGGGTTTAAACTTTCATTCTTGTTTAGGCAATTGAATTAGCCAATTTCCAAATTGGCATGATTTTATTGTAGAATGGAAATTGATTTAGATTGAAGGATTCTTGTCACAATATAATGATAGAACTCTATCATTAAAGAAGTTACAATTTGTAAGTTTTGAGGCTTGGTAGGTTTTCATTTTGTTTGTTTTTGATGTACTACTGTTGGGGACCTCCTTGTCCGCTTTTTGTATTGTTCGAGTTTTGTTTCAATAGAAGTCTACTTGAGAAAAATACATTCGTAAGTTCAAGATTGGTATACATGTCATGTGAAACTATTAATAGTCAATAATTGTATGATTTGCAGCAATCCTAACAAGTAAAATGACTGATGGACATGATGAGGTGCACTCTTCATTCTTGCATAATCAACAATGAATTAAATGGTTCATCTGGAACATTAGTCCTAAGAGTTTAAAGAACCCTTGAGCAATAGACTAATAGAGTGCAAAGAGATGACTACCACTTACTTCGTCTCCAAGCGCTTTACTTCCTTGGGTTGGGATATTACCTGGTTAACTGAATTCTTGGCATTAGGTTTATATTTGAAGGGGAAATGCTCTGCAAAGCAAGTTTTACTGGTTCAGTAACCAATGGAAATCAAATACTAGCATTTTAGTGGAACTCTGCGTCATGTTTGTGGCTTGTAACAGGGGTGACATTCTTGCAGAATATAAATAGCTAAACAAACTTGCAGGTTTTTCATTGTTCTTTGGGGTTTAGTGGAACTCAGGTTGTTACTAACAGTTTATCCTTAATGAGTGCCATAGAATTAAGGTGTTTGAGTAGTGGTCCTCTTAATATTAGTGTTTTTTTTTTCTTTTTCCAAGCATGCGTTTGGTTCCCTTTATTTGAATAGATCATGTGATGAGTTCAACTGATGTCTCAGACCCTACAAAAAATATTGAAAAATTCTAAGCATCAGCTAATTTTCCTAAAAGCTTAAGCTATTAGGATTTATAGATCTCATTCACTTTAGCCCTTCCCCTCGTGTGTCCAAGACTTCAACTCACGAGTAGGGATGTAGACTTTCGTATAGTATAAGAAATGAGAACAATTTGAGCACAAGACCTTATGCTTTGATACCATGATAGTTTGAAACCAATTCACTTCGAACAAAATATGTCATAATAAACATTAACAAACAGATCTGGGAAAACCTTAACCTTAAAGCTTGCACACCTAACCAAGCAAAATGGACAGGAAAAGTCTTCAGTTACTGCAACATGAACAAAGGATTATGTCACAAACAAGGGAATGCATATCATGTTAGGAATAAAGGATATTGTTAATGAAAAAATCTCAATCAAAGAATTTGAGAAAGTGAAGATTCTAAGAAAAGAAGAAATCATCATAATTCCCAAGCAAAATTTATATTTATTGACATGGAAATGGAAGTTAAGAATTAAATTTCCATTTGCCATCCTTTAATTTTAAGATGTCAAACTTGTCCAAGACTAAAAGTACAATAATTAGAAGTCTCCAAGAACATAAAATAAATAAATGTCATTAATACCTTCTGAACAAAGAAAACAATGCTAGCCATATGAACCTTTGTTGTTTGTTATTGACTTTCGGGGAAATAGAATACCCACATGAACCTTTGTTGTTTCTAGAAGAAAAGCACATACCTATGAGTAACGTAAGGGGATGAAGGTAAGAGCGAGGGATACAATGCTAGCCATTTCCTCACTTTTTCAACCTAATTGTCTACTTTGCGGTTTTCTCTGTTTTCTTTCTCTCTCGTGTTCACAAAATCGTGATGGATTTCTGTCCTATGTATTTTTTTGCTTTCATGTCCTTTCTCTGCCCACTTAAGTATTTTCTTTCGTGTTTGATAAAGTTTTCTCATCCATTGTTAATTGACTTCCGCAACTTCATTCTCACCAAGGGTGAACATCAAATTTTGTAGAGAACGGAAGGTTGGTTCCCTATTAATTTGGCAGATTCCTCTAGTCTTCATAAACTCTATGAATTTTACAAAAGAGTGTTTTATTGTCTAGCATTGCAAGCACCATGCAAGCCAAATTTGACAAGTATTGGGGGGAAGTGGAGCGTATGAACCAATATTATTTCATAGCCCTTGTTCTTGATCCCCGTCATAAATTGGACGATGTGGAGGATTTTTTTTTGGGGTTGGGGGGGGGGGGGGGGGGGGTGTATTTGAGGATGATGATTATAAGGTTGCACATGCTATTTCTAGATTGAAGATTTTATTGACTAGTCTTCATAAACTCTATGAAGACGGTGAGAGTGGGGATTCTGCAAGAGAGGACAATGTTAGTGGCAGCTCCTCTAGAATAGCAAAGGACAAACTGGGTTTGACTGACGATACGAATCTTATAGTAAGGAGGATGAGGAGGATGGCAAAGAAGGAAGTTATTTCTAATGATTTGGATAGATATCTATTAGATCCTATCAAAACTATTGAGGATTCAACGTTTGAAATTTTGGATTGGTGGAAAAAGATCGGGGTATCCAAATATTCAATCTTGTCGCGAGTTGCACAGAATGTTCTAGCTATACCCACTTCAACAATAGCTTCGGAGTCATTCTTTGGCACAAGTGGAAAGGTAATTAATTCGTATAGGAGTTCGTTGAGCCCTGAAGTTGTGGAGGCATTGATTTGTATTCAAAATTGGCTTATGAGTATTAATGTTGCATTACATTTGGAGCCGAGTGTTGATGAAGTGGAGTGTTATCATGCCCTTGCACAAGGTAATTGTTGTATTATTTTATTATTTCTAATACATTTTTTTGTTATTAATTGTGAATTTATGTAGATAATTAACTTTTCTTGTGTCTTATATGTAGAAATGACAAATGGTCGTGCTAAAGGTGCCTCAATAGTCCAATCCTTGAGACTTCTTGCCTTGCTGGTTTTCTTATGATATTTTCTACCGTTTTAATAATTTTGGATGGTTTGGTTTTGTAATCTTGCTGTTTTTATTGCTTGTAATGGACGTTTTTTTATTCAATTTTGATGCTTTGATGATTTTATTGTTTGTAATAGACATTATATGTTGGATTTTTATGGTTTGATGATTTTGTTGTTTATAATGGACATTTTAGGTGGATATTGATTAGTTGTAATAGACATTAATAAGGTAATAAATATTGATTATTGTATAAAAGAATAAAAAAAAAACCTGTTTTTTGTAGAAAACCGAACCGATTTGAACCGAAACAAACCGATTTTTATCTGGAACCGAACCGAATATTCAGTTTCGATTTCATTCGGTCATTGGGGACAACCGGACCGAACCGAATCGGTTCCCCTATTCGGTTTCGGTAAAAAAACCGAACCGAAAAACCGATTAATAGGGCTACTCATTACATGTCATACCGAAGAATAAAAATTACTACAGATAATTTCCAATACGCCGGTTATGTAAGACTCCCTAGGATAAAAACATGAAAAAAAAAATTAGTGACCATGATAAATTGGAGGACAGGCCGTATGCTTGAGTTTGTTTTAACACAAATTACTTTAACAAAGAAGCATGTGCATGATACATCACAGATGAAAAACCTGGTCTTAGACTCTTAGAGGCTAGCAGCGCCACCAAGCGGAGAAGGAGGAATTAGAGGCTTAGAGCCCAACTCGAGAGGAGGAGGATCGCCGATCCGACCGCCGCCACGCACAATCCTACCGCCGAGCACCGTAGACGGATCTGACCTCCGAGCACCGCAAACAGCTCCTGGACCCCTGGTTTCTGCGTTCTTGATCCTCTTATACTCCAGAAATAGAGAGTGCTGATGAAGGTTGGAGAATGGAGCCTTAGAAGTTAGCAAAGTGTTTATGGAGGTTGGACTTTGGTTTGGAGAATGGAGAGAGTGCAGGGTGAGGCTGGCAAAGGCAAACTAAGTCTGCTATAAATTTAGTTTTAGGTTATAAATGATATAAAATTTAAGTATTTATATGTACCCTTATAAAACCCTTGAGTAATTAATGGGTTCATGGGTTCATGGGTTAGTAGGTTGTGACTCGTGATTTAATAACCCGTTAATAGGTTATTAAATGGGTTTGCGGGTTGACCCGAAATCCACCTGTTTAATAAATGGGTTATAACGGGTTGACCCAAAATTGACCCGAATTTTTATCGAGTCGGGTTGATTCGGGTTAATTTCATGCGGGTTTCGAGTCGTGTCAAAAATTTCCACCCTTATTTGGGACCTTAGTTCGAAGCCTAGTTGCCTTGAACTGGTTAGGGTTCACGATTAGGGTTTTGGGTTTTTCGAGTTTGCAAGTTATTCCTCCTTCTTCTTCTCTGGTTTCCTTCCTCTCTCTCTTTTCTTGTTCTCTCTTTCTGATGCTTCTCCCTTCTCTTCCCATTTGGTGCTCTCTAGTTCGATTGTTTTAACAAAACTAGTTAAACACAAAATACACACATAAATTCACACACCCACTACATAGTCAGTGGATCCAAGGGATAAGAGGGAATGACAAGGACGAGATGACAGAACCCATCCCAATCCCCCTGCATTATCGTGGGATGCGCTTACTCCCGTTTGACATCGTGTGTCAGACAAATGATTAAACCGAAACCCGCTTGGGGTTATCCAGAGTACGCAAGGATCTGTGGCGGCATGTGATGTCTCGATCTCTACTACAGCCCACATCCGCAATCAACCTAAAGGGTATCAAAAATATAAAAGCTGTGAGTGAACAATCAGTTATAAAAACAGTTTATACAAAAATAACATTTATACCCTTCACATAAAAGTATGCATGCATCAGAAAACAAGTATTTCAATGTATTTCCAAAGAGTAGGACGTATTGTTTTTCAAATAAAATCCAGTGAAAAATACTTCTCAATCAAAGTCATTTCCTCGTTAGGGTCTCTGCCCCAAAATCAAATCGACAACATGTGGGATCTCAACCCAAAACATAAACATGTGGGATCTCAGCCCAAATCAAATCACGTAGGGTGTCAGCCCAAATATAAACCACGTGGGACCTTAGCCCAACTGTAAATCCATGTGGGGTCTCAGCCCATCATCATCAGTATCATCGGTCACGATTCTAATCCCAGTAACGCGTGCCCATAAGCTCAAGGACTGCTCTGATCCTAAGCGTGTCTCCGTGAACATGTCACCGGTCGACAATCACCAGATCGTCGTGAACATATCATCGATTGATCTCATATTGACTACGCCCAAACTACGCATTAATTTAAACACGTAATTCGAGTGTTGTGCAATTTAAACCCTTTTTGTGTAGATGTAGTATTGGTAAATAGGGATCGTTCTTAACCGGGGAAATTAGGGAACATTAATAATGTGTTAGTGGGAGATGAATAAAAGAATAATGAATTAAAGGAATAAAAGAATAAAGAATTAAAAGAATAAAAGAATGAAAGAATAAAAGAATAAAGAAGGGGGGTTTTGAAAAGATTTATAACTAAATTAAAGAAAACACTAATTAAGAATTAAAATGCAAATGCTCATGCTAATTGGAACTTAAAAACCATAGAGTAGTTTCATAGACAAAACCCACACTTTTACGTAAGTAATTTCGAATTAACAATCACATTATTTAAACTACTCCTAAAAATAGACCTTTTTTTCTAACATTTTGCTCATAATAAACCAATCACGAAATCCTACCTTCATCATCTCAAATACTTACATATATCTTTCAATATTATAAATGCATCAACCATTAATGTGCGTCAAACATCAATATGCTTCAAACATTTACAACATGATTTACCTTAAGTTTATAATTAAATGCGCCGACAGCGATCAACATTTAATCTCTTCAATTCTACTCTAAGTGCACCGACAGCGGATAAAACACTTAACATCAAATTGAAGTTTAAGCACTAAAACATATGAAGTAAAAGAAATTCAAAAAGTAAAACACATGGAGATTGCATTCTTACTTACAAATGTTAGAAAGAAAATACCAAGAAAAATAGTAAAGAAGAAATGAAAATAATATAAAAATAACATAAATTACGAATAAGAATTAAAAGAAAACTAATTAATAAGAAAATCTACAAGAAGTAAAAATGGTCCCCAAAAATGTCTCTCAAAAGAGAGAAACAAAAGAACTAACTAAGAACTAAGAACTAAGAACTAAGAAAGAAATGGAAGAATGAAACTAATTGGGGACTCCCAAAATTCAAGGATTGAAGCCCTATTTATAGGTGGAAAAAGCTATAAAAAATAATATAAAAATACAATAAAAAATGTGGAATAATGGAATGATGAGTAGTAAAGATTTGTGATGATGTTTAGAAGTGGTTTGAGTTGTAAAGTTGCAAAATTGGGTTGGAAAGTGGAAGGAATTTGGGTGGAAGTTGGGTGGAAATTGGGTGGAAGCTGCTGGAAAAGAATTCAGCAGAGAGCTGCTGAAAAGAGGCATGGAATTCGGTGGACTGCTGCTGATTAGAAGGGAAGAAACTCGGCGGGGACGCGCTGAAGGAGAAAGCAGAGCTTCGGCAGGCGCGCGCTGAGGAGTAGGCTTGACGTTCGGTGAGCGCGCGCCGAAGAGAATCGGTTGGGCTGGGGCGCTGAGACGCGGGCTGGCTGGGCCGGCCTGAAACGGATTGGGCCGCACGGGCTGACAGAACTGGGCCGCGCGGACTGACGTGATTGGGTTGGGCCGCTCCTTGTGCTGCACGGGCTGGACCTGGAGAAAGAAATGGATTTGGGCTTAGGACTTCTTTTTTTCTTTTTATTTTTTTCTGTTGGGCTGGGCTGCATTTTATTGGGTTTGGGCTGCACAAATTAATTAATTTAATTAATTTAGAAATATTTCACCGAAATTCGTCCATAATTTATTCGTTATAATTCCGATCGAGACGATTCTTTCGCCAAAATACTCCAAATTATAAACTTTATTTATTTAAATAAAATAACACGAAATCAATTAATTTATCTATTTATTTAATATTTTAATATTAAAAGTCAAGTATAAAGGGTATAAAATAATATAAAATAATGCTTATTTGATGACCTATCAAATACCCCCACACTTAAACTTTGCTAGTCCCTAGCAAATACTAAAATTAAACTACGAATTCAAAACAAGTAACCTTTAACCATTTGTCTCAATATTTCATTATTACAATCATGGCATAAAAGATTTTCACTTAAAGCGTTTAAGCATATGGAATTTAAGAGTTAATACATTGTAACAAAATGCTTCAACAAGTATGATAATGAGTAAATATGGTGAAATGGATCTCAACATGAATAAAACAAGTATGAATCAACTCACAAGGATATGCACTCATAAATTCACTCAATTTTGTAAGGGTTTGTGTTTGCACTCAAAGTATGTGAGAAATATTCACATAATCGAAATGAAGTACTTTTGCAAAATCTCAACAAACACCTCAAGATAAAAACAACACATACTTGCGCAAATGAACCAAAACCATAAGCTTACTCAAGTGATTAACTCAACTAATCAAAATTTACCATCTTAAGGATCATAAGGTCTTTACGAAGGTTGTAATGAGGCTAAGTTTAGAGGCAAGGAATATATAGGACAAGTGGTGCTCAATTCGTTCCAAGACTCAATAGACTCCCAAAACGTATCATAGCTTCCCAACCTTAGTGCAATGATGTCAGTAATCCATCCTTTCGAACATAGGCCTAATTCCATCATGTTGGGCCTCACAATCATTCTTTGTGTCGGATTTACAAATGTAAGGGACTTAACTCAAACATTACATAACCAAACCTTATTACTTGATCGAGACTCAACTTTTTTTTTTGATTTTTTTTTTATATCAAGGTAATAACATGTGTCAATAATACAACAAAACTTGAGTCGGTAAATCCAAATAATTCACATAAAAGTCTTTTCAACATCATTATTTTCTCCTCTTACACAATCTTTATATCTTCAACCGAGTTCTTGGAACAAGGGTAAAGGATGTCTATACTAAACTCAAGTGTTTAGATAATCATGGTGATGAAAGAAAGGCTTAATGTGGGCTCAAAAGGGTTAAAACTAAGGGGGTCGCAACTTGTGCGCACAAAATAGGGAACATGGATATTTGAATTTGTGGTGTTAACCCTAATGCCTTAATCATATCCAAAATCAGAGAGTTTATTGACTTAAAAGCTTTGAAAATCACATAGAATAAGTTCTAGTACTCTAGAGTTCATTAAAAGCTATGGCAAGTAGTTATGAGGCATATGTATATCAATTTAAACAAAGAACTTATGAATCACTCATCAAAGATGTATATAAAGTTCTAAAGCTCACATAAGGTTCATATGATTCATACTTATCTTATCATGCTCGTTTATATGCCAATTTACATGCATTATCTTCAAGTTATAACACTTAATCACAAAATATTAACAAAAAAATTCAAGTTAGTGATCATCTTTATAGCCATAACATATTCATTTCCGTTCATTTATATCATTGACAAGTTAAATGGCAACTTAAGACTCATAAAAACACTAAGTTAAAAGATTCAAGAAAACAATTTTTTTTTCATTTTTTTCACCTCATTTTTTTTAATATTTTTTTATTATTTTTTTAATTTTTTTTGTTTTTTTTTCCGTAAGAAATACTTAATAAAACAATTTCAATTGCACAAATAAAAAAAAGACTCATAAAAATACTAAGTTAAAACAAAAAGATTCAAGAAAACAATAATTTTTTTTCTTTTTTCTTTTTTTTTTCTTTTTTTTTTGAATTTTATTTTAAAATATTTTTTAAAAAAAAACTCAAAATTGTAAACCATTCCCCCACACTTAAATTCTACATTGTCCTCAATGTAGGAAAATACGAAGTAATTAAACATAGAATCAAAGTAAGGAAGATGATTTACGAAAATAATAGGAAAACATTAAATAAACAAAATAAAAGAGAGTGAAGGATAAAAGATAGCAAATCTGTATTGATGACTCCTTCACATCCCGGGAACACATTGGGTTGCCTCCCAACAAGCGCTTGAAGTTTAACGTCCATCCAGCCTAGACAGAGATGCAAGTTAGTTAGTCAGAGATGTACGTTAGTCAAGAATGCAAATTAGATATGCAAATTGAAGTTAAGGATGCAATTTGAGTTAAAGATGTAAGTTAGAGGAAGAGTGCAATGCAAGTTAAACTACATATGCAAGTTAAGTGAAAATGCAAGTTAAATGAAAGATGAAATGCAAGTTAGAATGAAAGATGAAATGCAAGTTAGAATGAAAGATGCAAGTTAGTTACACTAAAGATGCAATTTAATTTTGTCATGACAAATAATGTAAATTAAGATATAAACAATATTTAAATGTCGGGGGAAGTCAAAGATATATATGGTTCACATAGCTTCAAAGTTTAGATGGAGACTTATACGTCCGTGCGGCCCAAGTAAATATCTTGGATTAATTCAACTGTTTGGGCAAGTTCAAAGGTGACCAGGTTAGAAAGAATACACATAAGAGGCAGGGCTAATTTCTTAGACCCAAAACCCGTTATGAGTACCGTCTCTTGTCCTAGACATCACCCTCGAAAATTTCTTACTCCAGAGGAATTAAGATGACTCAAGTGTTAACAATTACCGTGGGTGAGAGTTAATAGAAGAGTCTTCGCCGATTAAAGATTAAAATTTAAACTTCGAAACACAAGTGATCTACATATAGCCGAGACTAATGCATGAATGCAATAACTATTTACAAGTATGTTTTTATGCACAATTTACAAAATATAACATGACAATTACATATGAACAATTTATATAAGTATGAACAATTTATTTACAAGTATGGTTTCATTAACAAGTAATGATATTTACAAAACAAATTCTCATTAACAAACTAATATATGTATAAGATTTATTTAACCATTGAGATTTACACTAACACAAAGTGAAGATAAGAAATTTAAATTTATTATTTTTTAAAATTTATGTTTTTTTCGGAATTTAAAAAAAAATAAATGAAGATTTTTTTTTTTACGAATTTTATGCTTTTTTTTTTATTTACAAAACAATATAAAAATAAAAATAAGGAAAAGTGATTAATTACTATAAGCATTTATGAACATTTAAAAAGAATGAACATTATGTACAAGTATGAACAAGAATAATATAACAAGTAAAAGAATTATAAACAAACATAAATGAAAGTCTATTATGAACAAGTATGTATGTATATTATAAAATATAAAAGTTATGAACAATTTATGAACAAGTATAAAAGGTAACAAGTAACATATATACAACATTTATTTACAAGTATGAATTAACACTAACATAAAGCTAAGATAAGATTTTTTTTTAAAATTTTTTATTTACTTTGATTTTTTTTTAAATTTAAATTTAAATTTTATCAAGACATAACCAAATAAATAATTACATAAGAATAAAATAAGTGTAATCAAAAAGTTAATGGAATAAAAAGTTAATGGAATAAAGTTAATGGAATAAAAAGTTAGTGGAATAAAAAGTTAGTGAATAAAAAGTTAATGGAATAAAAAGTTAATGGAATAAAAAGTTAGTGGAATAAAAAGTTAATGGAATAAAGTTAATGGAATAAAAGTTAATGGAATAAAAAGTTAGTGAATAAAAAGTTAAAGGAATAAAGAAAAAGTTTATGGAATAAAATTAAAGTTAATGAATTAAAGAAAAGTTAGAAAGTGTAAAGAAAAAAAAAATAAATTAAAAGTAAGGAAAAGTGAATATGTACAATATGCATTTATGATAAGTACAAATTAAATTAAATTATGAACAAGTATGATTAAATTTTAAATCTACATAAAAAATTTGAATATGAACAAATATATAAAAATAAATAAAATTATGAATATTTATGAACAAGAATAAATTAGAAACTATGAATAAGTAAAGTACGAACATTATAAACAAAAATAATAAGAACAAAAATAAGATGGATAAATAAAATATAAACAAGTAAGTAAAGGTTATAAACAAATATAATATTAACAAAAGTAAAATTTATAAACAAGTATAATATGCACAATTTATATACATACACTAACAAATTAAAAATGATTTTCAATTTCCCCGGCAACGGCGCCAAAAATTGACTACGCCCAAACTACGCATTAATTTAAACACGTAATTCGAGTGTTGTGCAATTTAAACCCTTTTTGTGTAGATGTAGTATTGGTAAATAGGGATCGTTCTTAACCGGGGAAATTAGGGAACATTAATAATGTGTTAGTGGGAGATGAATAAAAGAATAATGAATTAAAGGAATAAAAGAATAAAGAATTAAAAGAATAAAAGAATGAAAGAATAAAAGAATAAAGAAGGGGGGGTTTTGAAAAGATTTATAACTAAATTAAAGAAAACACTAATTAAGAATTAAAATGCAAATGCTCATGCTAATTGGAACTTAAAAACCATAGAGTAGTTTCATAGACAAAACCCACACTTTTACGTAAGTAATTTCGAATTAACAATCACATTATTTAAACTACTCCTAAAAATAGACTTTTTTTCTAACATTTTGCTCATAATAAACCAATCACGAAATCCTACCTTCATCATCTCAAATACTTACATATATCTTTCAATATTATAAATGCATCAACCATTAATGTGCGTCAAACATCAATATGCTTCAAACATTTACAACATGATTTACCTTAAGTTTATAATTAAATGCGCCGACAGCGATCAACATTTAATCTCTTCAATTCTACTCTAAGTGCACCGACAGCGGATAAAACACTTAACATCAAATTGAAGTTTAAGCACTAAAACATATGAAGTAAAAGAAATTCAAAAAGTAAAACACATGGAGATTGCATTCTTACTTACAAATGTTAGAAAGAAAATACCAAGAAAAATAGTAAAGAAGAAATGAAAATAATATAAAAATAACATAAATTACGAATAAGAATTAAAAGAAAACTAATTAATAAGAAAATCTACAAGAAGTAAAAATGGTCCCCAAAAATGTCTCTCAAAAGAGAGAAACAAAAGAACTAACTAAGAACTAAGAACTAAGAACTAAGAAAGAAATGGAAGAATGAAACTAATTGGGGACTCCCAAAATACAAGGATTGAAGCCCTATTTATAGGTGGAAAAAGCTATAAAAAATAATATAAAAATACAATAAAAAATGTGGAATAATGGAATGATGAGTAGTAAAGATTTGTGATGATGTTTAGAAGTGGTTTGAGTTGTAAAGTTGCAAAATTGGGTTGGAAAGTGGAAGGAATTTGGGTGGAAGTTGGGTGGAAATTGGGTGGAAGCTGCTGGAAAAGAATTCAGCAGAGAGCTGCTGAAAAGAGGCATGGAATTCGGTGGACTGCTGCTGATTAGAAGGGAAGAAACTCGGCGGGGACGCGCTGAAGGAGAAAGCAGAGCTTCGGCAGGCGCGCGCTGAGGAGTAGGCTTGACGTTCGGTGAGCGCGCGCCGAAGAGAATCGGTTGGGCTGGGGCGCTGAGACGCGGGCTGGCTGGGCCGGCCTGAAACGGATTGGGCCGCACGGGCTGACAGAACTGGGCCGCGCGGATTGACGTGATTGGGTTGGGCCGCTCCTTGGGCTGCACGGGCTGGACCTGGAGAAAGAAATGGATTTGGGCTTAGGACTTCTTTTTTTCTTTTTCTTTTTTTCTGTTGGGCTGGGCTGCATTTTATTGGGTTTGGGCTGCACAAATTAATTAATTTAATTAATTTAGAAATATTTCACCGAAATTCGTCCATAATTTATTCGTTATAATTCCGATCGAGACGATTCTTTCGCCAAAATACTCCAAATTATAAATTTTATTTATTTAAATAAAAATAACACGAAATAAATTAATTTATCTATTTATTTAATATTTTAATATTAAAAGTCAAGTATAAAGGGTATAAAATAATATAAAATAATGCTTATTTGATGACCTATCACATATACCGCACTCTTGAGTCGAGCCTCCCTCGGTTGCCGCCTCTCTCGGCGAGCATTATCTCCAGAGTGCTCTCCGGGGAAACATATTCACAACCGGAGGCCCTCTAATAAAATCCAAGTCTTTAAACTCAAAATTATATCATCATCAATAGGGACACAAGCCCGAATATCATCAATAGGGTCACAAGCCCGAATTATCATCAAATGGGTCTCAAGCCCGGAAATAATGTCTATCAACACTTCATAAACCCAAGATTCTTCGAATCCTATCAAATCCACAATTGGGTCTCATGCCCGAAATATCTTTCATATAAAGTTGAAAGTCCAAGCACAAAGATAACACCTTTCTCTTTTTTAACTTTCTTTTTGGTGTTTTATTGACTAATTTATTACAAAGGAAATTCAATATTTTAATTATTTTGTAATGATTTCTTTTTAAATACAAAATTTTAAACAAAAATATAAAATAAAGAAAAATTATATTATAATAATTTGATAAACAGACAAATATCTTCAGTTATCAATCTCGATATCTATTTGATAAATCTATAAGGAATAACTCATATGATAAAATAATTTGAATCTTTAAACATCATCGATGTCATTATTATTCAAACAACGAATTTTTGTAATCACACAAAATGAAAATCCTAAAACAACCAACTCAAAATAGGAGTTGTTGGTTGGCAAAAAAAAAAAGAGCTGTTGAATTATTTGAGTTAAATAATCTAAAATAAATAAATAATCCTATTAGGCAAATTTCAATATTTATAGAACATATTATAATAAAATTAAATCTACCCTTGCAGGGTTATCGACCACATTCAACACACTAACCCTTCAAGAAGTACGAATTTCTGATTTTATAAAACCAAAACCTTATCATTATTAACTACGTACTAAAAGTAATTATGACCACATAATGATTATGATAAACAAAGTAGTTTATTTTTTCACTTAAGACACAACATACTCATGATCAACCTTCTTATTATTTTCATATATAGAATCTCCTTTATTTATCAGTCTTACTATGGATTTACTAATACTTAATCTTAATAAGCATACACAACAATATACAACATGCTACATCCTTTTGTACCATTATAAATCTAATATTACCCAAATATGATTATTGTCCAATTCTTTTCGAAATAGAGTGATTAATATTATAAATGTGCACAACAACATAATCATATATTCTTAATCACCTCGTTAAGTACCTATTTTCTAATTTCATAAAGTTATCCAATTAATATAATTTACCAAATATAAGTTTTCCAATATTCATCTTCAAAATGCCAAAACAATCATTTAATTTTCCCAATTCATTAACCAATCATAATTTACCAATATAGCTTCACATAAATCCATTTATGTAACGACCCGTCCTGAATTATCGGGATTAATTAAGATTAAGAACGGATTAGTGAGGCTAATCAGGGATGAACCGAGGTTTAACAGACGTTCAGGGAAAAATGACGATTTTGCCCCTGAACAAGGGCAAAAAGTTGACTTTTGACCCGAGAGGTCCGACGCACGAGGACCGAGAACCATTACGTAGATCGGGTCGATACAAGTTCATAAACAGGCGGCACGTCGAAATCGGACAATCGACGGAAAAGTTACGGTTCACGGAAGTTCGAGGGAACTATTACACATTTTACGAGACGGATGCCATTTGGCATTAAGTGTAACGCCCCAGAAATTCGAGGATTTTAATATTGTAAATTAATGAATGAATTGACGTTTTTACCCCTGTGAATTGTATTGCCAAATTGTTGACTTTTTGATTGGTGGGTCAAACGGACTTTGACCGATGACCTTGACGTAGTTCGGGACATCACGAGTCCATAGATAGGTGGCACGTCCAATTCGGACGATCAGGGAAAAAGTTATGACTATCGGAAGTTCAGGGGCATTACCGTAATTTGGACGATAGGGGCAAAAATGTTGACTTTTCGTTTGAAAACCGATTTTCACACGACTCAAGGACCGTTAGGTAGGTCTCGATACCCTGAGCCCGTTGACAGGTGGCACGCTGAAATCGGACATCGGATGGCTGAGTTACGGGTCTGGAAAGTGAAGGGCATTTTTGTAATTTTTGAACTAGGGGGCATTTTGGTCATTTTACCCCCTGGTCACTGTAGCAGCCGTGGAAAACAGGGACCACGACCATACTTGGTGGTTCTGAACAATTCCATTGTTTAACCGTTAATGAACTGGAAAGGGGAATTATTTAAGCCTTAAAGGCAGATTGAACGTGGGATGATTGATTCATCATACAAAGGTAACATTTTTAATCAAAGATTCGAAGCTTTGCGGGAAATAATTCTCAGTGGACAGGCTGGGTTTCCACGAGCTTCTGGGGCGACACAGTTGTTTTAACTGAGTGGGATTTAAGTGTGTGTCACTCTGCTGCAGTGAAGGTTGTGAATTGGAGAGGAAAACCAGAGAAAACAGTTTCTGGAAAAATTGGAGGGAAATCGAGATTTTAATTTCTGGTGCTTGTTGGACCAAACCAAGGCTTGGTTTAGTCTTCTGGGAGTGTTTGGAACACAACCACATCGGAATCGAAGGGAACCAGCCACGGTTGAGCTGGGACGGAGGCTGCCGTTTTCAGGGAAGTTGCAGAGCTAGGAACGACAACTTCCAGGTACTTTCTGGCACAATTGATCATTCATTCTAGTTCGTATTAACCCTAGGATGCTTACTGTGAAGTTAATTTGATATTGGTGTTGGAATCAGTGAGTTATGGTGATCAACCCGTTTGGGTGATCACGGGTCGAATGTCCATTTAAGGAACCGTTGAGGTTGATTATTGACTCAGAACTATAATTAGATGGTTAATGAACATGTTAGGATAAAAAACGAGTGAAATCGAGTGGAAATTTTGTAACACCCCGGAAATTCGAGGATTATAATAATGTAATTTAATGTATGAATTGACGTTTTTACCCCTGTGAATGGTATTGCCAAATTGCTGACTTTTTGATTTGAGGGTCAAATGGACTTTGACCAATGACCCTGACGTAGTTCGGGACGTCACGAGTCCATAGATAGGTGGCACGTCCAAGTTGGACGATCATGGTAAAAGTTATGACTATCGGAAGTTCAGGGGTATTACCGTAATTTGGAAGATAAGGGCGGAAATGTTGGCTTTTCGTTTGAGAACTAATTTTCACATGACTCAAAGACCGTTAGGTAGGTCTCGATGCCCTGAGTCCGTAGACAGGTGGCATGCTGAATTAGACGTCGGATGGCGGAGTTACTGGTCTGGAAAGTGAAGGGCATTTTGGTAATTTCTGAACTAGGGGCATTTTGGTCATTTCACCCACAGGTTACTGTAGCAAACCGTGAAGGACAGCGGCTGCACCACCGTGTGCGGTGTCTCTGTGCAATCTTAATATTGTAGGCTGTAATGAACTGGAAAAGGGAGATTTAACTAAGCATTACAGACTGTCTCAACGTGGGCTGAGTCACTCTTCATCAGTGGACACCATTTTTAATTTCTGGATCGAAGCTTTTCGGGGGACAAATTTCAGTGGACAGATAAGGCTTCCACGAGCCTCTAGGACGGCTTAAAATTGTTTAAAACTGGATAGGAATTGAGTGAGCTTCACTCTGCTGTTGAAGAAACTGAGAATTGGAGAGGAAAACCAGAGAAACCATTTCGGGGAAAATTGGAGGGAAAATCGGGTTTTGATTTCTGGTGATTGTTGGACCAAACCAAAGCCTGGTTTAGTCTTCTAGGAGTATTTGGAACTCATCCATATCAAAATCGAAGGCCATCAGCCACGGGTGAGCTGGGACGGTGACTGCAGTGTTCAGAGAAATTTCAGTGGATCGGACGACTACTTCCAGGTGAGTGTTGGTTCAATTGATCGTTCATTTTAGTTCGTTTTGATCCCATTATGCTTCCTGTGAAGTTAATTGGAGATTGAATTAGAAACCAGGAAGTTCTGGTGATTGACCCGTTTGGTTGATCACGGGTCGATGGGTCGATTGGGGACTTGTCGAGGCTGATTAATGTCTCAGAACCTAAATTGGATAGTTAATGAACATGTTAGGATCAAATACGAGTGAAATCGAGTGGAAATTGAGGGTTAATTAACCGGGTCAAACCGCGGGTGGCAGGCTCGTATTACAGACAAACGGGTGAAGGTGGTGACACTGTAGCAGCTACAGTGTCAGGCGCGTGACTTTCACGCGCAGCCACTTTGGGCGGCGCGTGAGGGTGCGTTGGACCTTATCTCTGATCACGATCAACATGACTTTTGTTCCTCTCATCATTCTGAACATTTTTGATGAATTAACCATGTTGATCTGAGATAGTTAGGAGGGTCAGTTTAGGGCCGGTTATTTCGGGAAACGTGTTGACGGTTTCCCCGAGCCGGTTTCTGTTTCGGACTTTTTGGATAAATGTTTAAGACTTGTAGTGACCCTTACGTGTGATTTGGACTGACATGAATTGTACGATAATCCCGGTACAGGTCCGTACGGACAGATTCACCGCGGGATCGTACTGTGAGTGGGCCCGATTTCATTAAACCCTTGCATGCTTAAATGTTTTCTGATTTACTTACATATTCACATGCTGGAATCATGAAACAGTTTTGATGATATTGAAATTATGGTTATGGCACGTTTCACGGTATTTGGGTTTGAGACCCGTTTGATGAAACTTAAAGATTGGTTTGGATTTTATCTACGTATATATGTTTTGCATGTGGATATCAATAAAATGTATTTGGTACTGCACTGTATAGATCCATTCTTGTGATACTGTCTCCTCCGAATGTGGTACCCCGGAGTGGTCATGGCGCATTGCCTGCGATGGGTCATTCTACGGAGGAACCAGACCGTAAAATGACTCAGGAGTAGGATTGCTTATTTGACGTCAGGGACGTAGAGTGTTTAGGACGCTAGGCATTTGAGATGACGTACCCGGACAGGGTTTGGGGATTGGATTCGGGATTGAGACCCCGAGTGGCACGCGTAGCCTTGAGACTGTGACCTTATTGGACGCCAGGGACGTCAGACATCGGGGATGTCGGGATTGGAGTGTATAGTGCAGTGGTTAAAAATTATGTTTATGGTTTTATTACATGCCTTATGGTTCACATTATATGATTTATGGTTTTAAATTCTGACGCATGCATGTTTGGAAAACGGAGGGGTAAATTATATGTTTTACTTATTAAACGGTTTTATAAACTTGAGTTTCGGCCCACTCACCCTTAATGTTTTGGTAACCCCTCCAGGCTGTGCTACTGAGGTAGAGGAGGATCCTGAGGCTGAGGCATAGATCTACTTCCGCGTACCTGATCTCCTGTTGGGTGGTTTGCCCGCAGGTTTATTTTAGAGTCGTGCTCGCAATTTGTAATTTTGGTTTTCATCCCTTGTCTGACATCTATTTATTTCGGATTGATGTATAACTTTAATTTGGTTATTTATGAATTTGAACGTTTGAGGTTAAAATTGGTATGTTAATTTGGGTGTCAGACGGGAGCAGGGCACGTCCCCATGTGGTCCCAGAGGGGGATCGAGGCGGGTCCTGTCAAATTGAGGGTCAATTAACCGGGTCAAGCCGCGGGTGGCAGACCCGTATTGCAGGCTATCGGGTGAAGGAGATGACACTGTAGCAGCTACAGTGTCAGACGCGTGACTTTCACGCGCAACACTTTGGGCGGCGCGTGAGGACGCGTTAGGCCTTATCTCCAATCACAATCAACATGACTTTTTATCCTCTCATCATTCTGAACATTTTTGGTGAAATAACCATGTTGATCTGAGGGTGTTAAATGGGTCAGATTAGGCCGGTTGTCTCGGGAAACGTGTTGGGATGGGTTCCCAGAGCCGGTTTCTATTTCGGACTTTTTGGATGAATATTAAGGGTTGGTAGACGTGCCCTAGGGTGGTGAACCTATGAGTTCAATGGACACTGAGCAGAATAGAGAGGATCCTGAGTGGCTCGACGCGAGGTATGGGGTATACCTGGGTTGGTGAGGTATGGACTATACCTGGATGGCTGATAGATACCCCAGTCCATGGTGGACGGACGACACGAGTGTTCGGTGCTAGAAATTGATCCCACGAGGGTTGGGACGTGCGAACCAGTATGCTGACGTGAACAGTGATGGAAGAAGCCGAAGAGAAGCCATGGAAGTGCTTAGTTCGAAAGGAAAAGATTAAGCATTACAGTAATTATCAGAGAATACTCTTAGTCGGAGAAGGATGACTTCGTTTTTTTCAATAGCTCGGCAATGGAAAAGTTAGGTATGCTTCCAACATGGTTGCAACTACTCTCGATTCTGAAGTCGATAAAGGAAATGGTCGTTTTCGACCTGGTGTCAGATGAGGTTAGGCGTCACCAGTACGGTGGTCACATATTGATTGGTGGACCCATGATCGACTTTGGATCCATGATCTAGCAAGGTTAGTGTGTACTTGTGCATGGGGTATTTAGTGTCACTAGATATGACGAGTAAGTGTCCAAGGTAGTTGGACCCACATTGGACCCACGGTGGATCGAGATGAATTTGGATTGAGGTGAGTAAGATCAAGTCGTGTGGTAACTACCCAGAGGATTGAGATAACAGAGATGGTTGTGGCGACCAGGGATCGAGTAAACCGAAGCGAGTTGGGATCACAAGAATGTTGAGGCTGGGGAGATTACGAGATAGAAGTTAGATATGTGAAGAGTGCATACGATCTGTCTTGGTCACGAAGAGGAGCACATGTTGGATGCTTTGGTAGCGAGATGCGGACTAGTGCGTCTTAGTGGACGTGGTTCGGAGAGACACGTATTAGTTGACGTGAGTGAGTTATTGCTTGGGGTAGGCCCCAACCTTGTGATGACTGTTTAGGTACGTGTGTGCACAGGATGCACCCGTTGTAGTTGTGAGTGGGGGCTCAAGTCGTGGATGACTAAGGGAACCCTAGAGTGCAGAGTGTTTTCTCTGCTGAGACAAATATTCAATTTAGGATCCAGGTATACCGAGGATGGGTGAGATGTCGATTGTGTGTCGACAGGATGAGTAGTACGACAGTTGAGACTATAGGTGAATCCAGATGTGTCAGGACCCATCCTAAATCCCCCCGGAATTAATGTGGGACGTTCCTGATCCCGTCTAACACGGAGTGTCAGACAAGGGAAATTCTGACGTTAGCTCGCTCGGGGCTTCAGAGTACTCCAGGATCCGGAGGAGGTATGTGATGTCTCGGTCTCTACTACGGCCCGCATCCGCTGTCAACCTGAAGGGCAGTCAAAACATTAAAAGCTGTGAGTGGACAAAATAATAATTTATAAAAACATTTTCATAAAGACATTTTTACCCTTCACTAAAAAGCATGCATGCAATCAAAAACCATTTATCCAAAAGAACCATAAAGAAACCAATCATATGGGCCACCGCCCAAATCCAAGTGGGACTCAGCCCAAAACCTGTACATCATATATCATATAGCATATACATATAAATCACATAACCAATCCTGTCACGGTTTCTCAAGCTACGCATATGCTACCCGGGGTCTCAAAGCCCAAGCCTCCCAGGGTCCACCCAGGTCAATTTCCGTAGATCAATAACCCTCCCCGAGGTTATAATCCAAGCCCTCCTAAGAGTAAGGTACCCAACGGGGGCGACTCCACTCAGTTAGTGCTCCGTGACTACTTCGGGGTTCACCCAGGCCAATCACCCTCCCCGGAGGAGACATTCCAAATAAGGAAGGTATATTAATATATATATATATATCGAAAACATTCTTAAAACCTTTCAAGGGATTCATGCCCGGCTCTCATAAACCGTCATGAATCCGGAAATCCATTTAGGGTCCTCGACCCGAAATCTTAAACGTAAAGTAACTGGGCCTCGTGCCCGAACTCATGACTCAACTGGGCATCTTGCCCGATATCTCAGGGTCAGTCACGATTCCAATCGTAGTGATGTGTGCAACCATCCGTCCAGGGCCGGCCTCAATCTTGGTATGTCGCCGTGAACAAATCAACCAACACGACCACCTCTAGATCATGGTGCACTCATCACCGATCGATATCCTGAACCGTCAGCACTCAGAAGTTGAGCCTCCATCGGCTGCTCGATGACAGTATGTGTATCGTGACCTCTCCGAAAGGAACACATCCCAGTCCAGAGGCGAGTGTCGTATCGTCCGTCACCGTGCACATAGCACTCGCCGCGACCACGACTCAGTCCCGTAGGTCCTCAATAGGGCTACATGCCCGAGACAAAACCAAATGGGTCTCATGCCCGAGTTTATCCTTTATAAATCCAAAACCATTTCATTTGAACCATCGTAGAAATACAAACCCGTATAGGCACCGTATAAGGCCGAAACCTCGAAATACGTGCTGATACGTAACCACACACAAATGCACTCATGGCATCACAAAACAAGTATTAAAACACATAATAAAAATTTATGCATGCATCAATTTAGAAAACAAGGTCCATTCATAGACCGTCCGAGCAACCGCCTTGATATGCGTGTCATTCGGCTCTTCCGGGTTAATCACTATCATTGGGACTCTCAAACCTGTCCAAATCACTTTAGAAGGTTACTAACTACTTTATTAACCTCTCACTAAAGCTCCGTAATTTTCCCAAATTTTTAAGTATTTTTAAAGCCGATCCTAAACCTTCAGATGTCCCGAATATTATCGAGACAGTGTCCGATCGACACGAAACCAGTCCCAAAATGTTCGTTACATCGAATAGAGTAATTCACATGTTGACATCATGACCCAAAAGTGTCCCACGCACCACCGCAATCGGATGCGCATGAATCCCACGTGCCAAACACTGTTCATCGTCTACCTCTCGCCGACCGGGTTGGCTAGTTCGAACCGGACCGGTTCAGGGTCTTATTTCATCCATTTTCGATCCATTTCGTTCCATTTTAATTCCTAAATGTTCCTAACCATGAACCCAATCTATCCAGCCACTAAAAACATGACAAACGAATTGAAAGACTACCTCCATGATCGAACTACGAATCGGCCACCTGCAACCTCGTTCTGCAGTCTACTCCAGCCACCTTAGCCTCAATTTTCAATCCAAAAATTCCCCTTAGATCACCAAGAAGCCAACCCAATTAATAGAATTGACCAACAACACCTAAAACCCAATTTCGAAATTCAAACCAAACTCACCTTCGCGGTTTCGGGTTCTCCTCCTCCGTGGACCGCTGTGGCCCGTCATCCCTTAGCCCCTCAGGTCAATCCTTCACTCACGGTCCCTCACACGACACAAGGATGAATATTGGTGGTGAGGTGATTCATGTGGGTGTTTGTTTGTACAAAGAAGAAAGTGGAGAATGGGGGGAGGCTTTCGGGTTTGGGTTGTTTGAAGAAACAGAGAAGATGATGATCAGGTGAGAGAGAGAGAGAGAGAGACGAGATGGATGGTGAGGATTGAGAGATTAGATGAGATGGAGGGTTAGGATTGAGAGGTGGGTAGGATTAATTATAAAATAATCTAAAATATTATTATTTAATTAAACTAGATCCACTTAATGGGGAATTGACCAATGGGATGAGTGACACTTGTCACTCATCCATGGGTCCCACTAAAATATCTGCCCAATCAGATATCGCCACATCATCCCGTCTCGTAATAAGTGCATAGTGCAATCGAACTTCCGTGAACCATAAATTCTCCGTCGAACGTCTGATTTCAACATGCTGTCTGTCTATGGATTCGTATCGACTCGATCTACGTAACAGTCCTCGGCCCTCAGCCGTCGGACCTCCCAGGTCAAAAGTCAACATTTTACCCACGACTAGGGGCAAAATGGCCATTTTGCATCGTTCGTCCGATTTCGCTCAACTAATCATCGATTAACCCCACTAATCCTTCAGTAGTCACTAATCTAATCCCGGAATTCGGGACGGGTCGTTATAAGATGTCAGTGGAGATTGCTGAGTGATGTGAGATACGATACGAGGACTTGAGAGTGAGTTAAGATCAGAGTAGCGCAGTGAAAGCGCAGTGGAGTCGAGCGTTGCCAGGTGGTCACGATGGTTGTGACATATCGTGGTAAGGAAGTTAATCGATAAGCATTCGGAGTGGTACGGTTTGTTATGACTCTCACTAGAGTCAGCAAGAATCGCTGAGGGAGTCGGTACGAGTACGAGGAAACGTGAGTGTTGGCTGATATGAGTTGTAAAGACCCGAACTTTCGTAATTCTTATTTTATTGTAAAATGACCGTTTTACCCCTAAGGGGGGAAAAAGTTGACTTTTACCTCGGGAAGTAATTAGGACTTTGACCCGTGACCGTGACGTAGTTTAGGATGTCACGAGTTCATAGGCAGGTGGCACGTTCGTTTCCGACGTTCGAGGAAGAAGTTGTGACGTTCGGAAGTCGAGGGGTATTTTGGTAATTTGGCCATTTGGGGGCCAAATGTTGACTTTTGACCCGGGAAGTCCAACGGACGAGGGCCAATGACCGTTACGTAGGTCCCGTCGATACGAATCGGTAGACAGGCGGCACGCCGAAATCAGACTTACGACGAAAAAGTTATGGTCAAGAACGTAACCGAACTAACCGAGACTCGGAATTAAAATAATATTAAAATAATGAAATCTGGTTACTTTATTCAAAATAATTCTGGACCCTTGGATGAGTGACACGTGTCACTCATCCCCACACTCCCTAGAACCAGGATCTTGGTCTGCCATGTGATTAATTAATTAATTTAACTTCCTTAAATCCTCACCCTTCATCCTTAAGTCAGATTGAATCTCAGCCCTTCATTCCATTTTCTCCTTCTGTTTTTAAACTCATCAGAGACTCACTCTCACATTTTCATTCTCTCAAAACCGTGCACCCTCTCACTTTTCGAACAAACACTTCAGCAGCTCATCACCCAACCTTCCTCACCAGGCAGAACCAGGCAACCACCAGCAACCTCCAGACGGCCATCACCACCACCCCGGCCACCCTGCACGGCCGGAAAACCCACAAACCCGAGAAGGAACCCGATCAACCCAAACTGTCCAAACCATCCAAACCATGACTTAACTTTGGATTTTCTTTATGCATATTATTTTCAATAAGGGTATTTTTGGTATTTTAATGTCGGGTGTCAGACGGGAGCAGGGCACGTCCCGGGTGGTCCTAGGGGGATCGGGGCGGGTCCTGTCAACTTGGTATCAGAGCATTAGGTTGTGGTCAGCATGCTAGACTAGTGGTCAGTACTTAGTTTAAAAGATGTCAGTATCTAATCTATGCCTCTTAACAGTGGGTTATGCCTCCAAGGATAATTCCTCAAACACGAACTGACGAGGAAATCGCGAGAGAGATGGAATGTGCTAGCATTGAGCGGGCTCAAAGGTTGGGAGCCACACCTTTCAGCGGGGGATCAAAACCCGAGGATGCCCATGAGTGGATTGTGAAATGGGAAAGAATCTTCTCTGTAATGCACTGCCCACCAAGCGAGCGGGTGGCACTGGCTGCCTTCTTACTGGAAGGCGGGGCTTATCAATGGTGGCATGGTCTTGAGATGTCCGGGTGGTCTGTTCACACCACCACATGGGAGGTCTTTCGTGCCCGATTCTTAGACCAGTATTACCCGCGATCTTTTCGCATGGCACGAGAGGCAGAGTTCCTGCGGCTGGAACAGGGAGATATGTCCGTGGCAGATTACGAGCAGACTTTCGGGAAGCTTTCCCGTTTTGCCGCAGCTTTTGTGGGTACTGAGGAGGAAAAATGTCAAAGATTTGAGTTGGGACTCCGAGGAGAGTTACGGGCAAGTGTGACGGCTACTAGTTATGCGACTCTGAGGGACATGGTCGACGCTGCAGTTCGTGTCGAGGCCAGTCTGGCGGCACACCAGGGGCGACAATCATCAGGCGAGGGGCAGCGCCGGGATCGTCCACATCCTGGACCAACCGGCCCAAAGATCTCTAAGGGGGGAAATTACCGAGGAGCACCCTCATCTTTACGTGGTCGTGGCTGGTCAGGTCGACATGGGAACTCTCAGAGGGGCGGATTGAGATTCAGTTCTGGACAGCATCAGGCTTGGAGTGGTGCATCAGGAGGGTCTTGGGATGGACCGAGGACAGTTAATTGCTTTGCTTGTGGAGGAGCGGGCCACTATGCCCGAGATTGCCCTTTACTGTCAAGGAACAACGAGGCTAAAGGTGTTAGTGTTGCACAGAGTTCGGCTTCCCACCCTGCTGGAGGCCGAGGGCAGAGTTCTGAGCGTGGCGCGCGTGGGCGCGGACAGACTGCGGGGCCCAGGGCTCGTGTTTTTGCAGTGACTCAGCAGCAGGCGAGGTCAGCCCCAGGCGTGGTTACAGGTACTCTTCATATCTTAAATATTGTTGTACGGGTGTTAATGGATGCTGGGGCTACTCATTCTTTTATTTCGAAAAGTTGTGCGGGTATGTTAGATCGCGAGGTGTCAGCCTTGGATAGTGAAATGGGTGTTGGTACACCGATGAGCGTTGTGTACATAGTGAATCAGGTGATCCGGAGATGCCCAGTACGGGTAAAGGATGTTGATCTGCTAGCTGATCTAATCCTTATGGATATCCATGACTTTGATGTTATCTTGGGAATGGATTGGTTGACTGAGCACGGTTCGCTCATCGACTGTTGTAGTAGGCGGGTGATTTTGCGGAGTCCGGGCTTGCCGGAGGTTACTTTTCAGGGAGAGCGCGACGGTTCGGTACCTGAAGTAATTTCTTCACTTGCCGCTACGAAGCTTCTACAGAAGGGATGCCAGGGTTATCTGGCGCATGTTGTGAAAATGCAGAGTGATACTCCGAGTGCCGATGATATACCTGTGGTGCGAGAATTTCCGGATGTGTTCCCGGAAGATTTGCCTGGTTTACCACCACATCGGGAGATTGAGTTCACGATTGAACTACTTCCCGGCACACGACCTATATCACAGGCACCATATCGGATGGCACCAGCGGAGTTACGGGAGCTGAAAACTCAATTGCAGGAGTTGGTGGATTTGGGATTCATCCGACCTAGTACATCACCGTGGGGAGCACCGGTATTATTTGTGAAGAAGAAGGAGGGGAGCCTCCGTTTGTGTGTAGATTATCGACAGCTCAACAAGGTCACGGTAAGGAACCAGTACCCCTTACCCAGGATTGACGATCTCTTTGATCAACTGCGGGGAGCACAGTACTTCTCGAAAATTGATTTGCGATCTGGTTATCATCAGTTTAAGATTGCTGAAGGAGATGTCCCGAAGACAGCGTTTCGGACCAGATACGGGCATTATGAATTCCTTGTGATGCCTTTCGGCTTGACGAATGCTCCAGCAGCATTCATGGATCTGATGAATAGGGTCTTCCGATCTTATTTGGATAAGTTTGTGATCGTGTTCATTGATGACATCCTTGTGTACTCGAGGAGTGCTCAGGCTCATGAGAAACACTTACGATCGGTGCTAGGGAAGTTGAGGCAGAACCAGTTATACGTCAAGCTGAGTAAGTGTCAGTTTTGGCTAACCAGCATTGGTTTTCTGGGACATGTGGTGTCAGCAGACGGGATTAGTGTGGATCCCCAGAAGACCGAAGCGGTGACAAATTGGGCTAGACCGACAACCGTGACAGAGGTACGGAGTTTCGTTGGTTTGACAGGATACTACCGGAGATTTGTTGAGGGCTTCTCTAGTATCGCTGCACCGTTGACTCGTTTAACCAAGAAAGGAGTAAAGTTTGTTTGGGATGAACGGTGTGAGCAGAGTTATCAGGAATTAAAACGTCGGTTAACTACCGTACCTGTTCTTGCCTTGCCGGATAACAGTGGAGAGTTCGAAGTCTACAGTGACGCATCATTGCAAGGTTTGGGTTGCGTGCTGATGCAGAATGGCAGAGTTATCGCTTATGCATCAAGACAGATAAAGACACATGAACTGAACTACCCGACGCATGATCTGGAGTTGGCGGCGGTGGTTCACGCTTTAAAGATCTGGCGACATTATCTGTACGGGGTGACTTGCAGGATCTTCACCGATCATCAGAGTTTAAAGCATTTGTTCACTCAGAAGGAGCTGAACGTAAGGCAGCGACGGTGGTTGGAACTAATCAAGGACTATGATTGTACGATTGAATATCATCCAGGGAAGGCGAACGTTGTGGCAGACGCACTCAGCAGGAAGTCAGCAGGATCGATTGCACACCTGAGGCTGGTGTACCTTCCTTTTCTAGTGGAACTCCGAAGAGCTGGAGTTATGCTGGGGATGGATGAGCAGGGAGCTTTGTTGGCCAGTTTTCATGTACGACCTGTGCTAGTCGATCGGATTATCGAGGCACAATTGGAGGATCCGACACTTTGTATCTACAGGATCGAGGTCGAAGCGGATGAGAGGCAGGACTTTACTATCCGACCAGATGGAGCTCTGGTGAAATTGGGCCGTTTGTGTGTTCCTGCAGTGGCAGATTTACGGGAAGAAATTCTTGAGGAAGCCCACAGTTTGGCTTATGCCATGCATCCGGGAGGTACAAAGATGTACCGTACCCTCCGGGACCACTATTGGTGGGCAGGAATGAAGAAGGATATTGCAGAGTTTGTAAGCAGATGTTTGACCAGTCAGCAGGTCAAGGCAGAGCGGTAGAGACCGTATGGAGCTATACAACCACTTCCGATTCCCTAGTGGAAGTGGGATCACATTACCATGGATTTTGTCTTCAAATTGCCTAGAACTCAGAGAGGATTCGATGGAGTTTGGGTGATTGTCGACCGATTGACCAAGTCAGCTCATTTCTTACCGGTACAGGAGACATTTAAGCCAAACCGACTGGCTCAGCTATTTGTGAAGGAGATCATTCGACTTCATGGTACGCCGGAGTCGATAGTGTCTGATCGAGATTCGCGTTTCACTTCCAGGTTCTGGCGAAGTTTGCAGAACGCCTTGGGTACAAACTTACATTTCAGTACAGCGTTCCACCCACAGACCGATGGGCAGTCAGAGAGGACGATCCAGACTCTGGAGGACATGATGAGGTCTTGTGTACTGCAGTTTCAGGATTCGTGGGATACTCATTTGCCTTTGATGGAGTTCGCATACAACAACAGTTATCAGGCAAGTATCGGGATGGCGCCCTACGAGGCACTGTATGGCCGACAGTGCAGGACACCTATCTGCTGGATGGAGGTGGGAGAGCGAGCAGCTTTAGGACCGGATTTGATGGACATGACCCAGGAAATAGTTCGAATCATCAAGGAAAGATTGAAGGCAGCACAAGATCGCCAAAAGAGCTATGCTGATCGACGAACTCGAGACTTGGAATTCGAGGTGGGAGATTTTGTGTTCCTTAAGTTATCTCCATGGAAAGGAATTATCCGTTTTGGTCGACGCGGAAAGTTAAGTCCACGTTATTTTGGGCCGTTCGAGATCATTGAGAGGATTGGACTAGTGGCATACCGGTTGGCATTACCTCCAGAACTTGCCAGAGTACACGATGTTTTCCATGTGTCCATGTTACGGAAATACCTACGGGACGATTCACATGCCTTGCCGGAACAACCAGTAGAACTGATGACTGATCTGAGCTTTGAGGAGAAACCAGTGCAGATTCTGGATCAGAAGAACAAGGTTCTGAGAAACAAGACGATTCGGTTGGTGAAAGTGCTATGGAGGAACCATGACGTCGAGGAAGCGACGTGGGAACCCGAGACTTGATGAGGGAGCAGTACCCGTTTTTATTCGAGTAAATTTCGAGGACGAAATTTTTGTAAGGTGGGTAGATTGTAACGACCTGAACTTTCGTAATTCTTATTTTATTGTAAAATGACCGTTTTACCCCTGAGGGGGGAAAAGTTGACTTTTACCTCGGGAAGTAATTAGGACTTTGACCCATGACCGTGACGTAGTTTAGGATGTCACGAGTTCATAGGCAGGTGGCACGTTCGTTTCCGACGTTCGAGGAAGAAGTTGTGACGTTCGGAAGTCGAGGGGTATTTTGGTAATTTGGCCATTTGGGGGCCAAATGTTGACTTTTGACCCGGGAAGTCCAACGGACGAGGGCCAATGACCGTTATGTAGGTCCCGTCGATACGAATCTGTAGACAGGCGGCACGCCGAAATCGGACTTACGACGAAAAAGTTATGGTCAAGAACGTAACCGAACTAACCGAGACTCGGAATTAAAATAATATTAAAATAATGAAATCTGGTTATTTTATTCAAAATCATTCTGGACCCTTGGATGAGTGACACGTGTCACTCATCCCCACACTCCCTAGAACCAGGATCTTGGTCTGCCATGTGATTAATTAATTAATTTAACTTCCTTAAATCCTCACCCTTCATCCTTAAGTCAGATTGAATCTCAGCCCTTCATTCCATTTTCTCCTTCTGTTTTTAAACTCATCAGAGACTCACTCTCACATTTTCATTCTCTCAAAACCGTGCACCCTCTCACTCTTCGAACAAACACTTCAGCAGCTCACCACCCAACCTCCCTCACCAGGCAGAACCAGGCAACCACCAGCAACCTCCAGACGGCCATCACCACCACCACGGCCACCCTGCACGGCCGGAAAACCCACAAACCCGAGAAGGAACCCGATCAACCCAAACTGTCCAAACCGTCCAAACCATGACTTCTGGGCTCGAACCAACCTAGGGCTAGGACCATTGTGACGGCTGGACGACTCAGGACTGGACTGGGCAGCCCACGGTGGCGACACGGCGGCGGTAAGCCTGCAAACCCGAGAAGACCGATTTTCCTTCCCTGTCTCAAAACGTCCGTTTTTAACGTTAAACTTGTTTGGTTGTTTTTGAGACATAACCTAGGGGACTAGACGACCATTTCAGACCTAAGTACGCGGCTGGAAGTTTGACGACTCGCCGGAGAAGACGAACCAGAGCCGGCAGCAGGTTTTCTGTCGATTTTCAGGTAGATTTTCGAACCTAAAAACTAGTTTTGAGTCCACAGAACCATAGAACATGATTAGACGAGTTCATAGGAACAAATCCCATCGATTTTGGTGGTCGGGTTGATGAGAACTGGTCGGGTCGAACCGTGGGTCTGCAGTGACCCGATTCTCAGACCCGGTACTGTAGCTGATGACGTCATCATGCTGACGTCAGCAGTGACGTCATGATGATGTCATCATGTCAGAATATTGTCAGACCAGGGACCAATAGGCTGTTGACACGTGTCCTCTGACATTGTCAGTGATGACGTCATGCTGACGTCATCATCACTGTAGCACCGTTGACCAGAGGGTTGACCGGCGCGTGGGGGCGCATGTGAATAGTATTTTGTGTGGGACCAGTGCCATTTTCAAGGTTTCGACGATACGGATCCAATGGCGGTGGTTTCGTGTCGATCGGAGATCGTTAGGTTGGTCAAATTAGGATTTGATGCCTTGGGAAGCGTGTTCGGACGGCTTTCCCGGGCCGGTTTCGGTCTAGGGTTTCTTAGTTATTTAGTAGGGACTTAAAGTGACCTTTACGTATGTTTTGGGCATGACAGGAATTGTACGTTAACCCTTGGACGGGGCTTTACGCTCGGGATTGCAGCAGGATTGTACTGTGAGTGGGCCTTTGATTTCACTAAACTTCGGCATGCATAACTGTTTTACTTTCTATTATATCTATATGTGATTCAAGTAAAAGTATCTGTTTATCTTGAGTATGATTTATGGCACGTATTAAGATGTTTGGGCATGAGACCCGTCTGGTTGTTTATGAATGGTTTTGAGTCGTGTATATGTATAATGGATCTCGATATTATCTGTGGTACTGCACTGTATAGATCTACCCTAGGATTCTATCTCCTCCGGATGTAGGTACACCGGAGTGGTCACGACGCATTGCCTGTGAGGAGTCATTCTACGGAGGGACCGGACCATAGAGTGACTCAGGAGCAGGATTGCTACTATTGGACGTCTGGGACGTCAGGCATCTAGAATGCCATGCTCGGACTAGGTTAGGGATTTGGACTCGGGATTGAGACCCCGGGTGGCACGCGTAGCCTTGAGACTGTGACCTTATTGGGCGTCTGGGACGTCGAGCATCTGGGATGTCAGGGTTGGGATGTATAGTGAAGTGACTAAGATTATATTATGTTGATATTATTCTGCTTATGGTTATATGATTTTGTGGTTTATGATACTAATGCATGTCTTTTCGGAAAACGGAGGGGAAAATCTATTTGTTTTTGGAATGGTAAACTATTTTGTAAACCTTGAGTTTCGGCCCACTCACCCTTGTTGTTTTACTACCCCTCCAGGTAGTGCTATTGAGGAGGAGGATCCCGAGGAAGAGGAGGAGGATCCAGAGGAAGAGGCATAGGTTTACGTTGCGTACCTGAAGCCTACTGCTGGGTAGGTTGGCACGTAGTGTGTTTAGAGTCGTGCTCAATAAACTGTATTCGGGAACTATCCCTTGTCTGACACTATTTGTATTCGGATATTTGTGTGGGGTGTTTTGTATGACTTAACTTTGGATTTTCTTTATGCATATTATTTTCAATAAGGGTATTTTTGGTATTTTAATGTCGGGTGTCAGACGGGAGCAGGGCACGTCCCGGGTGGTCCCAGGGGGATCGGGGCGGGTCCTGTCATGAGTACTAAGGTCGGTAGATGTTGTAGGATTGATGACAGGACCCACCCCGATTATCGCCTCGATAATCGGGAAGCATCCTGCTCCCGTCTGACAATCGAACACAAAAGACCGGAAAACCAAATAACATTACATCACACCCTTTGTCAGACTAGGGAGATTAAGCAAATACAACCGACTGGACATCAAGTCCATAGTTTCACAGAGCATAATATTACAAAACAAGTTAAAGAACAAATCATACTATGTGAACTAACTACTCCGCAACGGAAAACTTAATGCCTCTGCCTCTGCCTCGACGCTAGCCCTCGAACTTGTACCACGACCTGGAGGGTAATTAAAACAACAAAGTGTGAGTGGACCGAAACAAAAGTTTGCAGGAAACGGTTTAATGAAATCGGGGTTCGCCCTCCAGTTTTATAACACGCATGCATAACCAGATATTCGAAGACCTCGTATCAAACATTCGAAATCCCTTTTTCCAAAACACATGTAAAACGTTACAGAAAATAGTCATAACTCATGTAAAAATAATATAAGATTACCAAAATCCAGAAATCATCATTTTGAAACATCAATTAAACAAATCAAGTAAAAACTGAATCAATAATCACAATTAAGCCGTTGGATCCATCTGAGTCTTTAAACTCAATATCAGGCCTTCCCGGGATATCAACGAGTCTTTAAACTCAAAACATAATCAATAGGCCTCGGGGGTATCACGATAACCGAGTCTTTAAACTCACGAGTCTTTAAACTCAATCCGGATCTTTAAACCCAATTTTCGGGCCCGCCCCCGTCAACAATTATCCGGGTCTTTAAACCCAAAACCAGATCCAACAATCAACCGGGTCTTTAAACCCAAAACCATTTATAAAACTCAATAAACCAGGATTCATCATGATCCGTTTCCCAAAATCATTCCGAAATCTTATCTTGTCATAATAGGACTTATGTCCGAATTCACATGCAAATTCCAAAACATGCAATTCCCGAAAGTCACTTCACAAATATAATCAAAACATAATAAATACGTAACATGCATAATCATATCCAAATACTTCATCAAAACATCTTTCATGCATGGGAGAAAAACTGTAACCTCGAAATACGTGAAATGCGATAATTATCTCGAAAAGCGTGAAATCACGTAAAACCGAAATATCATATTTATCAACATAAAATCATATGTGAAAACACAAGATAAATAAGTAAAATAGTCATACATGCACAGTTTAGAAATCAAAAGTCCACTCACGGTTTTCAGACGCGTCAATCGCGCCCCGTGCGCTCCTCGGTAGCTTCGGAAATGTCCGGGCCTGTAAAAACATACAAGGAGGGTTACAAACATCCCCAAATAACTCGTATGATTTTCCCTAATTTTTCCGGATTTTTCGACGTAATTAACCTTAAGGACCTAAACTTCCGAACCCTCGAACTTATCCCGAACTACACCCGGCCAACTCGAACTCTAAAGATAAAATGTTAAGTAGACTGAAAGGATTAAATCTCATGTTGACCGTGATCGGAAATGACCTCGCACGCGCCGTCACGCGCAGCCCAAAGTGGCTGCGCGTGAAGGCCACGCGCCCAGCTACAGTGTCGTCTCCCTTACCCGACTAGCCTGCTAAACGGGCCTTCAACCCGCGACTCGACCTGGATGATTACCCTTTAATTCTCAATCAATTCCTTCCGTTTTTTATTCTAACTTCTTCTATAATCATTCAATTTCAGTTCTGTGACCTTGATTAACCTCGACTGTCCCTAACCCAAGCTCGAACAGTCGAACGGGTCGACGTCTGGAACTCACCCAACCTAGCCCCATTTTCAAATTAACTCAGACAGGAGCTTAAGGGGACCTAGACGAACACAATTGCACAACCAATTAGACCAGAGCTCACCTGGAAGTCGTCGTCCTCAACACTGTGATTTCCAGAACTGGAACTTGAGTTCCTGAGCAAATCGTGATCAATCTCCTTCACTCCTTGCACGGTTGTGTTTGAAATGGTCTCAGAAGGCTAATTCCACTCACGGTTCAACTCACCTCAAAACCCAACCTTCGAATTTTCCCTCCAAACTGGTTTTTCTCCTCCCCGTTAGTTCCTCTCACTCTCAGCCCACACACTGATGCAAAAATGAAACCTCTCCCTCTCCATGACTCAGCTAATCGATCCAAACAGACGGTAACCCGTGGGAGACACTCAGAAGTGCTCTGGAGATTGTTTCCCGCACACAAAACCCATGGCCAATTTTAAACTCTCCCGTGCTCTGAAGCTCTGTTCAGCCATGATGGAATGCTTCCAACACCTTAAAACACTTAAACTAATCCCAATGTTCAGTCCACTACAGGTTTAAACAAAGACAAGGATCAGAGCACTCACAGCACGGTTATACAGTCTCTGTTTTCACGGTGGTGAACAGTAACCGCCGTGCAAATGACCAAAATGCCCTCAGTTGGAAAATTACCAAATTGCCCCTCATCTTCCGTGACCCGTAACTTGGTCATCCGATGTCCGTTTGATGCGTGCCGTCTGTCGTTGTACTCGGGGCCTCGAGACGAACCTAACGGTCTTCGGGTCGTGTGAAAATCAAATGTCAATAAAAAAGTAAACAAATTGACCATACGAATCTCAGGAGTAAAAACGTCATTTTATTCAATATTTTACAAAATTACATTTTCTGAATTTCCGGGGCGTTACAGTTGAGGATGACTTGCGAGATGGGATTCGTGCCATTGTGATGGCAGGATCTAGAGGATATTGTCAAAATCGGATGCTAAATAGGATATCAGATCGATTGTCGGATAAGAAAGGTCGTCAGGCTGAAAAGCCGATTGGAAGACAACTTGGTAGGAGTGACCTGTCGGAGTGAGTGATAGGTGAGGTCGATGAGTGTCGACATCTCGAGTGAGACTTGCGAGCCGACGTGGAGACTCTCGAGAGTCAACGATCGGAACACGGTTGGTGAGAGTTGAGTTGGAGCTTTGGAAGCTCCGTTGATGGTGCATACCGACGAGTACGACGGTTAGGTCGGACGTGTATGATTACAAGAGAGTACCCGAGTTGAGGGGACATGGTTGGATTCCACAGTTTGGTTGTGGAATAGGACCAATTTGAATTTCGAGGACGGAATTCTTAAAGGGGGAATATTGTAACAACCCGTCCCGAATTATCGGGATTAATTAAGATTAAGAACGGATTAGCGAGGCAAATTAGGAACCGAGGTTTAACGGACGTTTGGGGTGAAATGACGATTTTACCCCTAAACGAGGGCAACAAGTTAACTTTTGACTCGGGAGGTCCGACGCACAAGGGCCGATGACTGTTATGTAGATCGGGTCGATACGAGTCTGTAGACAGGATGACACCACCCACCCCCAATCCCCCGAGATTAAGGGCGAAGTCATGCTCCCATCTAACTTATGTGTGATGCGAAGGCTAAATCGATGTCCAACCTCCACGTAACACATAAGCCAGACAAGAGATTTCCAAACGAACCGTCTGAAAGTTCCGGGATTCGTAGAGCGTGCAGAATCTACTGTGGATCGCGTGTGTGATGTCTCTGTCTCTTTCTACCAACAGCCCGCATCGCAACAATCTGGAGGGTATCAAAAACATAAAAGACTGTGAGTGGACAAAATAAATAATATGTTCTGAAAACAGGTTGTAGAAAAGTACATTTATACCCTCCACGCAAAAACCAATGTATGCATATGAAAACCTTTTCGTATAATCATTTCATATCCAAAAACCATCAATGAAAATCGGAATCGTTTCTTTTTCTTAAATCCTAAAACTCAAATCCAGGGCCTTAGCCCAAAATCATAAATCCTCATCAAAGTACAGGAACTCAGTCCAAAACTCATGAAATCCAAATCATCCTGGCCATTGCCCAAAACATCTGAAAACCAGTGCAAAACATCAATCAATCAAGTTGCTGGATTTCAAGTGCGCCCGAGTCTTTAAACTCAAAACCATGCGCATAATCAGGCATTCCCGGGATATCAACGAGTCTTTAAACTTAAAACACAATCAACAGGCCTAGGGGGATATCACAATAACTGAGTTTTTAAACTCAAAACATATCAATCCAGGGCCCTCCCCCGTCAATCAACCAAGTCTTTAAACTCAAAACCAGATCCAGCCATTTTTTTTTCGGGTCTTTAAACCCAAAACCATTTGAAAACCATAGAAAATCCATATCCGAATTTACAATAATGATTCTGTAAGCCGGCATCCAGAACCATCATCCAGAACCCAAATCTAGAATTTCTCTTTTAAGTTTCAAAACCGAATCAAGAATCATCTTTCCAAAATCCGATTCCAAAACTGAAATCTCGTTTATCGAAATCACATGAACAGGGCTTCAAGCCCAAAATCACTTTCCCAAAATTCATTATAAATCATATTTCAAATCCTGAAATCAAATCATTAAAACCATGATCAAATCACAATAGAAATCGAAAACTCGTAAAACGTGCAAACACGTAATAATCTCGAAATACGTGTAAAACCGTAAATCATCATGATCATAATCATAACCATAGAATCACGTATAGAAAACATATAAAAACATATATGCATGCATCATAAGTTAGAAAGCAAAATCCACTCACAAACCATTAGCGTCGCCGCCTCGATACGCGTGCACTTATGCTTTCCCAGCTAATCCACTATCACCGGCTTTCCCGAACCTGTCCAAATCTCATAATAAGGTTACTAACTACTTCATTAAGCTTCTACTAAGTCCCCGTAATTTTCCCAAATTTTTAACTATTTTTAACCGAGCCCTAAAACCTTCGGACATCCCGAAACATGTCGAAACGATGTCTGATCGACTCGAAACCAGTCTTAAAATGTTTATTACATTGAATAATTTAAAAATCGTGTTGGAACCTTCCTTAAAAGGTGGGCCATGCGCCCACACGCGCCGGCACTGTTCAACTTCAACCTCGAGTGAACCGGTTCGGTTTAGGCCGGTCCAATCAAACCGGCGGTCACGGTTCTCTCTTGTTTTTCCATCTTTTTCACTCCTAATTGTCCCAGCAGTTTCGTTTTAACCTCACCCAATGATCTAGCGAAGGAAAACACGAATTGAGGACTTGAAGATTACCTTCCTGGTTCAAAAACAGACCGTCCACCGTCGACCGTCGCACCTGCATGATCCCAGCTTTCATTTTCCTTGATTTTAAGCTCAGTCAGTTCCTTAAGTCCTCCAGAATCTCGTCCAAACAATCAATTTGATTAACTAACACTAAAACATACTTTGCCATTTTTGAATTTAAAAGAGAGACTTCTACGGGTTTTCACTTACCGTCCAAATTAGGCCTTGAAGTCGAGTCCAATGAATTCGTCTCATCTTCCTTTCCATTTTTTGTTTACAAAACATAGGCTATTGTTGAGGATTTGAGGAGATTGGATTCAAGGCCACATGTCCCTCTCTGTTTCTCCTGGTTCGAAAACCACCATCCACGACGGTTCTCGTGGCAGCTCCACCACTCCTCACTCGACCTCCTAACCCTCTTCCTATCACAATTGTCAGATGATGATGCCTGTAGGTGAGTTGAGTGTCACAGCCTCACAAAATCCTCTGTTTTCCTCACGATGGCCTCTGCTCCAAGGTTCCCGACCACCACCCACGGTAGCCGTCGTAGCAGCACCACCACAGCCCTCACTTGCCTTCTCCATTCACCAGTGCTCATCCAGGGTTGAGGGCTTCAATAGGATCAGTTAGCACGATCACTTTGTCCCTGTTTTCTCTCTGTTTTTTCATTCCAAACACCGTGCACAAACCGATTTTTTGTTTTTAAAACAGGTGTGAGGTGGCAGGGAGGTTCCACAAACCTCTAGATTGGGCTAGGTGTCAATTTTTTTGTGGGCAAGAGTTTCAAAAACAGCCAAGTGTCCCCTGATCACTGGGCACTAATCCCAATGCTAGCCAATTGACCAAAATGCCCTTGAGGCGAAAATACCAAAATGCCCCTCGCGTGTTCAGACCATTAACTATGTCGTCCGAACTCCAATGACAATGTGCCGTCTGTCGTTGTACTCAAGGAATCGAGACCTACCTAACGATCCTCGAAGTATGTGAAAATTCCATGTCGTTTGAAAAGTCAACAAATTGCCCATTTTAACCAAATTACCAAATTACCCTTGAACTTCCGAACATCAAAACTTCCTCCTCGGATGTAGGAATCGGACGTGCCACCTGTCTATAAACTCGTGACGTCCCGAACTAAGTCACAGTCATCGGTCAAAGTCCAGTCGACCACTTGAACCAAAAGTCAACCGTTCGCCCAATTCTAGGGGCAAAATCGTCATTTTGCATCGTCTGTCCGAAAGCATCCAACTAATCACTGATTAATTTCACTAATCCGTCATTAACCACTAATCTAATCCCGATTTTCAGGACGGGTCGTTATACAGGAGGCAAGTCAAAATCGGACGTTCAATGGAAAAGTTAGGGTTCACATAAGTTCGAGGGAGCTATTACACGTTTTACGAGATGGATGCCATTTGACATTAAGTGGGGCCACATATTTAGGGGCAGGTCCAATGGATGAATGACACTTGTCATTCATCCATTTCCCACCCAAATTGATACATGCATATCCCATTCCCAATTTCTTACGGCTTCCCCGATCTCACCCAAAAACCTTTGAACCCAAAACCATATCCCTCCTCCCCATTCGATTATGTGTGAGGACAGAGTGAGAGAGGGACTGAGAGGTGGCAGCAGGACAGCCAGCCGCCGTGGACGGCGGTGAAAAACCCATGAACCAGGTAAACCGATGATCCTTGAGATTTTGAATTTTGAATTTCGGTTTTGAGATGTTTTGGATGGTCTCTAATGATAGTATGATGCTAATGGGATCGGTACGAGTTTGGGGCGATCGAAAACGAAGAAGGAGGACCGTGGGAACGCACTGGATGGCGGTTAGGAAAACAGGGTCGTGAGTTCGAATCCACACAGGTATTTTCTCGATCGTTTTATGGGTTTTAAGGACATAGAAATCTAGGTATTGATGAGACAGCGAGAATGGAATTGAAAGGGGAGAAAAAGGATGAAAAATAAGGGAGAAATGGGCTTGAACCAGATTGCAGAGTTGGACTGGACTGGCCGGTCGGCTGGAGGTTAGGGATGACTGGTGTAGGCCCGTGAGGTCCACTTGCAACCCCTTTGGGCGGGGCGTGAGGGTACGTGGTGCATCTTCTGAGGAAGTGTTCAACACAACTTTTAATGTATTCGATGTAACAAACACTTTGGGACTGGTTTCGAGTCGATTGGACATCGTCTCGATATAGTTTGGGATGCCCAAAGGTTTAGGATCGGGTTTAAAAATAGTTAAAAATTTGGAAAAATTATGAGGCTTTAATGAGAGGTTAATGAGGTATTTAGTAACCCTCTATTACGATTTGGACTAGTTCGGGAGCCCCGGTGATGGTGATTGGCCCGGGAAGGGCGTATGGCGCGCGTATCGAAGCGCGGCTTCAGACGGTCTGTGAGTGAACCTTGTTTTCTAAATTGATGCATACATAAATGTTTTTATATGTGTTTTAATACATGTTTTGTGATGCCATGAGTGCATGTGTTTGTGGTGTGATAATATTTACGTATTTGCATGAATTTCGAGATTTCTAGCTTTACGTGGTGTCTTTACGTGCTGGTATTTCAATGAGGGTTTAATGAATGATTTTGGATTCGAAAATATGGAATCGTGTATGAGACCCATTTGATTTACAAACCATCGGACTTAGAGTCCATTTGATTTGATGAGAAATCGGGCTTGAGGCACCGTTGGTTTACGAATTCGGGCTTGAGGCCTAGTTATGGCTTCGTATAAGAAACGGTTTGCAAATGAGTTTTAAAGTGTAAAAGAAAACTGGTTTTATAAGGTTTACGGAGAACGGTTTTGGGCCAAGCCCTAAAGGTTTTGTGAATGTTTTGATAAATGATTTTTGAGTGCATGCATGCTTTTCAGTGAAGGGCATAAGCGTCTTTTTATGAAATGGATTTTATAAATTCTTTGTTTTATCCACTCACGGTTTTTGATGTTTTTAATGTTCTTCAAGTTGATCGGGGATGCGGGCTGTAGCAGAGACCGAGACATCACACTCCTCATCCAGATCCTGGCGCTCTCTGGAAGCCCGCGGGCTTAAGACGGATTTATCTCTGGTCTGACACTTCGTGTCAGACGGGATCAGGTAAGTCCCACGTTAATCCCGGGGGATTAGGGACGGGTCCTGATAATTTATCTTTAGTATTATTTCACCAATACATTTCTTATTCAAATTCACCATAATTCATATTATGACCATACTAATTTTCCTCAATCTTTAGGATTTTTTTTAAATAAAACATAAAAACTTTGAACCCTCGTAGCTGTCTCGAACAATGTCCAATTACCTTAAACCATTAAACTCAAAATTTGAAAAACAAAGAACTTTCATGTTGGACAGACAGCGATTGGCCACTGCACGCGCCCTCACACGTCGTTTAGGGTCTCTGCGTGTGGGGGCCACACATTTGCATCAGGTCTCCTTCAACCTCTAGTTGGTCGACCCAATTCCCTAGTTTCAGGTCGCCCGACTAGCATACATGACCCGACTCTCAAATCTTATTTTCACATATGTTTTTCTTGCTTTAAAGGTCTAACATCATCTACACAATCTCAAGAGTAGATCTATAGCATCAAAAGTAAGAAAACTTACCTCGAT
This sequence comes from Prinsepia uniflora, assembly GCA_032719365.1. Taxonomy (NCBI): domain Eukaryota; kingdom Viridiplantae; phylum Streptophyta; class Magnoliopsida; order Rosales; family Rosaceae; genus Prinsepia; species Prinsepia uniflora. The sequence goes on along the minus strand of CM064870.1, from coordinate 9,477,380 downwards.
CATGCCATCCAAATCCTTGGCTTTCGGCCATGGTTTCTAGGAGCAGTCCAACAGTTTCTCTTCTTCCAAAACCATTCTTCTTAAGTCAAAAGGGTTGCTTGACCTCCAGGAGTTTACTAAAATGTCTTGTTCCAAGCTCCTTGGCCCAGAACTGAAACTTGAAGATAGGAACTCCATGGTCCCCTGTTTTCTTCTCACTGTTTCCTCATTTTTTCATCATTGTCCTTCAATTTTCCCTTCCTTTTTCTCTCTCTCTCTCTCTCTCTCTTTTATTTTTCTCTTATTTTTCTCTTTTCTTCCCTGATTTTCCTTTCATCTCTCATGACTTCATTTTTTTTCTTTCTTTTTTGATCTCCCTCCACTAAACCCATATGCCTATCGCACATGCATATATATAGTCCTAAGTCAGTGGAGGGATTTGTGAGAGGGAAATTCAAGATCCTTTGAGACAATTCTAAAGTTCTCTATAAAGTTACCAAAATACCCTTTCATGCTAAAAATACCAAAATACCCTTTCATGGTAAAAATACCAAAATACCCTTTCATGCTAAAATTACCAAAATACCCCTATACTTTTAGACCCAAAACGATTTTATCTGAACTCTGTTCTCGTCATACTGTCTATCTATGGACTCAGGAGTTCGAGACTTTTGCAGCGGTCATCACGACATGTCCACAAGGTCTCACAGTAAAAAAGTCAACACTTTGACCTTATAGGGGTAAAATCGTCATTTTTCATTTTCCCTAATTTTTGGGGTGTTATAATGAGCTTGTAAGAGTTTTTTATTTGTATTTCTAAAATAGGTTTTATGGTGGTAGTCGAAAGATAGTGAAAAACAAGATAAATATTTATGGTAGAACGTGTATATGCAAGCGTATATATTTATACTTTATATTCATATATATATATATATATATATATATATGCAAATAGATATTTTAGTCATTATATATATAGACAACATTTTCCCATTATATTCACCAAACAATTCAAAAGTACTTTTTTTTTTAACTTATAACTGTTTATTTTATAGCTGTTTATTTTAAAAGTACATCAGAAGTAACTTTTTAAAAAAAGTCATAGCAATACCAAACTAGCCTTAAGTAGTGTTGCGATACGATTCAACGGTTTTTTAAAAAAATTGACGATGCACGGTGTCAGGACCTATCCCATCTAGCACAATATTGTCCGCTTTGGGCCCAACCCTCACGGTGGTTTTAAAACAATTTTTAACGATGCAAGGTGTCAAGACCTATCCCATCTAGCACAATATTTTCCGCTTTGGGCCCAGCCCTCACGGTTTTGTTTTCGGGAGCTCACGTGCAACTTTCTAGTAGGTCACCCATCCTAGGATTGCACGAGTCTCAACTCGCTTAATTTTGGAGTTCCCAAGGAATCTAGTGAGCTCTCAAAAGGCCTTGTGTTAGATAGATACGTGCCCACACATATAAGACACTTCACCTTTCCCTCCCCGAGCGATGTGGGATTGTTCACCGATCTTACCTTTCCAAGCTCACGGGTCTTACTCACTGGTCTTTCTTCTCAAGCTCACGAGTCTTGCTTTCCGTTCTTACTTCTAAGATCGAGTATTACAATTCACACCCTTGGAGCCTAGCGTCCTCACTAACACATTTCCGGTCGGGGTTCGGCTCTGATACCATTCTTTCAGGACCTATCTCATCTCGCACAATATTGTCCGCTTTGGGCCTAACCCTCACGGTTTTGTTTTCGGGAGCTCACATGCAACTTTCCAGTAGGTCACCCATCTTGAGGACAATAGTTTTTGTCTTAATTGTCTATTAACTCGTCTAATTAACTTAGTTGATAGATTCAAAAGACTATTCTAATAAATATGTGATTCTATAAAGGGACAATAGTTGGGTACTGAAGGGTACCCTGTGGGTGCTAGGTAGGGCACTTCATTATGAGAATATATATTAGGAGTTAGTGCTAGCAAAGTCACATCAGGGTAAACCAAGGAATGTTGTTGTTGAATCAATTATCGAACCCGCCGCGAAAAGTCCTCACAATTCCTGCAAACAGCAAACAATCAGCTATCGTTGCCTCGATCGATTTACCCGGGGGGTTGTTCGACCAAGAACACTCTGATGCCTAAGTTAGCTTTGAGAGAGGAAAAGGATATACTTCGAAGCGAAGAATCGACGTACCTTGGAAATGAAATATGTTCCGCTATTTATAGGAAAATCTTGGAAGCCTCGGAGCGTTCTGATTGGTCGGTTGAATTTGTAATTAATAAATAATATATTATTAATTAAATATATTATTTAATAATTATAATAATAACTCATTATGATAATAATGATAATTATTGTGTTTTAATATTAATATTAATTGTCCGTTACTAAGAATAATGACAATTAACTCTCGGGGAGAATATTAATATTACGGAGATTTTAGCCCGATTAAATAACGTATTTAGCTGGTAAATAGATTATTTAATGTGTCGGTGTTTTCAAATGTCTAGTGTTATTGCCAGGGGCAATTTGGTCATTTTGGGAATTATGGGCCACGTGGCAGCTTCACAATTTCCGGGTGATTTTTGGGTTCCACAAATGCCCCCACATCGCTTCGGAATTCATGAAATCCGAAGGGATGTATATTCTTGGAATTTTTTATCTTTGCTCTTTCTCCGTGTTAAGGAAGAACGCTGAGCTTATATAAATAAATTTGACAGGGTTTATTCATACCTTCCATACATGTTTACGTATAAACATATTCATATATATATATATATATATATATATATATATATATATTTGTGCAGGAGTCTGAAACGTTGCCATTTTTGCTTTGAGCTAAACCTTTATGGAAAACAAATTTAATCAACCTTAACCTATTGAGATTTGTTTTAGGTAAACAAAGTTAATTTCAATTAAATTTGATTAAATGAAATTTATTTTAATTAAACATAATTGATTTCAGTTATGCGTAATTAATTGAGATTTATTTTAATTAAACAGAATTAATTTTAGTGTTAATGAAATTTATTTCAATTAAACAAATTAAATTTCAATTAAGTAAAAATTAAATGAAATTCGTAGGTTCACAGTTTCCCTTTTGCTTAAATAGCTACAAGAGGGGAGGAGTTCTTTTGCGTTTGCCGTATATATTTTAAGAACAAAGGAAAAGATTTTTGGAGAAAAGAAGCTATTTGTCAAGGTATGACTTGAATTTTCTTTTTTGTTTATTTTGCACTTATTTCGGGCGGCATGTTGTGAAGTTTTTGCTGTGGTTTTGTCGTTTGTGGGATTGGTTTGGTTGAACCCGTGGCTGCATTTGGCGCACCTGCGCCATGCACAGACATCTACTGATGGGTTGGCCAGTGGCTGAGAGATGGCCAATAGTGTATCTACTGTAATTGTTTGAAGCTGTTGGGGGACCCACCTGATGCTCCAATTGAGTTGGCTGAGAGATGGACTGGAGGTGGAACCTGATGGGCTAGCTAACTGGCAGGCGAGCCCACATGTAATGTGGTGCTTGTTAGTGCCCATAATTAGCTCTCCACGCCTCACATTTGATGGAAGAAGCAATGAAGCTGTTGGGGTTGGATGGGAAGCAGGCAAGTTGTTGAGAGACCGTCCGTGTGGCAGCCACCGATTGGAGAGCCCAGAATGCGGGACCCGCCCTGTCTGAGCTGCAGCTGAGAAATCGTCCACGTGTTGGCCTTTGATTGGCAAGCACAACTGGAGGCGTCAAGCGGTTTGCCGCGTGCAATCGGAAAGGATGGCACACGCGCGACGCCGATTGGAGGGTCAGCTGCGCCCGCAGGAGCTGCCGGCGTCTGCTGCAGAAAGCGGGACACGTCCCAGTCACTGATTGGCTTGCCAGGTAGGCGGGGCCCACCTCTGTCGGTGGCCCTGTTAGTGCCGCTTTGGGCTTGCCACGCGTCCGCGAAGGATTCGTTCCCGCGTTCGCCTGCTGAGTGCGCCGGGCACGCCACGTGGAAAGCGCCGACAGGTGATGCAGGAACTGGGGCCCTTGGCTGTCGGTGGGGCTCTTGATTCGCGCCGTGTCGGAGATTTTGGCCCGTCTGTCACCGAGCGACGGTGACCAGCGAGGGGTCTTAACACACCCCGCTGAAGCTTCAATATATACAAATATGCATTTGTTTATTATTATTATTTTTATTATGTTTATTTGTCTTGGTATTCATATGTTTAATTAACGCTATTAACATATATATATTTATACATTTTAATGCATTTAAGTATGTATTTAATATATTAATATATTAAAATGTGTATTTAATATATTAATGCTATTAATATGTATTTGATTATAACGTATGCATTTCGGATTTCCATATGTGTATATATTCTAGTTCGTATATGTTTGGAATATATATTTTAGGAACTAAATAAGTTATTGTTCCTTCAACGTAGGTGAACACGTTTGCTCGTTCCGGGAGTTCAGGACGTCCGTTGGATACGATTCAAACTGTGATTACTTTATTTGTTCAAGGCGGTCATTTCAAGATGCATCAAGGTGCACTTCTCGAGAACTGTGGGAGCGTGGCGATTCTCGTAGCCAAAGTCCATTCCGAGGGAAAGATATGGAGTTCGAGAAGCCTGAAGACTTCATGGAGTGGAAAGCTCGTAATCAGATTGCTTTTCCGGATGACGTCTTCGTGGAGCTTGGCGATAGATGTTCTTCCATGAAGGCTCTTAAGCATGGAAGAGGAAAAAACCCTGTCGGCGGTCGATGGACTAAATTCCACCCTTTGATCATTGGGTGGGGTTTTAAGTTCCCATTCACGAAGTTCTTCTCCAAAATTATTGGACGGATGGGATGCAGCCCTGCTCAACTAGACGTCGATGCCTACCGACACATCATGTGTTTTGAGAAGATGAACAAGTTCTTTGGCTTGGGACTCACTGAAGACGAATTCTGGCATTGTTATTCCGTGTCGCACAACGGAATCACCGGCGGTCATCTTTCTCGAGTCGTACCCAAGGTGGAGCTATTTTTTAGGACGAAGTTTGATGATAACTCGTACAGATTCAACTGCATCGAAATTGGCGGCGCATGGGACAAACTCGCCTCCCCGGACTTGAGGATTGCCTCGCACTTCCGCATGTTTGATGAGCTGTACAGCGGGTTTGGAGGTCATCCTGATCTCAAAAAGATTGACATGGCCCTAAAAATTCCTCCAGAGTTTCGAGACATGAGCTGGCTACTCTCTCCTCTCAGAGACATGAATGGCGGGAGGCCTTCGGACATCCTAATTAAAGAGTGGTTGAACGCTCCACTGCGCCTGAAAAAACCCGTTACCCAGAAGAAGAACAATAAGCAAGGGCCCAGTGACTCTTTGGAGAGAAAGCATGATCATCAAGGTCCTTCCAAGCCCAACTGTTCTAGTCCTGCGGAGTCATCTAGCAAGTGCAAAACCTCAGACGGGCCTTGCGAAGATGCAGCCATACAACTTAAGAAGCTGAAGGCGATTCCCACCTCCCCTGAAGTAATTGAAGCGTTGAGAGATGAAGGCCCAGTCCGATTAGTGGAAGAGACACGGTCGTCATCCAAGACTCCTGATGTGATAGGTGCCCCCTCCCTAGCAAAGGAAACTAAAAAGACGGTTCCACAAGGGGCTTACGATAAGGTAGTCCGAGACCTTAGGATTGCAAAAGCTGGGGCCCGCAAGTTGGTTGACATGCTTTGTGGAAATGCCAGTCTTGAAGATGAAAACAAGCGAATGAAGAGCGAATGCAAACGCCTTCGAGAAGCCCGAGATCACTCTAGACGGAACAATGAAGCTTTGGTCGGGAGAATCCATACATTGGAGGGCAAAGTGGGCGAGCTGGAGACAAGCCGTGCATAAAGGATGTTGATAGAGAATGAGCAAGATGTTGCCCGAGACGAGGTCACTTTGCTGCGCAGAAATTTACAGGACTCAGATGAGAGAATCAAACTTTTGGAAGTGGAAATCCAGAGTCTGAAGACTGAAAGGCTTCCAAGGAATGACCACTTACTGCCACCACATGCCCCCACAATTTTGAGCCAAAAAGAAAATGAGGCGCAAAAGTTGGACATTGCAAGCTGCAGTGGGATCACCACCAAAGAGCGGGAACCAGAGCTAGAGAAAGAGTACGAGCCTATACCGGAACCTGACCCAGAGCCTGAGACTGTGACCATAGAGGAAGCTGCCCCAGAGACTGCTGAATCATTGTTTAACGACACTTCCCTACTTTCAGAAGAAGAATGGGAAGAGTTTAGAAAAACAATGGGTTTTGAAGATCTGCATCCGCAGCTTTTTATGTCATTTCCCTTTCGTTTGTAATTTTTATTCCAATAGTGAATAACCGGTGTGAGCAATCGACATGTGATTTGCCAGACACCCACCAAACGAATAAATAACAAAAGCATTTTTGCTGAATTGTTGGAACAATTTTTTTGAACGCAAGTGTTAACTTTCTTTTATCCACCTTTCAATACGTTGAAGGGAACACTTTCAAATGCTTGTCAATGTGTCAGAATGGACTTATTCATATGCCCCCACTGCAACCGTGTGTACACAACGGCGAGTTCCAAATAACTTGTGGTGTTAGATAATTAAGTTGTTGGTATGTTGCCTTCAAGGAAGGGCTTGTGCTTCTTAAGAGAAGGCTTGAAGTGCTTCCATGAGGAAGGCTTAAGGTGCTTCCAAGAGGAAGGCTTAGGGTGCTTCGAAAAAGAAGTCTTTGGGCGCTCCCTGATGGAAGGCTTTGGATGCTTCCCGGAGGAAGGCTTGAACGCTTCTTGGAAGAAGGCTTTAGTGCTTCTCGGAAGAAGGCTTTGGATGCTTCCCGGAGGAAGGCTTTATTGCTTCTCGGAAGAAGGCTTTGGATGCTTCCCGGAGGAAGGCTTGAGTGCTTCCCGGCGGAAGGCTTTGGATGCTTCCCGGAGGAAGACTTGAGTGCTTCCCGTCGGAAGGCTTTAAGAACCTTGTTGTAAGTTCGATAACAAATATATGAACTAGGAATGACTTGATAGCTTTATTGATAAGTCTAAATACATCATTCTTAAAAATAAAGTCTAGATTTGTCACAAAACAAAGACTAGCTTAGCTTTTGAGCTCTAGTTTGCATTACACATAATATTTCCGGAGGTGATGAGCGTTCATAGAACCACTCACCAACTTTCCATCCATTGTCTCTAAGGTGTAGCTTCCCTTTCCGCCTACTTGGTAGACTCGGTAGGGTTCTTAGAGCAATGGAGTTGACTGCTGGATCATCCAGCTCGGTAAAGGGTGCTGGAACAACAACATGTGGAGGAATGACTGCGTCGGTTCCGTATGCAAGGGTGAACGGAGATTCTCCTGTTGCACGACGCGGAGTGGTGCGGTAAGCCCAAAGCGTGCCATCCAACTCCTCCTCCCACAATCCTTTCTTATCATCAAGTCGCTTCTTAATACAGTCAAGGATCGTCTTGTTTGAAGCTTCTACCTGGCCATTACCCTGTGGGTAATACACAGTTGAAGTGAAATGCTTGATCTTCCATGACTCAAAGAACTCGTTGATTATGGCACCGGTGAACTGAGTTCCATTGTCTGTTAGGATGACTTTGGGAAGTCCAAATCGGAAGATGATCTGGCTCCAGATGAATTTTTGAACATCGGCCTGAGTTATGGTGGCTAGGGCCTTTGCCTCCACCCATTTGGTGAAGTAGTCAGTCGCAACAATCAAATACTTCTTGCTAGGAACTGGAGTGCTTGGAAGCGGTCTAACGATGTCAATTCCCCATTGCATGAATGGCCAAGGGCTTGTCTGTGCATGCAGCTCTTCCGGTGGCGCCAATTGGTTAGGCTTGAACCTTTGACATTTGTCGCACTTCTGGGCATACTGCAGAGCTTCCTGGCGTAAAGTAGGCCAGTAAAATCCCGCACTAAGCTTCTTTTGGGCAAGCGATCTTCCACCGGAATGATTTCCACAATGTCCTTCATGAATCTCAGCCAAGACTTTCAATGTTTCAGGATGCTTCAAGCATAACAAGTTCGGTCTTGTGAAGCTCTTTCGAAAGAGTCGGCCCTTGTCGACATAGTATCGTGCGGCCTTCATCTGGACTTTGCGGGCTTCTAATCGTTCATCAGGCAATGTTCCATGCTCTAGATAGTTGATAAAAGGATCTTGCCAACTTAGTGATGAATCAATTTGTCTTACTTCAATCTCCTTCACATCAATACTTCTCCGCTCGAGATACTCAATCGGGATTGAACGCTTGAAACGAAAGTCGAGTGATGATGCTAGATTGGCCAACGCATCTGCTTGTGTATTTTCGGCTCGTGGAAGTTGATGAAAAGTGAAAATCGAGAAAAAAGCAAGCATCTCCTGGACCTTGTTATTATATCTGAGCATCCGTGCATCACGCGCAGCATATTCACCGATCGATTGATTAGTGATCAGCTGCGAATCTGAATGAATAGCAAGTTTTTTGACTCCCAACTCCTTGGCAAGTGTGAGCCCACAAATTAAAGCTTCATACTCCGCTTCATTGTTAGAGGCTTTGAATCCAAACTGTACTGCCTGTTCCATTATCGAGCCATCAGGAGTGATAAGGATAATCCCCGCTCCTGCCCCCTTCTGGTTCGAGGAACCATCAACAAAGAGCTTCCATAGATAATTGGAAGTTGAGGGTTGCAGAGAAGAGAAACTGTTGCCATGAGCTCGTGACAAGGAAGCGTCGACGACCCTGGGTGCATCGCCGAACTTATCGTCATTTCTTCCTTCAAGTGATGCTGGTGTGAACTCCACAACAAAATCCGCTAAGGCTTGGCCTTTGATAGCTGTTCGTGGACGATAGAGCAAATCATGCTGACTCAACTTCTTTGTGGTAACCAGTAATGCGAGAATCAGCTTTTCAAATTTTGGATATCGTGTCTCAGCATCAAGAAGGGCTTTGGACGTGTAGAACACAGGCAGTTGAATCCCATTCTCTTCTCGGACAAGTGCAGAGCTTACAGCAACATTAGAGACCCCCAGATACAGGAACAGGTCCTCGTTTTCTTTGGGTTTTGATAGCAGCGGTGGAGACGTCAAGTAGGCCTTGAGATCTTGAAATGCTTTCTCACAACCTTCATCCCATTTATCTCTGGATGCTTTCTTTACCGCTTGGAAGAAAGGTCGACACCGGTCGGTTGACTTGGACAGGAACCTGTTCAATGCTGCTGCTCGTCCAGTGTGTAACGCCCCGGACGTTCTGGAAATGTAATATTATTAAATATTGAATAAAATGACGTTTTTACCCCTGTGTTTGTGTGGTCGATTTGTTGACTTTTTGATTTGGAGGTCGAACGGACGTTGAGTGATGACCGTGACGTAGTTCGGGATATTACGAGTTCATAGACAGGTGGCACGTCCGATTCGGACGCTCGGAGTGAAAGTTATGATGTTCGGAAGTTCAGGGGCATTATCGTAATTTGGGCGTTATAAGGGGAAAAAGTTGACTTTTTGTTTGACAATTGATATTCATTTGACTCGAAGACCGTTATGTTCGTCTCGACGCCCCAAGTACAACGACAGGCGGCACGCTTGAAACGGACGTCGGTTGACCGAGTTATGGGTCACGGATGTTGGAGGGCATTTTGGTAATTATTGCACAGAGGGGCATTTTGGTCATTTCACGGTGGTTACTGTTCACCACCGTGAAAAACAGAGTGCACGGCCGTGGGTTTTGTGCGTGCAATTGTTTATGGCTAGTGGGGGGCTCAGACGTTTTGTTTATGTAGTTTTAGGTAGTGGAAGCAGGATTGAGTGACCTTGGTGCACGTTTGGGCAGAGCTCAGAGCACGGGAGAGTGAGGAATGGCCGTGGTCTCTGTGCTTGCGGGAAACCGTTTTCAGAGACTTCAGAGTGTCTCCCACGAGTTGCTGGCCGTTTGAATCGATTACTCTGATTGCTGTTGGACTTAGGGACTCATTTGCGTCCTTTCTGCGGTGGAAAAACTGAGAGAGATTGAGAGAACCAGTGTTGAACCATTTCGGGTTTCTGGGGGGGAAATCGCAGAGTTCAAATTCTGAGGGTCGAAGGATCAAACTAAACACACGGTGCGACTTCTGGGAGTGTTAGGATCACTACGGTGCAAGAACTGAAGGGATTGGAGCCCGTTTCGCCCAGGAACCTGAGCTACGGTTCAGAGTTGAACCAGTTGGAGGGAAAAACTGAATTCGATTTCTGAGGTTTGTTGATCGAAACCAGGGGCCATTCTAGTCTTCTGGGAGCAAAAGGAAACCAACCACGTCAAATTCGAAGGACGACATTCACGAATTGGCCAAGAACGGAGTACCCTGGTTCTGAGTATTTTCGAGCTTGAGGACGACGACTTCCAGGTAACGGCGAGACCAATTGATGGTACCATTGTGTTCGTATGAATCCCCTTAACCTACTGGTGAAAATAATTTGAGATTGGGGTTAGTTTGGGTGAGTTCCAAAATGTCGATTTGTTCGACTGTTCGAGTTTGAGTTGGGTCGTTTGGGTACTAGTCGAGGTTAACCTTCATTACAGACCTAAAATTAAAGGATTAGGGAAGATAATAGGATCAAAAATGAGAGGAATTGATTGAGAATTGGGCTTGAACTGGTCGGGTTGAGTCGCGGGTATTAGACCCGTTTATCAGTTGATTCGGGTAAGGACGAAGGTACTGTAGCTTGGCGCGTGGCTTTCACGCGCAGCCACTTTGGGCGGCGCGTGACGGCGCGTGTGACGTCAACTCCGATCACGGTCAACATGAGAATTAATCCTTACAGTTTAATTAACATTTTATCTTTAGAGTTCGAATCGATCGGGAGTCATTCGGGATAATTTCGGGAGTCCGGAAGATTCAGTCTTTAAGTTTATTTTTCGCCGAAAATCCGGGAAAATTAGGAAAAATCCTACGAGTTATTTTGGGATGTTTGTAACCCTTCTTGTACGTTTTCACAGGCCCGGACACTTCCGAAGCTACGGAGGAGCACGCGGGACGCGATTGACGCGTCCTAACACTGTGAGTGGACTTTTTGATTTTTTTTAAAATTGGGCATGCATGACTATTTTGTTATTTATCTCATGGTTTACATATGATTTTACGATGGTGAGATGATATATCGGTTTTACTTGTTTTCACGTTTTTCGAGATAATTATCGTATTTCACGCATTTCGAGATTTCGGTTTCTGCCTATGCATGCGTGATAATTTTTGATGAAGTATCAGGTTATGAATATGCATGTTTCGGATTTATGACGTTTGATCATATTGTGAAGAAATTTTCTGTTAATTGCATGTGTTGGAATTTACATGTGAATTTGGGCCTGAGTCCTGTTACGATGAGAAATGTTTTTGGAATAACGTTGGAAAAAGATTTGTGATGAATCCTGATTTACTATGTTTAAAAACGGTTTTGGGTTTAAAGACCCGGTTGATGGTTGGATCTGGTTTTGGGTTTAAAGACCCGGTATGTTGATTTTGGGGGCGGGCCCGAAAATTGAGTTTAAAGACTCGTGAGTTTAAAGACTCGATTATTATGATACCCCCGAGGCCTACTAATCGTGTTTTGAGTTTAAAGACTCGTTGATATCCCGGGAAGGCCTAATGTTGAGTTTAAAGACTCGGATGGATCCAACGACATAATTGTGGTTAATGATTCACGTTTTACATGATTTGTGCAATTAACGTTTAAAATGACGGTTTCTGACACCCGGAATTGTTAAATGGTTTTTTTTACATGAATTATGGTGATCCTTGTAACGTTTCCCATGTGTTTCGGAAAAAAAAAAGTTTTCAAAAGTTTAATATGCAAAATTTGGATATTTGGTTATGCATGCGTGTTACAAAACTGGAGGGCGAACCCGATTTTGGAAAAACTGTTTTCCCTATAAAGCTTATGTTTCGGTCCACTCACACTTTGTTGTTTTAAATTCCCTCCAGGTCGTGGAACAAGCATGGGGGCAAGCGCCGAGGCAGAGGCGGAGGCATAAAGTTTTTCCGTTGCGGAGTAGTTAGTTCACAGAGTAGGACTTGTTTCTTTAACTTGTTTTGTAATATTGCTTTGTGAAACTGTGGACTTGACGTCCAGTCGGATGTATTTGTTTAATCTCCCTGGTCTGACAATGGGTGTGTTGTAATTTTAACTAGTTTCCGGTCTTTTTGATTCGATTGTCAGACGGGAGCAGGATGCTTCCCGATTATCGAGGCGATAATCGGGGTGGGTCCTGTCAATTTGTATCAGAGCCTAGGTTTACGATTCGTGTCCGGCACTCGGGTGTGCCTTGATTATTGTACTAACTTATGCCTCTTTCAGAGAAGGACGACCAGCCATGCCTCCGCGACGCGAACCCCCTCCACGACCTAATGGCGATGCCGAGAGCGCTTCGATCGAGCGAGCCCAGCGTCTTGGGGCTACGGTGTTCAGTGGTGGAGCGGATCCCGAGGATGCTCACCGTTGGATTTCTCGGATTGAACGGATTTTTACTGTGATGCACTGTCCTCTTGAGGAGCGTGTGGTGTTGGCCACATTTCTACTTGATGGCTCTGCTTATGAGTGGTGGTACACTCTGGAGTTGTCGGGTTGGGATGCCCGTACAGTGACTTGGGAGACCTTTCGTGAGCGGTTTCTGGATCAGTATTATCCTCGTTCATTCCGTGATGCTAGGGAGACCGAGTTTCTGCAACTCCAGCAGGGGAGCATGTCCGTAGCTGAGTATGAACAGAAATTTCAGATGCTAGCTCGTTTTGCTCCTACCTTTGTATCTACTGAGGCTGAGAAATGCCGTAGGTTCGAGCTTGGCCTACGGGGTGAGATACGGGCCATTGTGACGGCCGGAGCTTTTGCTACTCTCAGGGAGTTGTCTGATGCCGCGGTGCGGGTTGAGGCTAGTCTCCCGACACGTCCACAGTATTCTGGTGGTGGACAACGTCGCGGGCGTTCATATTCTGGATCGTATGGTCAGGGAGCCTCGAAGAAGGGACGTTATGGTGGAGCCTCATCTGCAGGCAATGATCGTTATGGCAGGCCTGGTAACTATCAGGGTTCTGGATTCCGAGCGCCTAGGGCGCAGACTGCTCCGCAGGCGAGCGCGACTTCTGTTGCTTCCACGGGACGGCAGAGTGGTGGTTTTGTTCGAGATGCTTCCAGTGTCATCTATTTCTTCTGTGGCGAGCGGGGCCACTACCGGAGGGATTGTCCATCTTTGCCACAGGGCGGTGGCGCAGGTCGGGGTGGAGCAGAGCAGGGACGGAGCACAGCTGCAGTTTCTGGGACTGGGAGCACTCGAGGAGGTGGTACCGGAGCGGCTAGTGGACAGAGGGGCCGGGGCCGTGGGCGAGCAGCTGGACCACAGGCCCGAGTTTTTGCTGTTACGCAGCAGGAGGCCAGGGCAGCGCCTGGTGTTGTGACAGGTACACTCACGATCTTTGGACATGATGTTTGTGCTTTAATTGATCCCGGAGCTACTCATTCATTTATTTCACGGGACTGTGAGTTGTTGGCGGGTAGAGAGGTGTCCGCACTGGACTGTGACATGGGAGTGAGTACGCCCACCGGAGATGTGTTTGTGGTGAATCAAGTGTTGCGGGAGTGCCCCGTAATGGTAGGTGATGTTGGTCTGGTGGCAGATTTGATACTCTTGGACTTGCATGACTTTGATGTCATCTTAGGTATGGATTGGTTGACGCTTCATCATGCCTCTATCGAATGCGTCGATAAGAGGGTTACTTTTCGGAGCCCGGGGTTACCGGAAACCACTTTTCAGGGAATTCAGCGAGCAACTCCTGTCGGAGTAATATCTGCCCTGAAGGCAAGTAAGTTGTTGAGGAAGGGGTGCCAGGGATACTTAGCCCGAGTGATGGATTCACGAGCTGCACCATTGCGGGTGGAGGATATACCGATTGTACGGGAGTTCCCGGATGTCTTTCCGGAGGATCTACCGGGATTGCCACCGCATCGAGATGTTGAGTTCACTATTGATCTGGTTCCAGGTACGCAACCTATTTCTCAGACTCCGTATCGTATGGCGCCAGCCGAGTTGAAAGAACTGAAGGCGCAGTTACAAGAATTACTTGAGATGGGATTTATTCGACCGAGTGTATCCCCCTGGGGAGCTCCGGTGTTGTTTGTGAGGAAAAAGGATGGGAGTTTGAGACTTTGCATCGATTACAGGCAACTGAATAAAGTAACAGTCAGGAACAAATACCCGTTGCCTCGGATCGATGATTTGTTCGATCAGCTGCGAGGAGCGCAGTACTTCTCCAAAATTGATCTACGTTCTGGGTATCATCAATTGCGGGTTAAGGATGAGGATGTACCCAAGACAGCCTTTAGGACCCGTTATGGTCATTATGAGTTCCTGGTGATGCCGTTTGGCTTGACCAACGCACCCGCAGCGTTTATGGATTTGATGAACCGAGTGTTGCAGCCTTACTTGGATCACTTTGTCATCGTGTTCATTGACGATATCCTAGTCTACTCGAGGAGTGCGGAAGCGCACGAGGAGCACTTAAGGATGGTGCTGGGTACCTTGAGGGAAAACCAGTTGTATGCGAAGCTCAGCAAATGTCAGTTTTGGTTGACGAGCGTGAGTTTCTTGGGGCATGTGATCTCAACTGACGGGATCAGTGTGGATACTCAGAAAATTGAGGCAGTGGCGAAGTGGGAACAACCGAGGACCGTCACTGAAGTCAGAAGTTTCTTGGGTTTGGCTGGTTACTACAGGAGGTTTGTAGAGGGTTTCTCTACCATTGCTGCCCCGTTGACGCGACTGACGCGGAAGGGAGTCAAGTTTGAGTGGGATGACGGTTGTGAGCGTAGTTTTCGGGAGCTAAAGGAAAGGTTGACGTCTGCTCCTATACTGACCCTTCCAGACGACAGTGGGGAATTTGAGGTGTACAGTGATGCATCCTTACAGGGTTTGGGATGTGTACTAATGCAGCATGGGAAAGTGATCGCCTATGCTTCGCGCCAGTTGAAACCGCATGAGCGCAATTATCCGACGCACGATTTGGAGTTAGCTGCTGTTGTGCATGCATTGAAGATTTGGAGACATCACCTGTACGGTGCGACTTGCAGAATGTTTACGGACCACAAAAGCCTGAAGTACTTGTTCACTCAGAAGGAGTTGAATGTGAGGCAGCGACGGTGGCTAGAGCTAATTAAGGACTATGATTGCACGATTGAGTACCACCCGGGAAAAGCCAATGTGGTGGCTGATGCTCTAAGCCGGAAGTCAACGCATTCTGTAGCACATCTACGGACGGTTCATTTACCACTTTTGGTGGAACTCCGTAAGAATAGCATTGATTTGGGTTTGGATGGCCAAGGTGTCTTGCTGGCTAATTTTCATGTGAGACCACTTCTGGTCGATCGGATCGTTGAGGCACAATCTCAAGATCCTGTCTCATGTGTACTTCGGATTGAAGTGGAAGCCGGTGAACGGCTAGACTTTACAGTCAGGGAGGGTGGAGCTTTGCTAAAAGAAGGACGGTTGTGTGTGCCCGGCGTGGAGGCACTGAAGAAGGAGATCTTGGACGAAGCTCATAGTTCGGCCTACGCGATGCATCCTGGTGGGACCAAGATGTATCGTACCTTGCGAGAGCACTACTGGTGGCCGGGAATGAAACGGGAGATTGCCGAATTTGTCGGCAGGTGTCTGATTTGCCAGCAAGTGAAGGCTGAGAGACAACGACCTTATGGTGCCTTACAACCACTACCTATTCCGGAATGGAAATGGGATCACTTGACGATGGATTTTGTGTGTGGACTTCCTAGGACACCCAGGGGTCACGATGGAGTTTGGGTGATTGTGGACAGGCTTACGAAATCAGCTCACTTCTTGCCAGTGCGAGAGAACTTCAGAATGACACAGTTGGCCCAGTTGTTTATTGACGAGATCATCCGTTTGAACGGTACTCCGGAATCAATAGTTTCTGACCGAGACCCAAGATTTACTTCTCGATTTTGGCAGAGTCTGCAGGAAGCATTTGGGACGAAACTTCGTTTCAGTACTGCATTTCATCCTCAGACTGACGGCCAGTCTGAGCGGACCATCCAGACATTGGAGGATATGATGCGAGCTTGCGTTTTGCAATTTCAGGACACTTGGGAGTCACATCTAGCCTTGATGGAATTTGCCTACAACAACAGCTATCAAGCGAGCGTTGGGATGGCTCCGTACGAAGCCTTGTACGGACGGCAGTGCAGAACTCCGTTGTGTTGGACGGATGTGGGGGAAAGGAGGCTGACTAAATCCGAATTGGTGGAACTGACGACCGAGAAGGTCAAACTCATCAAGGATCGGGTCAAGGCAGCCCAAGACAGACAAAAGAGCTATGTGGACCATCGGATTCGAGATCTGGAGTTTGCGGTCGGAGATCGGGTATTTCTGAAATTGTCCCCTTAGAAGGGTGTAGTGCGATTCGGCAGGCGAGGGAAGTTGAGCCCTCGTTATATTGGACCTTACGAGATTACCAAGAGGATTGGCCCGGTGGCCTACCGGCTGGCACTACCGCCAGAGCTTTCGAAGGTCCACGATGTTTTCCATGTGTCGATGTTGCGGAAATATGTGTTTGACGCATCTCATGTACTGGAGGATCAGCCCATTGAACTTCGAGATGATTTGAGCTTCGAGGAACAACCGGTACAGATTTTGGATCGAAAGGAGAAAGTGCTAAGTCGGAAGACCGTTCCTCTGGTGAAGGTTCTCTGGAGGAACCAGAATGTGGAGGAAGCCACATGGGAACCCGAGGTGCAGATGCGAGAACAGTTCCCTTACTTGTTTCCTTGAAATTTCGGGACGAAATTTCTTAAGGGGGGAGATTGTAACGCCCCGGACGTTCTGGAAATGTAATATTATTAAATATTGAATAAAATGACGTTTTTACCCCTGTGTTTGTGTGGTCGATTTGTTGACTTTTTGATTTGGAGGTCGAACGGACGTTGAGTGATGACCGTGACGTAGTTCGGGATGTCACGAGTTCATAGACAGGTGGCACGTCCGATTCGGACGCTCGGAGTGAAAGTTATGATGTTCGGAAGTTCAGGGGCATTATCGTAATTTGGGCGTTATAAGGGGAAAAAGTTGACTTTTTGTTTGACAATTGATATTCATTTGACTCGAAGACCGTTATGTTCGTCTCGACGCCCCGAGTACAACGACAGGCGGCACGCTTGAAACGGACGTCGGATGACCGAGTTATGGGTCACGGATGTTGGAGGGCATTTTGGTAATTATTGCACAGAGGGGCATTTTGGTCATTTCACGGTGGTTACTGTTCACCACCGTGAAAAACAGAGTGCACGGCCGTGGGTTTTGTGCGTGCAATTGTTTATGGCTAGTGGGGGGGCTCAGACGTTTTGTTTATGTAGTTTTAGGCAGTGGAAGCAGGATTGAGTGACCTTGGTGCACGTTTGGGCAGAGCTCAGAGCACGGGAGAGTGAGGAATGGCCGTGGTCTCTGTGCTTGCGGGAAACCGTTTTCAGAGACTTCAGAGTGTCTCCCACGAGTTGCTGGCCGTTTGAATCGATTACTCTGATTGCTGTTGGACTTAGGGACTCATTTGCGTCCTTTCTGCGGTGGAAAAACTGAGAGAGATTGAGAGAACCAGTGTTGAACCATTTCGGGTTTCTGGGGGGGAAATCGCAGAGTTCAAATTCTGAGGGTCGAAGGATCAAACTAAACACACGGTGAGACTTCTGGGAGTGTTAGGATCACTACGGTGCAAGAACTGAAGGGATTGGAGCCCGTTTCGCCCAGGAACCTGAGCTACGGTTCAGAGTTGAACCAGTTGGAGGGAAAAACTGAATTCGATTTCTGAGGTTTGTTGATCGAAACCAGGGGCCATTCTAGTCTTCTGGGAGCAAAAGGAAACCAACCACGTCAAATTCGAAGGACGACATTCACGAATTGGCCAAGAACGGAGTACCCTGGTTCTGAGTATTTTCGAGCTTGAGGACGACGACTTCCAGGTAACGGCGAGACCAATTGATGGTACCATTGTGTTCGTATGAATCCCCTTAACCTACTGGTGAAAATAATTTGAGATTGGGGTTAGTTTGGGTGAGTTCCAGAATGTCGATTTGTTCGACTGTTCGAGTTTGAGTTGGGTCGTTTGGGTACTAGTCGAGGTTAACCTTCATTACAGACCTAAAATTAAAGGATTAGGGAAGATAATAGGATCAAAAATGAGAGGAATTGATTGAGAATTGGGCTTGAACTGGTCGGGTTGAGTCGCGGGTATTAGACCCGTTTATCAGTTGATTCGGGTAAGGACGAAGGTACTGTAGCTTGGCGCGTGGCTTTCACGCGCAGCCACTTTGGGCGGCGCGTGACGGCGCGTGTGACGTCAACTCCGATCACGGTCAACATGAGAATTAATCCTTACAGTTTAATTAACATTTTATCTTTAGAGTTCGAATCGATCGGGAGTCATTCGGGATAATTTCGGGAGTCCGGAAGATTCAGTCTTTAAGTTTATTTTTCGCCGAAAATCCGGGAAAATTAGGAAAAATCCTACGAGTTATTTTGGGATGTTTGTAACCCTTCTTGTACGTTTTCACAGGCCCGGACACTTCCGAAGCTACGGAGGAGCACGCGGGACGCGATTGACGCGTCCTAACACTGTGGGTGGACTTTTTGATTTTTTTTAAAATTGGGCATGCATGACTATTTTGTTATTTATCTCATGGTTTACATATGATTTTACGATGGTGAGATGATATATCGGTTTTACTTGTTTTCACGTTTTTCGAGATAATTATCGTATTTCACGCATTTCGAGATTTCGGTTTCTGCCTATGCATGCGTGATAATTTTTGATGAAGTATCAGGTTATGAATATGCATGTTTCGGATTTATGACGTTTGATCATATTGTGAAGAAATTTTCTGTTAATTGCATGTGTTGGAATTTACATGTGAATTTGGGCCTGAGTCCTGTTACGATGAGAAATGTTTTTGGAATAACGTTGGAAAAAGATTTGTGATGAATCCTGATTTAGTATGTTTAAAAACGGTTTTGGGTTTAAAGACCCGGTTGATGGTTGGATCTGGTTTTGGGTTTAAAGACCCGGTATGTTGATTTTGGGGGCGGGCCCGAAAATTGAGTTTAAAGACTCGTGAGTTTAAAGACTCGATTATTATGATACCCCCGAGGCCTACTAATCGTGTTTTGAGTTTAAAGACTCGTTGATATCCCGGGAAGGCCTAATGTTGAGTTTAAAGACTCGGATGGATCCAACGACATAATTGTGGTTAATGATTCACGTTTTACATGATTTGTGCAATTAACGTTTAAAATGACGGTTTCTGACACCCGGAATTGTTAAATGGTTTTTTTTACATGAATTATGGTGATCCTTGTAACGTTTCCCATGTGTTTCGGAAAAAAAAAAGTTTTCAAAAGTTTAATATGCAAAATTTGGATATTTGGTTATGCATGCGTGTTACAAAACTGGAGGGCGAACCCGATTTTGGAAAAACTGTTTTCCCTATAAAGCTTATGTTTCGGTCCACTCACACTTTGTTGTTTTAAATTCCCTCCAGGTCGTGGAACAAGCGTGGGGGCAAGCGCCGAGGCAGAGGCGGAGGCATAAAGTTTTTCCGTTGCGGAGTAGTTAGTTCACAGAGTAGGACTTGTTTCTTTAACTTGTTTTGTAATATTGCTCTGTGAAACTGTGGACTTGACGTCCAGTCGGATGTATTTGTTTAATCTCCCTAGTCTGACAATGGGTGTGTTGTAATTTTAACTAGTTTCCGGTCTTTTTGATTCGATTGTCAGACGGGAGCAGGATGCTTCCCGATTATCGAGGCGATAATCGGGGTGGGTCCTATCACAGTGAGACTTTGAATCTCCTTTAGACTTGATGGGGACTTCATCTCGAGAATTGCCTTGATTTGCTTTGGATTTGCTTCGATCCCACGCTGAGTCACAAGGTACCCCAAAAACTTCCCTACCGATACCCCGAATGTACACTTTAGAGGGTTGAGCTTCATTTTGTACTTCTTCAGCAAGTTGAAGGTCTCTCGCAAGTTGGTGATATGATCCCCTCGTCTTTCTCCTTTGACCATGATGTCATCCACGTAGACCTCCATGGTTTTGCCAATGAGATCTTTGAACATCCGATTAACGAGTTTCTGGTACGTTGCACCCGCATTTTTGAGGCCAAATGGCATGACCTTGTAGCAGTACACACCTCGATCGAAGACGAACGCAGTTTTGTCCTTGTCTTTTTCATACATGGGAATTTGATTATAGCCCGAGTATGCATCCAGGAAGCTTAGGAGCTCATTTCCTGCAGTTGAGTCCACTAAGAGATCAATCCTGGGTAGAGGATAGTTATCCTTTGGGCACGCAAGATTGAGATCGGTGTAATCAACACAAACTCTCCATCGTCCTGCCTCCTTTTTCTTGACAAGTACGACGTTTGCTAGCCATTCAGAGTGCGGAACTTTTTCAATGGATCCAGCAACGAGTAACTTGTCAATCTCCTCCTGAATGATAGCAATTTTCTCGGGGGAAAAATTACGTCTTTTCTGCTTGACCGGCTTGTGGTTGGGATTGACGTGCAGCTTGTGGCAAGCGATGGTGGGATCAATCCCCGGCATGTCAGACGGAGACCAAGCGAAAACTTCTCTCTCCTCACGCAAGAAAGCTATGAGTTCTTCTTTTTCTGTGTCACCCAACCGAGCACCTATGCGGGCCTCTCGCTCAGGATATTGAGGGTCAAGTTGGATGAGGGTGACGTCATCCTCCGGCTGCCATCCTTCTGGAGTTGATGGTTCCTCATGAATGTCTGGATCTTGACCCGTGATTAGTTGCTATTTGGGAGACGAAGAAGAAAGCTTGCCCCTAGTGGATGATCCTGTTTGGGGAACAAACTCTGCCTCCTTGACCTCCTTTAGCCCTTCAGTAAGGCACCGCCGAGCCATCGTCTGATCGCCTTTAATCTCCCCGATTCCACCACCGGGAATAGGGAACCGAATTTTCTGGTAAAGGCTTGACGTGGTTGCGAGGATCTTGTGAAGCCATGGCCTTCCCAAAATTCCATTGTATGGAGAGTATTCATCCATGATGTAGAAAGTCTGGGACATGACTACAGGATCAGAATGTACATCCAGCTGGAGAGTGCCTATAGTCATGCTGGTCGACCCATTGAAACCTCGGAGCGGGACAGCCCTTTTTGTTGTGAGGCTTTCTAACCCCATCTTGCGCACTGCATCCAAGCTGAGGATATTTGCTGCACTCCCTTCATCAATGTGAATCCGATCAACTTGAGCATGAGCGATTTGGATGGACACGACTAATGCATCGTCATGCGGCCAGTCAAGTCCTTCCTTGTCCTTCAAAGAGAAACCAACGACAAGGTCGTTGGCCACCCCGGGGGTGGAAACATGGGAGACTTGAGAGACGGCTAGTGCATCTCGGATCTTTCTCTTCTTTTGCTTGGAGGTGGTTCCTAGCAACTCCGATTCAGCTATAATGGTGTTGATGCGAATCATCTTTGCTGCAGGTTCTTTCGGCCCTTTGTCAGCGGGTCGATCCACAGGCTTCCCTTTGAAGTACTCAGTGCAATGTCCTTCTTTGATGAGGTTCCGGAGATATCTCTCGAAAGATATGCATTTTCCAATGTTGTGCCCGTAGCATTCATGGTAGGCACACCACTTCGTTTTATCAGCCTTCTCTTGATCACCTTTGACTGGCTCCGGCTTCTTGAACCACGGTTTATCCTTAATTTCATTGTGGATCTGATGGACTGGCAAAGATAGCTGCAAGTTAGGCTTTCCCATAGCCGGTTTTTGGGAAGGTTGTTCCGCCTTGCGCTTGTTGGATTTTCCAGCCGCAAAATTTCCATGGGATTCTTCTTTATTGGAGGCCTTTTCACCAGCCCCAGCACGGTCCTGGGTATGAGTGGCGTTCTTCTCGTCCTCCCAGCTTGCATGTCGCTCTGCTAGCGAAAGCATTTTGGTGAGACTTCGCGCATTACTCATGACGATGTCCCCGTAAAGCTGGCTGTCCCGGGAAAGTCCTTGTTTAAATGCCATTGCCGCAACAAGGTCGCTACAGCCGACAATCCGAGACTTCTCTTCGCAAAATCTTCGTATGTATTGACGCAGAGTTTCTTTTGCTCTCTTTCGGACAGAGAAAAGATGGTCATCCTTCACCTCGATTGTCCGAAGTTGTGCGTACTCCTTCACAAATGCTAGAGCCAACTCTTCAAAGGATGCAATCGACCTCCGGGGGAGATGATTGAACCAAGTCATGGCTTGGCCTTGAAGAGAAGCTTGAAAAACTTTGCACATGAGCGCATCGTTATGCCTGTGGGGGACCATGACTCCCCGGTAATAATCTATGTGTTTTACCGGGTCAGAGGCTCCTTTGAACGGAGTGAAGTTTGGCATCGCAAACCTTTGGGGGAATGGCTCTTCCTCAATATCCCTTACGAAAGGAGTTGAGAGCTGTATCTGGCGACGTAGATCGTCCTCTAGATCGCCATCTCGTTGAGCACGAAGGTGCCTGTCCAGCATTTTTTGAACATCATCAGCCCGCAACGCACCTTGCTGAGGGGGTGAGTCATTCCGTGCTAATCGCCGAAAACCTCCTTGAGCTTCTCCCTTTGATCTCTGGGATCGTGCAGGAGAGTAGACTTCATCTTCCCTCTCACTGCCATGGCAGATCGTTTTGGGTCTTTGCGTAGGGCCTGAAGTTGCCCCCTACTCCCATGTGAGCGCTGTGAGCGCTCCACCTGTGAAGTAGCCCCAATCCTACTTCCCAACCGCTCATGTACCGATGGCCTTAGGGGTTGTGGGCTTTTTGCTCGACGAGCGTGACTTTCTTCACCAGAGTCACTTAGTGAAGTGTCTCGTGACATCGTTCGGCAGTGAACTGTTTCTTTCCCAGGACGTCTTGGAGCATCCTCTTGTCTCCCACGTGATGTGGAATGTCTGTCTGGCTCTTGGACTGGTCTTTCCGCCAGGAGTCGCTGCAAGAGTTCCGACTGGAGTTGAACTTGGCTGCTCAACCTTTCAACTTGCTGTGCCAAGTTGTCCTGGAGAGGTTGATGGTGACTTCTCCCTGAGACGTCGTGACGCCCATCTAGAAAGTCCCTTAGGTCCATGTTTGTCGTGGGCTGATCTTGCCGTGATGCACTTCCCATCATCCGCCCGCCCGTTGCAAAGCCGAAGTTCCTTCCCCTAGTGCAGGCACTTGGTTAGCTGGGGAGGGGAATGCTCCAAAGCTGAAGGTTGGCCTCCTTCTGAGCGTTTCCATGGGCGCTTCTATGGACACACGCCTGGGTCGAATTGGCCGCTCCTCCGGAGTCTCTATGCGAGCCTCATTCCTGGTCTGAGCAGCTGAGGCGGAAACACCTTCTCCAGCTGAACGAGCGGATCGACGAACCCTAGCCATGTCGAAACAAAGAATCTTGAGCTGAAAAGCTTGTTGATGGATGATTTGAACAACGTTCAAAATCTTCGAACAATGTCGATGAACGACGAACGAAGAAAGATGAACGATGAACAATTTCTTGAAGAACGATGAACACCGTTGAAGAACGATGAACAACCGAGAGAGCCTCTTCTGAGTATTCCTCAATCGCTCTCAATGAAAGCACCAATTGTTGAATCAATTATCGAACCCGCCGCGAAAAGTCCTCACAATTCCTGCAAACAGCAAACAATCAGCTATCGTTGCCTCGATCGATTTACCCGGGGGGTTGTTCGACCAAGAACACTCCGATGCCTAAGTTAGTTTTGAGAGAGGAAAAGGATATACTTCGAAGCGAAGAATCGACGTACCTTGGAAATGAAATATGTTCCGCTATTTATAGGAAAATCTTGGAAGCCTCGGAGCGTTCTGATTGGTCGGTTGAATTTGTAATTAATAAATAATATATTATTAATTAAATATATTATTTAATAATTATAATAATAACTCATTATGATAATAATGATAATTATTGTGTTTTAATATTAATATTAATTGTCCGTTACTAAGAATAATGACAATTAACTCTCGGGGAGAATATTAATATTACGGAGATTTTAGCCCGATTAAATAACGTATTTAGCTGGTAGATTAT
The DNA here is from genome assembly GCA_032719365.1 of Prinsepia uniflora. Classification (NCBI taxonomy): domain Eukaryota; kingdom Viridiplantae; phylum Streptophyta; class Magnoliopsida; order Rosales; family Rosaceae; genus Prinsepia; species Prinsepia uniflora. Next base: position 9,453,342 of record CM064870.1, on the reverse strand, counting down.
TTAATATGTCGGTGTTTTCAAATGTCTAGTGTTATTGCCAGGGGCAATTTGGTCATTTTGGGAATTATGGGCCACGTGACAGCTTCACAATTTCCGGGTGATTTTTGGGTTCCACAGTTGTGAAACATTTTCTATAGCATCTTTAGAACACTATGAACCATTTTATAGATTTCTAATTTCTGTTGTATCGCATTTCAAAATCCTACTTCATAATGCTATTAAAGATTTTCCAGATTTTCTAGAACTCTGTTAGGTAGCTTTTTATCCCGAGGCACAAAATAAATTCATACACTCACATCATCATGTTCATGAAGCTTTATGTCCAATCTAGAAATTAAACACAAAAAGCTTCAGAACTTTCAACATGAAACTTCATAATCCTAATGCAAGGACATCGACCTTCAGCTTTCTGATTCCGCAAGTAACGACCTTTACCTTTTTTACCTATTTTCTTCGGGTCATCGCCGGGTCACCCACCCTTCTTCTTTAATCCCAAGTCCACTTTGCTGTCTCTCACAACTAACCCACAAATTCCCTTTGTTTTAATCTCCACCGCTCAAACTCATCCAGCGGTTGTCATTGGTTGGTGCGGACCAGTCCGCCACAAAACCAAATCCGCTTTTGATTCAACTGCACCGCCGCACACCATTTCCCTTAGTCTCTTTCCCAAATGGCAAACTCCGACTCCGAAAACCCAAACCCCAACAACGACAGCGAAGACAAACGTCCATCTAACGTCAATGGCACCGTCGACGATGAAACTGAACCTTACGAAGTCGAAGAAGAAGAAGATGATGAAGATGACGAAGAAGATGAAGAAGATGAAGAAGACGAAGATGACGAGCCGCCTCTGCCACGAAAGCAGCTCTCCAAGGAGGCGCGACTACGTGCGGAGAAGTTCAATCTAGAGAACCTAGTCAATCGGATGTCGGCCGATCGAATCGATCTGAGGGTCCACGATGTACTCATCAAGGGCAACACCAAGACCAAGGAGCATTTGATTGAGGCCGAACTGGAGGCGATCAAGAAGGCTACCTCCATGCAAGAGCTGCTCGAGGCCGCTGGGATTGCAAATGCGAAGCTTCAGCAGCTCGACATATTCGATGCGGTTCAGATCACGCTCGATTCTGGCCCTCCGGAGCTGCCTGGAACTGCCAATGTCACCGTGGAGGTGACTGAGACCAAGAGCCCAATCACTGGCGAACTTGGTTGTTATACCAAGCCGGCGGTACGTTCTCTGTTGCTATGTGTTTGCATGTGTTTGCATGTGTTTGTATATACTGGCTTGCTTTGCTGAAATTGGAGACAGTAGGGTTCAGTATGTGTTGAAGGACTATTTGGTTGATGAGAAATTGAAGGAAAAAGGAAATGTAGGTGGTATATAGTCGAACCAATACAATTATATGCTCTTAAACAGGCCTAACATTCTTTAGGATTGTGGATTCAGATATGTATGCTCTATATTATTTTCATATCTAGGTACGAAGGAGATGGCCTTTGTGTAAAGTTTAATTCCCACATATATAACAAATACACTGATATACATATCTGCCACTCCCAGTTAATTATTTGGCTCGAAGGCTCATGATAGGTGCAGTTTCGGTCATGAATGCACATATAGATGCTAAGATGGTTAATATGTTGTTTTCTCTTGGTTCCAAAATGTGAAGAGATGCATACCCCTGCTATCCTTCCTATGACTTACAGAGTTATATAATGTTTTTGTAGGCTAGGTCTTGGACAGCTGAAGGATCACTCAAGCTCAAAAATCTGTTTGGATATGGGGATTTGTGGGATGGTTCTTTGGCCTATGGTCCCAACCAAACATCAGAGTTAAGTGCTGGTGTGTTTTTGCCCAGATTCAAAGGTTTTTTAACTCCTGTGACTGCACGTGTGTTTCTACTTTCCCAAGACTGGGAGGCGTTCTCTTCTTATAAAGAACGCGTGATGGGGCTCTCTCTTAGCTTATTTTCATCCAAGTATCATGATTTGGTATACAATCTTGGTTGGCGTACCCTGTCAGATCCATCCCAATTAGCCTCTAGGTCAATAAGAAGGCAGCTCGGTCATGGCTTACTTTCATCTATCAAGTACACATTTAAGATTGATAAAAGAAATTCACCTATGAGGCCAACTCGAGGTTATTCATTTGTTTCTTCTAGTCACATTGGTGGCATTTCACCTGATGATCGGAGTACCCGATTTTTACGCCAGGTTGAGTATGTTTCTGAGTCTGCATTTTAATTAACATATGAACTGCAATTGATTTGTATCTTTGGTCATGGAATTTTTGTGATACAATTTTGAAAAAGACAGTATAAGTTTTTATTCATTATACTTGGATTCTGTTGTTGGTCTAGTCTCACATGTGACTTGGCAAGTTTCATTTCTATTTAAGCCTAAGGATGAAGGGAAAAAATAAATGTGTGTGGGTATATATTTATATTGATATGTTAAGGTCTTTTGATTGTCACTCTATACACCCCCTGGTGTAGAATGTTGATGTACAACTAGTAACCAGAATATAGAACTGAGGACGGATCTAGAATAGAAGAATTAGGGTTCAAGATGAGAGAAATAGAGAGATTAAGAAGAAGAAATTTGAAGATCAGAAACAAAATTAAGATAGAGAAACAGAGAAAGAACAGATTTAGACTGAAGGCATTAGAAGAAGCAGGGATTAAAATTTAGAAGATAGAGGAGCAAGAGAGAACACATGAAAGATAATTTGGTTCTTTCATTCTCTATTGAATTATAAAGCAACTATAATGACCTAATCCTGATATAAACATGAAAGTAATCCCGAGCTTTAGAAATAGGAAAGTAATCTTAGAGCTACTAGAAATCTATTATTTGGGGCTTTTAAATATTCCTAATTTGTTATTCTAAGAGATCTATTAAGTCCACGATTAGTTTACTGAGTAGTAAATCTTTCCCAGGATTGTAAAATGAGATGTTATTGATATTTCCTGTCTGGTATGGGTCTTCCTTTCCATGTTCTTGAATGATGCCCATCACTGCAGCCTTTTCTTCCGGATAGACTGTTACAGAAGTCCCTGTTGTGGATTTAATAATCAATAAAATATTCAGATACAACCTTCTTCATTTTCTACGTAGTACTGACAATCTTCACTAATAATGTGCAGAGATACATGAAAAGAAAAAGGAAACAATAGGACCATTCAATTTTCTTAGGGTTCCTGGGGTTTCTGTATTTGGAAATTGAGAAGCCCAATAATATCGTTTTCTAATTAGTAATTTTAAATTCTGAAATCTGTGTTATGAAGCTTTCTTTGTCCTCTAGTTTAAAACTTGTCTGCATTGCTATCATTTTGGGGCTTCGTTTAAGATAGTGACAAGATGCAACTTCTTGATGATATTTCGGCTTTTGCTCATTGTGCAAATTATCTATAGTTTTGTTGGAGATAATCAGATGATCCATTGTTATGGCTAGATGTGCATTTTGTAAAGAACCTAAAGAAGTATTGATGGTTTACTTCGTTTCCACTTATTCTCTGAAGCTTTGATGCTTATTAACCTTCCTCTCTTATTGTATGTTACAGGAATTTGATCTTCGTTATGCAATCCCACTTAGAGTTTATTGTGCTGCACTTAACTTAGGGATATCTGCAGGAGTAATTTTTCCATGGGGGACTGGATTTTTGAACAAGCCCTCATCCCTTCCGGAGCGGTTCTTCTTGGGTGGTGATTTCTCTCCAGTTTGTACTTTAGGGGGACCTACGACTGTGTGGGGATTCAAGACAAGGGGACTAGGCCCCACTGAACCAAGAAGGCAGGTCGGAGATAACTCTAATTATGAGAATTCAGAATCTCCTGGAAGAGATAATATTGGAGGAGATCTTGCTGTTTCTGCATTTGCAGACATTTCTTTTGATCTTCCAAGTCGCTGGTTAAAGGACCATGGTATCCATGGGCATCTTTTCGCAGGTGCCGGGAATCTGGCAAAATTGACAGAGAACGAGTTCCGGAACTTTTCTGTCCCAAAGTTTCTTCAGACATTTCGGAGCTCTGTAGGAGCTGGAATTGTTGTCCCTACAAAATTCTTCCGCCTAGAGGTTAGTATCATTCTTCCGCCTCAGAACAAAAAAAAAAAAAGAGGTTAGTATCATTCAAAAAAAATTATTGAGAAATCGAAAATTATGGGTGCTGATACGTCTAATTATCAGTGATTTATATATTGCATGAGTCTCACAAGTAACTTCTTAAACGTTGCCATCTGGATCCTTTTTCTCTTGAAGGGTATTTTTTTTTTTTGGGTGTCTTTTTTGTGGTGGGGGTTGGGTTCTGTCTAGCAATCAATTTTTCCATTTCTGATCTGCATTTCTGCTGGGGTACTGGTTTGGAAACACTCTAATTTTATGACATGGTTGGGTAATTATGAATCAGGAATGCTTCTAAATTCTTTGGAAGTGATTATGAATTATGATTAAATGGATTTGTAAATGGTCTGTTCTTGGGTGGGTCTCACAAGATTACTCCTTAAAAGAGACACATGTACATGTATGCCTGCCTCAGGGTGCCTGTGTTTTTGTGGAGTTCATATATGCATTTCTTTGTTGCTTTTCATTTGGATAGCAAGATGCATATCATCTCTGAGTTTAACACACTTGTTTTTTGTTGTCAGTGCAACTACTACTACATCCTGAAGCAATTTGAGCATGACCGTTGTAAGACTGGCTTCCGCTTGAGCTTCTCAGGTCCATCATAGAATCGGGGATTTCTTTTTTTTTTTTTAAAGATATTTGATGATGTTGGGCTAAAGTTGAGGCGACACACAAAGCATGTCGTTTCAGGTATCTGAATTTTTTTTGCTTTCGGATTGAGACCTCTGCTTGTTTGCCTAGAATCTTAGTGCAGACAGCAATAGTACTATTTTTTTTGTACTTTCAACTTTAGTCTAAAATTTCAGGAAGCATTGTGCTTTTTGATGCACATACGGAGGAAATAACATGAGATTTCAGGTGCTTGATATATTTCAAGGAAATTGAGAAAATTATGAAATCAACAAATTAAATATTTGATACAATTGTTTCTTGCCTGCATGTTAATCATCAGTATCTTTCCTAGTCTGTTCAACATATATCATCTGTTGTCCATTGAGGCTTCCTCTTGCTATGACGGAGGCAATTTTGTCTTTGTTTAACTTTTTCATAATAGGCTACACATTTTAAGTGACCCATATTAAGTGGTCCAATGACGCTGATGGTGTCGTAGAGGATGGAGGAATGGAGTAAACTTAGTTGGTCAACTAGGAATTTTCAATGGGGGAGCATTTCCTGGTAAAGTCGTGATTGTTTCAAAATACCACAACTATATTGAACCCACACACTAGCTAGACCTTTTATATTACCCAAAGGGTGTCGGTTATATGTATATTGTATTTGCAACATAAATAAGTAGCTTGAGTCTCTTTCTCTGTTCAAACGATTACTTTAAATAAGCAGCCACTATGTGCTTATGTGTGACGTCTGAGCTCCCCTGGAAAACCGGGGTGCATATCCCCTCTTCCTATACCCCCTCTTCGGAGGTGAAGGAAGAGAGGATGGGTTAGGATTAGGAGTTTTGGATAGGTTAGGGTCATTTCATCTGTGCATTTTTTAACAGGTCTGTTTCTACATGTAATGTTTGCAACTTGGAGAGCTGAATTTTAGAACTATATTTATAGCATCAATCGATTGAAAACTGAGCATTTGAAATTCAAAATCCTCATTAACCATTCTTGTAATTACCTTTTATATTCTATTTTATTGTACTTGATTCCTTTATCAAAGGGTAGATAATGTGTTACGGTGGGTAACGCATCCCCTTCGCGGGCCTAGCAAATTGACCGATATGAAAAGGAGACTAAATATACCTTGGAGATTATATAATATGATTAGGTTTATTGTTGTTCCTTTTAGTTTGTGCTTACATAATATACTCGACATGCTCATCACTTAAAGAATAGGCAGTCATTGACCATTTTGGCATACATAGTTATGCATGTTAGGACTTGACTTACGAATCTAATTGGACTAACCTCCAATTTGCTTTTGTTTATTTTGTATTACGTAATTTTTATGCAAGTAAGTATATTTGTACATAAGAAAAGTAATAAAAGGAAAAAAAAAATGGAAAAAGGCTAGCGTTATTCCTTTTAATTTTTATTTCTTTATTCACACCATTAATTGTGGCTTAAAGTTTAACATATAAATTAAGTATGAGCGTGACAAGTGATATGACCTAATGATATTTCTTTTTATATGATATGCAATTTATAATTCCCGTAAAGAGTAACTTTAGGGGATGTTGAAAATTTAATCAAAATGATCTTCTCCTTTTTATGTATGTAAGTGTTTACAACATGAAAATCGACGTGGGTTGCGAAACGTAGATGAAAAATATTTGTGTGTGGTTTTAGGCAGCTATGGGCTATTCGTGTTAAACCCGACTCTTTTTTAAGAAAATATATTGGTGTAGAAATTTATTTCTAAGAAAGTGTGGGTTGTTATTATGTATATTATTTTAGGTCTTCGTTGATCTTTTTTATTTTTTATTTTTTTAAAAAAAATTTGAAAGTCGTCGACCAAGAGTGGAATCATGGTCAACAAAATAAATTTAATAACAGTAAATAAATAATAATGTTGGATTTTTTATGGTAAGATGGCAACATCAACATGCATGGCATGGCATATTGGCATATAAATAATCGATGGATAAATTATTATTATTATCATCAAGCTACTAATATTAAATTTTAAAATTTTAAATTAAATTTGATGAGAAAGAGACAGACATCCTCATCTCCAAGCAAATAGATCCGCATAAATAGGATCACGAGTCATCTTGCAGGATAAACAAATCAATCAACAATTACATAAAGAAAGTAAACAAGAACATGAAAAAGAAAACAGAAGGAAAAAAGAAAAGAGAGAATAAAACCGAGGTACTGTTGGGAGTTGACTTAATGTTCATCACAGTTGGATATGATGCTGCCGAATCTTTCAGACCAAACCTCCCCACCTCCTCTCTATTTTAAATTTTTAATAGCTTTCACATGCCAATCCAAATCAAACCCCGCTATGGTAATTGGTAAATGTCACCTGTACAAAATATGTTTTGTTATTTTTTTTTACCGAGTAGAAAATCATTTCTGTATTCTATTTTTATTTTCTGCATTTCATTCCTTCTTTAAAAAGATAGATAAAATTAAAAATTAAAAGTGAATTACATCAACTAAAAATTTGAGTGAAAATTAGCTCATTTTTCGAATATGCTATTTTGCATTATGTTTTTAACAATGTGATCAGTATATGTTATTCGTGATAGAACCATGACAATTTCAATTCAAAATTTTAAATTTTGTGTATTGTTGATACTATGTTGACCAACCAGACTCAGTACGAGTAACCACCACAAGTACACGATCTGCCACTAGGTGATTGGCAGTTATATGACTCGGCAGGCAATGCCAATCATGTCAATCGGCAGGCAATGCCAGTCATGCCAATCGATAGGCAACACCAGGTATGTCACCTGGCAGTTGATACCAACGACATACACCTAACAAGGCCCAAGTCTCATCCACTCGTTAGGCGTACTCGGTAGGTACGGTCGACATCCCTGGTCCGATCAGCTAGCTGTCAGTTCCAACTCTCTAACATGCTATGAGATCTATTGTCACCTGACAAACATCCCGAATCTGCAGGACACGTGACAACATCTCCTGATATAACTTGAAACCTATTTCAACAGTATTCAACCACCACATTTATTGCTTCTATAAATATCTCCCAACACCCTTTTATAAAGGTACTCTTTCTCAACTATTTTTCTCTTTAGACACACACAACTTTGACTCTTCTGCCTTCGTGCTATGATCTGCATATTGGTTCTCTAGTTCTCCACTACGCTTATTGACTTAAGTATCATAGTTTCTTAGGCTGGCACCCCACCGATATCTAGAATTTCCTCTTTGCCTCGCAGGTCACCCAGCAGACTTAAGCATGATTCGAACCAGCAACCCCCAATGAGTCCCAGAACCCACAGTGGGTCTCATCACGTTAAGTCCAGTTTCAGATCAAACATGTATCAACTTGTTCTAATATAGGATTTATTACGAGCAATATAATTAACGGTTGAGTTTCGATATTTTAATTCAAATGAGTATGGATCTCTTGGTAATCATTTGTTGTTATATATATATATATATTTGTGTTTTCCTTACTTTTTTCTTTACTTCTTCTTTTCCTCCATACTTTTTGGTCGCTACTTACCTCTTTACGCTCTAATATATACTTTCTTCATATGTCAAGTATATATAAAAGCTGAAAATAGAAACTAATACACAAATAGTTATGGTTAAATCTTTTTCTTTATTTTTAATTTTTACTTTTTATGCTTTAAATAAGTTTATAAAACAGATAGATGGGACCGAAAAAAAAAAGTATAGAGGTATGGCCGTAAGTAGTAAGAAGAAGGGAAAATGAAACAATAAAAATTCTGAAAAGTGAAAACCACTAAAATAATTTTTGGTTATTGATTTTCATTTTGTGAACTCTTTCGAGTACATATATTATAATAATGAAAATTACTACTATATCCTTCTTCTGCTCTTTTTCAACTCTTATTTTCAAGATATAAATTCAAAATATTATGTTATATATATAATATATATATATATATACATGTACGTCCAGTACTGCACCATAGAAAATTAGCTAGGTTATGTAAAATTCGATCAATGCACAAACATGATTATATTGTAAAGGCCTATAATAAAGAATGGATATATTTTGATGTGATGAACTTTCTGCGAAGGTATACGTACACATCATAAAGTATAAACGCAGCATTTCTTTGACGGGTGTGTGCAGGTTCCTCTCAAGCTCAAGATGCTTGTGACATGCATGAGAACTCAAGAACTTTAGTCTCTATTTAATTAGCAGTGGTTACATATAAATTATATGCATAGTATATGCATGTAAATTAATAAATATATACATCGCGATCATATATTTTTTTCTTTTAATCCTCTTAATTTGCTGGGATTGATATATATATATATATATATATATATAGAAGCTCATATAATATCATGCATTGATGAGGGATGCACGAGGCCAGAATATTTTGGTTTCAGCTCAAATATATAATAAAGTCCTATTGCTCATGCATGCCGGCCTTATAATGAGAGCCAAATGGAAAAGTTGCGCATTTCAGATCAGTCACGTACGTTAATAGCAGCGGATATATTTTTTGTTATGTGAACGAGTTTGATTATTATTCTTTAGTGTTGTTTAAATTAATTTTAAGTAAAATATCGGAAGGTAAGAGTTTAGAATTTTAAGATTTAAAAAGGTTAGCAAAAGTGAAAAATTAGAAATGAAAATTAGACATACACGACCTAATTTTTTAAGGTTTTATAAGGAAAAAACCCAGGTAATTCCAAATTGTAGAGCATTTTGATTCCCAGATGAGAGCTGACTTGGAGCCACTAATGGTGCTTGAGTGATGACAAAAATTACTTTACATGATTCTTGGCAAAATGGTTGTGGCATTTTGCTAATTAATAATATTTATTCATTGATTTAAGAAGCTAGTGTGAAAGGGCCAGGTGGGTTTTAGATTGATGAGCCACAAACCCAAGGCATGAATGATAGAGGATTTCAATTCTCAATTGCCAACCATATATGCAACCAAATAATATTGCACAAGAGGTTAAATAGATGTAATTGTTATTTTATCATAATTTTAGCGTCCACTTTAATATTTTAATATTAGTATTTTGTCACTAAATTTTATCATAATATTTTTATAGTCATTTCGTTTATTTTTTAAAAGAATTATATTTTAAAAAAAAAGATTATGTAAAATGCACGTGAATTGACCATTTTTCCTTTTTTGATCAAAATTTGCATGACAAATAGGAATAAGGACAAATTGAAATATTAGAGTAAATTAAATTTAAGGACACAGAACACTAATATTAAATGCTTAACAAAAGCTATAAATTTATTTTGTTCGACTTCTTTCGAGAGAACGCTGATCACTTTCTGATCACTTTTTTATCGTGTGTTAAAGAGTTATTATATGAACGGTTGCTAAATTATGGTAAAATTAAGAATGATTTCAACCATTTAATTAGCCAATTACATATTAATATTACAAATTTAACTTTATTTAAAAATATCGCCACGAATATAATAACCGTTGTCAAAAGTACATAAAATTAAGGAATGATTTCAACTATTTAACCAATTACATATTAACATATTTTAAATCTATTTTAAAATTATCGTCACGTAATATTTTGACTACGTACGTGTAAAATTACTCGTATATTATATGAGAGACTCATAAAGTCACGAGCTAAGCAAACTTCTTTTTATAAAGCTCCACGTACCACATATGATTCTTGTTTTAAAATACACCCACGTACTGTTTTTCTTAACAAATTTAATGTTCGATCTCTACCTAGTATATATTTTATTTTTCTTCCATCTCCAACAAAATATAAAATTATATTATATCTGTATTATCGATAAGGGGCATTAGGGATTAGGTGATTAAAACTATATATTTATTAAGGTTTAGTAATCAAAATATTTCATGTAGCTTATTAATTACCTTCTATATATGCATCTCAATATATCGTCCCCTTCATGCACTTAATTTTCATTCTAGATGAGCTTATTAATTTCCCCATATATAATTGACTAATATTGTTCCTTATTTATATTTATGAAATAAAATTAATGATTCAACAAACATTTTCATAATGTAATCGTTTATGTATATAGTTTATTATTCAAAATCATCCCTCCAAAATTTCATCCAATTTAGTAATTGCTTTACCACATAATATATACAATAGTTAAATATATAGACACCGTTGCGGCCGACATTGGATAAAATAAAAAATGGGCTTACTAATAATCAAATGATTAAACGAGTTTCGATTTTGATGAATTTTTTTACAGGATAATCGTGGAAAAATAAATTATAAATAAATTAAATTATGATATTATTTCGTGAAGTAAGTGTGACTAGTTTCACATTATGAAACCAATAACCAACTGGATTTAGAACGCTAGCTACTATATATATACCCACACATAAATATCCTATATATATTTGCTAGGTTGTATATACATACAGGATGTAATATTGTAAATTTAATCTGAGCGCGCAGAACCAATTAAACTCCAATATTGTACATCCAGATCATATGTATACTTACATGAAGACAACTACAAAAGAATTATATATATATATATATTTTAGAGATGATCCATTATATATTTCGCATGGAGACTCAAATTTTTGAATAATATGTTGATGATATATTGATACATCGGATATAATATATATAGACGATGGTAAGAGAATATCTACATCGTTTAATACACAAAATTAAATAATATATACACATTTTATATTAACACGATATCAATGATATAGGTTGATATATATTCTGCATATATTTTTATTTATATATGTATATATTGTATAGAGAAGATGCGAGAGAGAGAGAGGGAGAGAGAAAGAGATGATTATATATATATATGTATATATTAAATGTGTGTGATAGGCAAGGAAAAGCTTTTCATTTCTCAATTTCTCTCCTTTCCCCGGCAAGTGCTGTAGCTCGACTGGCAATTATGATTTCTCTCCCCCAAGAAAGAATCGTCAAAAAAGCATATTATGATTTCGATCATACTCTAAACAGATAATATGGTGTTGCCTATTATCATATCATTAAGAAGCAGTTCATCATAATTAAGAGATCATCATGAAGAGTGAAAGCGCCACTGATCAAGATCAACTAGTTTCTAAAACAAGCCCTTCTACCAGCAACAACGAACACGAAGACGGCGAGGAGGAGGAGGTGGTGGACAAAGATGGGGGCCGCCTTAATAGCTCCAGCAACAGCAGCATTGAAGAGCATGATAAAAAGGGATCAGCTTCCGGATCTGTAAGGCAGTATGTTCGTACAAAGACGTCGCGGCTACGATGGACACCTGATCTCCATCTTTGCTTTGTTCATGCAGTTGAAAGATTAGGAGGCCAAGAAAGTAAGTACTTAATTTACATATTAATCATAATTTGTTTGCGATAATTAGTTAATTAATTACTTTCATCCCTAATTAAAATTATTTTGATGATAATTTATGAATTAATGGTGCAGGAGCAACTCCTAAATTGGTTCTTCAAATGATGAATGTCAAGGGTCTTAGCATAGCTCATGTCAAGAGCCATCTTCAAGTAAATAATTTTGTGAAGCTTTTGCTCAAATTTCAGTTCAATTTTTTCGCCTCTTTTATCAATTTTCGATCATTTCCTTTTTGGTAATTTTATCCCCCAATTTCATCCATTTATATCTTGTGCACATCAATATCTGAATCTGCGCAATTTTTTTTTCCTGGCTTTGATTTTGTTAGATGTATAGAAGCAAGAAGATAGAAGATCCCAATCAAGGTAATAATTAATGAATCACTATAAATAATTATTCAGTACAAATTAGCTAGGGTTTTTACACATCTACAATTTTGTGAGATCTTGTTTAATTTCGACATCGGATGGCTTTTTCGAGTTTATATTTCGTGTATAAATATTTATTTTTCTTTGAAAGTTTCGGAAAAATTTGTTAAAACCACTTTAACATCTTATTCTTTTTGTGTCTTATTCTTAATCAATGAATATCATATATTTCTCAAAACAGTTATTTCGGAGCAAGGTTTTTTCATGGAAGGCGGTGGAGATCACCACATCTACAACCTTACTCAACTCTCCATGGTACAAAGGTTCAACCACTGGCCTTCTTCAAGGTACGAAAATAGCACCCTATAATTTTGAGCAATTAATTTATGGTTATGCTGTTTTCTTCTTTTAAACTCTTAATTAACAAGTATATATGATATTCAATTTGTTTGATTTAATAAGATATGGAGCTATTGATCATGCCCCCTGGCGAGGCCGGCACCACCAGATTTATAGCCCTTACAATCACACAACTAAGACTGCACCTTTTGATCATAGTCATATGAGAAATAATATTGGAGTTCATGGTTCGGTTGCTGATAAAATATTTGGATTTGCAAAAAATAACAATCATGATCAATTACATACAAATATCCATTCATCTCAATCTTGTTACGGCCAAGTAGCTCCTTGGAGGAGGATTCAAACTCAGGATGATCATCAATGGGTCCAATCATCCACGGTCCAAGCTGATCATAGTTGGAGATCAATTCGAGATCATGAGGCTCAAAAAATGATGAACAATAATAAAAGGAAGGGTTTGGATTGTTCTGAAAATAACTGTGACGATGACTTGGATTTGAACTTGTCACTGAAAGTTCCGCCAAAACCCAATCATCAAGAATCAGCAGCATTGGGTTGTAGTTTATCCCTTTCTTTGTCGTCATCTTCTTCGTCGTCAAAAAAACTAGAAAGTGGCGGCCATGATCATCAGATCAGCACGAAGCAGAAGAATGGGAAGAAGATGATGATGATGGCAAGTACTCTTGACCTCGCTTTATGAATATACGGTGATATTGGTCATGATATTCTAAGTGAGATCTCGAGGTACTTCTTGTCACAATTAATTGTCCATAAAAGAAAAAAGGTAATATTAGTCATCAACGTACGAATTGTGTTTCATCTTTTTTCGATCGTTAAATTGTTGTATTTATTGTCTTGATCGATCCTTGTTACATAGCTAATTAGCAAAGATTCAAAAGGTGATTATCGAGGTAAGCTACAGACAAATATTTGTTTTGGAATTACCTTAATTTGCACAGGTTTGGTGGCCATGGACAATGTTTTTGTGAGTTTTTAGGCTCCTATTTCCCTGCAAATCTTTGTTTGATTAGTTATTTAGGGCTGTAGAAAACAAAATAGCTAGCTACTCTTGATTAACAGACTATATATTATTTCTTGGAAATAGAAAATGATCAACTTTTATATGTTATCTCTGAAACAATGTTCCTTCAGATGATATATGTAAAATGCTAATTATTAGGCAACCACAGTCGTAGATCACATTTGTAATTAATTATTTGTTAAGTACAGTACATTAATGTAGGTAGGATCTACCAATACAAATAGGATCCACTTGTATTAGTATATGATTTATAAGTATGGTCCATAAATTTACTCTACCTAGTATTGTTCATAAGGATAACATTTTCATCTTATCATGCCGGTATCTCATCATATTACCCTTTTGATTTATCAAATTGTCTTTATATATATATATATATCATAATTGGAATCGTTTATTCTTTAAATCATCATGTCAAGTACATCTCTATAAAAAATCAATAAAATTAGAGGTCATTTAGTTATTCATATATATCGATTAAATTGACGATTCGCCATGAAGATTTTAATTTTTACCAAAACTATTGATTTATTTGATACATATAAATGACTAAACGAGATCTTCAATCTCGTGGGATGCAAGTATTATCCATATATATATATATATATATATATTTAAATCACATAAATCTACAAATTGATCAAATTAATCCAAGTAAATTCTCTTTGTTTATTATAGTTCTTGTTTTTTAATTAAGAAATTGAAATCTGTATACTTAAACCGTTTAGAAGGTATTCCTGCCCGAAATCTTTTGCTCGTTTTAGGAGCCGAGATGTTCCGAGGCAACTTTGGCTGGACCTCCGCGCCTAACCTTTTATTCTGCGGAGCGAGGGTGGACCGTTCGTGTGATCTCTTTAGCTTTAATGCGATATGTAGATGTTGGATGAGCTAAGCATAAAGGGTCTTAAGCCACATTCGAACCATAAATGGGCGGATCAGGAAGCAAATGGACTTTTTAACTTAGGTGTAGGCGTGCCACCAATAGAAAAACTGCTACTGGATAGTATAATTGGGTTCCGTTTTCGGCCCGAAAACTTTCCTTTTGATCAATGCGATTGTGAGGCGGGCAGACAAGAAATCCCCGCGCTGTTCTTTTCTAAGCCTTTTTCAAGGACTTAAAATATTTTCTTTCCAACAATACTCAAATAAAAAATTATTCCCCCATGATATTCAAATCTGGTGACTTTGTTATTTCAGCTGTTAAATGGGAGATGGTCACGGGTTTTCTCAAGTCGGGATCAAAATATTCGGACCGATACACATAGATGGTGTCCCAACTTGGTGAGTCATGAACCACACTTGGATGGTATATTCCGAGCACCAATCACTACTTAAGAAAATTTGGTTGTATTAAAATGGAAATTGAAGTACAAATACAGGAATGTAAAAGTACTGGAATTGAATAACAACTGAAATTACAGGTGTAGAAACACTAAATTATTTCCTTAGCATTTCAAGTTTGTAAGGAGGAGGAAATTCGTGAAATCTTCAACTGAGATGAATATCAATTGGAAATCATGCTATAAGATGGCAGATCACTCAAATGCGACGGTTAGACATCGAAAAAGGAGGTTTGAGTTCCTCGGTGACCTTCTGTATGTTAGTAGTCGGGATGGCTATCCGTAAGACGGTGGCCGAAGACTGTTTGTGAACCGGTAGTCGGAATGACTATCCATGAGCCGATGGTCGGGATGATTGTCCGTATGTCGGTAGTTAGGATGGCTATCCGTGTGATCGGTGGCCAGAGACTGTTCGTGAACTAGTAGTCAGAATGACTGTCCATGAGTCGATAATCGATAATATAAACCCTTATGATACTTAGTGGTAAAAAAGAAAGTTAATCTTCCGCGAACCTCAGCCGAAAGTCCAAGAACTGGCCAGTCGGGAAGAAGGCGACCTTTATGACACTTGAGCGGTGAGAAATAAGGCATGTGCAAGGATGAGAAGTCCACTATTATGACGTTGTTTGGTCAGAAAGATGGTTAGGAAAGTGCATAAATGCCTCGAAGGGGTGAGTAGAGAAGCTGCATCCTGATGGAGCTTACAACTTGCAGATTATGGTTTTCTAGTGGGTCTCGCTTTGCCGTTTATCATGTTGGAACACTCTCTCTTGCCTTTTTTTTTTTTCCTGTCAACACTGCCCAAACTTACTTCCTCTTCACGTTCGAGCTCGTTGGGCTGGACTTGTATGTCTTTGGGCTTTTAATTCCGTGAGCCGATGACTTGAGCCCAAAGGGGATTTTTTTCGGGTGTAAATAGAAGGAATAATATATATGATCATTAGGCAAGCTATATTTCTACAATATACATACAATGTTAATTAATTCTCTCTCTCTATATATATATAGTTGTTAGATAGATTGTAGTGTGAGACTAAAGTCGATCTCCAAAAAAAAAAAAGACTGAAGTCGATCTCCACATTAATTCTCAACTGTCTAATATAGGGCACTTTTAATGAATTTTCGATGGATTCCATCGTGATCATGCGATAATATTAATACGTCCTACACCTACCTACATATTTATGTTTCGTAACTACTTACCACAATTATATAAAACAAACTTAGATCATGTCTATTTATACCATAAATGAGGAGTAGGCAATTAGAAAAGTCGGTAATCGAACAAGTACTGAGCAGTCATTCTCATAATTGAGTTGTTTACTAATTATATATATATAGAATTAAAACAATAATGAGGTTCGTTTTTATTTTTATTTACTAACCATTATAAATCAGAATAAAATTAATTGATTAAGAAAAATGTCATTTTTTCCAACTTTTTCAACATTTTATTCTCTTGTATGATAACTCTCTCAAAACCCATTTTCTAAAAATTAGGGCACATTTAAATTTAAGGTATGCATAAATTTATTAACACCAATAAATTAAAGGTTAAATTTATTAATACTAATAAATTAAGGTACACGTAAATTTAGTAAACTTATTATGGCTAAACGCTATAGTTACTTAAAAATTTGTAGGGCAATTTTGGTATATCAATAACTTAAAAGGGGTAATGGGAATTATTAACGCCACTCCTCTAGCTAGTTAATGTAATTACTCCAAAATGGATAATGAAATAACCTATTTTAAATGAATAATAATTACATGGGTGTAAGTAAATGTAAAAGAAATACATAAGTACTAATGTGAATCATTTCTTTTGATTTCATTCCTATGGTTGGTAAGTACAATACTCTCAAAAGCAAAGGTATGTTTTGGAGCAATATAATCGATTAATAATGTAGTTGGTATGTACATGTATATATCTATTGGGACTACCCTATAACCAAAAGGAAGATTAAAGAAAAAAGTCGACAAATTAAAAAACAAAGGAAAAATGGTCTATGATTCATCAAGCAGTAATCTGAGGTAACACCGTCCTTTGCGCTACGTCTGCAAGAACTGAGTATGCTGCTTGAGAAGGATGCATAGAATCCCAGAACAAAAATTTCAAAGTGTCTGGGCACGTCGTTGAAAGCTCGCCGCAGAGAGGCCCCATCTCCACCAGCCCAGTTCCACAGCACCCCTCATGTGTTTGCACAAACCCTAAAACAAAACAAAACAAAATAACCATTAATTTTGCGTGCATCGGTTATTAGTAACGTGTCGAATTAGTCGTGTATTTACTGTAAATTTATATCCTATGTTAATTAAAGTAGTGAAACGAAGCGTATACCATATTTGGCTGGGTTTGAGAACATGTCCATAAGGGGGTTGTAGATGTCAAAATACGCGATTTTGGAACCGGAGAGTGAGGGTTGCAACCTTGAGATGAGATCTTGGAGCTTGGTGTTGCAGGCTTGAGAGTCTTTGTTATGCTGCTCCACGCACACGCGCTTAAATCCATTTAATAGGTTTCCAACTGTTTGCTGCATTGGCAGACAGCCGATCGGCGGGAGACCCGCCACCATGATCCTCCTTGCTTCCCTCTTATGTAGCTCCTGCATGCCCAAAAATTCAATACCGTTCAACAATCTACTACTTCAATCTTAATCTGGGTGTGAAATACAGCTAGTGACACGGATTCGTCCTAATCCATTATTTCGATTATCACACTTGCACATGCATCCTAAAATATTTTACTAACATATTATTTATGAAAATTAATAAACGAGATACCTGAATGAAAGAGCTGAGTTCGCGGAGCAGAAAATCGTGGTACTTAGCGGAAGTTGAGAACTGCATTTTTCTCACGGTAACAGGCAATAAATCGTAGCGGTTAAAAACCATATCAATGGTCCCAACACTAAACATAAACGCTGCGTTTTTTTTACAATCTCATTACATTTGTCATCCCCAACACTTCTCCTCATCCTTCCCAACGCCTCATCAAAGTAGTCCAATTGTCTCGACAAACTCGTGGCCTTGGACACTGCCAACGTCATCTCATCCAACCCGCCTGACACAAAACTGACACCCGTCAGAAAATCACGGTCCGTCAATTTCGGGTCACGATAGGCGGGTAATGAGTCCTCAATGCCAAGTCTGGAGACCAAGAAGTCCGTAGCAATCTTTCCATTTGAGAACCTTCCGGATGGGACGTGATTGGGTAAGTCTTTCCCGTAGGGTTTGTGGTCACCTCTGAGCAATGTGTATCGAATGCGGTTTTGTTGCCCGAGTCCACGGTGGAGTCACCGAAGGCGAAAACAGCAGAGATGGGCTGAGCTGCGGTGGTGAGAGATAGCAAGATGGCTAAGAGAACAAGATTGAGAGGAAGATAGTGGTTTTGAGCTCCATGGTAATGGTGGTGATTAATTTTTTGGTGATCAAGCAAGAAGGAATTGAAGAGATTAGACGTTACAAATTCGCAGATTCAAATTTCTGGAAGCCTTAATTAGATAGGATCATATATAGGAGTAGTGGAAGGGATAGGTGGTAACTCTAATTGGATTTGGATACAAATGTCACAAAAAGAAAATTAATCAGGGCATCGACTATTTAGGGTAGATCAAACTTCATACGTGGATGATAATTCTAGAAAATGTAAGGATAATTATCCACTGTTTGATTGGTTCAATAGCAAGATAAAATTATTCGTAAGTGTTAAAATGGAATCTTGAAAGATATTTATTATCTAAATTGGTTAACACCCATTATTAACTGGATGTACTATCTTGAAAGGAAAAATTTCCAAATAAAAGCCAGTCAATTTCATCATTGCCATTTTTGAGCGAGGAGATAGTTAGGTTCGTTCATGACTAAGAAATTTAGTATGGGGAATTTAGTAAACTATTTTTATTTATTTAGCCAAAAAAAAAAACATAGCTAAAATGAAAAGATTTCAAAAATAGGAACAATTAATATTATTTATTTTTATTTATTTTAGGTATGTGTGGCTTAATTAATTTTCTTTCTTAATATTGTTGTTTTTAAAAATAATGATATTTGAACTATTTTTAATGATCACATCTATTGGACCATTTTATGTGACACTACAGTTGATCACATCAATTGGACCATTTGAACCATTTCAGTCTACTACTTCAGCGTGGTGGCTGCATACTGCTGTGTGGTGGCCTGTTCATATGGCGGTCTATCTCGACAATCGACGCTGCAGAGGAAGTTTACAAGGCTTGCTGTCTAGTTTGGACGTAGTTTGTTGTGTGGGGTTATACGATGGAAACCATGAGTGGCCAAATGGAATCTCGACTAGCGATCTCTGCGGCCGAAGAGCTTGAACTGGACATGAGTGGCGGTGATGGGACGTCAGTGGAAGCAATGTTTCTGGTTATTGGTCACCTGTTGACGTCAAGGCCTATAAACGAGAGGCATTACTGGGTACCCTGCAGTGGATCTGGTTTACCCATGCACCATTCTCAGTAGTTCCCGTGGGGAAAACAGGGAAGCTTTTATTCTTCTTTCTCACTGCTGCGGATCGGTGGAAGGTATTAAATGAACTGACATGGTCGTTTGATCATACGCTCCTTGTGTTGGCAACGACAGACAAATATGTAGATCCAAGGGAGGTTCCTCTCTATGTGCAGGCTTTCGGCCAGGAGTCACTGAAATCAGACCTGAATACTTCTGTGTTGCGACTAATTAAGCTGGGTTTCGACATGAGGCGCCAACTGAATGCTGGGCTTGCTGTTTGGGGGGGGGGGGGGGGGGGGGGCGGGGGGGGGGGGGGGGGGGGTCCTAACCAATTGGGCCAAATAGCTTCTATCAGGACCGGTCCCAAATCCTCCGGGATTAACGTGGGACCCGCCTGATCCCGTCTGACAGACCAGGGAAAATTCCGTCTCTAGCTCTCGTCGGGGCTATCAGAGTGCGTCAGGATCGTAGGAGGAGTGGAGTGATGTCTCGTCTCTGCTACAGTCTGCATCCGCGATCAACCTGAAGGGAATTAAAACACGAAAACTATGAGTGGACAAAATAAACATGTCATTAAAAATATTTTCGCTTAAACACATTTATGCCCTTCATAAAAGCATATGCATGCATTCAAAACCATTTATCAAACGTTCATAAAATCATTTATCAAACATATCAAAACCTTTCAAGGGTTCATGCCCGACCCCATAAACCGTCATGACCCATAAATCCATTTGGGTCCTCGACCCGAAATCACAACTCAAAACCTTTTAACCATAACATGTGGGAACTCAGCACAAATCCGTTCTCAGTGAAATACCAAAACATCAAGTACGGGGTCTCCGCCCCCAAATCATTTCTAAAACATGAAACACAGGGCCTTCGCCCTAAAACCACTTTCCATCAGAACCACATACGTACCGACATACGTATGACCCATCCGAGGCACTTCCGAGAAGATGCCAACTCGGGGCACACAACCCCTAGGGATCACATCCCCGATATAGTCACGATGACATCAATCTATCTAGTGTGCACACTACTCGGGGTCTCACTCCGAGTCTTTTCCCAGGAATCTCCATCTGGGAGGCTCAAACTCTGGATCTTGTCCGAGCTCTCTCTCTGGATCTAGTCCACATATCTCTCCGGAATCTGGTCCGGGACCACAACATAAATAGTAACCCCCACTCCTGGAACGGGATCCCTATGGGGATACCCATTCTGGTATGTGGATCGTGATTCTCCAGGTCGACGCTGGAGGAGACCATATAATCAATATGGAGGGTTCATTCATTTCAAATACTTTCTCTTTTCAACTGGGTCTCGTACCCGATTCATTTCAACAGGATTTCCTCGAATCCGACTCAAATCACTTTCACAGGCCTCGGCCTAAATCCACAGTTCAACATGATCTTATGCCCGGATTCTCATTTTACAAACTGAACTGGGACTCAAGCCCAATTTCACAGTCAACAGGGCCCTAAGCCCGAAACCATAAACCAACAGGACCTCACGTCCGATTTCACAACCAACAGGGCCTTAAGCCCGATATCTCAACCAAATGGGTCTCAGGCCAGATATCGTAAATCAACGGGGCATCAAGCTCGATAGTACCACTAACTAGGCCTCAAACCCGAATCGTAAACCAACTGGGCCCTTGGTCCGATCGTATGGCTCAAATGGACCCTAGGTCCGATTCCTCGTCAAATCAAATGGACTCCAAGTCCGAGAGTTTGTAAATCAATTGGGTCTCACGCCCGGGTTCGCATTTCTAAATCCAAAATCCATTTATTAAACCCTCGTTGAAAACCTAGAACGTATATGCATCGTATAAAACTGAAAATCTCGAAATACGTGCAAATACGTAAATCCTAGGCTACCACAAATAAATGCACTCATGGCATCACAAAACATATATTAAACAATTATAAAACATTTATGTATGCATCGAATTCGAAAGAAGAGTCCACTCACAGACCGTCTGAAGCCGCACCTCGATACACGTGCCATAATCGTCTCCCGGGTCAATCGTTGCCTCCGGGATTCTCGAACCTGTCCAAATTCATTTAGAGGGTTATTAACTACCTAAATAACCCCTCACTAAAGTCCCGTAATTTTTCGAAATTTCTAACTATTTTTTAAAACCGAGCATAAACTTTCGGACGTCCCGAACTATATCGAAACGATGTCCGATTGACACGAAATCAGTCCCAAAATATTCGATAAATCGAATAGATGAAATTACATGTTGGAACCTTGCCCAAAATCCCCCTCACACGCCTGCATGCGCCCCTAGAAAGGACTGCGCGTGGGCCTCACGCGCCCTGCACAGTTCCTTCTTCAACCTGCCGCGAACCAGCCGGTCCAGTTCTCTGGTTTTCCTGGACCGGCGTGACCGGTCCGGCTTGTTTTTTCCTTCATTTTCGATCCGTTTGCCTCCATTTCAATCCTAAAATTCCTCTTTTCAAGTTTCGTATCCATTCCAATCCCTAAATCTAATCAAAACTCCCTAAAACCTAACCATGTTCAAAGAGGCTCACGACCTCTGTTTTCATTTTCCTCCCATGGTTTCCACAGCCGTCCCACCACCATAAAAACCTTCTTTAAACTCCCTAAGCAACCTAATAAACCCTTACTAATCCTCCAAAACCGTCCATAACATCAAAATCCAAATAAAAATGAAAATGGGTCTTACCAGGTACTTGCTCGGGTTTATGGTCACCGTCCATGACGGCGGTGCTTCCTGCCTGCCACCATCATCCACACTTCCTCCTCTCAGCCTCTGGGCCTCACCAAGATGATCAAAGGGTAAGTTTTGGATGGGTTTGGGTTCAAAGGGTGAGATCGGTTTGGTGGGTTTCGTTTGCATGAACAAAGAAATGGGGGATGCATGAATCAATTTGGGTGGGCAATGGATGGATGACAAGTGTCATTCATCCATTGGGCCTGCCCCAAAATATCTGGGCCCACTTAAGTCCAAAAGTCATCCGTTTCGAAATTCGCACAATAGTACTTTCGAACTTTCGTGAATCGTAACTTTTCCGTCGAATGTCTAAATTCGACGTGCCGCCTGTTACGGATTCGTATCGTCGTGATCTACTTAATGGTACTCGACCTTCGGTCATCGGACCTCCAGGGTCAAAAGTCAACTTTTGGCCTAAATTACCAAAATGCCCTTGAACTTCCGAACGTCATAACTTTTTCCTCGGACGTCGGAATCGAGCGTGCCACCTGTCTATGAACTCGTGACATCACGAAAAGTCCATTTGGCGGCCTGAGCGAAAAGTCCAACGATTCGTCCATTTCAGGGGAAAAATCGTCATTTCGCCCGAACATCTGCTAATCCTCGTCTAATCCCCGATTAGTCTCGCTAATCCGTCATTAAGCCTTAATTAATCCCACTAATTCGAGATGGGTCGTCACAGCTTCAGCTAGGGATACTAAACCCTTCATCTGGTACGCTCGGGCTGCTAATTGAGCAAGGGGCTGGGATTCGGCAGGGGTCCTATTTTAGGCGATAGACCCTTCGATCAGTGGCCTCCGAATTTGGCAGCTTTGGTTCTAGCGACAAGGGCCAATTTTCTTTCTACGGTTTTGGTGGAAATCGTGCATTTTATGGGAAGAATGTGTTTGTGGAAAGTGAGTATATGGTTGAGACGAAAGAAGTCATACAAGGGGTTTTGGAATAACATATGGAGGTAGCAGAATAGAGAAATAGTGTAACGACCCGTTCCAGAAATCGAGATTAGATTAGTGATTAATGACGGATTAGTGAGTTAATCAGTAATTAGTTAGATGGTTTCGGACGGACGGTGGGAAATGACAATTGTACCTTTGGAATGGGCAAAAATGTTGACTTTTCGTTCGGATGGTCAAATGGACTTTGACCGATGACCGTGACGTAGTTCGGGACGTCAAGAGTTCATAGATAGGTGGCACATCCGATTCCGATATTCGAGGAAAAAGTTATGACGTTCGGAGTTCGAAGGGTAATTTTGCGTAATTTGGTTAAAAAGGGAGAATTTGTTGACTTTTCATACGACATGGACTTTTCACGTAATATGAGGACCATTAGGTAGGTCTCGATCCCCTGAGTACAACGACAGGCGGCACGTGGTCATTGGATTTAAGACAGCTTGGATTTTGGTCGAAACGTGCGAGAGGCAAAATGGTAATTTGTCATTTAGGGGCATTTTGGTCCTTTAGCTGCCTTGGAATTGGTGCCCAGTAAACTTGGGACACTTGGCTGTTTTGGATGCCGTGACCACTAGATTTTTTGACAGGTGTCCCTCTCTAGATGGTTGTGAAACCTTTGATGACCGCCTCATGATTTTAAAACAAAAGTGCAATTGTGCACGACTTGGACAAAAGGGAAACAGGGAGAAACAGAGTATGTTCTGTGTGTGCCGTGCAACCTAGTGATCATACTACTCATCTGTGAGAGTTGTGTAGAAGGCAAGAGAGAGAACAAATGATGAGGTTGTGGTGGTGCTGTCACGAAAAGCAGTCGTGGACGGTGGCCACGACACCATGAGAAACAGAGTGCGGGGAAAACCGAAGAACCATGGAATTCCAATACCACTCAAACGTGATCCTTTGACGGATAATTGGTCATCAAAGTTGCTCAGGGAGCTGAGGAAAGCCAGTGGTGGTTCACGGCGGTGACAGAAGGGTAAGAATCGATTGAATTTCAATTTACATTCTGAAAATGGTATCATGTGATTTAGCTGTTGTTGACTTGTTTGGTACATTGGATGGAGTTTGGGCTTCAAAACAAACGTAAAGGACCAAGAATCAGGACTAGAGGTGGACAGAATCGATGGTGGCATGTAGTTGCAGGCACGGGTTTGCTTGTGTGATTTGGAAGGGAAGAACCACGTCCTATTTTCACGTTGAAACTTAGCTAGATGTATGGATAATGATGGGATGAAGCTAAGGCTGAAAACAGAATAAAAAATGGGTTAAAATGGACGAAAAACCGGCCACACCGGTTCGGGCTAGACTGGACCGGTCTGGACCAGGTTTCCTAAGGTTGAAGACGACACTGTAGCAGCGCATGAGGCCCACGTGCAGCTCCTTTGGGCGGCACGTGTGGGTGCGTGGCACAATTTTGAGGATGGTTCCAACATGACTTTTAAAGTATTCGATGTAACGAACATTTTGGCACTGGTTTCGAGTCGATCGGACATTGTTTCGATATGTTTCGGATGTCCGAAGGTTTTAGGCCTCGGTTAAAAAATAGTTAAAAATTTGGAAAAATTACGGGGCTTTAGTATACGCTTTATGAAGTAGTTAGTGACCTTATTATGGGAGTTGGATAGGTTTGGGAAAGCCGGTGATAGCGGATTAACCGGGAACGGCATAAGTGCGCTCGTATCGAGGCAGCAGCGTAAACGGTCTGTGAGTGGACTTGCTTCTAACTTATGATGCATGCATATATGTTTTTCTATGTTTTCTATACGTGATTTCTATGTTCATACTATGATCTTGATGATTTACGATTTTGCACGTATTTCGAGATATTTACGGACTTGCACGTTTTACGAGATTACGATTTATGTTTGCGATTTGATCATGGTTTTGATGATTTGATTTGTGATTTGAGTATATGATTTGATTTCAATGATTTACGATGGATTTTGGGAAGGTGATTTCGGGCTTAAAGCCCTATTCATGTGACTTCGACATACGAGATTTCGGTTTTGGAATCGGATTTGAAAAGATGATTCTTGATTTGGTTTTGGAACTTGAAATGGGAAATTCTGGATTTGGGTTCGGGATGATGGTTCCGGATGCTAGCTTACGGAATCATTATTGAAAATTCGGATATGGATTTTCTATGGTTTTCACTTAATTGAAAAATGGTTTTGGGTTTAAAGACCCGGAAAAAGAAAAACGGCTGGATCTTGTTTTGAGTTTAAAGACTCGGTATATGTTTTGAGTATAAAGCACTCGGTTATTTGATATCCCCCGAGGCTTGTTGATTGTATTTTGAGTTTAAAGACTCGTTGATATCCCGAGAAGGCCTGATTATGCGCATGGTTTTTGAGTTTAAAGAACTCGGGCACACTTGAGATCCAGCAACTCGATTGATTGATGTTTTTTTTTCACTGGTTTTCAGACGTTTTGGGCAATGGCCTGGATGATTTGGATTTAACGAGTTTTGGGCTGAGTTCCCGTGCTTGATGAGGATTTTTGATTTTGGACTGAGGCCTTGGATTTGAATTGCAGATTTGAGGAAACAAACGATTATGGTTTTCATTGGACGATTTTTGGATATGAAATGGTTTTGTGAATTGGTTTCATATGCATGAATTGGTTTTTGCGTGGAGGGTATTAAGTACTTTCTTATAAACTGTTTTCTGTATGTATCCTTTATTTTTGTCCACTCACAGTCTTTTGTGTTTTCGATACCCTCCAGGTTGTCACGGTGCGGGCTGTTGGTAGAGAGAGGACGGAGACATCACACACGCGATCCACAATAGATTCTGCGCGCTCTGGGAAGTCCGGAATTCATGGATGGCTCCGTTTGGAAATCCCTTGTGCGGATTACGTGTTACATGGAGGTTGGACGTCGGTTTAGCCTTCGTGTCACGCGTAAGTTAGACGAGAGCAT